>OX438959.1:6070000-7270000 GCA_949316185.1 Pyrausta nigrata | reverse complement strand
TTCAGCACTTAAACTCAATTACGGACATCATACAGTTTTCAATTTCAAGAGTAATTACAGACAAGTGCTCTAATTGGAATATTAATTAAATGTATGTGGATAATGATCTATCTCATTAAACCCGAATCTTAGTTGTGATCATAAAGTTAATATACCTAGCGGAATAGAGGAACAAAGGGCTGAAAGAGCGAGATGTCTCAAGCAGCAACACTGTATGATGAAAAGAGATGCGTGATGCGAGGCAACAGAACCGTTTTTGGAAACGTCAAACAGTTTGTCGGCATTTATCGTCACGCTGAGATTTTCAGCTATTTGTTTTTTTTTTAAATATTACATGAAATTGTGGATATTTTTTTGAAATATTTCTTGGTGAAACATGGTGACTTGTTCAGTAATTGATTGTTGTACGACACAGCCAAATAACCCCGAAAAAAGTTCATTTCACAGGTAAATTGTTCCAAATCGACACCATCTAACTTAGGTTTATTTTTGCCAATGCGTTTCGAATTTTAAGTGCTTATTGTGATAATTCTCTTCTTTAAACATTTATTAATGTAAGAAGCAAAGATCCAGTATACATAATGCAGAATTTATGAATGTTTTGTGAAAAGAAATAATTTTCGTTTTACACTAGGGCCGTATCTAGTTATCGATATTTCGTTTTCACTGTCTATCACGCAATAAACGAATAATGTGTTTCTGATGTTTAACTACCTATATGACGTTTAGATATGATATGAATCAGCTGGGAATGTAATTACTATTTAGGATACTTAGCCGATCTATGCAGTTTTTGACTGTTAGAATAGTTACTAACGTTAGTAATAAATGTATCTTTCAGATTTCCGACTAACTTGAATAAAAAAATTACATGGCTAACATGAATAAATCGTCCAAACTGGATTCCAAACAAAAATAAATTCAAGTACCTATTTGCAGTATGCACTTCGAACAAAAATTTAAAGAAATGTGCAATACCAACTAATGTTGTTCTGGTAAGCTTAAATAAAAGAATAGGTACTATTCTTCTGCTGGTGTTTCATTGGATAACAATGTCTACTTATGGTTATGTCTACATATTACATAGTTTGCTTAGTTTGGGCACAGATTATATTATAGATACTGTTTGGGACTAATCTTATTTCTTTTTTACAGGTCAAGATAAAGCCTAGACGCACAGTTTTGTCCTATGTTTACAGATATATTGTACCAAAGGCATTCACATGAATCAAAATGATTTGTCAAATCAATATGACGAATGATATGTTAAGAACCGTCTTATTACATTTTTTTATCAAAATTAATTTGTAATTTTTCTCTAAAATAGATTTCATACTTTGGCAATTTTCCTTCGCACTGACGATAAAGTCGTGGTCATGGACTAAATGGTAATGTAATAGATAAGAAATAATTTGGAGTGTAAAAAGTAAGACGAGAACTACTGCTGACAAACTGTAATGCAGGTTGGCAGATGTGAGGGTCATGTAATCTCTTTAAGTTTTTTTTTAAATAAACGATTTAAACAACAAAATTTTTCATATCATATTTTTCATTTCGCTAATTATTTTTTAAACAACTATATCTTCTGAGCTTAAAATAAATGTTTTTACTTCACTCAGAAGAATAGTTTCAGCCAAGAAAAATCTTAACTCATCCTATTTTAGTTTTATTAATACCTACTATTAATGTTACTTATTAATTTTATCGATATCGATACTAATGCAACAAGCGACATGACATACATCACTGACACACATTAATGAACAATTTTACACACACAAATGTCATCCTATTTCGGTTTCGTTTAACAGCTCGTGTTTGTTCCCCTATTCCGTTAGGAATATGAACTTTATGGTTGTGATCAACGCAATGCGATATACAGGAACTTGCGATTTAGATTAAAATCTTAAAAGTTGAGGTGAATGTAATGTTATTTTATTTGAGTTGAAAGCGCACTTGCACAAGTCTGAATTAGCTAATCCGGAAAGTCTACTTGTGTAAGTCTGGATTAGCTAATCCGGACTGGCGCAGATGGGCTTTTAACTCAGATAACAGGCATTGAACAAATCCATATTATTCAGTGGGACTTAATTAATTAACTAAGTTTTCAGCAAATTTGTGTCACCTTAATTTCCTATGCTCTCCGAGGTGTGTATACTAATTTAGGCAAAAGGTGACATTAACATCTCGTATAAACGCATGTGCTCGTTTCTTTCGTGCAATCGTTTTGAACACGTGCAAAAATATGCAAATGCCAACACATAAATGAGATAGGAACAGAAGCAACAGCAACAATTAAATAAATATACTAATCAACACTGTCTAGGGATATTTTGGATATAATAATACTATGTTTTGTATTTCCCTAGACAGTGTTGATGTGTGTAAATATTTGATGTTAAAATCATTTAGCTATTCATCTAAAAATAAAGTTGTTTAAGCACTTGTGTTATGGAAATCGAAAACGACTGTGGTACCACAACACATGTCTATGTGTTGTGGTACCACAGTCGTTTTCGATTTCTGGGGTCTCCCAGACAATATACAAAATCAACTCAGGGGGTGATTCTGTAGGAAATAATCGTAGAAGGAAAACACCTTTTGAAGATTAACACAGATTTTATTGAGATCAACAGGCGCACAGTACATTTCAGCAGACGGACAAGAGAAAAGTATGAAGGCCGGAAATTAATAATCTATGACAGTTTAGCTGTCAAAAGTGACATATGACGCTGCGTTTAGTAACAATATACATTAGTTTCAACAGATTCTGCTGCTCTAACTAAACAACTTTAACTATGGGACGAATCACATAAAAAACAAAATAACAAAAAAACAATTAGGTAATTTAGTAAATTATTGGTAGTATATGTTAACCTCATAACAAAAGTGGTTGCATTTGATCATTACAAACACCCTTAAAAATATTTTTGAGATTTCGATGTTGGTCGCATAGTAAAAGTTGTAGTATTAGACACACTTCTGAATTTTAAATACATTTATTAAGGTTAGACATTATGTAAAATATGGGTTTCTATATTACCCAGACCGAAAAACTAAAATTAAAACACTTCCTCATACTATATTTGTGATAATGTAGAGTGGAGTCTGAGGGGCAAACTAACCATGATGGTTAGAAGCGGTTGCTGATTGACGTACAGTAATCCATATAAAGGACAGTCTCATATGATATTTATTGCGTATTTGATTGTCAGTAATGTCGGTATATATCATAATGAAATACTAACTGAAGTTCGACTCAATATCTGCGCAGCGTACGGTAAAACCACAGCTGGTTTATGTTACGCTGTGAATGGATTATTATAAATTTTAAGTATTCATTGTAATTTCTTTAAATAACTAAATAAATAGTACAAGCTATCATGCGTTTCGCTACAACGGTCATATTCATATTCATTTATTTACACAGAAATACGATACATTGGAAAGATAAAAAACATAAAATTAAGACCGATATGTCTAGCCACAGTTAATTTCCTACTTATATATAGCCATTTCCTAATTTTAACTAACTCCAAAAAAGGAGGAGGTCCTCAATTAGACTGTATATTTTTTCTTGATCAAGTTTCAAGCTTTATTTAATAAAAGAAAATAAACACAAAGACATGCATGAAATAAAAATAAATTAACTTAAAACCTACTTAATCAAAAATAAACCCGTGTCCTTGAGGCAAGGAGGCGAGGATGCTGGCTGCGTTACCGCGTTGGATAGCTATACTTATCCTTTGAGCGAGGAACGAGCCAGCTTTACTATTTGCCAAAACAGAATTTAATTTAGGTGCAATTTTTCCAAAAAGTAATTTAGCGGATGGTCCCCACGGTTCAAAAGTTTCAACGCCAAATAATATTTCAAGCTTAATATTAATATAAGCTCTCTAAGCACTTTTTTATTGTGTCACTATTCTCGTAAATATTAATACGACCCTTGCTAGCAGAATCCATTAAAGAATTTACATCCCAGCGAATTTATATGTTTCCGCCTCTCGTATTACTACGCCAAAAGATTTCCTGCCTCCCTGAAAGTTTTTGTAAGTATAATTTTTTGTGCTTACAACTATTTATTTTGTTAATTTTTTTTTAAATTTTTTGGTTAAATTGGGAAGATAGAAAAGCTACTTTTAAGTGAAAGTCTTACCAATTTAACATTGATTTTTAATTCGACTATTTCTACAAGTAAATAAAATAAGTAAGGTCAGCCTATAGAGATTCCACCAGCTGTGAAAAGGCCTCACCCCAACTATGAGAAAGTGCGAGCCATACTCCACCACGCGGGCTCAGTGCGGATTGGTGGAGGGGTGTCTGTAAGGCAAGTGATAAACCTTACTGTCAGATGTTAGCAAGCCGCCCTAAAGCCTCTGACTAGGCTTAACGGCTAATACCAACAGATATTACCCGGGACCAATTGCTTAACGTGCCTTCCGAAACACGAAGATGCTTGTCATGGACGTCACTTGAATGGTCGGAATGGTCACCCATCCAATCACGACCGCGCCGTGGGTTGCTTAACTTTGGTATCACTACCAAAGCGCTGCTGCCACTGCGCCACAAGTACCTCTGTTTCTACAAGTAATAATAACTTTTTAAATTCTGTTTTGGCGTAGTAGGTGCTTGGCGCGGAGTGGCGGCAGCGCTTTGGTTGTGATTACTAAACCCATAATTTTTTTTTAACGATGATTAAAGTAAATCATCGTTAAAAAAGTTTTAGTTCCATTAAATCCCTTTTGTGTCACTAAGTGTAGTGAAACCAAGGTTATGCAACCCACAGTCGTGATTGTATGGGTGACCATTCCAAACATTTAAGTAACGAACATCATAAGCATTTTGTGCTTCGGAAGGCACGTTAAGCATTCGGCTAATATCTGTTTTTTAAGCCTAGTCAGTACTTAACCCTATAACATGACAGTAAGGTTGGCCACTTGTCTTACAGATAGACGCCCCAATCTGTACTGACCCTACGTGGTGGAGTATGGGTATTGCTTTCTCATAGTTGAGCAGCAATGGAATCTATTTATGTTTTAACTTTATCGACTGTATTTCTTGTAGGGGGTGATTCTGCTACTCTAATACAAAAACTTACGGGACTAATATCGAAATCTCAAAAAAGATGGTTTCCGCAAAGGGACTGTAACAGCTCATCAGTCATAGTGTGAATGAAAAGGTGTATATTCGCTGATTTTGTGTTTGAAGGTTATTTATACTGATCAAATGCAAACACTTTTGTTACGGGTTCAACATCAAAATACTGACGTTTTACCTACAAAACTCCTAAAGGTAGTGATCAGCGGACAACATCGAAATCCCAAGAAAAATTATGGGACCAACTTGGTCCCATAGCAAAAGTTGTTCTTTTAGATAAGCAGCGTCACCCCCTAAAAGGAATACATCTGATTTTGTTAGACCCTGTATAAGCTAACTTTTCTTGTGTTTCTCCTACACAAAAACATATTCCAGACTGCAACTTAATGTTTTACTGATTTATGTACAATTTAATCTTTAACGGCTGCCATGTTACATCCACAAGTCTGATTAACGAGCGTTTCCCGTTCGCACCATTAGGTACAATCAATCATCGACGATAAACCACACGCACTCGCTACTTTCAAGAGGTTTACATCGTTAATGCGATCATTCATTCACTCGAGATTCGTCAGGTGAGATTGAAGTCATGTTCACTCATTCATTCATGCAAAATAAGCAAACAAATCACACTCAAATACAGGCACTGCTATTTTTTTTAGGGTTAAAATGGTTTGTCTGCACTGGTGGGATTGAAGTCAGTTCGTTCAGGCATGCTTGCAGAGTAAGCAAATGTATCGTCCTTAAACCCTTAAACGTATCCTTTGATAAACAAGCTGTGACAGGAGTCGGCTATTAGAATTGCTTCCATTTTATATCCATATCCATACTAATATTATAAATGCGAAAGTGTGTCTGTCTGTCTGTCTGTTACCTCTTGACGCTTAAACCACTAAACCGACTGAAATGAAATTTGGTATGGAGACTGTTCGAGACCCTGGAAAGGACATAGGCTACTTTTTGTCGCGATATAAAAACATTAAGGGGGTGAAATGGAGGATGAAAGTTTATATGGAAAATCCAACTCTTGCGGGCGAAGTCGCGGGGAACCACTAGTTTATAAATAAACCAATATCATGACACAGTAAACGAGGGTTATACCTGACAAAACCCATAAGACCCGCGGGCGGGTTGATAACAATTAATATTCTATTGTGTCTGGAAACATGATACTTGAAGGTTTAATAAAATAATTTATTATCTTCTCCAGTCAGTTATTAAAATCCAAGTCAGTCGTGCAGTGCAGATATGTCAGTTGATCGTTTATTCCATTCCAATGCGACTGCACAATATGACAAGAATAAACTGACATGCACAAAGCTCTTTTTACCCGACTGCGGAAGGAGGGTTATGTTTTTCGAGAGTATGTATGTATAATTATTTGGCACGCCCTACAGCCCAAACGGCTGGACAGATTTTGACTTATGAGGTGTTGTTGAATTTGTCAAAATTGTGAAAGTGACATAGGCTATATACATTTAAAAAATAGCGCCCGCAAATGGGAAAAAGGGGGGAGGGGGGTTGATTATTATCATAGGTATCAAATAAAAGCCAGAAAAAAGACCATTTCAAAAATATTATAATTTTTGCTGCCGGGTGTTTTGTTTTTTTAATAATTATGTTTACTTGTTTCTGAAAGAATGATAAACCTGGCTAAATATATTAAAAATGTGAAAGTAACTTCGTCTTTCTGTTTGTTAGCACATTCCGCAAAAGCCTAAACTTTTTTATTCCTATTTTCAGGGCGAGACCCTGACGATAACGATAGTATTTTCATTTTTTGGAGAAGATGCATCATCATAAAACCACTACCACTCAAGAGTAAAAGCTTAAGAAGATATTAATCTACTAAAATATATCAAAATCTAGAAAACCTCAGACTGTTGTCAAGTACAATGTTACTTTCATCATGGATTCATCATGGCTTTAATTTTAATGGGCATTATTGTTATAAGAGTTGTATTTGATCACCGAACAAACCATTTTCTGTTTCTTTCTTTTATATTTGAATGTATATGCTTACACAGCGTACCATACAGATTGTACTAATATATCATGCTAGATTTTATTGGAACTATTTTGTGATAAATAAAGAAAGGTTTGATTGAAACAAAAGAACTACCTAGTACTCAAGTGCTACGTACTATAAGTTACATAGTTACTTCCGAATCAAGAGGCTAGACGAAAAACTCAGTGCCTACTTCACACAAGCACCTTTCCACTCTTGGCAGCCATACTTTATTACCCAGCCCCGCTATCAAGTTAAGAGTGACATATTACTGACATTTAATTTCGTTCCAGTACATTTTCCCCTTTGTTACTATTATCGCGAAAGAAATAAATTTTTTGCTATATCATAAGACCCGGTGGTTAGTCAGTAAACTAATTTACGCGTTTTTCTTAGGTTTAAAAGTATTATGCATGGCCAAATCAGTTGCAATAATGATAATGTATGTAACTTAGAAAAGTATGCCAGAAAAAAACATTACACACAAGTGTACAATATTACATTAATAATATACAAACGGCTTTATCCGCGCCAGTATCCGGTCTCCTAAAACTTTTCTCCCTCATTGTGCCAAAAAGTAGCCTATGACCTTCCTAAAACCTTGAACTATCTCCATATTTTATTTGCATATCGGTTTAAGATTAAGATGTGAAAACAGACAATGTTAATTTCGCGCTACAAAATTAAGTATGGATTCCGTAGATACTCATCGATTTAGTATCTATTGACATCTTTTGGTTCGTTAATTGAAAACCGCTACTAAATCAAACAACACGTAGCAAGAAAACTTTGGTCAACGTTTTTCTTGGGAGCTTTTCGACATACTAATTTATTTATACATAATCGCCTCACAAATTTTAAAGTAAAGCGGGTTTCCTCGGGGGAAAACCGTTGGAAATTGGGCTTTTATGTGTCAGTTATAAATAAATAAGTAGCGCGACCTTATTTAAATCATAAATCTACTAAAATTTGTCCCTAGACGCCCCGTCCAGTTAAGGACGATATAGGTTAACAAACCATGACGATTTTCTGAAACATTTTCGTAAGGAATCATCGAACTCTTGAACAGCGGCACAGAATAAGTACTAGTACTTCGTACAGAAGTATGACTTAGCAATTGTATTCGAAGAAATGTCTACTCAATGACGCGATAGGGTTGACTGCTACGAGAAGCTTCTAATGCCATCTAGCGCCTCTTTCTAGTACTTTATTCATTCTCGTCCAGCCAGCAACGTAGCCGCGCGGCCGCCGGTGAATAAAACGCGCGAGGGTGGCTCTGGCCGGTAGCGACACGCAACTTGTTTTAGCACCTACGTAGGTGCGCCGCGCGTAGGTACGTTTTTGCTTCCTCCGCGGGGAGATACACAGGCCTGCCCATACCAAGGCCCGTCCCCGCTCCCAGGGAATGAGCGTGAGGCCATCAGGTCTCTTGCCATCATCACGGACCAACCCACGAGGTTCTAATGTGGAAGGAACGGTAATGCTGGCAAGAGCTCTTCTGATAGCGTCATTAAGTGCTGCATGGCGGGCAAGACGCCCCGCACTTTGCTGGCAAGTTTTTATATCATTAAAACTAGATTTTTTTAACTCACATATTCATTTTTTCAAGAAGCACGGACGACAGCACATCAAGGCAACACTGTAATGGGGGTTTTTTTGCAACAAAAATGTATAACCTGTATGCTGGGACTGTGTCTATGTACATAATATATTTACTTACTAACCCAACATATGCCCGTGAGTTCGAAACACCGACAAATGTTTAACACCTACATAATAAATTCAGAAAATCAAGTTTGTGTGTTCAATAAGATTGATCAAATATTTTTTTCTTGTAAATCAAAAGCTTATCATCATATTCATACATATTAAATCTAAGAAAACCCACAACTTGGCAAATGTTTTCTGTACAAACATCTTTCTTGTTATTCTAATGTACAGCGCGTGTTATTTTTGGCTACCCTTTGTGGTATATTGATTGAACTTCATCATACAAACCACACAGTTCATTATTCTCGTACACCATTATTCTCAACATATTTTTATGTTATTTGGTGTACAACTTTGATGATTGAACAAATTTGTAAAGAGATATGTAGAAGCGATCCATTATAGCAGCGATAATGAGATAACAAGAAATGGGATTTGTTGCTACAGTCAAAATGGTTGGTGGTCACATGAGAATACTTATGTTGTCAATAATATTTACCTATCTTTGGCTATGGGGTCCATCGCAGCAAATATCAAAACAGAAGACTCGGTGTCTGGTAATCGGACATGACCGGAGAGAGATCAGTCGCAGGACCGTGCTTAACATACGTGCTTCTGAGGCAGACCCCGGGATGTTTCTGAGTTATTCCGAAACAGATTAACCCCGAAAAAGACGTTTTGCCAAAATGGTGACTGGCGAGTGTTCGTCACTGGAAGCGTGACGCGGACACCGAATCGCCACTCGCTTCAAAGTATGCGAATCCATACAAAACGTATAAAAATAATGTAAACAGCTTGTCGCAAGACACCGGTGACTCCTCTGTGCGGAGCCTTACGGCTAGAACCCGAAGTACTGTACCTAGTTTTAGCCGGTTAGAACTAGATGTAGCCACTTATTCTTGGTAATATCTAGTAATAGCTGATTGTTTGAGGTAAAACTAAGTCTAGCCGATATCATGCTGGCACTTTGGGCTCAACTCGAAACATATACACATGTAGTGGAAGTACTTACTAGAATCTGGCATCTAAAAAGTCTCTCATTGGGTTGTCACACTATCATTGTGTTCCGTGTACCTACTATCAAAGGGTGATACGTGATACTTTGAGAACCGACGACCCACATTGTAGCGGCGCGCTCCATAAAAGCCTTCCCTTTGTTTGAGCAGCATCATTTGTCAATGACAAGGCTAAGAAGGGTACAATGATAGTTCAAGGTCACGCTATCCTTCGCCACTGTGTCTGGTAACGACAAAGTAAGAAAATATCGCCGTCTGTCTATTAATAGCTAAGGGACTATTCTCACAATTAATATTTACTAAAATCAGTCGAATTTGAGATTCGACTGCATTCGATTCGATAAAAAAGTATATTTTTATCATATTTGTGCTGGTGAATTTGACAGAATTGAACGCTAAAAATTTGCATTGATTTGAGAAAGAAAGAAAAATGCTCCAAAAGGTACTAACTGATTTTGAATGTTGGGAGATTGGCAATTAGAAGGACTTTGGAAAGTTTGAGTTTGGGTTAATTTTTAAGCATTTTATTGAGCTTCGTACAGTAAAGTACATTATATGCCTGTTATATGTATTTCGTTTGTATTTGTTTAGACAAAAAAAGCAAAACAGAAAGAATCTGAAAAAAATGTATCTAAACGAATTAAGGACAAATCACTAGTTCCTAAAATCAAATGAAACTGTGTTTGTTTCCTTAAAAGCCCGGTGCGATAGTGCCACATAGAAATCAAGAGATAGTTATCGAAGAACTCAAACTGTCAAAGATGTTATCAAGAGTGAGTTTCACCAAAGTTGGGTTTTGTGTGGTTTATGACGTTTTATCTATGTTTAATGCTTTATATCGCAGTTCTAAAAATAAGTTTTGTTATTTTTATTTGTCTACGTACAATGCGCTTTTATTTGTTAAATGTACCTATTAAACACAGACAGTCTAGTATTTTTTAATACAGGATGTGAAAGTAATTTCGGAGGTGATGTAGAATCGATCATTTGTTAATATACAAGATTTAAAAACAAATCAATTTTAAAAATAAATACACTCGTTTTGTTAGTCACGTGCCCATTAAGGGGGAACAAACTGTAGTGTGAAGCACGTTAGAGTTTTCACTGCCAATTATCGTCTATACAAAATTTGTATGAATTTTATTGAAAAACAAAAATTTTGCTGTATTGCATGATCAACACCATTTAATTGTAATACAATTTTTTATAACACCTTATGTTAACACTCGCTGCGCTATAAATCTCGTACTATTTACTAAATACAACCCTTAGGGCAAACTCGCAACACACTACTTACTACAAAGTACTTTACACACAAGATAAAGCATACTAAAGCAAAGTAAATAAGTGAATACATACACTAACTGCTCCTCGGGGGCGAGCTAAATTAATTATGTGGAACGAGCTGTTAATGGTTTTGTTACTTGCGAAATTACTCGCACACGGAGGCCGTATTCCTGTACTTCATATTTTGATATTGTAGTTTTAGTCGCTCAATTTCGAGTTATATTTATTGCGAGAATAGACCGTAATATTGTGTGTGCGTCGAGCAACAGAAATTGAAGTTTAATTTGAATATTCATAATTTATTTGACATTGAGACATCTAAAATTGTTATTGAATAGAAGTTTAGGTGTTTTGTACAACTAGATAATTGTCACTTGGAACTCTGAGAACAGTTTTATAATTTTTAAGACCGTTATTATCTGATATTGCTTTCTTTTTATAAGCCCCCGTTTTAAACAAATTTGGAAACGAACTTCATCATCATCATCATCCTAGCGTTGTCCCGGTTGTGCACTTGCACGCAGGGTCCGCTGACCAAGATTCAGGATGTGGCAGATCAGGTTATTACAGTGAAGCGACAGCCATCTGACCTCCGCGACCTTGTTTAGGGGAACCTGACCAGTTTTAGGATCATGGTTACACATTCATCTTACGGCCACTCGTCTCTGGAACGGGCTCCCCACAAATATTCAGGAATCTACCTCAAAATTTTCCTTCAAGAAGGCTTTGAGAATTCATTACCAGGAGGTGCCTGTGGCGCAGTGGCGGCAGCGCTTTGGTAGTGATACCAAAAGTTAAGCAACCCACGGCGCGGTCGTGATTGGATGGGTGACCATTCCGACCATTTAAGTGACGTCCATGACAAGCATCTCCGTGCTTCGGAAGGCACGTTAAGCAGTTGGTCCCGGCTAATATCTGTGGTATTAGTCGTTAAGCCTAGTCAGAGGCCCTAGGGCGGCTTCATAACTTCTGACAGTAAGGTTTGTCACTTGCCTTACATACACCCCTCCACCAATCCGCACTGAGCCCGCGTGGTGAAGTATGGCTCGTTCCTCCTCATAGTTGAGGTGAGGCCTTTTCCCAGCAGTGGGATCTAATAGGCTGACTTATTATTATTATTACCAGGAAAAACTCTCTGATCTGTCTTAATGGAAGAAATGTGTTCTGTGTATTACTGTTAGGTATGTGTATCATGTGTATGTTTATGTATCAATATGTATATCATCTATTTTATTTATGTACGTAGTATGTATGTCTATTGCTATATTGCTATGTTCATTTTTCTTAATTGCTATGCTTAAGATTATTTTGCAGTGGTTTTCTCGGTTTCATCTTTTTCCTAATTTACGATATCTTGCACCGCCTGTATTTCTCTGTTTGGACCTATGGTTGACTGGTAGAGGATGCTTTTAGCGTTAAGTCCGCCATTTGTACAATAAACTGTGTGCAAAAAGTTTGAATAAATAAATAAAAAATAAAATAAATTCAGTTGCCTAAATGTGCAGGTTGCCTCACGATGTTATCCCTCACCGTAAGAGCATCGGTTAGTGAAACAACTAATGTACTAATTTTGGTAACGAACTTATTAAACCAAATTATTTGTTCAACAGCAAATCTGATGGGTCTAATTCTGTAATACATTTTGACCTGCCTTTTTAATCTTTCTAAATTTAATTTTATCCTTCTGTCTCCTTCAAATTGGAACGGAAAAGGGAGTTTTGTTTAATTTATTTCGTCCGCACTCCGTCTGCCCCGGGCAGTTTGGTCATGTCACCCTGTTAAAGGCGACCGGGTGACTCATTTAGGTTTAAAAAAAAAATTGGTTGTTTACAAAGGATTTTCATCGGTCTTTGTTTGGGTTTTTGTGAGGTTGGTTGGCCATCAGATGATCAATTTACGTTGCAAAATCACCGCTATTACAACCGCATAAGATGCCGGTGTGGTTGGTGTATTATTTTCCTACTTACCTTAAAGCACAGTCGCTAGCACATGTTCTACTCTCTTATTTTGTTTTAATCAACAATCATGTCGTGGTATCATAGTAGTTCATTGAGGTTCTGCCTTAGGCAAAGTTGTTGATACGAGAATGAGAGAAATACTTACTGTTTTTGTCATCATTAATATTTAAGGCGAAATATGCTCTAAGCCTTGAAAATGCGTTGAAAAAGTTAATTATTATGATAAGAATTAGATCGTGATAGTTTTGACCGTGTATTGCCAGAAACTTTAGGACATTGTAAACCCTTTGAGCATCGGAAGACCGCCGGCAGTCTAACAAGTAATTTTCTATCGTGTCTGGAAACATGATCTCTAAAGTATTGAGATCATTATTGGTCTAGAAACACGAAATCGCATGTTTAATATGTTTGCAGGTACTAAAATTTCGGAGCCTTCTTTTCATCTGTTTCTCAGTACACAAAGACGTAAACTATGGCTACATATTTTTTTTTTGATTGAATTTTCATTCATGGAATTGCCAAGCCAACCCATTTTCATGGGCCTCAATAGTCTAATTTGGCTGTATTTTAGGTAAAAACGGCAGCACGTCAGGTTACCCAATGTGAACTACGAAAACAGTTTTTAAACACGTGGGGAACAGAGGTGGTATGAAGGTCAAAGTGGGGTAGTCTGATGTGCGGCCGTACGTACAATAGCCATAGTTATGGGTTTTACAAGATTAATTTTGCGAAATTTTTTAATTCTGTCATCATTTATTTGAAAAGCTCTATACACACACAGTTTCATAGCGCTATTAATTTTAAATTGAAACCCGTTTTTAACACACTTTTACCACCTCATTCATAATTATGCACTTTTTAACACTTTAATAAATACGGCTAATTAGGAATCAATGGATGACCGATAGGTGACATAATATGGAGGCAAACATTTCAATTTATCCGTCTCATATTTACTGAAGGGTTCCACATTGCTGTAATTATTATGAATAAGGTTATTGTATCTATACTTAAAATTATAAAGAGGAAAGATTTGTTTGTTTGTTTGTTTATTTGCATCGAATAGGCTCCGAAACTACTGGACCGAATCAAATGAAATTTGGCACAAAGATAGTTTGAGACACTGGGAAGGACATAGGCCACTTTTTGTCGCGATATAAAATCATCAGGGGGGTGAAATGGAGGATGAAAATTTGTATGGAAAATTCAACTTTTGGCGCGGGCGAAGTCGCGGGGAACTGCTAGTTAGGGAATAAACAGGAGGATTATTTCAGACAACCTTTTCATTTGACCCGCCTTGTCCCTTAGGGCTGCAGATTAAAAGACTAGTAGTACCTGCCCTCGATTTAATTTATTCTACGCGCATTTGGGGTCGACCCTTCTACCTCATGATGGCCGCACACTCTCGTTTCTTATTCTAATAAATAAAGTGTGAGGTCAAAGTGCTTTGTGACGTCACCTCCCTGAGTGATGGTATCTGTTGCTTGATTTGTAAGCCGACTGCCTTGTAAGTCTGGTGGTCAACACGCTGGTTGTTATCCACGGGGTCCCCGGTTTCAATCTCGGGTCAGACCGACTTTTTTTAAGTTTTACTGTCTTGAATTATCTCAGACAGCTCCGGAGTCAGAAAGTTGGTGGTGTTAACACCTCCAAGCCTCGGAAAGCACGTTGGTCCTGCACCTGATCTCTCTCCGGGCATGGCGGATTGTACTCTTACCGCACTATGGTAGTGAAGGAACAGAGGATACACTTGTGCACTATATAATCTCCACCGCAGTTGGTAAATCTCTGTTGAGATTGTCCGCCGTAGTCGAAAGTATTAATCATCATCATCATCATTTGCCTGCTCTGTTTCCATTATACTTGGGGTCAGCGCAGTATCTTTTTCTCTTTCATTCATTCAAGGAAGGTGTTAGTTAAAATTCTCGGAAAACCTTAGTTTGTCTGGGCGGGCAACCCTTACGGTGTCTTATCATCGATGAGCCATTTGAGCTATTCATTCTGGAGAAAGCGCTCAAGTTAAATATGTGTATAATACAATATATCAACTACATTACTTCAATCCCAAAATAAGTACTCGTAGCTAAAGCACTGAGTGTTATGGAAATCTCAAACTACGGTACTCAACACCCTGAACCGAGACAATAGGAAATACTAATTTCTAAAGTTATTTGACAGCTTTTTCCGCACTTAGCTACTTGATTACTATGAGCTCTTGTGCGTATTGTGTGTGTATCTTTGTACTCCAACCAACCCAAGCTGTCCTAAAAACTAGTGGCTTCCCTAGGTTGCCGCAAGCTTCGGAGAGAGATGCTGCCTAAAGCTCAATACGCTAAGTTAGCGTTAAATTGATGCAGAGACCTGAAATCGGCATTAAAATAGCCTAGCCTAACGATCGTTAACTAATTTAAGACTGGGAGTATTTCGGAAGAGGGGCTTGGAGTATTTCGGAAAAGTGTACGGCCCGAAACAAAGGGTACATGACATTGATGTCGCCTGAGGGGTATCAACTATTCCTCTCAGTATGTAGTTCCATGTTAAAAGGCACTACGTCTCTATTTTTCGAGGCCTTGAGGCTACTGTTATGAATCAAAAATAATGTGGTTGTGTGGGAACAAGTAGTGCTATGAGCTAGTGTACGATTCTGAGTGGTAACTCATTGATATGTTCGCAATACTGCAAATAAGTTTTTAAAAATAAATTTAAATTGTTTCAACAAACACGAATAACCTAGCCACAAACCAAGCCTGAGCTTGTACTATGGCGATTAGGAGAAACGCACATACTTTACATACGTTTATAAAGATCCATGACTTACTCGTAGGTACAAATGCTCGTCCTCATCACACAAACATTTTCCCCTCGCGGGTTTGAACCCGCACCGCTGGTTTTGTAGTCCGAAGCGCGAACCACTTCACCAAGACGGTCGTCCAATAAATATTATAGTCATCATCAAATTTAAGAGCTAGGTTGTCGGTGGAGTTTTTTCCATTCCTCTCTGCTTTCCGCCCTTCTCTTAACCTCCTGATACGACCCGACATTTATCTTTTTTTTTTATTTGCTGCATGTAGCTTATTCTTGGTCTTCCTCGCTTCCTTTTTCCTTCTATTCTTCCTTCTATTATCGTTTTAATAAAATTGTCGTGTCGAATCAGGTGGCCTAACATTCGTCCCCTCCTACACTCTATTGTTTCCATCAATCTCCTTTTTTCCCTAACCATAGACAAAACTTCTTCATTTGTTTTCTTCTCCGTCCAACTTATACGCTCCATTCTCCTCCAGCACCACATCTCGAAGGCTTCCAGTCTCTCTCTGTCCCTCTTTGTCAATGTCCACGCTTCACATCCATAGAGTGCTATACTCCAAATGTACACTTTAACAAGTTTTTTGCGAACTTTGCTTGATATTCTGGCCTTGAGCAGGTGCTTTTTTGCATTATAAGCTTGTCTTGCCATCGCTATCCTTGCTTTTATATAATATTATAGTAGGTATTGTTTATTTTTAAAAAGTGAAGTTTTTACGTGTCCTTGTGGCAAAGAGGTCGACAAATATGGTCTCCACTGTCTTTGTTGCCAGCAAAGTGCTGGGCGTCTCGCCCGCCATGCTACTCTTAATGACGCCATCAGGAGAGCTCTTGCCAGCATCAATGTTCCTTCCACGTTGGAACCACGTGGTTTGGTCCGTGATGATGGCAAGAGACCCGATGGCCTTACGCTCATTCCCTGGGAGCGGGGTCGGGCCTTAGTTTGGGACGCAACTTGCGTTGATACTTTGGCCCCATGTCATCTCAGGGAGTCAGCCTTAAAAGCTGGAGCGGCGGCGGAGTTAGCTGAAAACGCCAAACGTCGCAAGTATGCATCACTTGCAAGTGATTATGTGTTTGCGCCGTTTGGCGTCGAAACTTTTGGACCGTGGGGACCATCCGCTAAATTACTTTTTGGAAAAATTGCACCAAAATTAAATTCTGTTTTGGCAAATAGTAAAGCTGGCTCGTTCCTCGCTCAAAGGATAAGTATAACCATCCAACGCGGTAACGCAGCCAGCATCCTCGCCTCCTTGCCTAAAGGACACGGGTTTAATTTTGATTAAGTAGGTTTTAAGTTTATTTATTTTTATTTCATGCATGTCTTTATTTTTCTTTTCTTTTATTAAATAAACCTGGTTCTTACTTTTTAAAAACGATTTACTGCTTTTTGGGAAAATAAATCCCAGTGTTCAACATGTTGTTTCAAGCCAGAAAAATATATTATTTAAACGTAACTTTGTAAACTTTTTTTTATATCTTTCAAAACCAACACAAGTCTTTTTACGTTTAGCTGTACCCAACATTCACTGTTTCACGTGCGCCTAACGCGTCCTGTTTTTACAAACTAAAGATTAATATTTATTGTAATTTAATTGTATTTCGGATAATAACGGCTTTATACTAGGTACCCAAAACGAAGACAAAGCGATTCGTATTTGTTTTACCGAGGTTTACGTTATCTGTACTTACCTACGTTTTCATTAAATTTACGACGTATCGGAACAACATGGCACACCAAAACATTCAGGCGTAATAGCCGAAAAAAGAAACTTTGTCGTGTATAAAATATGAGTGAAATATTTTATAGATATCGATTTCATGGGAGAGCGAAGGGTAAAATAAGCGCGACCAATTTATGCGAAACATCATACGGATTGATGACCCCGATTAACCTGTTGGCTACGTAGTTTTACATTTGTTTCAATGAGGGATTTTCTGACAATGGATTAAACTAAGTCAGGTAGATTTTTATTTAAGAAATAGGGATGGTTTTATAGCGTTTATTATGTTATAATGTTTATGTTTAGTATGTTTTTGATTCACGCGTTTTAACAGGTCGTTTTTTAACAATTTAGTGATCATCAAGACGTTTTTCGCATCAAATTTTATTCTAAACTTGCAAATTTTTAACGTAAGTCCTACTTCCACTACACGTCTGTACACAAAATATTACAATAATTTGTTTTTGTTTTATGCTCAATGATTTCGACGCAATGTTTGTATAACTTAGATAAATAGAAATCTATCAACATAAAATGAAACTAAAATTATGAGTTGTCAGAACATCCCTAATTGTATGTCGCTATTCACCTAAATTGTTTAAATACTTTTTAAAGCATAAAACAATAACAAATTATTGAAATATTATGTGTACAGGCATGCAGTGGAGGCACAGAATACTAGTACTTCGTACAGAAGTATGACTTAGCAATTGTATTCAAAGAAATGTCTACTCAATGTCGTCAACACTATGGCGTAATTTAGTTCGCCTCAGAGTCAAGCACATTTTCGTGTAGACACCTACAAAAATCCATTGCAAGATAATTTCATACTTATTGCTTTGGAATATGATTCATAATACACTAAACCTATTCAGTGACGTAATATCACGCGACGCGATAGGGTTGACTGCTACGAGAAGCTTCTAACGCCATCTAGCGCCTCTTTCTAGTACTTTATTCATTCTCGTCCAGCCAGCAACGTAGCCGCGCGGCCGCCGGTGAATAAAACGCGCTAGGGTGGCTCTGGCCGGTAGCGACACGCAACTTGTTTTAGCACCTACGTAGGTGCACCGCGCGTAGGTACGTTTTTGCTACCTCCGCGGGGAGATACACAGGCCTGGTGGAGGTAAATATGTTAAAAACCGGCCAAGTGCGAGTCGGACTCGCGAGCGAAAGGTTCCATGCCATTAACTTACAACATTAGACAGTAAAGGCAAAAAAACTCGTTTGTATGGGAGCCCCCCTTATTTTTTTATTATTTTAATTTAATGTTTTATTTTTTAAATAAAATACAACATAATATTCTGTAAGTATTTTATGCGTCTTTCTGATGCCATTATAAATATCGAGCAAAAATTTAAAAAACTTTACGTTTGTTGTTGTTTATTATTATTATTTGAATTGAATTGTTTATTTTTAAGGTGAATATACAATATAATATTCTGTGAATAATTCAAGCGTCTACTTGTTGCCGTTAATGATAGCAAGCAAAAAACGCAAAAAAAACACGTTCGATGTATGGGAGCCGTCCTTAAATATTTATTTTACTTTGTTTTTAGTAAACCTTAAAAATAAATAGTGTGATTTTTCCTACTGTAACATTCTGTGATCCATTCCTACAAATCGTATACACGCGTCTGTAGCGGACAGAACGTGACCACGTGACGTCACCGCGTCTGCTAAATTGCCCAGAAGACGCACATCATAATAATAGTATGTATATGTCTGCCGGGCACATATGCCGAGCAGGAGTCGGACTGAACAAAAATCATTAAAAATTTAGCTAATCCCACTTAACTATAATTTTGTTTTTCCTCTGTTTAATTACCATGGTTTAGTAAAATAATGAATTATTTACACTTATTTTATAATTGAAGCAATTTTTTTGCAAGTTTTTACGAAAGTATTTACGTAAATATTTTCATATATTACTCAAAAATTCATATCCCACCTGAGGCCGGTTTAAAAGCTGAACTGAAAATTAAGTAATTACGCACAACACAGACGTGAAGCTATAAGGAGGTTTTTGTTTTCACCATTTTGAATTAAAACCCAATATTGAATTCCTTATTTGCTTCATAGTCGGGTGAAAATCAGCCGTAACGATGCATGTTTCTGGGCGTGCTCTACCTAATGAAGGGGGCTAATTACCCTATTAATTCTTGTAATTAAGTATCGTGCATGTCCAACGTACGCTTTAAATTGAATTAAATGAGTGTAACTTACATCCTGGAGACGCGAGAATACACGCCAAGGGAAAGTTTAATAGTATACCTAACATAGTGGCCGAATGTACGCTAATTTTGTCCACGCTATACTTTAAATTATTGTTTTAATATAATATCTAATTACACGCTATTTACACGCTATACTTATTGTTATGACCCGACTGCGGAAGAAGAGTTATGTTTTTGAAGTGTATGTATGCATGTATGTATGTTTAATTGTTTGGCACGCTCTACAGCCCAAACAGGACAGTTTTTGTCATATGAGGTGTCGTTGAATTTGTCAAAATTTTAAGAGTGACATAGGCTACATATTTTTTATATCAGTTTAACGGCTTCTAGAAATATCCATTCAGCCAATTATTTATTGGTGTTACCATCGCTAATCCAAAGAAAGAATATATTTAAAAATGGCGCCCGCAAATGGAAACACGTGGGAGGGAGATTTTGTTTTCAATAGCATTAAGAATATCAAATGAAAGATTGTAAAAAGACCATTTCAAAAATATATTTTATTAATTAAAAAAAACAGAAAATTTGTTTATAGAAAGTAATCACTGGAACTACGAAACCGGTAACTGCTAGTATATTGTATTACCAATAAGATGCCACGTTATTAATAATGATTTAATTATAACATTCCATGGTGAGTAAATACAGTAACAATTACTTACTAGTGCTACAAGCAAGTAGCATCCCTTTAATAAAACGATTACATAATTCTAAAACACACAAGCAACACTAAGCAAGAAAGAAAATTTTGAACAAAAAATGAACGGGTCGCTGGCTGCCTTAGAAAGGGAAATGGGTCATAAAAAGTATGGATGGATCATTTTGGGCCATAATAAGTGTCTAGTTGGCCCCATTTTTCTATTAGGGCCTGTAAATTGAAGGCCAAGCCAATACGATAGGATTGTTCGAGAAAAGGTTCCGTTATTGTCGGGGATAGGATTTCGATTTCGCTGTTGTTATCTGACATTGAGGAAACATTGTTTTAAGTTGTTTTTGCTAGGTTGTTTGTATTGAATAAATGTTGACGCTACCTTTAACATTTAATAAAACCTTTAAAAACATTAATAGTGAAAGCCAGGATAAAGGCTGCAAGCTCACAATAGATAGATTTGTTCTAAGGTCAATAACATTTTGGTTGTGTAGATTAATACTGGTACCGATAAAAGGTAGTTGTCGGGAAAACTTAATGGTGCATTATTATTAATAAGGTATGTTATTACTGTACTGTAGTTTGCCTATATAGACTGAAAAAAAAAACAAGCCAAGTGCGAGTCGGATTCGCGCACGAAGGATTCCGTACCATATCTATACAACATATAGGCAAGTAAAGTTAAAGGATATTTTTTATAAAAGTTATGAAACTATAAAAGTGTTTCTTTTTTTGGTGGGTGGGTAGAGAAGCTTTTTAAGATACTATATCCTGAAGTTTGGAAAAATTCATCGAATGCAATAGGTATGGGATAGGTATTTGTAATAAATGTGTCTAACACTATATCATTACTATAAAAAACACGTTTGTTTGGGAGTTTTCTTTATTTTTTTATTTAAATTTAATTATTTATTTTGGATGTGAATACACAACTTAATATTCTGTGAATATTTTTAAGCGTCTGCCTGTTGTTATTATTAACATCAAGCAAAAAATCGAATATCACGTGTGTTGGATGGGAGCCCCCCTTAAATTATTTTATTTTATGATTTATTTTTAAATTTTAAATACACTCTATTATTTTGTGAATATTTCAAGCGTCTACCTGTTGCCTTCATTAATATAGAGCAAAAAAACACATTTGTTCTATGGGAGCCCCTCTTATTTTTTTCTGATTTTAGTAATCATAGTGGCAACAGAAATACATCATCCGTGAAATTTTAGCTATCTAGCTAGCACAGTTTTATGAGATAGGTTCGTATCCGCTAGCTTGTTAGTCGGGTTGACGTTTACAGCACATTCAGATTTCACATGCATCCGCCATTAAAGTACGGCAGTAATAAGATATTCGTTCGCGAGAATGTCGCTGAAAGATCGCAACAGCCTGGTGACAGACAGATAGACAAACAGCGGAGGCTTAGTAATAGGGTCCAGTTTTAACCCTTTGGGTATGGAACCCTAAAAACAATATCAACCGTTTTCGTGTTACGCTCATGTAACCCAAAAAGTTTTGGCTTGGAAAGGCACAAAGTTACAACCAATCACCCCAACTTTTCGGGTGATTTTTACCCCCATTCACTTTTAAGGGTTGATGAGAAGTTGGCCCTTTATGTTGGGAAAGTTTATTAAAACCCGCTTTGTTTTGTCCTCGGAATTCGAAGCAAAATAGCGGTTTTCCGATCCCAACCTTGCCTTTGTATTAAAATTTAAGCTTGGCACTCTTCAAAATTTTTAAGTGGTTGGATGTCGCAAAATTTGATTTAGGTCAAAGTTAAACGTGATGTTAACACTTAAATCACTTTCTAAACAAAATATTTTTTTACTATAAGGTGGCTCAAAGTTCATACGAATCCAATATGGACTATATCAAATTATCATGGCGGCGGGGGTCGATATGCTTTCACACAAAAAGTTTAAAACCCCTTCGACTGTCGTTTGAAGTTAGAAGTGAAATGAGCGATTTTCCTAGTGTCAGAAATCAGGACTTCCGAAAAATGGAAAATCGAATACGAAAAATCCGCTAGATTATTACTCAGGAAAAAGGCTGGTTTTAGCATTGAACATGTTATAATGTTTTTGATTTCCTTAGACCCAACTAACCGACCCCAAGTTTTGTCGTAAGCGTCATTCAAGTAACAAATTCCATATTTCGTAATATTTCATAGATATCCATATCCAATAATATCCGGGCTCAATAAGTAGTATTCTTTGTCGTCAAATTTTGGCGTTGATGAAACTGGGATATCATTTTCCCAGCTCCATCAACGTCGGTATTGACATTCTAGATTATCTGTGTGAATGCTAAGGAATAAACGTTTTATTGTAGATATTTTGGGGTAGTCACCAAATTCAATACTCGATAAGCAATACCAATTTCATGTTATAAGACAAAACAGGCTGAAAGAAAGGAGGTCCTTTATTTAAGGCTATAAGAGTAAGTTCAGCGTAGTTGCTAGTGCATAATATCATCAAACCCAAAGCCATGGCCACGACGTTATGTAAAGACGAAGCGTCTCCACACCAAACTCGAGCTGGATGGTTAAAACTATATAAATTGTTTCAACAAACACACCAATTACCCAGCCCCAAACTATATAAGCGCTAGCTTGTGCTATGTTGACTAGGATAACGGATAGACATACTTATTTACGTTTATAAACATCCATGACTTAGTGTACAAATGCTCGTGCTCATCACACAAAAATTTGCCCCTTGTGGTAACTCGCAACCACTGGCTTTGTAGTCCGGAGTGCGAACCACGACACAAGACGGTCGTCAACTATTCACTATTTTGATGATAAACATAGCCTATAATACATTGTGACTTGTAACTAAGTATACGTTGCTGGCTAAGCTTTTGACCTTTATAAAGGTTATACATTTCTTTGATAGCCTAACTTTTTGAGGAAGACGACAAGCGCTCTTTTCAAACTGCCGTTACATTCGAACTCGAGTTATGTCCTTTCAGTAGGTATAACCTTTTATGATATTGCATCGTACCTACTTTGCGCCTACTGTCCTAGAAACTTAACGCTATAAAGCTAGGAATACACTCGATGATTGATGAAATAAATTGGATGTAACGTTTAAAAAGACATTAAAATACGATACTCTATATTTATTGGATACCAGAGTAGGTTAACACTTTCAAAATGTTAATGGCGTTGTACAATTTAGTCGATCCTAAAATAAATTTCTTCCGGACAGAAAAAAAAGAACCGTCTACGTGGGGTAGACAGTTCTTTTATAATAGAAAATAGATTTTTCTTACCTTTTGATTAGGTGGTATAGCGTAGGTATAGGTAACCTATAAACTGATAATGGTAAAGCGAATGTGAAGAGTCAATTTAGCAATGATTCATCTCTTTTTAATAATCTCTGTTTGACAGTGATTTCTTACGACTCGCCTTCACGCATAATAAAATTTTGCACGATGATTCCTTTTATTACGGATTTTTTTTTAAATTGGCCCCTTAAGGAGATAAAAAGAAAGATAGATTTGTACAAAGTTAAAATTAAGGTTTGTAAAAACATTTTAGCTTAATTAATTTAGAAATACTTAATAAAAATTACGTAGGTATACCAACGTAATTCGAAATATATTTCGAAAATTGAATTCAAATCTCAATGTAGAAAAAGGTCGCTTCTATGGGAAATTCGACATTTGATCAGATGAAATCACGGGAATGTGTTATAACGTATATAAGTAACCTATAAAACTTTACCTTTTATATTATTAGTATAGAAGTACATAATCTTTCTTTTCAGCTCAGCCGCAGTCGAGTAAAAATATTATCGACAGTATCCAGTGTGTTTGTGCCCTTAAATACTTGAACCACATTAGTAGTTATTGCATGACCTTTATTAGCCGTATTTCAGGATTATGTGCTACTTTTCGGCAGCCTTAAGGGTTAATGATGAGACGTGACCATGAAGGGATTGTGCTTTACTGTGCGTTTTAATACAGGTTTACAAGAAAAACTGTCTCTCACAGAAGCTTATATTTAAGCTTTTTTTTATTTATATTATTCTTTTAAACTTCATTGAAAAAATTACAATGAATACTTAATATTTATAATAAACTACTCACAGCGTAACATAAACCAGCTGTGGTTTTACCGTACGCTGCGCTGATATTTAGTATATTATATATATGTATATTTTGAGTAGCCTGTTTGACTGGTAAAGAATGCCATAAAGCATCAAGTCTGCCGTTTTGATTGCATTATTGTGCAATAAAGAACATGCGTCTTTACAAAATGTTTGGATAAAATATATGAATATTTGAAAGAATACACACAAAAAATATTTTTGAAAAATAATCTGGGGCTTACGAGGAATTCAATGGCAGATTTTTGAAGCTATATTGCAAAATTAATTAGGTGATGAATTTAAGAAAGTACCAGTGCAATTATAATTTAAAAAAAATTGAAACATAAACTACAAAGACTCAATCTGGACCCGGCTTTGGTCAATATCCTTTAAAGTGTTTCAATACGATGCCCTGAATCATTCAATATCCTAATAAAAAAGCTGAATTCAGAATTCCAAATTCAGGAAGGTGGAATAGGCGCAATATTCCTATTCTTAAAAATTCGTTTCAAGCGGAACGCAGTGCTGTTCCGTCTTCAATTTTTCCTATTCAGAGTAAAGAGCTAAATCTAGAAACCTTAGAAGTTAGAAGTTGTGCTAAACATAAATTAGGAACGGACAACTTCTCATGGCAAGCACCGATAGTGTCTGAAGTCTGAACTTAGTTGTTACTCCAAGTGCTGTAGGATTAGATAATCAAACGATATCGATTTATCGATATATTCAAGAAACACACAGTTTTTACGAAACTGAATTAAATTTCCCACGTCCCTTCGCTATCCGGGCGAGTGCTCTAACCAACTGATACATGCGGGTACCTACATTGCCCAGTACCGTTACCATGAGTTTACGGCGGTTTAACTCGCTAGCGACGACGTAAAACAAGTGTATTGAAAATTGCACAGCGCCTCTAGCGGTGACTTGGGGAACTAAAATTTTCCATACACTTTTTTTACGTCGTCGCTAGCGAGTAAAACCACCGTAAACTCATGGTAACGGTACAGGTATTGATGAAATCGAACGCCGGCTCACTGGCAACTGGCAAGCACTTACAAAAATTCGTCGGCTCAGTTGGTAATAACACTCGCACGGATAGCGAAGGGTTCGAGTCTCACGGGATGATACAGTCGATTAATTTTTGTGAGCGAAATTTAATTCAATTCAGACCAAATTAGCTAATACGGATTGGCGCAAGTGGGCTTTCAACTCAGATAATAGGCCTTGAAAAAATCCAGATTTCCTAATTCGGACGTGTGCAAGTAGGCCTTATTGGTTGAATGACTGATATAAAGGCACAGCCTCAACTACTCAGATTAGAAACTTGAAATTTTCACCATGCTTCCTTTTATAGCGTAGGTGAGCAAATTTTTTTTGGAAATTCCCCCCTTAAGTGGGTAAAGAGTAAGTTTGTATGGAACTCTGACAGGTTTTGAAGCTAAATCGATAAAAAAAAATTTAGATAGATAAATCTTTATTTAGTATTTAGTGTGCACACCATAAAAGTAACAGCAATACAATTTACTTAGAAAGATGCCCCACTTAGGTGGTACTATCGCTGAGAGCGATCTATTCCTTTGGGTATAGGAAATACTTAATCGCAGATATTTCGCTACAATATTTAATCGCAATATTATATAATCGATAACTAATGTGCATCACTACGGTACACCACAGATTAGTTCCGTAAGTTTCCGCCAGGGAGCGCCTCTGCAGCATACAGTTCGCAATATAGGAGACAGTTGCTTCACACATTTCAGGGTTCGGTGCACTGAATAAGAAAAGGCTCGTTTAAGACAGTGTACTATAGTTGGGGCTTATGCTTGGTGAAGGTATTAGGATTGTCAGAGGCTTACAGGTTATTGTGGTATCTACAGATCGAAGAAATGAAATCTAGATTAATGCAAAAAAATACCATCAATTTGCCTTGCTAGGCGGCCATCCGCATCCTCGCATGCGGAGGGCCGCCTAGCAAGATGCTGACCAAATACAGCGTGTTCCTTTTGATATAATATACATAATAATGTAACTTAATACATAATTATGTTTTTTAGCCTAAATGCACCAAATTTTAACCAATATGGGGCGGTCCAACAACTTTTGTCCACCATATTGATTATATCGTAAAAGTTGTTGCAAAGAAGAAGAGCAATAATTAATTGACGGCCGTCTTTGTGTAGTCGTTCGCGCACCGGACTTCTTAACCAGGCGGTTGCGGGTTCGAATCCCGCAAGGGGCAAATGTTTATGTCATGAGCACAAGCATTTGTACCTAAGTCATGGATGTTTATATGTATTTAAGTATTTCTATCCGTTATCCTAGTCACCATAGCACAAGCTCACGCTTAGTTTGGGGCTAGGTAATTGGTGTGTTTGTTGAAACAATTTATTATTATTAATTATTAATGTCAGGTAAAAATGTCTTTACCGTGATATTACTTTTTTCATTTTGACTGCCTCGTTGGTCTAGTAGTCAGCACGCTGGGTACTATCCACGAGGTCCCGGTTCGAATCTCGGGTCGGACCGAGAGTGTTTGGGTTTTTCTGTCTTGAAATTACTCAGACACAGCTCTGGAGTGAGGAAGTTGGTAGTGTTAACATCCCCGTGCCTCGGAAAGCACGTTAAGCCGTTGGTCCTGCGCCTGATCTCTCTTCGGTCATGTCGGAGTGAAGGAACAGAGAGTGCACCTGTGTATTGCGCACACACTTGTGCACTATAACACCTTTGTCTCGCGCAGTTGGCTAACTCTGTTGAGATAGGCCGCCGTAGTCAAAATTCGGCTAGGAGGACATTATTTATTACTTTTTTCATACACAATAAAAATAATGTCCGCTGTGATAAAAGACATGTCCACTTTTTGTATGAATGCTGGTTTTTTATTCCAAGATATTACCAACCACCAATAAACTATATTTATCTTTAAGCTACAAAAATATGAAACACGTAACCATAGAAATCATAATTTTAAACGCCCCCGTTTTTGAGAAAAAATCTGTTTCGTAATGTGGCATCATCCATTGGTCACTCCCTTATATTTCCTGGCTGTTTGGGCTCAATCCTTGGCCTACTCAAAATGGGTGAATTGATTAAAAAGTATTTTTGTTTTGTTTTTTGATTCTTCTAAATCATTCATTCCTGGAATGACAACTTTGTTGACAGTTTTTTTTTCATGTGTTAATTGTTATAGCCGAAGGTGCGGTTTATGTACAGACTAACAGTAAAATTAATTTCAATTTTTCTCTAAACCGGAGGCCTTAAAAAATATATTATTTATGCAGAAAGGCTAGTTTTTGTGAACTCTTTCATATAATATTTAAATTATTCTGGTTAGAAATATTGACGAATAAAAAATCATTAATGGACAAGTCCTTTATTTCAATTTTAAAATAAATACCTACAAAAATTGTAGGAAATTAACATAGGTGTCCATAGAAGCAGTGGCGTGCCTGGGGTATCGCGACAGAGCAAGCCAAGCTACAGCTTCGGCACAAGTTAATGGTCTTTTTTGATTCTTGAAAATGAGCACTGCTGTTGTTGAAATGAAATTACTTGATTCTTCATGTTTCACTGTACTCTTTCTTCATACCTCTAATACATTCAGTTCTTTCGGCTTCTGGCGAGTTAATCAAAGCACACTGAAGGCATATTACTACCAGGCAGAATTGTGGAAACATACCAGCAATGACATACCTTCGGTGGCTTTGAAAAAAGCCTTTTGAAGTTGTTGAGCTGAGTATGAGGAAATAATATAATACACGAGAAAATATACGAAATTGCAAACAATGGTACAAAAAAATCTGTGTCAGGACATTATAGTATAATTGTTTTATTTGTATTCTAAGTCCATGCGTCATCTTTTTTACAAAGATGTTTCAATACGTTGTTTACCAAAACTGCAAAATAAAATAACAGCGTTCATGTGTTTCTGAGAATTTTGATGCCTTTTTATGGCATTTGATAAGTTATTTAGGTCATCATAACCAGTTGTATTCCAAACATGGTTTTCATTAGAAAAACATATGCAAAACCAACAATATAATTTATTGGAATACGAGCAGCCAGCTAACCAATGAGTTTTATAAACTGATCTGTTAAATTGTCTCTTGTGAGACTTACTTGTTTGCGAAATATTCAAATCCGGTGTCGGCTTTGGCGAAGCTATGAGTTGTTTTTTCTCAGCAAAATTTAAAGATTTTACCTTGCCCCCGCTTGTTAACACTTGCACACATTTTAAAACTTCACAAGGAACAATGTTATTATCACTAGCGGCACTCATTTTGTATTGAAACAAACTTTCATACAATTTAGAAAAAACACAACGAAATTTCCTCAAACTCTCACTCGCTCGACTGACAATATACGTGAAGTTCGCCTCTTTCGGTCATAAACAAACCCTATTCATTAATTACTCCCGCCCACATTTAGTTCGCACTTGCACGAACTTCATTTGAAAGCCCGGCTTAATTCTTTATACTGACCGACTATAGATACTTACCGGTAGGTATACATCTTTTACACACTTTCCCATATGTGTGAAGAGTTCGTCCGGAGCTGTGAAGCAAGCCTCATAAGAAGCCCACTGGTGCGAGAGAGACGCTAGATAACGTTCTAAAATCGCGCGCAAAACGCGGGTTTGTTTGCTCGCACGCTAGATGGCGTTACGTGTCGCGTTTTCACTCAAGTTTCAATAAAGAATAATGCACGCGCGAAAATTTAAGTGTAAATAAAATGTGTTCCATCTTTTTTATTTTTTTACACTAAGGCAAGCCGGGCTTTTTGGCTTATATGGTGATCCCGCCACTGCATGGAAGTTTATTTAAAACCCTTCAGTTACACCTTGTATGAGTAATACAAGCTTTTAAAACACTTTATTTTGATACGCAAAGTGTTTTTTGTCATTTCTTTGGAAAAATAAAATAGTACTGACCAGTCGATCGTTTCTGTTTCGACAGACCATTGCACTATGCTATTATAGTTAACAATTATCTTACAAGATAGATAATTCTTATTAAACATTATTTTTGTTACCCCATTTTTTTCCAATACACGACATGTAAAAACTGTTGTGTATTTGATAGTTTTATACTTTTTACAATATTACATTATTATTATTGTAACGATTCCAAGCTCAAGCTATTGTGGATGTTCGTCCGTCTTTTTTAGGGTTCCGTACCCGAAGGGAAAAAACGGGACCCTATTACTAAGCCTCCGCTGTCTGTCTGTCTGTCTGTCTGTCACCAGGCTGTATCTCAAGAACCATGATAGCTAGACAGTTGAAATTTTAACAGATGATGTATTTCTGTTGCCGCTATCACAAATACTAAAAACAGAATAAAATAATTATTTAAGCGGGGCTCCCATACAACAAACGTGATTTTTTTGCACTTTTTTGCTCGATATTTATATTGGCAATAAGTAGACGCTTAAAATATTCACAGAATATTATGTTGTATTTCTCTGTAAAAATAAATAATTAAAACAAAATTTAAAAAAAAGTTGAGATGGCCCCCCGATACAAATATGTTTTTTTGCCTATACTGTCTAATGTTGTAAGTTAATGGTACGGAACCCTCTGTGCGCGAGTCCGACTCGCACTTGGCCGGTTTAATTAAGTTAGTTACCCTTATCCTTTTGACTCAGATGCTAGGTACCCTTCAAAGTTTAATATCAGGCCTCCGCCCCGTCTGTATGTCTGTACTCTGTATATTAGTTTGCAATGATCTCAGAAAGTAATAAACAAATTTTCATGCAGTTTTTACTGTCAATGGTGTGTCTTGAGAAAAGTATATACTTGTAAGGTTATATTGGTTGAAATATGGTGATTGCTGTTAATGATTTTGAAAAAAAACCAGCAGTCTAAGAGCTCGAAGACGGTTTCAAATATAACAAAACAAAGTATGGTGGTTTTTAGGATTCCGTTCTGCCTCCTGTCGGTCACAGTCTCTATCTCATGAACCGTGATACATAGACAGTTGAAATGTAGACGTGCTTTATTGCCATTTTTAAAAACTTAAAAACCGGCCAAGTGCGAGTCGGACTCGAGCACGAAGGGTTTCGTACCATTAACTTACAACATTAGACAGTATAGGCATAAAAACTTTTTAAGTTTATACTGTTCTTTTGGAAAAAGTATATATTTTTATTTTATTTATTATTTCAAAAATATTCATCACAGGATACCCGAAACAATTATAAATAAGAGTTTCCGCGCCTGTTTCTTTACGTGAGTGATTTGAAGTTTATAGGTCCAAGACTTTAGACTTTGGCGGGCTATATCTCGTAAATGATAGAGCTGATAAAAAAGTGAAAAATAAAATACAATTATTTTGCATTAAATTTCCGCTAAGACATGCTAGCGCAGGCACCAAAACCACACCAACCACAACCGCGTTGAGTACCAGTTCAGGAAAATGCAGAATGCGCCATCCTCCCTCCCTCAATACGCATGCATTACAGCTAATGCAGTTGTTAGTTACCAACACCAATGTGCAAAAAACCTCAAAAAAAACCTTCTGCATTTGCCTGAACTGGTACTCAACGCGGTTGTGGTTGGTGTGGTTTTGGTGCCTGCGCTAGCGTGTCTTAGTGGAGATTTAAAGCAAAATAATTGTATTTTATTTTTCCATCTAATAATGGATTTCCGCAAAGTAACGCCTGATTCTATTAATTATGATAAAAATGTGTTGTATGAAAACCCTACCTTATTTTTATAGTCCTTTTCAACGATACCCCACACAAGGGGGTGCACTCAAAAAAATAATTCACCCCCCCCCCCTCTTTACATGTATGGGGAGGTACCCTTAAAAAGTGCGCAATTTTAATTTACGCTTAAGTTTTGAGTAAGACTTATTAAATTTATTCTAATTTTTACCAATGCGAAGCCGGGGCTGGTCGCTTGTGCATGATAATTATAACCCTCTAAAGGCTACAATAAACGCACATGTCTTATCTCGTTTACACGGGTCGTTCCGACCTCAAAAAGGGTTGTAACATTTATCTTTCGAAAATACAGCGCCTCGCCTCGTTGACTACAGTCAGAGAGAAAAAAATCGCGTTTTTTTTAAAACTGCAGACAAACATTTTAAAATCCTGTCACGGTTTCGTCTAAGTTTATTAAGGGCTTGAGGCGTTTTAAGCGTTTTACGCCTTTTTAATCCGCGAAAATGATGTAGAAATAAGGACGGACATTGCATTTCGTTTATTCTAAGTGAGATAAGATTGAGCTCACTGGAATTTGGTTACGCATTTTAAAAGTATGAAAATGCATAGGTAATAATAATGACAGACGCAGAGCGGCTTAACGTGTTGCCCCGGGGGCACGGAGTTGTCAACAGTGCCAATATCCTGACACTGAGTGGTTGAGCGCATTACCAACTAATTTATAACTTTTTTCTGTCTTGTAGCTATGTGGACTCTCTAGGTAGATTTAATGACAGATGTTGATATTTTCAGCTCCTTGTAGTTAGAACCCAGGGTCGAAAAGCGCGGGAAACGTTCTACCTTTCGGGCGTGTTTTTTGTTTCTCCAAATTACATTTTGGAAATATCTGTTAAAAACGATCAGGAAAGGACTTCTATTTTTAATAATATTGTAGTTTGTGTATATAATTATTGAATACGTGTAAAATAGTTGCTGTTTAGTGGTAAGTTTATCACTATCTTTTTGAGAAGATGAATGAACCGCCTGATCCTGGGGAGATACCCCAGGCGGGTGAATTTGTAACTGTCCCATTACAAACAAATAGTTTCGCACCTTTGCTTGGCCCTATGGCACCAATTTCGCAAGAATCTGCAATGGACACCGACGGTGCACCCTGTTCACAGGGTCGTAAGAGAGCTCGTGTACACAGGTGCAAGAACTGCAATAAACGCAAGCGGAAACATCGTGGATCTGAGGTAAAAGAGCATGATTGTGCTTGTGACTCGCAACACTCACCTACTCAATCAGCTCCCTCTTCTCCTACTACTAAAAACTTAAGAGAAGAAGTATCTACTACAGAACTATCTGCTAGAAATGATGTACCTGCTGAGCCAAATGTAAGAAGCGACTCCCAACCTTCTTCCTCTCTCGATGTAAGTAGGAAAACATACAACTGCACTGATGTATCTCCATACATTGTTCATGTGCAACGGATTCAACAGTCTCCTAATGAAGGTTCCACAATGCATGCAGTCTCATTTGGGAAATTTTTAAAGAGAAATGGCTTTAACAATATAATAAATGGAAGTGTCAAACAAATAGGCCGGAATAAAATAGCTCTGTCCTTTTCTGATTACTCAGATGCTAATTTATTTCTAAACCATAATAGCCTGCAAGCTGACAATTTAAAAGCATTTATCCCGACCTTTAATGTGACACGTATGGGGTTAGTGCGGGGAATACCAGCGGATTGGTCACCTGAAGAGATTGTTGCTAATATTAATGTGCCAGTTGGCTGTGGGGATGTACTAAAAGTTCGGAGGCTTAACTTCAAAACATTTATTAATAATACACCAGTATGGAAACCTTCTCAATCTGTGGTTTTGACCTTCGATGGTCAAATATTGCCCAAACGCATATTTGTTTGTTACAATGCCCTGTCTGTAGAACTATATATATTTCCCACTATACAGTGTTATAATTGCTGTCGATTTGGCCACACCAAGGTACAATGCAGGTCGAAACCACGCTGTTTTAAGTGTGGCCAAGACCATTCAGGTGATTCCTGTAATTTGGGTGAAGAGAATGGTTATTGTTGCCTATGTACTGGTGCTCATTTTGCTACCAGTAAAGCATGTCCAGAACTTGCACGACAGAAACAAATTAAACTTTATATGGCCAATAATTGTGTCTCGTATGCTGAGGCTTCTAAGCTGCATCCACCAGTGTCCAAGTCCTTTGCAGATGTTGTATCCACAGGTCCTGTAAATAAAAATAAAGAAAGCCTTCATCCAATAAATAATGTTACTCACCACAACACATCCAACTCATATAAAAAGACTGTGTTCCTAAAACCGCACTCCCCTCCACCCCCCACTAAGGGTTATAATAAACAAGCCCATCAGTCAATAATCAATGAATATGCCATCCCTTCTCCAGAGAATGGATGTGCTATTAAAAGTAACTCTGTTGGTCAATCTGGCCCTAATATCAAGCAAATTACAGATTTAATTGTTATTATAATTAATTTATTTACCCAGTTCAGTAATAGTTTACCGTCCAACGTAGCCCCTCTATTAGAGTCAATTATCAGTCAAATATCTAAAAACGAGTTCAGTGAAGGTTTTACAATGGAACAGTCGAAGTATAGTTAATAAGAAGAGTGAATTTATTCACTTACTTTCTTCTCATGAGCCAGTAGTCTCTGCTGTGACAGAGACCTGGCTCAAACCATCAGTTTTTTTTAAAGTTAAAAATTACCATTGTCTGAGAGAGGACAGACCTGATGGATATGGTGGTGCTGCCTTGTTCATCAAGAACTCTGTTCCTTTCTCACCTGTAGTTTTCCCTGTACATAGTAGTGATGATTTCTGTATAGTTGGTTGTAATATATATAAAATATGTATAGTCTCTGTATATATCCCTTACCCCTCTATAGCTATTTTAAACAATATTCAACAAATTATTTCTTCCCTACCAAGACCATTTTTACTACTTGGTGATTTCAACTCCCATCATCGGACTTGGGGAAGTTCTAGTAGTGACAATTATGGTGAAGCTCTTCTTGACATTATTGAATGTCAGAACCTTTGCATTCTAAATGATGGTTCTCCTACTCGCCGCACTGCACCAGACCAAAATTTAAGCGCTGTTGACCTCTCTATCTGTACACCAAATCTGGCATCAACTCTATCTTGGGATATACTTCCATCCTCCTATGGTAGTGACCATTATCCTATCATTATTTCTCTTCCATTTAATAAACCCTCTACCTATAAACATTCATCTCAATTAAAACACAGATTACCTGATTCAACTAGTGATTGCTGGCAAAAATTTAAAAATTGTGTAAAAAGTAAAAACACTTCACTTCCTGATTTTTCAGTTAATAATGAAACGGCTTGTGCTAATGCTTTAGCAAATATTATGATTGAGGCTGCCAACGAAGTATTTCCCCTCAAAAACAATTCCTCTCGATGCTTTCCTTCACCTCCCTGGTGGGATGCAGAATGTACACAGGCTGTAAAGCAAAGAAAGGAAGCCGAGAGAATTTACAAAAATAATATGACAGTAGAGAACTTCGAGTTGGTTACATCTGCTATAAAGAAGACTGGTAAACTTCTAAAGAAAAAGAAATTTGAGAGTTGGAGAAATTTCTGTTCCTCCATCTCACCCAATACTCCTCCATCTGTAGTTTGGCGCAGTATTAAACGATTTAAATCAGCGTTTGTCGATACCACTAGCCCTGCCATCCCCTCAACTTTAGCCAATGACTTTCTAGATAGAATAGCGCCCCCTTGGGTCCCACTTAACTTAATTGAAGATTTTCCACTTAATGATAATACACATCATCATAACCTCAATACACTTGAATCCCCCTTTTCACTTTACGAGTTAAAAGGGGTAGTGTCTAACTTAAGGGATTCTGCACCAGGTCATGATGGGATTCCCTACTCTTTCTTTTCAAATCTATGTGACCAAACTCTAGCATATTATTTAGATATAGTAAACAGTATCATGATTTCGGGAAATATTCCGACACCTTGGAAAAGACAGGTAGTGTTGCCAGTACTAAAACCTAACAAGACCGCGTCAGAAGCTTCTGCTTATCGTCCGATAGCTTTGTCACCTGTTTTAATAAAATTAACTGAACATTTAATTAAAAACCGTCTAGAGTGGCATTTAGAGAGTAATGGCTTGTTAGCAGATAGTCAGTATGGGTTTAGAAAGGGGAAGTGTACTTTAGATAGCGTCAGCCTTTTTACATCAGACATTAGGCTAGCTTTCACTAAAAATGAATCTGTGCTAGCGGTTTTTCTTGACATTTCGGCAGCGTATGATAATGTTCTCTTAGATATTTTAAAACTTAAACTTCTAGCCCTGCGAGTACCTAATAAACTGACTAATTGTATTATAAATATATTACATGGACGAACTATTCAGTTATCTGGCTCCGGGAGAGATTTAGATAATCCTTGTAGCGACCCCGCTATACGGACTGTATGGAAAGGATTGCCACAAGGTTCGGCAATCAGTCCAATCCTATACAATATTTATACACATGATTTGGATTCCTTTGTAAACGATGATATAAAAATCTTGCAATATGCTGATGACCTTTTAATCTATACAATTAATAAATCAATAGCTGAAGCAAGTGGTTCCCTGACGGCTTCACTTTCTATGCTAAGGTATTGGATGGATCAAAATGGTCTTGAAATATCTGCCTCCAAGAGTGCCGCTGTGGTTTTTACAAGAATGAGAACTCTACTCCCGTTTCAAGTTTTATATGATGGAATCACAATTCCAGTTAAAACAGATCATAAGTTCTTGGGTGTAGTCCTAGACAGAAAACTTTCTGGCAATCCGCATTGTGAATATATCGTTGTCAAATGTGAACGTCTTTTAAATATGTTGAGATGCTTGACGGGTGTGTGGTGGGGTGCACACCCATATTCAATGAAACTGCTTTATAATGCCCTTATTAGGTCACTTTTAGATTACGGAACTTTTTTATTAGAACCTTGTAATATCACTAGCTTAAGAAAACTAGATTTGATTCAATCAAAAGCATTAAGAATAATAACTGGAGCTATGAAATCAAGCCCCATAAATGCTCTGCAAGTCGAGTGTTGTGATCCACCGCTAAAACTACGTCGACAACTTCTGTCAGATAGATTTCTGTATCGTGTACTACAAATTTCAAAACATCCTTTAGTAACCAATCTCCGAATTCTTTCTAACATTATCGAAACATCTAGATATTGGGATAATAAATCATTGCCTTGCCTAGTTATTAGTTACCGGAAATACCGTTCGCTTAACGCCCCTACGCATCAATCTAACTATCTTCCTTTATTCAAATGCAGTTTAGAATCTCTATTAACTCCCCCTATAATCCAACACCTTCCTATTGATAAAGCTAACCGTAATGCTGCGATTACTTTCAAACACATTATTGATTCCGAGTTTGACGATTTTCACCACATATTTACAGATGCCTCGAAACATTCTAATTCTACGTGTACGGGAGTCGGTGTTTATCATTCACAATTCAAAATAGTACAAAAAATAAAACTACCTCCCGAATCTTCCATCTTTACTGGTGAATGTTTTGGAGTTTTAAAAGCTGTGGAGTACATTTTATTGATGAAATTGAGAAAATCTGTCATCTTCACGGATTCTCAAAGCACGTTACAATCACTCGAAAAGTTTCCCTTCAAAAATAAACGTCAATTCCCGGTAGTTTATCAGATAAGAAGTAAAGTTTATGAATGTGTGTCTAGGGGATACACAGTGTATTTTGCATGGCTTCCAGGTCATAGAAATATAAGCGGTAATATAATATCCGATCGTCTAGCAAATGAGGCTGTGCATTGTGGAGATACATTCCCGTACATAAATTATTGCCATGACTTGGCAAATCTTCCTAAATTGCACTTAATTGAGAAGTGGCAAGAAGAGTGGGAAAAGCCTACAGAAAGTAAAGGTCGATTTCTCTTTAAAATTCAACCAGTGATCCCTTCAAAGCCGTGGTTTTTTAAAATGCGATTTGGTAAAACAGAGACATCTATTATTTCTAGAATTAGATTGGGTCATACGTGTTCGCGTTCACATCTTGTCAAATTCCATATTGTTGACGATGATTTGTGTGAGTGTGGTGAAGTCGAAGATCTAAATCATATTTTTTTCAATTGTCCACGATATGACCGCTCTGCCTTTATTGCCTCTTTGATTTCCTTTCGTATCCCTTTTCCATCCTCTATTACTTCCTTGATTTATTCAAAAAATGTTAATATATATAAATGTATAGTATCTTTTATTACATGTAATAATTTAAAGCTCTGACCCATGTACATATTTTACTAGCAATATTGTATATTTTTGTTACTACTGTACAAAATGTATATATTTTATAAAATGTACTCCTTCCCTTCCTGATCCATCCTTTTCCTTAATCGGATCCGTAATTTTTAATTTTACCCCGTTTCCCCGCTTTTAACATGACACTGGCATGGCGCAACCCAAATGCGCAAGATTGCCATTAACAAAAAAAAAAAAAAAAAAAAAAAAAACCCAGGGTCCCAAGCTGCAAACGGCACACTTATATAGTTTTTGATGAACTCTCTTGAAAAATAAAAACCTTTTTTATTTCTTCTTGCTGTCTGTCATTGCGACATTGAATGTCTTCCTTCGGTTCTTTGTTTGATTTTTCCATATTTTCTTGCCTGAATTATTGGCTAAATTAAATAAATAATTTCTAATACTGTCTCATTAAATATATTGTGACATATTGTGGTGTGCGCGTTCGCTGATATTTACTTTTGTTAACTTTAATATCTTTCATCGTGTGGTTGAGTGTAGTTCGTTTGGGACGGCCGGCCGCCAGTCGGTATATACCGTCCAGCACCCTCCAAGCGGCCCATGGTCTGAATATAAGGTAAGCTGTAAATATCTTTATCTTACCATACTTCTGTCTACGAGTCCATATTAGCTACATGTAACGAAGTCACACATCAAATTTGAAATTTCGGTTATGCTCCCGCGTGGTGAAGACCGTACAAACTTCACCATATTTATTTTGGTCCATTCGTGTCGGATAGTATATCCAGTTTTTTATATAAATTGAATGTAGGATTTACGTAATTTTGGTACTTTTTATTATTATAATTTTCTCCATTGTTAGGATTTTACGTAATTTTGGTAAAATTCGAACATCATATAAATTGATAGGTTTTACGTAATATTGGTAAAACTTAAACATTTTCTCTTAATTCTCGCTCATTTATACCTTACCGAATAATTTATTTTCGATTCTTTGTTTCAATAAAATAATTTGAAATAATGAGTTTAGGTGCAAGTGAAGATAGTAAATCAAACATGGATTTTCAAAAACGCATTGCAATATTAAATTCTAAGAAACAAGCGATTGTCGACAGAGTAAATAGTTTATATAAACTTTCTTTGAATATTTCGACTTTCGATTCTCGATCAAATGAGGCGTTTATGATTAGGTCGGAAACCGTGGATGATTTGCGCTCGAAGTTTGAGCTGATTATTGACGAGATTAATGACGTGACTCTGTCAAATGATAGTGACGCGGCACCCGATTATTCTGCTCTTGTTGCGTTCGAGGACTTGTTTGTTCATATAAAACGCGCTAGTAATAAGATAAATTCGTCTGCGAAAGTTCCACCGTCGTCGTCACAAATGCATATCAAGTTGCCTCCTATCGAAATTCCTACCTTCGATGGCAGTACTGATAAATGGCCAGTGTTCTACGAGTCATTTAAGACTAACGTGCATAACAATAGCCAGCTGTCTAACTCGCAGCGGGTGCAGTATCTAATAGGCAAACTTACTGATTCTGCCTTAAAGGTCACCGCTGGGATTGTGCCCACAGGTGAAACGTATCCTATTTTGTGGAAAAGTTTAGTAAAACGTTATCAAGATAATCGCGCGTTAGGTACTTATTACTTTAACAATTTATTGGATGCGAACCACTGTAATAGTAACGCTACCGCTTTAGATGATTTCGTTCAAAAATATTCTGCATCAGTTGCTGCCTTGAAACAGCTTGATATAAATGACTTAACTGATTTTGAATTTCTGCACTGTGCCCTGCGTAAGATTGATGCGCAAACTGCACAAGCGTTCGAGTTGAGTGTTCGTGAAAAAACTATTCCAACTTATGCCGATTTGATCGCGTTCTTAGAAGATCAGGCTAAGATCTTAGCTAGGATACACGCTTCTGATACGCACGCTCCGAACTCTAACAAGGATCGGCAACTATCAGCTCCTGCTGGAACGAAGTCTTCAACTCGCCCTAACACGTACAAATCTTTTATTACAAAAACGGATTATGTAACTAGGCTTAATCGGACTTGTCCTTTTTGTAAAAAATCTGATCACGCTCTATTGTATAAGTGCGATGATTATAAAAGTTTGAATTCTCCTCAAATGCGATTTGATTTTATAAAATCCAAGCAAGGTTGTATCAATTGCTTGAGCATGTCGCATACACTTTCGAGCTGTGATTCGTCGTCTGTGTGCAAATTATGTAGCGAACGACATCATACTTTGTTGCATTTTGAGAATAAGCCTAACTTGCCTTTTCAAAGTTCAAGTTGGCATGTTCAGCAAGCGGCTCAAGTCAATCATAATGCAAACGCCCCTGCCCTGACATCTTGCGACGTTTCCACTGCTGCCATCTGCCTGACTGGAAACTTACCTAATTCTGTACGTGCTTCTGCGTGTCTCAGTGGGGAATCTAACCTGGGTCCTGCTCATGCAATTCCTTCTCACGTGACTGTGCCCCATGCACCTCTTGTTACGCGCCAGCCTGGTTGTAATGATTGTCCATCTCTGTCACTTAGTACTAAAACGATCTCGAAAAACGCTAATATTTTGCTCTCGTCTGCTCAAATGTACGCATTGGCTAATAATGGGAAAGATAAAATTGACAAAGTTATTGTCCGGGGTTTGATCGACAACGGCTCGCAGGATAATTTGATTACTGTTAGCTGCTGTTGAACGCTAAACTTACCAGTCATACCTTTAAGTAATTCTTTTGTTATTGGTATTGGCTCATCATCGCATCCAATTTATGGATACGTTAATTTAGATATCGAATCTCGCATAGATCCCAAAAAGAAGTTTTGTATACGCGCTTTAGTAGTCGATAACATTACAGATCAGTTGCCGTCGCAGTTTGTCTAATGGGATAATAACTTCAATCATCTGAAAGACTTACCTCTCGCTGATTTATGTTGGAATATTCCAGGAAACATTGATCTTGTGCTGGGTGCACAACTCTTCCCGTATATATATTTGGGGAATAGAGTTGATTCGTCTTCTGGCGCTCCTCCTGCTTTGTTAACCGTATTTGGATACGTCTTAATGGGAAACTGCTCACGCACTGGCGGCATGTCTGACACTTCATTGTTTTCTGCACTAGCTTCAAGTGATTTAGTTGATGAGTTACGGGAGATGGACAAATTCTCTTCCAGGCATCAGACATCTCAAACACCTTTAGTGACTTGTAATAAAAAGAATCATTGTATTGCTACTTTTCCGTTTTATAAGAAACCAGCTACGATTGGCAATGTGAGTTATAACTCTAGGAAAACTCACTGCCAATGTATGGCATTTAAAAGGAAATCAACTCAGGGTAACGTTATTGATGGTTATCCTAGTAAACTTGTCGTTTCGAAGTTCATGAAAACTAGTTCATGATATTCCGCACCGAGTTGCTAGACGTCTCGGTAAACCTGTACCGAGTGTCATCTTCAATGCGAGCTCGAAGACACGCACAATATCATTTTAAAATCTGGCTCTGATCTCCATGCAGGTCCTGTCTTTTGTATTTGATGACTTTTTTGTTTCTTTTTTATGTGCGTATTGGTGTTGCCGATTACCAATGCAACGTTTATTATTATATACATATTCTATTGCGTTCTTTAGTTTAACAAATTATTGAAATATATTTGTTATTTTTATTCTCAAGTTGATTCATATTTTAGCTATCCGCACTGTGCGACATGTATAAAAACATTTAACAATTATCGACATGCATTAGTTTATTTTCTTTTATCACTGCTGAATTTATCAGTACTCGTTTATTTATTTAAACTAATTGGTAGATTATGCCTTTAGTTCTCTTTAGAATAAAGTTCGACGTTTCATTGCATTATTTAGAGCAATATAACATTATTTTCGGTTAAGAGGACTTTATTTAAGAGTGATTGATTTGTAGAATAAGTATTTGCACACACTGCAAGTTAGACAGAAATGGGCGACCTGGTTTAAACAGATATTGTTGTATTAATTGAACAAGATATTTGTCCTTCTTTGCATCAGCCACTACATGTTTTTTCTGAAGTTTATCCCTGATCAGATGGGATTATACGCGTGGTTATGTTAAAAATTTAATTTGCTTGTTAAAAGCGCCCTAGCTATAGGCAATACGGTTATATCCATTGTTGACTGAATAAGATCGTATGGAAAAGTTGTCTGTGTAACGTTTGACGTTTACTTAATAATAAATGGTATTGTTTAATAAGTTCAAATAAAATTTTATCTTTTGTTCCACGTTATTGTTTATTCTTTTGAAAGTTTCTACGAACTTCCAAAGGGGGGAGCATGGTTGAGCGCATTACCAACTAATTTAAAACTTTTTTTCTGTCTTGTAGCTATGTGGACTCTCTAGGTAGGTTTAATGACAGATGTTGATATTTTCAGCTCTTTGTAGTTAGAACCCAGGGTCCCAAGCTGCAAACGGCACACTTATATAGTTTTTGATAAACTCTCTTGAAAAATAAAAACCTTTTTTATTTCTTCTTACTGTCTGTCATTGCGACATTGAATGTCTTCCTTCGGTTCTTTGTTTGATTTTCCCATATTTTCTTGCCTAAATTATTGGCTAAATTAAATAAATAATTTCTAATACTGTCTCATTAAATATATTGTGACATATTGTGGTGTGCGCGTTCGCTGATATTTACTTTTGTTAACTTTAATATCTTTCATCGTGTGATTGAGTGTAGTTTGTTTGGGACGGCCGGCCGCCAGTCGGTATACACCGTGTAGCACCCTCCAAGCGGCCCATGGTCTGAATATAAGGTAAGCTGTAAATATCTTTATCTTACCATACTTCTGTCTACGAGTCCATATTAGCTACATGTGACGAAGTCACACATCAAATTTGAAATTTCGGTTATGCTCCCGCGTGGTGAAGACCGTATAAACTTCACCACTGAGCTTTTTCTCAAGTAGGTATTCCAGACGAAAAAACTCAGGAACTTTCAGCTCGACCCGGGATTTGAACCTAAGACCTCTAAGACAGGTGCAAGTGTGCTGATCACTAAGCTAACGAGGCAGTCACATATAAACTACTGTGAACCCTAACTACAGAATCCAACCAAAGTTATTGAGGAAAGCTCACTATCGATAAGACAAAACTATCGATAGTATCAATTGTTAATTATTTCAACATGCAGCAGCAGTAGTATCGATATTACATTCGATATTAAACTTAGAAACTATCGATAGAATTGATGTGTGTCGATAGAACTTATTATTCGGAGCTATCGATACTATTCCTTTTGCCTCAACTATCGATAGTGGACTATTGATCGACAACACTAGCTGTAAAAGTACTCCAGGAACCGGGCACCAAACAATTTACTTTGCCAACGGTACTGGTTTGTATGTAGGCTTTCAACAAATTACTTTTCCCCAAGAATTTTTCGACTTTAAATGCAGAGACTACGTCTTCGCAATCATTATCTTGTGGGCGAACTAAGCAAGCTCCATTACTGAGATTATCTTTGCTTTAATGGCACCCACCGCGAGATAATGGAAATGAAACAAAAACTCGTTTAACACTATAAGAGCAGGTAAGTGATTCGAAAACAGCTGACACAAATACTCATAGTTAAAATGAAAAAGTTTCGCTCTCACATCGAAGTTTTCTCTGTTCGTATCAGTACATGTATTAAGGAAACCAGTAAGTTAAATTCAAATCCTAACTAATATTATAAATGCGAAAGTAACTCTGTCTTTGTGTTACATAATCACGCCTAAACTACAGTACGGATTCAAATGAAATTTGGTACAGAGATAGTTTGAAACCCTGGTAAGGATATAGGCTACTGTTTGTCGCGATATAAAATTATCAAGGGTAGGTAGGTCGAATGGGGGATGAAAGTTTGTATGGAAAATCCGACATTTGGCGTGGGCGAAGTCGCGGGAAACTGCTAGTAGTCTATAATGTTATCAGAAAAAATTGTGTCTACACCCTTCACTAAATCAGTGGCCGCTCAAAACATGGTGTCTATTTGAGTATTAAAAATGTCATCTAAAATTGATTATTTACACGAAATAACCAAATTTTGCAAAATACCGTAAATAAACCGAATAGTTAATAATTTATAACTTTAAAACTATGGATTAACCGAACCGTAAATAATTTATCAATGATCCCGCAACAAATCGGCTGTAAAGGCACTAATTAAGAATGTTTAGTTGAGCCACTGGACATCAGAATGTGTTAACATAGACAATCAAAGAAAATAATCTAAATGTAAAATATCTATCCATGTTGTATACTACAAATAAGGTTGTATATCTCGGCCGGCGACTACCATCGGAGTTCACGATATCCCTTACCTTAATTAAATTACAACAAGAAAACCCCTTTTGTAAACGGCTAAAATTTATTTGGAAGTTACACGGGGGCTCTCAGACAACTTGTTAATAGACGAAACAAAATAATAAATAAATTGTTTCAAAAACATACTTTAACCGACTTCAAAAAGAAGGAGGTTTTATGTGTGTGTGCCAATGTATGAATACTCAGTACGTGAGACCTATGTTACGTGTGCGTCTATGGCACCGACTTTTTTACCACGTTACTTTACTTAGCGATAAAAAAAGTTATTTCCAACTTTTTTTGTGCGTTTTTTGATGACGGTTGTTTTATTGTTATTATGAAAAGTTACAGCCCGTTCACACGAGGACGGTTCGTGATTTTTGACAATTCGTCTTTTTTGACGGCGGCAATGCTTTTTGAATCTCCATGTTCATACGGATCACGAATCGTGAATAATGACGATACGTCTTAAATCTTGTATCGTGTTTTTAAAAATCACGAATCGTCAAAATACACGGCAATTTTTGACCAAATTCAATCAGGATATTTTGACGAATCGTGAAAAAACACAATTCCGTATGCAATGTGAACGTTTATCCGTCATGACGTATCCTTCATTTTGACAAATCGTCAATGACGGATCCCGTGTGAATGAGCTCTTATGGAAGTAATGCGTCATTTTCAGACTTTGTCAACGTCTGGGTGGCTGAGTTGTCTCGAAATATGCGATGAACATTTTTAAGGGGAATTCGGCGATGGCGGTGGTCTAAGTCTTTTTTTAGAGTTTCGTACACGAAGGGTAAAAACGGGACCCTATTACTAAGTCTCCGCTGTCTGTCTGTCTGTTGCCAGGCTGTATTTCATGAACCGTGATAGCTAGATAGTTGAAAAGGATTGCCCATGGGACTATGGCTGAATATACTGACCTAAAGGTTTTTGTGTCATAACGAAAATCGTTGTATTTGCTAAGTAATCTTTGTTTATCACACGTCTCAAATTCTTATGTATTTCCGTATACGGGGTTTGGAAATATAGAAGAAAAATCATCTGTTTTAGGAAAATGAAAATGAATTCTATGTTAATGTGAATAAAGTTAAGGTTTAACAATAAACAAGTCTACAGAGGTTCAAACATACACAATATAACATATCGATCAAAGACGCAATATTAAGATATAAAACAGTATATCTTACTGGTGTAGGCGTAATCCAAGTTCGCAGGATGCTCTGAAGATGTGGCCACATAAACGGCACCAACAAGGGACACTAAGAAACCGTCTACAAGTAGTAGCAATTCAAAAACTTAAAGCTTCAGCCAAAAGTCAATTACATTAGAACCTACTTTATTTTCACAATAACTCTCTCACTATAATAAAAAAATACTTTTTAAAATGTCAATTAATAAATGTCATCTTTTAATCGAATTGTTTTACTCTTTATTGAGGTTATGCAGACTTTATGAATCAAAAACGGTTTGATTATTTCCGTTGTTCCTACCTTAGGTTTCTAGCAATATGGCTGAAATGTCAAAGATAAGTTCAAGGGAAACAAGAAAACAACTTATTATTTTACAAAAGGGAAACATTGGTACAAATACAAAAATGTTCTGTAATAATTTTGTTTCTTTTTTGTTATGAACAATATTCTGACACAAAAATTATACATAGAGTACTGGCCGTGGGCAATCTCCTTTTCACAGATGATGTATTTCTGTTGTCGCTATAACAAAAAATACTAAAAACTGTTGAATTCCCATACAAAATATGTTAAACATGTGTTAGTGAACTCTAGGCTAAACCAGGCCTGTGTATCTCCCCGCGGAGGTAGCAAAAACGTACCTACGCGCGGCGCACCTACGTAGGTGCTAAAACAAGTTGCGTGTCGCTACCGGCCAGAGCCACGCTCGCGCGTTTTATTCACCGGCGGCCGCGCGGTACGTTGCTGGCTGGACGAGAATGAATAAAGTACTAGAAAGAGGCGCTAGATGGCGTTAGAAGCTTCTCGTAGCAGTCAACCCTATCGCGTCGCGTGATATTACGTCACTGAATAGGTTTAGTGTATTATGAATCATATTCCAGAGCAATAAGTATGAAATTATCTTGCAATGGATTTTTGTAGGTGTCTACACGAAAATGTGCTTGACTCTGAGGCGAACTAAATTACGCCATATTGTTGACGACATTGAGTAGACATTTCTTTGAATACAATTGCTAAGTCATACTTCTGTACGAAGTACTAGTATTCTGTGGCTAAACATGATACAAATCGCAGTCTATCCTCTTGAATTGTCTATGGACTGGTTGGCTCGAACTAATTTCGCGGTACGTTTGTGTCACCCAAAAGGTTGAAACAGTACAATTTTGTTTAGATTGGATTCAAGTTGTTGGCCTAATGGGGCGGGTTAGCGATGACACTTTGATGGGTTTGGGGGTATTTCATTAAGAACACTCCGACGTTTATATTCAGAGAAGGAGAACCTATTTGTTTCGCAAAATTGTTACGGAAAATATGTTACGGACTTTGACCCTTGCCTCAATATAGGATCACCGTGAGCTTTTTTTTAAAGATTACTAGCTGTTGCCCGCGACTTCGTTTTTTTTCACATGTGATTTTTTAGTCACCTCTGTAAGCACTTTTCAGATTAAAACTTACACCCTGTAAATCCAATTAAAGATGGTTTCTTTCCTTATGTTTGCCAATTTCCTAGCAATAAAGACAAGATGGTTGTATTAAGGCCACAAAAGGGTCAACCTCACAGTGCTTTTACAAGAACTTTACCAACAACACGACCTAATGCGCCCCATGGGCCCATTAACACCCTGTAAACACCTTATATGTAAGAGTACCCAAAATGTTGGACACACATTGTTTTTGTTATTTGAAATGGGTTTGCTCTTGACTCTAGACTAAGCCAGACGTGGCGTAGGCAGAGTCGACGGTGGAGCGAGTTTACTGTTCTGGCACTCCCACTCACAGCAAGCTGCTTGGCGCCGAGCTCCGGTGGAAGAGTGGTAGCTACCAGGCGGCACTTTACGGAGCCTACCACCGCTGATAGAACCGTACTTACTTACTCAAATCTGTCAAAATTCCGAATGATGAACTATCTGGTCAACATTATGTTTAAAGGTAGCCGAAAGACAGATCAAAGTAGATTAGTGTATTGCCAAAAGTACAGTCAACTTCAAGTTTATCTACTATTCTGGCATCAAGTTACTATTAAATGTACTTCTTAAGTTCAACCTTATTGTGTTCAAAAACCAATTGTTTTTATGAGGAAGAGACTTAGTCTACGAAAAAGAAACTTTGCCAGTTTGTATTTTGATGTTAACCTACATATTTATGATTCATGAGTATTGGGCGATACATCAGATTTTGGCCTGTCTAACACTTTTTCTTGTTCTGTAGAAAAAATAATCACCCATAACTTACGACTGACTGACTAGTAAGAGCGAGTATCGAGTAGCGGCTTCCAAATGTGCCCGTTTAAATGCATTGAGATGTTACGTCACACAATTCCAAGTCCTTTGCGGCTAATCCTGGTGTTACAATACATGCCAACACAGAAGGGTTAACTTTCATTTTATAAAAACATACTAGCGGTTCCCCCTCCCACTTTTCACTAAGTCAAATACCGCATGAGTTGTGGATTTGTTTTTCCGAAACCCATACTGTTTTTGCTGTAATATCTTATATTTGTTAAAAAAGGAAGTAAGTTTGTTATGCATAACTTTCTCATATATTTTAGATAAGATAGGTATAAGCATTATGGGTCGGTAGTTGTGAATTTTTGCTTTGTCATCCTTTTTAAATAATGGTTTTACTATCGAGAATTTAAGCTTATCAGGGAATATTCCAGATACTATCGATAGGTTTATTAAGTACGCTAAGATGGGGCTTATTTGGTCTTTACACGCTTTTATAACATTTGTGCAGATGTCATCATAACCTGCGGAATCAGTATTTTTAAGAGTGTCAATAGTTTTTTTCACATAATGTTCGTCAATAGGAGAAATGTAGATAGAATTATTTGAAGTTTCAATAAAATTACTATAACAGTTTGATACATTTGTCAGTTCAATAAAGTAGTCATTAAAAACTGTTGCGATTTGGTCAGGACCATATACAATATTATTTTGATATTCAATAGATTTTATATAATTATTTAGTCGCGATCCACCGTCTGTTTCAGTCTGTATCACTTTCCAAGTAGCTTTACAAGTATTTTTACTTCTAAGGACATAATTATTGTTACTTTGCTTTTTAGCAAGCAAAATACATTTTTTTAACAACTTAGAATATGATAGATATTTTGCTTTTGTTTGTATATTTCGTTTTTTATAGAAGTCCCGGCGGAGGCATCTATTTCTGGCACAGCTTTTCCTAATACCTTTTGTGATCCAATTCACCTTGCAGTTTGTATTCAGTCTTACTTTACAGATTGGAAAGCATAGCTTGTATAGCAAACAAAACCAGTTATAAAAGATATTAAAGGCCTCATTTGGATTTGGTTCATTGTACACTTCCACAAATGATAGTTCACCTAGGTATGCTTTGAATTTTACAATATTTTCAGTGCAGTAAGATCTTTTATAACTAAATATTGTTCTTGGGATTTCAATTTTCTTTTTTATTTTAAAAATAAGTACTTGTGCTGTATCGTGGTCAGACAAACCGAGCGGTAGGGTTGAACCTGCCGCATTTCTTGTTGCTAAATATATGGTCAATACAAGATGGCCCTTGTGGGTTCTTTTATATGCTGAGTCAAATTATAATTAAGTCACAGGTCTGATAGGTTTTTTAGAAACACTATTATTCTTTAAAGTGTTAATATTTATGTCTCCTATAATAGCTATTCTATTTTTTGAATAATTTTGTAAATATTTCCTTAGTGCAAGTTCAAGTTTATCAAAGAAGTACTCAAAATGTCTCTTCTTTGTGGCTGTGGAAGTACGGTAAACACATAGAATAACAATATTACATATCGGTACTAATATAGAGCAACATTCAAAGTGAAAATTGATTGCCGAGTCATGACTTAAACATATTTTCTTAAAGGATATTCCTTTTTTGACCATAATGCAGGCTCCCCCTCTTTTTTTGTTTCTCGAGTAGTGGGATGCTAGTTCGTAATTAGTTATTTTAATATTATTTTCTTCTCCACTTTTTATGAAAGTTTATGTAAAACATAGAACGTCAGGAGATACATTTTTTTTGGAGTTCGTAATTGTCAATTCAATAAGTTCTTTTTTAGACATAAGACCTTGAATATTTTGATGTAAGATAACAAAGTTCTGTGTGTGTGTTTCACTATTGTCAACGAAAACATTTTGTTTTTACCTGTTCAGGGGATTTGTTAGCATTTCCAATTATTCTTTTAGGGGGGAAATAGTAAGGGATCGTGCCTTTTTTATATGAGATTATATTTAAGTTACTGGTTGTTGTATTTTTAAGGCTATGAAAATTATTGTATTTAAATGTTTTAATCATTTGGCAGGTATTATTAATGTAATCTTGGCTGTATTTTATGTAATCAATGTCAATATTAAGTTAGCATAAGTTATAGCATATTTGCTTCCTAATTGATGTTTTATGATTATACATGTGATGGTGTAATAGATCAATATTGATAAAAGTACAATTGTCATATTGATTTACAATCAGATTTATTTTTGAATTTAATTTCTGGACGTTTAAACAGTTGTTTTGTTGAATACCTAATACAAATATTTTACATTCATGCAGATTACATAAAATGTTACATAAATTACTTATAGTTGTGTACGGGTTCTCATCATTACTGCCTAAGGATAAAACTAATATGTCATCTTTATTTATTGTTTTCTGCAGACATGTTTCACCAAGCTAGAGATAGTATATTTGTCATTCCACTTTCCGCATCGCGTTTTATTAACTCTACTGCCATACCGCTTATTTGTTCGTCACCAAGTAAATATATCATGGGTTTGTTGTGTTCATTTACTATTTTCTTCTCACTTTTATTGGCTTCTTGTAAAATTGTTGGTTCAGCGATACTATTGTTGCATAGAGTGCTTGATGGTTCGGTGTGGTTTTTTATCACCGTCATAGATGGCGTGGAACACTGTGTATTCTGCCTCTGATCTTTTTCCTCTAATGAAAACTCAAGTGCTGTTTTATTTATACTTTTTCTTTTTCTCCTCTGTGTAACGTTTTTTTCTCAGCTAGAACTTATTTCCGTCAGTAATTTAGTTTTTTTTTCTAGATTAGCTAGCTGTAGTTTCAGTTCATAGTTTTCGGTTACCATATTTTCTATTTCATTATCGGCTATCTGTAATTTTTCTTTCAGTTTTTTGTTTTCATTTTCCAGTTTTTCAATTTTCTCAAGCATGTTTATCTTTTGAAGGTTGGGACAGCTGTTATTCAGTCGATCGCTCTGGGTTAAGGACAGCATATCGGTATAGTCATCGTCAGATAATGATTCGAATGAATTATGTGTAGATATGTTAATATTATAGTCTTGATCCATGTCTTGATTCATATTTAATGGGGTAATGTCATTACTGGTTGTTGGTATTTGTATTTGTTCATGCGTTGTAGTAGGTATCGCAGATTTATTTTTAATAATGCATTTATCACACCTCCATTCCTTTTTTCTTTCTGCATCCATAATATTATATCTTACGAACGGTACATTAGCACAACCCAGATCAAGTATAAGTCTGCAATGTGCGAAAGTCAAGAATTCACGTTTTGGAATAATATTTTTGCACTATCCGCATTTCATCTTGAGTGATTTTGTTGAAGACATTTTTAATTTTTATTGATGAAAATGAAACAAGCAGAAAAAAATACACCAGTTCCAATTAGGAAATCTGTAAAAAGTCCGGTGTGGCTAGATCTTCCATCTCCTGTGTGGAAGTCGAAATCTTAGCCACTGCACCAACAATACTAGTAAGATTTAGACGAATATTATCGAGTACTTGCAGTTATTATGACGATTGAAGTTTACAACATAAGATGTCGCTAGTGTCCAATTTGCAGTAGCTATATAAGTGTAGTAGTAGCTATATAAGTGTAAGATAGTTAAATGGATCTTCAATAGATGGCGAAAGTCTTCTTTCTATTAAGCATAAATGGCACTTAGTCCATTTGTCATAAGGTTTTCAATACTATAGCACTGTCTTTCCTTTAATAGTACAAATATTATTTTCAAAATGTTAATATTATGTGTGATATTTGAGCTTTTTATGAGAAAGAAGACTTGTTATTGTAACTTTTAAAGCTGAAAGTTATGTTTGTTGATCTCTGCTTGAATTAAGTATTTAAATTCTAACTTTTTATAAGATTTTGATGACTGTTCGATTTACTGTAGATTATATGTGACAGCCCAATGAGCTAAATAAAGAACAAAATATATTGATGTTTTTTCTTTTCGTCTGACAAGCTTAAGTCAATATTATAACACCCCTAAAATATGACAACTGTATCTGTTGTGGTTAACCAGATATGATCAATTTTTGGTCTGGGCGTTCAGTACTTTTAATTAGTTCTAATGTTAGGACATTGGGTCTTCCTCGGAAGTTTGAAGTTCGAACCTGGGTCGCAGGAGGATAGTGATTACTATTACTTTATACGGAAACATTGTGCAAAACTTCACGTTCAATCTTATTAGTTTAGGCTGCGTTTTGTTGTACGTCAGTCATTGAGTCAGTTTTCCTTTTTGTATATTTAGAAAATAAATTTGTGACCCGCCCCGGCCTCTCATTTAACAAATTTTCTCATCCTACAAGAACCTAGTAGTTTATTAATGAAAACCGCATAAAAATCGGTGAAATACTTCATTTTTGAGATCACCGCATACATACGTACAGGCAATTAGTTGCGTTGGGAATGTATAATAAAGTGATTGGTAAGGCGGCGAATGTTTCGCTTGACGTAAAATGAGTCTGCTTATTTTGTCTATAGTAGGGCAGCGGTAAAGTGTTTACCAAAACTGGAAGGCGTTCTCACTTCATTAGGCTTAACGGTCATAAAATCCAACTAAGAAAATGGGTGACAACGATTACTGCAGAATATTGACTAAATAGCAGTTTCCCGCGACTTCGCCCGCGCCAAAAGTTCGATTCTCCATACAGACTTTCATCCCCCATTTCACCCCTCTGATGATTTTATATCGCGACAAAAATTTGCTTTTGTCCTTTCCAGGGTCTCAAAATATCTCTGTACCTAATTTCATTTGAATTGGTCTCGTAGTTTCGGAGCCAATTAAATACAAACAAACAAACAATCAAATCTTTCCTCTTATATTAGTGTAGATTATTGAAGGTTTCAGTTATTGGCCCGAATGTGCGCATCGATGACAGCGTCAATACTGAAATAGCAGTGACCAGCAGCGACGGGGCTTACAATTTTAATAATAAGAACAAACTTTTATTTTCAAACCCTAGATTGTTAGTAGTACACAAAATCTTTAAAAAAAAACTTAAATAACTAGTGTTAGATAGAAGAGATAATTATTTAAAAAAGCGCCACGCCGGTTTCCGCCGGCTCTCTAGTGTAGGCGGTGTTATCGCCATATAAGCGATCTCTTCTCAAAAACCTTTAGGTAAAGGATCATACTCATTCACAGAAAGGGGGAGTTTGGTGCAAAAGCCGTAAAATAAGTAAGTCGTGGTGGCTGGATGCGAGAAGCGGACTTTTTTTTTTTTGACGCGCTTTTTTTTATTTGGATGTTATATATATAACATCCAAATAAAAAAAAGCGCGTCTGCGTACCTTAAGAAGGTGTGCCGGCGCATCCTGTCATAGCATTATAACTCTTTACTTCATATCAGCCTATTGCAGTCCACTGCTGGACATAGGCCTCTCCAAGACGGCGCCAACTTTCACGGTCCTCCGCTTCTCGCATTCAGCCACCACGACTTACTTATTTTACGGCTTATCCCGGGATAACGCTAGGATAATGATGTTAAAACACCTCAATAATAAAAGAGCGGGTTCGTACTACGTCCGATCCCAATCCGATCAGAGTCCGTCAAAATTGTAGGACTATTTGTATGACAGTTTGCGCACTATGTCCGTATTCGCGGTCAGGTTTTTCGTATTAAAACCAATTGACGTATTTTGATGCATAGTGTGAAACTGTAAGGAGGTTTTCAGTTACGTCACTCAGTAGGGGCCCACGGTAAACCAGCGCCAGAACCTTCAGAGAGACTGGCTTATGCTGAGTGAGGTCATTTTGGTTTGGATATCACAGACACACAGAGGCACCGTGTGGCTGGCATTGACTGTTACGTAGGTAATTGTTGTTTTTTAATGTTTCATTTCTTTTTTTTTTGTATTCTGTGTTTTTAAATTAATAAACCGTTTTTTTCTTTCAACTAGACCGAATGTTGTTATAATGTATGAACTCTACACTTACAACCATGATACATTCTTATCAACTCAAATTCCTTTTACCATTGATTGATTGATAGCTCTGTCTTTGTCGCGCCATGCATTCTATAGCGCCTGTTTGAGGTCATAGAAAGAAAAGATATGTAATAAAATAACTCGGCAACCCTTCGAACCTGGGCCCTTAGACAAGATGCAATCTAGTGTGTAGTTCGCCATCGCTAACAAAATGTACGAAACTGATGATGTCCTCCTAGCCGATTTCGACTACGGCGGCCTATCTCAACAGAGATTAGCCAACTGTGCAGGACATATTATAGTGCACAAGTGTGTGCGCAATACATAGGTACACTCTCTGTTCCTTCACTCTCATAATTCGGTGAGACGGCAGTCCGACATGACCGTAGAGAGATCAGGCGCAGGACCAACGGCTTAACGTGCTTTCCGAGGCACAGGTTTTAACACCACCATCTTCCTGACTCCGGAGCTGTGTCTGAGTAATTTCAAGACAGAAAACCCAAACACTCTCGGCCCGACCCGGGATTCAAACCCGGGACCTCGTGGATAGTACCCAGCGTGCTGACCACTAGACCAACGAGGCAGTCAAACGAAACTGACAAAGTCATCGAAACAACATGTGGCTTTTGCATATACAGGGTATATACAGGGTGTCCGGGTTTCGACTAGCGATAATTAAAGGGCTTTTTATTTATCAAATTTAAGAGACATAATCCTTATATTTTTTTTTAAATACAAAAAAACTGCATTATTGTGTTCAGTTTTGTATTAGGTTTAAATCAGTATTTGACATTTTTAATTTTTTTGAGAGATTTCTCAAAAAAAAATTTTTTCATCTATGACGGCAAATAATTTTGAATTGATCTTTATTTCACTTGATAGGCAATAGCAATACCTTTCAAATAAATCATTTTTATAAGTTTTAGGACCTCCAAATCTACAGAAATAGTATTTTTTTAAATAATTAAAATGGCTGCCATTTCAAGAAGGGGGAGGGGGGGGGGGGGTTTAGAACCCAACATGGGGGTTTTTGTCGATAACATTTGATGAACTAATAGCTCATAAATTATAGCTAGTCCAAACCCGGACACACTGCATATTTTGACATTCGTTGGCAATAGCGAAGTTCGCTGTAGAAAGATAGTATCTTGTCTAGGGTGGGCCCGTAGAAGAAGCAATATATTCCAGAGCAAAGTTCGCTATCGCTGACAAAATGTATGAAACTGACATAAGCCATCGAAACATCTCGTGACTTTGCATGCATATTTTTATATACTGTAGAGTTGAACTATACCCCATCACCTCACTACTACACCTTAATGAGCTAAAAGTTCTAATTAGAGTTTTAATTAAATCGCTGATAGTGAAACTATCTTAACCACCTGTTTATTAGATTGCTTTTATTTCACTTTTAACATTCCATCATGGTGACAGAAAATGTTTTCTTATTTTTTTTATGTTTACATCAGTTCTATTACGCGTGTTTGGCTGCGGAAGCTGGAAATGAATCTACAACAGGTATAATTATAGACCTGTAGCCCATGTCTAAAATGGATGGGTTATATGAACCACCAGGTGACGTATTTATGACGATATAAGAGCATAAAATAATAAGATTCAGTACTATGCTGCCACTTGTAAGCTGTCCAACTGAGTGCTGGTGAGAATTCAAAAGTGCAGGAGAAGAGTAAGTACATTTTGGTCATATATTTTTGTACGGAAATTTTACCATCGATAGATTCATGAAAAATAATAAGAAAACGCGCAGTGCCATAAAATGCTGCGCCACAAAGTCGGTAAATTTTGAAATTTATGCTCTTACCTATATCGTCCTATATACTCGTACGTCACCTGGTGGTTCAATGACCCATCCATTTTGGATATGGGCTTGTAGTCTATTAGGGCTCCAGACCCAAAGGGTAAAATCCGGCCAAGTGCGAGTCGGACTCGCGCCCGAAGGGTTCCGTACCAATAAATACAAGAACATTAGATATTATCTATATTATTTTTTAGTTCTAATAACGGCAAAAAACACGTTTGTTGTATGGGATGGGTGAGTGTTGATTGTAGCGGCCACCGACCACGTTCGTCTGTGCCAAAGGGCGTGGCGCGCGACAGCCACCGGTGATCGGTGGCCCATTTGCCCGTAACCTTTCTGCGGTCGCCAGAGGTGCTGGTGGTGAGGCATGTTAAATGTCAGCGGGGACGGGTGTTGTTACGGGACAACGGATTTCCTATGATTGACGTTTCCTTGCCACCAGCAAAGTCTTGCAGGGGTGCAGGAGGTTCGCGCATGACCCTGTTGGACTATTAGCAGAATAGACATATTTGTTTGCTATTAGGCTCTGCGCACATGGGCCACCGACCGCCGCCACCGGTGGCTGTTGCGCGCCACGCCTTTTGGCCCCGCGCAGACAAATGTGGTCGATGGCCGCTACAGTTTACACACATCTGCTAGATCCATTGATACATGTTTTGTCAAAATGCCGAAAGGCCGCCACCGGTGGCATGTCGCGACCACTGAGTCGCGAGTGGCCGCCTCTCGCTTCACGTGTGCATATTACAAAAAATTAAAACAGTTTGTCGCTAGCTACGAAAGGCTGTGGTCGGTGGCTCATCTGCGTGGAGCCTTATTAGTATGAGGCCGGTAAGGTATTCAAATGAACAAAAGAAAATTAATGCTTACAATTTCTTTTCCATGTTCATCTTCGTCGTCCTGCCTTGGAAACTAAACATCAGGCTCCTCAGACGGTTTGTATTTTTTTGGGTTTTGAAGGAAGGAAATAAGGAAGTATATTAAGGAATCTAATCTCTTCTTAAGTTTAAAAACACTAGTAAAACACGCCTTTATAAATGCGCGTAAAAACCAAAAATAAGTTATGGATTGATCAAGTTGTCTGTATTTTTGGGCTGAAGTGTAAACTTTGTGCTTTTAATTATAATATTTGATTGTAAAAGCGTGTGGCAATATTTTTAATACGTCGCCACTATGTATACAGCTTGTCGCTAGCCACCGGTGCAGTGGCTGTAATCGGTGGCCTATCTGCGCGAAGCCTTAGGTTATGGATTGGTCAATAATTTCAGCCGTGATACTCAAACCCCGAATAATATAAATAATAACCTACATAAATTCTTTTCCATATTTATCCTCGCCGTCCGTCGTCCTGCCATGAAAACTGAACATCAGGACTCCAAACTGGTTTGTATTTTTTATATACTTTCGTCATAATTTTTCGATCACACCAATGAGTACCAATGAATTATTCTGAGTTATGTTAATTAGTTATTTCACTAACCTTCTCTTACGGTGAGGCAAAATGTTATGAGGAAACCTGCCCATTCAGACGACTGAATGTGTAACCAGTATCCAAACTGGTCAGGTTCCCTGGTCAACAGGGTCGCGGAGGTCATATGGCAGTTGCTCCACTGTAATTACCTGATCTGCCACATCTTGGTTCATGATCCAAAGCGGACCCTGAGCCCACGCGTGCGTGTACACAATCGGGATAATGCTAGGATGATGATGATTTCTTTATAATTTAAGCAATTAATTTGAAAGAAATTGCAAGTTTTTACGAAACAAACGCTCACAAAAATCAACCAACATCAACCGACTTCTGGTGGGATTGGAACCAACGCCACGACCTCTCGCTATCCAACAATTGCTCTTCCGATTGAGCTACAGACGACGTTAGTTAGGTACACGACGAATATTTGCAAGTGCTTGTTACGCCACGCGCCATTGAGCCGGCACTCTGGACTCAGACCGCTTACAACCAATCGTTGTGAAAAACCGTGGGGCCTATGTTCAGCAGTGGACGTCCTACGACTGATAATGATGCAACTTCACACGCCAGGTTGTCTTGGTGAGCATCAGCTACCATCTCCGTTGTCTGTTTGAATTTCTCCAGAGCATGACCTCTAAGTACATGGTCTAAACAAATCAATTGTATTCCTTTAAGGGGGTGATTTTGATTTTCTAATAGATCAAATTTTACTATGGGACCAACATCGAAATCTTGTAAGTAAGCTATCAGTATTTCGATGTTGAACCCGTAATAAAAGTTGTTGCATTTGATGAGTACAAGCACTTTCAAACACAAAAATAAGCGAACAATATACCTTTATGTTCCAGACATAAAGTTAATATTCCTGTATATATTTACTTTATGATTCCAGACCACTCATGCCGTCTTTATGCGAAACTCATAATATTTTTTGAGATTCCGATGGTAGTCCTATAGTAAAAGTTGTTGATTTAAAGCCGCAGAGTTACCCCCTAAAAATACAGTTGATAAAATCTCTTACAAAATAATTATATTCTTTCTTCTGGGACGAAATCTGACAGAACCAGAACAAATGGGTTCTAATAAAATTGTAAATGACTTATCCTGTACTGAGAAAACATTTGGTCTGTCTGGCCTCAGTGGTTGCAACTATGAGATATTGCGCTTAGGGCAAAGAATATATTATACACTAAGCGAACTTATGAGAAGCTATATCGTTGCAAAAAAATAGGAACAACATAATTGCTCGGTTTTTGAACCGACTCAAAGAAAGGCGTCTACAAACGTGTAACGAGGTGGTCTGCCGACTATCAGTGGTTGAGTTTAAAAGTTATGATGCCCGCAAGTTGATGTACTTAAATGAAAACAATAACAAAACATACTCGAACGCATAAATATTTCTTTTTCTTCCGTTTTCAGCTGCACAAAAATACTTTCCAATGTTGCCTAATCATTATTATTGTCAATATCCAGCACTATATTTCATTACGTTCAGTAATAACTAGTATTGAAGTGTAAACTATCAATGATTTACTATATCATCCTATGAGGTCAGATAGCAGTAGCTTCACTGCAATTACCTGATCTCGCCTGCGAATGCACAACCAGGATAACGCTAGGATGATGATGATATAAAAATTTTCTTTCAGTCAAAACTACTGAGCGACTAATTCTCAAAGAATACATGCCCGAATCGGATCTATATGACTCTCTTCACCTCGAAGTCGGAGATTACTCCACTGTATCATACAGTTATTTCAACGATCAATACTTGGGATGGTATAAGCCTGCATACAAATGCTATGATGACTATATAAGGTGTACTTTGGCTCGGTATGTATTTTGGATATTTAATATATTATAATTCAGCGTAGTACGCTTTAAAGAAAATTTTCAAATAAAAAAAACGTTGCGCGATACCTACTTACTCTGCCTTATTTGTCCTACTTATGATTAAAGCAAGAAGTTGAGAGAAAGTGACCAGAATTAATCAACAGAAGGGGTGTGGCTTTTCATCATGATAATGCTAGACCTCACACATCTTTAGCCACTCAGCAAAAGTTAAGGGAGTTTGTCTAGGAGGTGCTAATGCATCCGCCAGATAGTCCTGATCTTGCACCTTCAGATTTCCACCTGGTTCGCTCTCTTCAGAATTCTCTAGGCAGTGTCAGGTTTATATCACGTGAGGACTGCCAAATTGTGAGAGTGTGATAGGCTATATTATAGGCTATATTATTTATAGACGCAAATGGAAATAAAGGGGGGAGGGGGGATCGATTTTTCCTTTGCATAGCAATATGGGTATCAAATGAAAGCTAGTAAAGAAACTATTTCAAAAATATAATATTTTTGCAGACTGATGTTTTGTTTTGAAACTAAAAATAATAAAATAAAAAACGGTAATTTAAAAAACTAAAAAACCCGACTGCGTTTCTGTGTAATTGGAAATTAAAAAACCCTAAAACAAGAAAGAGGTCATACCCGGGTTAAATCGGTACCCATATTAAAAATTGTAGCAGTCGGGACCCATGTAGGACCCTGGTAGGTATGTGTTCAAAATTCACTAAACCTCCATTTCTAGAATGGGTCCAATTTAACCCGGTTATGACACAGGAACGCAGTCGGGTTTTTTAGTTTTTTAAATTACCCTTTTTTTTGTTTTATTTTAAAATTTCAGAACTTTCCTTATGCCAATCTGTGCGTTGCATTATGTAAATAATAACTATGGCTACAAAAATTTACCATCAATGTGCGATATGTTTTGGTACAATTGTCGCCGAGGATACAGTAAGTATTACCTTTTTTACCCGACTGCGGAAGGAGGGTTATGTTTTTCGAGAGTATGTATGTATGATTGTTTGGCACGCACTACAGCCCAAACGACTGGACAATTTTTGATACATGAGGTGTCGTTGAATTTGTCAAAATTGTGAAAGTGACATAGGCTTTATACATTTTAAAAATGGCGCCCGCAAATGTTCCGTACCCAAACGGTAAAAACGGAACCCTTAAAAAGCTATAAACTTGATAAATAGATAAAAAAATTGAACCCCAGACACATATTACTATCAGGCCTACGTCTTATCTATTCAGCCACAACGCTCATGCTTACCGGTGCGAAATCAGCGACCATATTCCGGTTCAAACAATGCGAAAAAAGCGCATGTAAATTCAAAAACTCATTTTCCTGAACATGAGACGATTTTCCATCCCCGATACACATACCTAATTTCAGCGAAATCGTTAGAGCCGTTTTCGAGATCACAAATACAATATAAATAAACAAATATACAAGAATTGCTTGTTTAAGGCGCTTTGCAGACGGCAGGGCGGGCCGGTATTTTTGACCGCTAAGTAATAAAGACCTCGTCTGCCCGTTGATGCCCTCGACTGCCCGTCGATGCTCTCGACTGCCCGCACCGCGAACACAAAGCACACGAGCAGCCGGCGGGCACCTGCGGCGCGGTCTTTTTGCCCTTGCGTGCGTTGGCAGTATAGGATTCCCTTTGCGCTATCGTTTTGCAACTAAAACTGCTTTTCTAAGTCTAGAACGAGCTCAAAGGCTACTGATAAAAGTGATGCTCTTAAAACCGTATAGATATTGTACTGAAAATCTGTATCAGGATGCTAATCTTCTTTCGGTTAGGAAGTTATACGTGCTTAACACAATACTAAGAATGCACCAATCTCTTTCCTTTGATGACACTCTACAAAATAGAAGAAGAAAGGACAGAGTTGCCCCTGTTCCCACGGTGAGATCAGACTTTGCAAGACGGCAATATTTGTGGCAATCCGCGAGACTCTATAACATGATCAATAAGCAGCTAAATATTTACCCCCTTAATAAAAACAAATGTAAGGAAACGGTTTTGGAATGGTTAAAATCTAAAAGTTACACTGACACCGAAATGATGCTGAAAACCAATGTAAAATAACTTATTCTTACGAACTCACGTATATTCACACACTAACATATTCATGCACCTACACATTAGCACATGCACACACATTTACACACGCACACGCACGCGCACACACACACACACACACACACTTTCTCACACACACACACACACACACACACACACACACACACACACACACACACACACACACACACATACACACACACACACACACACACACACGCACGCACGTACTGTTTATTCTAATTATTTTTATTTTTCTTTTATAAATAATGCTATAGTAATTTAGTACCTATAATTAACCCATTGAAGAGCGGTTCCTCCTAATACAGACAATGTTTCGTCTAAAGGGAAGTTCCCACACATACAATTGTAATAGTTACTAAGTTACTGAAATAAATATATTTGAATTTTGAATATTTGAATTTGAATTTGAATCGTTCGCGGTGAAATTGACCGGCCCGGCCCGCTTTGCCGTCTGCAAAGCGCCTTAAGGTCTTATGACCATCGGTCCTATTTTCACATTTAACAACTCAAATCGCTAACCAAACTGAGTTATTTGTTGGTAAAATGTAAGATAACCAACACATGGGCTCTTATAATAACACATACTATAGCCGACCGTCTAACTGAGTCCTCGTCTGCGGAGCACAGGAGGGGTGCGGGGGTAGACGAGAACGGGGAACATGAACAATGCGAATTTCGAATTTTACTTAGGCGGTCGGATTATAATATTGCTCAATAAAATAACTATAGTCAATTAAAAAAAACCCTAACGAAATTTGTTATAGTGTACCTATAGTATTCGACTAGTCAATCCCTTTTATTCGATACCCATATGAGGGAGTTGTAAAAATAATTGTAATCCGCCATTTTGTGGCGCCAGCCATCATGGACCGATTTTCATAAAACATGGCGAAGAACACTCGGGATAAAATTATCTAGGTGTACTCGACGGCCGAAGTTGTTTATGTATAGTTTCTAGATTCATAGTTTGTTAATTGCCTTTCATAATTTGTGTAATAAATACAATTCCTTGTTAGTTATGTTATGTAAATTATGTAAAAAAATAAATAAATAGGTACACTACACATGGATAGGAGGGTCGGGAAATACCTTACCTACCTATCTATACGGTATTGCCCGACCTAACGATAGGAACAAGATTAGAAAGAGACAGAGGTATCTCCCTTCTGGCTCCCAGGCGGCGGGGGTGGAAGCGGGATACCCTGCCTCCCCCAATTAGACAGTATAAATATAGCGCCAGCTTCCCATTGAAACACACTCCGATCTCAGCTCAACGACTGCACACTAAGAAGACTGCATTCACCAAGAAATCCTGAGTTTTCTTTATCGAAGCAGCCCATCCAAAAATACAGTCCATCTACATAGGTGAACCATCACCGATACGGACACGACGCTCCGAGGATTGATAAAATCCAGGGCGTCCCGTACACTATGACACAAAAATAACTTAACAAAAATCGGTTCATCCGTTTGGAAGGTACGATAACACAGACAGATACACAGACAGACCAGTTAAACTTATAACACCCCTCTTTTGCGTCGGGGGTTAATAATAAATAGTATAGAATGCGAAGTAAGTAGTTAATATTATGTTTTTTTTTGTGCTTTTTACAGGATATTTCTTCGTTGCGATGGAGCGCACGTGCGGATTTAAAATAGATAATAATGAAAGGAACTCAGTAATATTGTGGCAACAAGGAAAATAAGGATAAACAATTAAAACGTTTTTATAACTAGCACTTGCCCGCGACTTCATCGGCGTAAAATCGATGTTAATACAAAAAATATAATTATGTATCTATTTAATATAATAACACAGTTGAAAGTCGATTTGACCACATTCATTTTAAAAAAATATACATCCTTCCTTCTGACACTTTTGACATAGTTGGTTAAAATACCCCCAGGTAAGGGGCAGCCCTGTGTATCTCCCATCGTAGGTAGCAAAAACGTACCTACGCGCGGCGACCCTTACGTAGGGGCTAAAACAAGTTGCGTGTCGCTACCGGCCAGCGACACGCTCGCGCGTCTTATTCACCGGCGGCCGCGCGGTTACATTGCTGGGTGGACGAGAATGAATAAAGTACTAAAACGAGGCGCTAGATGGCGTTAGAAGCTTCTCGTAGCAGTCAACCCTATCGCGTCGCGTGATATTACGTCACTGAATAGGTTTATTGTATTATGATTCATATTCCAGAGCAATAAGTATGAAATTATCTTGCAATGGATTTTTGTAGGTGTCTACACGAAAATGTGCTTGACTCTGAGGCGAACTAAATTACGTCATATTGTTGACGACATTGAGTAGACATTTCTTCGAATACAATTGCTAAGTCATACTTCTGTATGAAGTACTAGTACTTATTCTGTGCCCCGGATAGTTTAGGAGTAGAGTAAAACAGACGGACAAGAAAGTAATCCTATAAGGGTTCCTATTTTCCTTTTGAGGTATGGAACCCTAAAAGTGTAAGTACTTTTTGAAATTTTTGTCTGTATTTATTAATTTTATTTTTATTCTTTATTGCACAAACAAAGAAGTACAAATGGCGGACTTAATGCCTTTTAAGGCATTCTCTACCAGTCAACCATTGGGCGAGGCAGAAATAGTCGTGGCGGCGTTAAAAGAACAACACAAGGATGATAGATAAACTGAAATATATTTTAAACAATAAACTTACATAAACATAATAGTAATAAATCCATACATGCTTGAGTCAAATGTAGCTGTACCAAACGTTGACGAGAAAAAAAAGTAATGAGTAGTACTGTATGTTATAATCCGACCGCCTAAATGAGTCCCCGCCTTCGTATTACACGGGTGCGGGGGTAAAAGAGAACAGTGGCAGCAAGCGGTGCGGGTGGTGGGCGCTTTGAGTTGATTGGATGATTAGAATGAGGGATTTTCCTAGTGTCAAAAATCAGAACTTAAAAATCCACTAGATTTCGTTGACATAAGTCGGGTAGATTTTTATTTAATACTAGCTGTTGCCCGCGACTTCGTACGCGTGGACTCGATGATACAAAATATTTTATACTCCCGCCGCCATCCAGCTATCTACCATGTCTACCATGTCGTAAGAAGAGAGTAATGAAAAACCAAGGTCAATAGGCACTCTTTTTTAGATAGGTTACTATAATAATAATAATAATATAATTTTTATTTCAATCTACAAAGGATCATTAATATCAATTCAAATGTTTATGTCATAAAATAAAATCAAAGTTAAATTAAATTAAATTAAAAATTTCACACAGTTAACAATTTCCACAATTAAAATAATATTTTGACAGAGGTCAGATGAACCATAATACAATGGTTCAGGTACTGATAGTCAAAGCGCTCTGCGAATGCCTTCAGTATGCTATTCAGACTGGCCCACACCCTGCGCACCAGGGATGTGCACCGTTTGCGCATTGTTGCATAGAAGCAATCCACTCTGGCCTCGGCGAACATCCCCGACGCGCTACAGAAACGGGGCAGCCCCAATAGCGCCCTGAAGGCATTGTTGTACTGGATACGTAGGGCATTGTACTGTTTCAGCGTATAGCTCACCCACAGACTGCTCGTGTAGTATAAGTCAGCCTATTAGATCCCACTGCTGGGAAAAGGCCTCACCTCAACTATGAGGAGGAACGAGCCATTGCGGCCATTGCAGCGGATTGGTGGAGGGGTGTATGTAAGGCAAGTGACAAACCTTACTGTCAGAAGTTATCAAGCCGCCCTAGGGCCTCTGACTAGGCTTAACGACTAATGGTCACCCATCCAGTCACGACCGCGCCGTGGGTTGCTTAACTTTTGGTATCACTACCAAAGCGCTGCCGCCACTGCGCCACAAGCACCTCAAGCTCGTGTAGAAGGACGTACAAAACGCTCTAAACAGAGTGATTTTGACGCCTCTTGAACAACGAGCAAATCTGCTGGCAATCATATTAGCACGCACAGACAAAGCCCTACGCTCTCTCTCTATGTCTGCATCGTCTTTCAGGTCCAAGGTGACAACATGCCCAAGGTATTTAAATCTATCGACTCTTTTTAAGGGACAGCCTTTGAGTTTGATTTGGGGAACATTACCAAGGTATCTACCCCGGGCCTGAAATACCATGCATTCACTTTTTTTCACATTATACAGTAAGCCGTGTTTGTCGGCGTATTTTTCGCAATATACCAAGCAGCCTGGTCAAACCACACACCGAGGCGCTCAGCAGCACCATGTCGTCAGCACAACTAATATTGTTTAGGCAAACACCTCCAATATGGCAGCCGACATGCGTGCTGCTGAGCTCCTTAATGAGCTCATTCATATAAAGGTTAAAGAGCTTAGGCGAGATCAGCCCCCCTTGCCGCACCCCGCACTCCAGCCTGTACGGATCAGAATAGGACCCCGACCATCGAACAACATTGACTTGCTCCTGGTACCAGTACTTGAATAGGCGTATCAGTTCATCGGCCATTGCGGTTTGATGGAGTTTCTGCCACAGTATGTCATAGCTGACCAGGTCGAATGCTTTCGATAGGTCGAGGAAACATGAAAAAACAGGTGTTTTCTTATCGGTGTAGTACTTGACGGTTTGCTTTAAACACAACACAGCTGTTTCAGTGGAGAGACCTGACTTGAAACCAAACTGGTTGTCGTGTATGTGTAGATATTTATCAAGCTGGGTGTTAAGCAAACCATCAAGCACTTCGCGATAATCGTAGCTAAAGAGATAGGCCTGTAGTTTTTTTTATCACTGATGTCACCAGTTTTGTTCTAACCTCTATAACCTCGCCATCCGCCTCTGGTAAGAAAATTTTGCATGGCAGTGAAACCGACTCCAAAACTAAATATTATCGTGTATCTTTTGTTAGTAAAAGTGTAAAGGTGGTTTTTTAAATTTTTTGGTTACTTTATTGAATGCAGTTTTATTCCTTTGTAAAAAATATAGGTAACTTTAGGTTTTAGTGTTCAGGTCAGACTCAAACCTCCCTACGTAACAGATGAATGTGGCATCTATTTATTGTGTCCCTAGCCTACTCAAATGTCGGTTTGTAAGTAACTAATATCGTAAAGTTATTATTATTAGAAGCCTGTCGTGTCCACTGCAGGGCAAATGCCTTCCTACCCTTTCCCCTATATCGTAAAGTAAGTAAGACTATTCTTATAGTTCAATTTCCGTTAGTACCTAGGTGATAAGTTGTATAAAAAATAGTGCCAATTGACTTTGATCTTTCATTAATGAAATTAACAAATACATTAATTTAACAAAATTCCGACGAACTGTCTGTGGTGAAAGTATCCTCGAACTACTTAGCGTTAAGGTCAGCACCATAAAATTATCTGAAGGATTCTCTCGATTTCTCCAGGTTTCCATCACCAGATCGTAATTTGGAGACAGTAGGATTATCTTGGGAGTTTTAAATCAGTCTAAAGTAATTTAGCATATCAATTGCTCCAGACCTTCAATTTGTGTACGTCAATAGAAAATGCTCATCACGCTGAACAATGTTCCTTAAGGCGCTCTATTCATATCTCTTACAGTTAAGCTGAATTGCTAGGGTTCTATATCAGTTGCTCCTTCCTTCAATTTGTGTACGTCAATAAAAAGTGCTCATCACGCTTAACAATGTTCCCTAAGGCACTCTATTCATATATCTTATAATTGAGCTGAGCTGCTAGGGTTCCATATCAGTTGCTCCAGACCTTTAATTTGTGTACGTCAATATAAAATGCTCATCACGCTAACCAACTTTTCTTATGGCGCCGCTTTGATATCTCTCTTAGTTTTTTTTTTCATTTATTAAGATATAAAAAGAAAAACAAATGGTTACAATAAACAAACAGCACGAGTAAACCACTAAGGTTTGAGATAATGCTGCTTCAACTCACATCGATACTGTAATAAAATATTGGTTATTTATTTACAATCATACTAAACAAGAAACAGTTGATAAAAACAATATTTCAGTTTTAAATGTCCTTACGAGTGGTGACTACATTCAAAGCAAAAGTTGTAAAAAATGAGTTTTTAGTTAGTATTTAAGATAAGTGGAGGAACGAGATAGGCGACCGTGCGCTCGCCGTCGGTATTGTTCGCGCCGATCGTGTCGAGCCGGTTCACTGCAACCGAGCGAGTGTATACCGGGCGAACACGTTCTTTCCTTTCGGAATCATCAAAGAAATATTTCTTAAGAAAACAATTTTTAAACTGTACATGAATAGGTAAGATTTTACAGTGTTTAAATAAGCCAATTTATGAATTGTTTTTTTATATTTATTGAGACTATATTTTTAATTATTCTTAGTTGAAGATTATATAAACTATTGAGGTAAGTTTTATACGTACGGCCATAGCTACTGAGGCCGTATTGTATATAGGATTTAGCCAAGGCGTTATATAACATCAATTTAACTGAAAATGGTAGTTCAAGTGTACTGTTAAGGTTCCACGTCAGGTACTCCGCTCTTTACAATAAGTTATAGCCTAGTATTTGCCCAGACTTAATAGCTACACAATAAAAAAAGTTTTGTTGAAATCCGTTAAGTATTTCCGGTGATTAGCGTGTACAAACAGACAAACAGATAAACAAACAGACAAAAAAATTAAAAGTTGTATTCCTATTCTGTTACTATTTTAACATCACCCTCAATTAATTTTTGGTAAAAATACTCAATGTACAGACGCATTGGTTTTACTGTTTTATTATATGTATAGAAGATATAGAAAAGGCTGTTTTTAGCGTTTCAATGATTCATTCATCCTTTTTCCATCAAATTTTATTTTAAACTGCCTTCTTGAAGTCGCAAATTTTTGACCACTGCATGTCTGGACACAAAAAATATTTTGTTTTAAGCTCTACGATTACAACGCAATATTCATGAATATAACATAGATAAATAAAGCCATCTTTCAGCATAAAATAAAACTTAATAATAGTACAAGTGGACCTACAATCGAAAGATGCAGCATGCAAATACGATAAATTATTGTTTTTAAGCGATTATACGCTCAAGTAAGAAGAAAAGCTTTTAGTGGCGTAGAGGAAGATTCTGGATCCAACTCGGAGAGAAGATGGCAGCTGGAGGGTTCGCAAAAACCAAGATATCGAGGAGCTGGTATAGCCTAACCCCAAGAGAGAGTCCGAGTCCAACCCAAGGGAGAAGACAAAGCTCAGCGTCTCCGTTGGATGGGCCATCTCGAAAGAATGAGGGAACGATCGCCAAAGCAGCGTATCTCGGAATACCTGGCCGCCGCTCCGTCAGCCGGCCCAGACCGCTGGAAGGACGCCGTTGTGTCAGATCTGCAGGAGCTACAAGTTGCAGACTGGTAAGAAGCGCCGAAGGACAGGATAAGATGGCGTTCTCTTGTGTCGGAGGCCAAGACACACTGGTCGCTGCTCCAGAGGAGTAACTAAATTTTTTTCTGACTTTTCTTTTCTAACTACACAATGGGTTGTATTTACCAAAAAAGAAACACCTTTCATGGATAGAAATACAACAAAAATATTGTGATGATGAATGTGAGCTTAAAACCTATTGTTTGTTTAACCCACCGTAAAAAGTACGAACCAAAAAATACCGATTGGACGGTGAAAATATATTGCTGAAAATATAAAGATACATTTCTAAAGTACAATGGGATTTTGCTATCTTGCTCGTTTTAACTGGATGTAGACATCATAACAGAGAAAGATTCAGTGTGTGTTCAGTGAGAAAAAAAAAGTATTAAAATTAAACAAAAGTCGCGGACCTCCGATTTCTCCGATTGACTCCACAAGATTTGAATTCGACGGCCGTTGAAGTATTTGCAGAGTAAAGAGGAACTATAAATATGCCCTTTACTTTTGGGTGTTTTTTTTTCTTATAAAATTCTTAAAATATTTTATAACGATACGTAAATACTAACCAATTTTCGTATGATTGTCTTCGACTGCATTAATACGACGTATTTTCTTTGATAACGTCATCACCGGCAGAAACGTCCATTGCTGTCCACAGATCTCTTTCACGTATCTCCACGATGACGGTCTTGCGCCCATATACCTTTTTACATATATTGGGTCCTCCTAGTACAGTTGGCAGCACGTCAGGCTACCCATTTGAACTACGAAAACAGCTTTTATTACGCAGAGAATAGAGGCGGTTTCGAATCAAAGATGGAAGTCTGACGCGGTCGTGTGTACAGTCACCAACACATCAGACTATACATTTAAGTGGCAAAGTAGCTCCTGTTATCAGAGCATAAGATAGTTTCCACGATGTACTCGTACTATTGTCCGTGTCTAAAAATAAAAACGTCCTAAAAGCCAAAAAAATATGACCTGCACCTTCTTAACTCGTTTGAACTGTGGAAAGATATAGCCCGCGGTTTCCCATTAAGTTTTGACATGGGGTCTAGGGAAGATAAATATTTTTCTGCAGAGGACTTTTGGAGATAGACATATTTCTACCTGAAGGTTGATTGCAATCTCCTTCTGTGGGTGGTACATTTTATGAGGTGATTGTCACTTTTGTTGCGAGTGGTTTTGATTACGTTTACCCTACTTCTTTTACATAAATGTATAAAGTTTTTTTTTTGATAATTCGTTTATTGAAACCATTATTTAAAACTAAGCCTATTATGTAATATTTATAACAAATATTTAAGTTGAAGGGGTCGTCGCTTTTGGTCTACGACCGGTCCCTCTATTACAGATAGAGTTTTGGAGGCCCTGTAAAACGTAGATCAAACGAAACAAGAAGATTAAGGTAGTTATTCACAACAAAAAATCCTTATACGGTAATGTCTTCAAATCGACTCAAAAAAAAGTTAGGGCTGTTTTTGTATTTTTATAAAAAAAATCTTTTTTAGACTAATCTGCATGTTGAACACCTTATTTTTTGTGTTTTTTTTAATTAAACTTTACTAAAAAAGTAGTTTCAGTATAACCACGCACTACCCTTTTTCAAAAAAGGAATGCGTCTTTAAAAACATTAAAAATGAGGTATAACCTAAGGGTATAACACATAATTATGTAGCTATCAAAAGCTAAATTATTTAACAATTTTTTCTTGTTTCAAATCGGACAGAAACAACATATTTATGACATTTTTAAATGGCCCCAAAATATTCAAATACAATTTGTAACAATTTCATATCATTTCGTTTTTTCTTATTTGAGAATCATACTCAAATTTTCTGTATATAAATTGATTTTCTTCGACACCTTTACGCTTTTCACGTCGAGAATAGTTTTCCTTGTAAGGACTACGGAACCCTAAAAAGTATGTGTATAGTTACAGGAAGGTGGCTGCACTTTTTTGCTCCTGTAAATAAGCGATTAATTATTTCTCATTACGACGAAGTTGTAATGAGAAATAATTAATCACAAAATGACAAAATGACGTCTTAATTGTGCAGTATTCACTCCAGTAGTTTGAGAGCATAATTGAAACAAATTGTTTTTCACATTCAATAACATACCATTGAGAATTACAACGAGTGCATGATGTTCAATTTGACCTTCATTTCTATTACTTACGGGATAAAGTCGTTGGCATTATTTTTTATTGTCAACAGTACAGTCGAGAAGAATAGTGTTTTCTTTTTGCTGCCTGGTAGTGATGGGTTTTTATCCGGATAAATACTCATAAATATCCATTTTTACTCGAGTATGTATCCAAAAAGACGGATAAATATTTTATAAGCATGTTCTTGCTATAACACGCAAATTTATGATTATTATACAAGAAAGTTAGTAGTTTAAACCAAAACAAGTGATAAAGAGTTTTTGAATCTCAATAATATATAATAAATACAACTCAAAGGTGACTGACTGATAGTGATCTATCAAGGCACAGCCCAAACCACTGGACGGATCGGGCTGAAATTTGGCATACAGGTAGATGTTATGACGTAGGCATCCGCTAAGAAAGGATTTTGATCAATTCTGCCCCCAAGGGGATAAAATAGGGGATGAAAGTTTGTATGAAACTTTGTCAATTTTAAACCGATCGGGCTGAGACTATGCATGCATAAAGATACTATGACCTAGGCATCCCTTAAGAAAGGATTTTGATAAATTCCACCCCTAAAGGGATGAAAGATTGTATAAATCTTCTCTTAGATTTTCGACTGATTGAACTGAAATTAAAGATTGGAGCTACTATGATGACGACGTCCGCTTAAATAGGATTTTCATAAATTTAACCCCCATGGGGATAAAATAAGGGATGATGGAAGATGTAAATGTATTAGTTTGAACCTATCAGTACTTACCTAATGGAACGAATAAATTAAGACGAACAAAATAATTTTTAGTTCTAAATGTTGACAATAGACGGCATTAGTAGTATTTTAAAACGCGCCATCGTTGTGTTTTCACTTAGTTACTCGTACATATAACCAATGATAAGTGGCCGCAGTATCTAATAGTACATACTACACCTAAATTCAATTCGGATATTTTGACGAATCGTCAATGACGGATCCCGTGTGAATGAGCCCTAACCTATCCAAAAAGAGTGCCTATTGACTTTGATTTTTCATTTCTCTCTTCTCCATACGACACGGTAGACTAAGAGATCATGATAGCTGGATGGCGCGACGGGTGTATAAAATATTTTGTATCATCGAGTCCACGCGGACGAAGTCGCGGGCAACAGCTAGTTCCATATAATTAGCTATACACAAAAATAATCGATCTTAATTTTTAAATGACCAAGATTTCGGTTTCGACTGAGAATCATGTTGATGCTGCCGTAGGGTGTCCACTGCTGAACATAGGACTATCCCATGGTTTTCCACAACGACCGTTTGCAAGCGGCCTGCATTTAGTTAAGTGTGATTCTGCAATCTGTACAAGGTCATCTGTACATCTTGCCGTAGGAAGTCCGTCCTACGCTGCGCCTTTGACCAAAGGATCTCCAATCTAGAACTTTTCTGCCCCAACGGCTATCAGTTCTTCGCGCTTTGTGCCCTGTCCATTGCCACTTGAGCTTGCTGATTCGCAGGGCTATGTGCTTTACCTTAGTTCTTCTACATATTTCCTCATTTCTGATTCGATCTCGTAGAGAAACACCGAGCATAGCCCTCGCCATTGCATGAACTTAAGCTTTTTTATGAGGCCCATAGTAGAGATCATGATTCAGATCCGTATGTGATCACTAGCAGCACATATTAATTAAAGACTTTCGTCTTAAGGCACTGAGGTACTTGAGACGAGAAGGTGCTCTTGTGTAGTTTCCCAAACGCTGCCCAGCCAAATCGGATTCGTCGACAGACCTCTTTTCTCGAAGTTGGACCTACCTAATGGTCCAACTACTACCTAGTTGGACCACAACGTAACAATGCAAGTAACTACTTGTCTCAGGTAGACGTACTTGTCAACAACTTTAAGAGTTGACTTCTCAACAGATACTGAAGTGGGTACCACTCTGAAGCTAGACATTACTTTCGTCTTGTCCATGTTCATTGTAAGACCCAGTTGTTGGAAGATTCGGTTGAGGTCTTCGAGCATAGTTCCAAGCTCCTCCAGCGTGGCAAGCCGCAGGTATGTGATGTATTCGCCGTTGACGTTGATCCAAATCCATTCCGGAAGCTTGAAGGCGTCTTCTTATGTCGCTGTAAACAGTTTCAAAGATATTCGTCTCCCTGTTTCACACCTTTCCGCGGTTGAATGGCCTTTGAGCTCTGCTTCTGTTCACGGACCAACGTGGTGGCATTTTTGTACAGATACTCTAACACCTCTATACACCTATAGTCTATGTGACACTTCGGAAGAGACTGTAGCACCGCCCACGTTTCGATCGAATCAAAGGCCTTCTAATAATCCACAAACGCTAACCATAGAGGAATATTTTTCTCCTTGGACTTCTGTATAATTTTCTTAGCGTATGGGTATGGTCTATTGTACTGAAGCCTTTTAGAAAGCCAACTGGTTCAGGAGGTTGGAAGGCATCAAAACAACGTACGAGACAATACGCGATGACCCCTGAAAACAGTTGGTGGCTTAGGAGTGATAGAGATCTAGGTTTTTTAATAAGGTTTTGTCTTTTGTCAAAGGAACTACCTTTCAAACCTGTTAGTACACTAAAAATAATTATTATGTTCTGCTATATAGCCAAATTTCAAATACGGTAACCAATCAACAGAGATTAGCCTACTGCGCTGGAGATATTATAGTATACAAGTGTGTGCACAATTCAAAAGTGCAGTCAGTTATCTGATCCTTCACTCTCATAGTTCGATGAGATGGGATGTATAACCAATTTTTTGACTTCGAGCTGTTTCTGAGTTATTTAAAACAGTAAAACCCAGAAATCGGCTCGAACCGGGGTTTGAACCCGGGGCCTCTTGGATAGAAGCCAGCGTGCTGAAAACTAAATCAACAGGCAGTCTCAGTGCACTAGAATGTTTAAAAAGGCGCAAACAGAGCTGGCGCGAACATTTATTTTCTCTGGGTTTCAGCATTAGATCCTGACTTGCTGACACTGAGATAACCTCAAAAGTATGCTGAAATGGGAAAAACAATAAATTATGAAAATAAGTCCACAACAAACGAAGAACTCTGTGAACGTAGATAAAACAAAACGAAAAAAAATACATAATATGGTGGAACATAGAACTTCCTACCTCTTTGATATCGGTTAAAAACTCAAATGACAGTTAGAAATTTTTATCCGCCATTTCGAGTAAATTTTCGATAAAAATGGATAAAAACGAGTATTTATCCATTTTGGATAAATATCCGAGTATTTACTCTTTGAGTATTTATCCACTGCCCATCACTACTGCCTGGAGATATTTTTAACGTTTTGTCCTCATATTTCTTCACCTAACTTTTTGAACAAATTGAGTACCTCACAAAAGTAATTTGAAACTGAACGAGTTAACTAACATTTAATGTTATTTGGTCATCAAAGATCATTTTATTGACGACAAATAACTTTTACGGCCTTATTATAAAAACTTAGTACCAGGTTTAAACTAGGACTAAATATTAGCAGACAAATTAGAAATGAAAGTCACATTCGTGACATTACCTAATAGAAAAACGCTTTTGTGATTGGCCGGCTAATATTTAGTCCTAGGTTAAACCTGGTACTATATTTTTTGTAATCAGGGGACTAAAGTTTCAATGGGGTAGGTACATGAATGCGGAATGCGGTACCTACAGTATAATTTAACAAGATACATTATGGTACTAAGCATGAAAGTTTTGTCGTGAACTGTACCCAACTAAGAATGAGTAACTTGGCGACTATTCTTGAAAGCATGTCATTATTTTAAAAATTGCCGTCTTCAAGTCATAATTACGACGTCAATTTAAGCTTGACAAAACAGTCTGACGTCATAGTCTGTTAACATAAATAAATCTGTTGCAGTAAGACTAGCTTTTGCCTGCAGGGTTTGTTAGCGCCAAGTTTTAAAGGCAGAATTTCGTTGAGCTCATCTTTGATGGTAAAGCTTCCACAAAGTGGACGCTCGTCAGAAAAGCAGTAGTTAGGTGAATATGCGTCCTTATATAATATCCTTAAGGTATACTTCCGAGCAATGCGGCCTGCAGCTGCAGCTCGCCGCATGCGGCCCCTCGGAGCCGCGCGACTATCATGGATCTATGGGAGTGGCACCCTTTCCGAGCGATGCGTTATGACCATTCCACATAATCCTATAGTTCCGTGATAGCCGCACGTCCACCAGAGTCGCATGCGGCTTGACGCAAGCCGCAAGCCGCATCGCTCTGAAGTCTACCTTTAAGTACTCAAACCATATTGTACGGTTTGTACTCTAGAGTGGTGAATGGTAGATAGAAAGTCACTGGTAAGAATATACAAGAGTTTATTGTACCAAGGAACACAAGAGTACAGAGTTAAAACGATACTAAATGGTGAAGAAAAGAATGGAGAAATGATATGAGTGAATACGCGTGATTGGTATGGTGATCGGATAGATACTAAAACATACAATTGAATTTAAATCATAAGTTGAAGTAATGACCTAAATTGAGAAATCGAGTGCCACAGGCAATTCATGCTGACGCGCGACTTGCAGAGTTCAATGTACGGTCAAAGATCGTACATACTCCCGAGCGAGAAAAGTAGGGATGGTGAGAGAAATTAGTTTAATGAAAGTGCAAGTATGGTGGTGTGCTTTTACAAGGTGAAGAAACAATAATATCTTATTATAATTATTAGTCAGACGCTTGAAAATGGTGTCTAAAGTTCGGTATCGGTACCGTATGCACTCGCGCACTGACACTAGGCACTTCAGCCTTATTAACACTGGCACTATAACACTGCTCACTAGATTTTTTACGCTAACACACTGCACACTAGCACTGTAGGTAGCGTCGACGTCACTGCCGGAGCGCGCTCGCCGGCGCGCACGCCGCCTCCAGCACAGCCAGCCCAGCCTGCCGGATACAGCAGCAGCCATTAACACATAGATGGCTACGTAGTGGTGGACGTCGTGGTATGAAATGACGTCTGCTACTCCTTCCTTTGATTTCATCTCTTTGATCTGGTCTCCGATGACCCTCAGGTCCTTTTCAAATCCAGTCGATACAATTTCGACAGTGGTGTTAGGAATGGCTACGTTTATTATTTTATTTATGGGCGGTATATCAGGTGTCACAATGTCTGGTTGAATGTTTATGTTATTAAAGAATTGCTTATGCGACGTTATAGTGAAGGAGTCGCCCTTGATGACGCAGCAGTAGCCGAGCGTTATTACACCGGCCTTCTTAAGTCGCTCCGCGGCGATCAGCTGATCGCATATGATTCTTACTGGACATTCGCCGCAACAGGTAAATAAGAAAGTGTTCATCTTATGAAGCTGGGACCATGAGTTTTTACATTGAATGGTTTTCGTTTGGTCGTATCTTTTACACACAGGCTTTGGTCAGATTTAAATTGATAAAGTGGTGATTGCAATGGGCATAAGTGAACATCGATGTCATATGATATACACATTTAAAGTGTATAATCACTAATAGGTACGTACAAATCCTTTTGTAAGTTGATCGCAACATGATCGGCAATAGACAGTAGGGTGACCATGTAGTTGTTTATTTCTCGTGGAATTGGTATGATCTTATAAATGTCGAATAAGACTCGGCTCACAAGTGGGATCTTAATCTCGAATAAAAGAAATTCTTTGGTTACTCTAGCTTTGACTTTCAGTAGATGGTAGAGTTTTGGTAACTGGTTAAAGATATTGTCTAATGGTAAAGACAAATCTTTTGGAATACGCCCAGCTATTAAATGCAATTCCTGAAGTAGCTGTTCCGGTTTTAACAGGTGGACATTAAAATTACCATAATAAATGTTGGTGATTGCATCCAGCAATGTATCTTGGACTCTTCGTAGTTCAGACAAAATATTATTAGCAATTATTAGGCTGTCATCGCAAAGTCAGTGCTGGTAATGACAACCTCCAATTTGGACTCCATATCATTAGCTGCTTTTTCTAGGCTGTTCAAGTGTTGGTTGAATAGTTTATATTGTTTGTCGACTGAAGTTTTAGCTTTTTTCAGCAAATTATATTCGGCTTCTACAATTGATGTCTGGTTCTTCCATAAGCTCTCAAGATGTTTTTCATTGCTGTGTATTAAATTAATATCTTTTGAATATTGCTCCGCAAAATTTTCATCCAATATTCCAAATAAAGTGTGGGCAATGTTGCCTATACCGTTGATAAGCCCTCGACGCTTGCGGTGAGTCGCACGCGCCGGGAACTGCTGACTGAGTAACATTCCATTGTAGTAATTGTACTCATCATAACTATGACCTAATTGTAATAATATTACGTCTCATTGGGCCTTAATTTTAGAATGGTTGCATATATCGGTCAAGTGGGTTAGGTATTTATCAAATAAAGTTGCACCTTGCCAATATAGGGTTAGGTCTAAGTACGCTATGAGCTTCCATTCATCTCGTATTAGATACATGGTGGATTCTTTGTCAAAATAATACATACTGTTGTTATTGTTCAGTGGTGACAAAGTATATGCACTATGCACTGGTGTAAACAAGAAACTAAACAGCATTAAAATAGTTGTAAGATAATTCCATAGTGGCTTAGTTTTCGTTGTCATTCTTGGTTTGGTTTCTTTATTTGGTTTGACATCTTCTTGGTTTGGTGAGACTGGTAGGATAGAAAGCTTTGAGATAGGACGTTTTAAAGTACCATTCTTGGTTTTTAAAGTTACAACTCGGACATAGCCATCCTTGCCTGGGTGAAGCTCGAGAACTCTACCTAAAGCCCATTTTCCAGGTGGTAATTGGCTATCGTGAATAATAACTACGTCGTTAACCTTCATATTTTCTTGTGGTTGTCGCCATTTTGATCGCGCTGACAATTGGGTTAAATATTCGGCTTTCCAACGTTTCCAAACATCTTGAAAGATTTTTTGTGTGAGCTGCCATCTGGTTCTTTCATCTCTCTCTGTTTCAAATATGGTAAGATTGGGTCCGCTACATAGAAAATGTAATGGTGTGATGACGCGAAGTAAACCACTTTCATCTATAAATGGGTTTAAATTATGTAGTTTACTATGTTTATAAAGTTGATGGTTGGTTTTCAATTTGGTGATTTCATTGGTGAATTCCTGGTTTTGTATGGTTTTTATAATCATACTCTTTGCATCGTTCAACTCTAAGTACGTCAAATATGGTGATTTGTTAGATTTTTTAATTCGCTTGATCCAAGCAAGAATGCGGACAGCGCGCGTGAATGAACTTTATTTTGAAATAAGATCCAGTATAATGTTGTCGCTGGGCACTCGTGTTACTAAGTTAATCATATTGGTTTGTTAACATTTTTTAATTTCTTCGTCTGTGGTATATAGCTGATCTGTATTATGTAGACTTTCACTGTAATTAGGTAGCCAGTGTGGTCCTTGCCACCATAACTGATGCTGTTTCGTTTGAGATGCGTTTAAACCTCGACTGGCGCAATCAGCCGGGTTTTCATCCGATTTAACGTATTGCCAATTTTTTGGTGGAATATTTTCGATGATTTGCCTCACTCGATTCGTTACGAATGGTTTCCATCAGCTGGGTTTTCCATTTAGCCAACCCAGAACGACCATTGAGTCAATCCAGCCGTATGTTTTGATCTCGCCTCGATATCGCTATTATTCATTGAAACAATCTCGAACCTTTTGCATTAGCTTAGCGAGCAGGAGAGCGCCGCAAAGCTCTAATTTCGGTAAAGTAATTGTTTTACTCGCTGGAACTAGTCTTGCTTTTCCCACTAACAGCACGACAGGTGTGGACTCGCCACTTGCGATTCTGTAATATATCTCAGCGGCGTATGCCTTCATGGAAGCATCACAGAATCCGTGAAGCTCAATGGTGTCTTCTTTTTTCATGCCTAGCCATCTTGGTAATTGAAGGGGGCCTACATTATGTAGGTCATCCTTTAACTTTGTCCACTCTTCCAATAGATCTTCTGGTAATTCCTCATCCCATTGAAGTTGTGATTGCCAAACCTTTTGAAATAGAATTTTTAATTTCGTGGTAAGTGGTGAAAGCCAGCCTAGGGGGTCAAATATTTTTGATATATCAGATAGGAGAATTCTTTTTGTAGGGTGAGTGTCCTGAAGCTGAATTTTGCAATCAAAGACAAACAAATCGGTTTGTGGTTGCCAACGCAGGCCTAATGTTTTGGTAGATTCAATTTGCTTGAAGTCAAAGCATTCCTGGTTGTTTTGACTTTGATCTGGTAGTAATTCTGGTGCGTTTGACTTCCATTTACGAAAATTGAAACCTCCTGATTTAAGAAGTTTTATTAGATCTTCTTTTAAGAGCTTCCCTTCAGGAATGGTATGGCTTCCATGTAACAGATCGTCCATATAAAAGGATTCTTCCAGGACCTTGGTTGCGTCGGTTTTTTGGTAATTAGATCTTTCGGCTATCGAAGCCAGTTGTTTTAACGTCATCATCGCCAAAAAGGGGGCGGACTTAGTACCGTAAGTGACGGTGGTAAGCTGGTATTCCTGAAGTGGTAACTCAGGAGCGTCCCGCCAAATTATCTTTTGATATTTTTGGTCACTTTCGTGTACTCCGATCTGCCGGAACATTTTTTCAATATCCGCTACAAAGGCGTATTAATATTTCCTCCACTTTAAAATCAAAGATTGTAGGTCTTGTTGTAAATTAGGACCTACCGCCATGACATCATTCAAACTAAGTCCTGTAGACGTTTTGGCTGATGCGTTAAAAACGACTCTAAGTGCAGTGGTTGTAGACTCAGAACGCCGTACTCCGTGATGCGGTAGGTAACAATTATGTGTCACGTTACCGTCGACGGCCGGAATCATGTGACCTAGTAAACGATATTCTTCAATAAACAATCGGTGATCTTTCAAAATTAATTTATTTTTAGACAATCGTCTTTCTAACTGGTGAAACTGACGGCCATTGGTTTAGATGAGCTTAATTGACTCTCATGGTTTGGTTTGAATGGTATTCTAACGTGGTATCGTCCGGTATCGTCTCTCGATGTCGTAGATTGGTAATATTTGATGCATTGGTCATCTGCTTCAGATAGATCAGATGATGTCTGCGTGATGTCTTCTATTTCCCAAAACTTTTGTAATTCGTCAGTTTGGTTAATGACGACATTACAATGAAAAGTTTGAACATTACCGCATAAGATCCATCCTAGTTGTGTTTCTTGAGCAACTGGATAAGATGGGCCTATTTTTATAATTCCGCTCATTATTATAGATGAATAAACATCAGCGCCCAGTTTGCTGATGTAGAACTCGGGGTCGGCTAGGTCAATGGTTTCTAGATATTTCCATGATAGTTTTGGATAAGATCGATTTGGTAATTTATTTATAAGACTTTTCATAATGAATGCCTCTGTACTGGTAGTGAAATCGTTATGTTACGATGATAAAGTGATTCGAAAAACACCCTTACAATTATTTTCTTTAGTTCCGACGCCAAAAATGACGCCTTTGCATCGTTGTCGGTTGAGCCTTAGTCTCTGAGCGGCATTTTCGGTAATCAAGGATGTTTGAGAGCCCTGGTCAATGAGTACTCGCATGGTGTGGTGACTACCATCTGCAGCCTGGACTTTGACCTTCGCTGTGGCCAAAAGGGTTTCAGCTACATTTTCCTGAGACACGTGACACGCATTTCGGTCATTGGCTCCTTTGGTGCTGTTGGTTGTTGAACTTTCCGATGATGACGCGAATAAGTCGTGAATCAACGAATTGTGTTTTTCGTTGCAATGGCGACAAGTTTTGTTTGATAAGCATTCCTTGCCTTGGTGATCAATTAAGCAGTTTTTACACAAATTACTTTTCGCAATTGTTTTTTGCTTTACGGCCTAGATTCACGAAACGATTTACACAAGTAAATCACATGGTTTTCGTTGCAATGAGGACATTTTTTTGACTCTACGTGCATGGTTTTATAAGATGAAGATGGCTTGTTGAATGATTTATTTACTTGGTGACTGGTAGGGTTTTGATGGTATGGTTTTTTAAGGCGAAGGTCTTCATGGTGTGTTGGTTTGGTTGATTCTTGTTTGCGTCTAAATGCTTCTAACGCTGTAAACTTCGTTTCTAAGAAACTTAAAAACTCAGTCAATGTAGGTAGCTCCCTAGGGTTTTTAAATGATTCTATGTAATCATAATGAGACTCTACATAGAGTTTTTGGGCCAAGAGGTGAACAATTATTGGATCCCAAGTAGACGTGTCCACACCCATTTTCTGTATGGCGTGTAGACATTCGTTGGTGGTGTCATGCAATTTCTTAATCAAATTAGCAGATTGAGTTTGCATAACTGGTAGCCCAAGAAGCGTAGTGGTGAATATAAATTTCTTATTATTAAAACGTTGATATAAAATATCCCATGAAATTTGGTAATTTTCAGAACTCACATTTAAATGCTGAATTAATTTCTCGGCTTCACCATTCAATGTGCTTTTTAAAAATTGAAGTTTCTGAGCGCTAGTCAAGGATGGGTTGTCATGAATAGATGATCGAAATAAATCTTTAAATGAAGTCCACTGCTGGTAATTCCCGCTAAAGGTTGGTATTTCCATTTAAGGTGTTGTTTTATCTCTATGTGAAACTGACCACATTTTAGAGTTAATTGTCCGTTTCATATAAAGGTAAGATGATTCATACTTCGCAAATTCTGATTCATAAGCTTCATAATTTCTATCGCTTTCGTCTGTACGTTCGCTGTCTATCTCCCAGTGCAATGTGTCGATAATTTCCCACCTTGACTGTAACGTCTTGAGAGCATCATCATATTCCCACTTGCTGTTTAGTGTATCAATGTTGATATAGGCGACAGTTCTTGAGAATGCTTTGAAATTACTAGCTTGTTTGCGTAACAAATCATCTAATCTGGTGTTGTTGCCTTCTGTCTTCCTTGGTGGAGCCATAGGCGTAGAAGGTAGGTTGGTTGCTAAGTTCAACGTAGGTTGTTTTAATAGTGGTGTAGGTGGTCTACTTCCTTCCTGTAAGTATCCTTGCATAGCTTGCCTTGCCTGGTTGTAAAATTCTTTTGTACGTTCATATTCCATGCCCGTAAAATAAGAGTTATTTTGGTCTCCAAACTGACTGATCTGATGATGATCTGAATTAAACTCATTCCAGTAAGTATCTAGGGTCTCTAGCTTCCTCCTGACATAATCTGGTGTTTTGCGGTCATGACTGTCTTTCTTGAAGTTCCTGAGAAGTTGGTCCATTCCCGCCATCAGCTGGTTTTGTGTTTCTAATAGACCTTCCATGGTAATGGTTAAAATTAGTAAGTAAAAATGGAGAGATCTTACTTGTGTTCCCAACAGGTGTAGTGGTGATGGTGAACCTTGAACCTAGGTGTGGCTCAGGTATTAGTTTGGTTGTATTGTAGCTCGGCCTGGTGCTGGCGAGAGCTGGCTCTGGACTGGTTTGTCCACAGCGCTGGTTACGTACGTAGTTCAGGAATCGCTCGTCCAAGGCAATCCGTGCACAGAACACACTTTGTTCACTTGGGGTTATCACTGGTTTAGCACTCGCGAAGATCTAGTTTTAAACTCGAAGGACCATTTAGATGTACGGTTTGTACTCTAGAGTGGTGAATGGTAGATAGAAAGTCACTGGTAAGAATATAAAAGAGTTTATTGTACTAAGGAACACAAGAGTACAGAGTTAACACGATACTAAATGGTGAAGAAAAGAATGGAGAAATGATATGAGTGAATACGCGCGATTGGTATGGTGATCGGATAGACACTAAAACATACAATTGAATTTAAATCATAAGTTGAAGTAATGACCTAAATTGAGAAATCGAGTGCCACGGGCAATTCATGCTGACGCCTGACTTGGAGAGTTCAATGTACGGTCAAAGATCGTACACATATAATATTTTCATAACTTGAGCAATTATTTTGCAAGTTTTTACGAAATGAAATCAAATTTCGCTCACAAAAATTAATCGATTGCGTCATCCGGTGGGACTCGAACCCACGTCCCTTCGCTATCCGGGCGAGTGCTCTCACCAACTAAGCTACGGAGGATGTTAGTCAGACGACGAATTTTTGTAAGTGCTTGCTACGCCAGTAAGCCGGCGTTCGATTTCATCAATACTTGGGGAGTGTACCCGCATGTATCCAATGGAAATATTTTTACAAATATTTAACCATCAGTTAAGATGAAATCAGCTTAACTTATTATATTTTTATAAATTAAGCAATTATTTTGCATGTTTTTACGAAATGAAATCAAATTTCGCTCACAAAAATTAATCAACTGCGTCATCCGGTGGGACTCGAACCCATAACATGCTAGCCGAAAGAGTCACAGCGATGACCTACTCTGGAAAGTTATCACATTTTCGATCAGTTCCTGCCACACATGCCAGCATGGCAATGCGATAGACCTTGGTTTTGGAATTTGTTTCTCACAGCTCATACACGGCGATCCTTCTGTGCTGACCTATTTTGCGATCGTCGGTAGGCATGCGATATTAGCATAATGAACTCATTATGCTAACGATACCTATTTTGAGACAGGAAGGTCAATGCTATTGGTACTCATAGGGATATGGAGGAAAGTATGAGACAAGCTTGTAGGTATACGTTGATTCTTAGATGCTACCTACGTGTTAAAAACTGTCTGGCTGATAAGCCTATACAATCATTTAATGTAAAAATAAAGTGAGTATATTTTAAGATATATAATGTGTCTGTTTGTAACATGTAATCTCTAGAACTATTGTAACAATTTTTTAAAAGCTTCATTATTTCCGAGTGGCATAAACTTTTAAAGGAAAACTGAATGTCATAATATTATGTATCGAGAATTAGAGAGTGACAGGTAATACTAAAAATCGTATTCTCAAATTACGCGAATCCGAAAGAACACAATATCGAATCGTTACAAGAGTTTTACTAGCTTACCTCTACATGCCTCTACCAAGCGTACCCATAGTAACCAGAATATTCAAGCAAATATCGGAGGTTGTCAAACAGCTTGACAACGTCAAAAGCGTTTTAACGTGCCTCCAAGCCTTCCAAGCGATGCGATGCGGCCACTCCCACACGATGCAGTATGTTGGTTCACTAGAAATAATTATCTAAACTACCCTCTAACACAATAGACAGATTTGTTTTCATCCAGAAGTTTAGCTCAGCCGTATTTCTGAAATTAGAACCTACGGATGGGTGGAGCGCTAGGGTTTGTATACAAAAAGTAAAAAAATACTTTATTTTTTTATTGCACGTATGTTTAGTGTTTTAGATTTAGGAATGACATATATTTTAATTAAAGATTATTTATCAAATATAATAATAAGTTAATTGTCTATTAACAGCACAGTATGTCCGACTACCCCACTTTGACCTTAGAACCACCTCTGTATCCTATGTAATATAAGCTTTTTATAAAAGTTTCATAAAACCTACTTTGTTTGTTCAATGTCATCTAACAGCATTTTGAAATTCTGTCTTTGACAGCAAACCGGCTCGCGGCGCGCGCTGCACCTTTCGTGACACTTCGTGGGTTGGTCTCCCCAAGACTGCTCAGCGACCGTGTAAATAACGTGTATATGTATACACGTTTATATTATTTTATATTATTATTACAATGTTTATATTACATTGTCGCTGAGCAGTATATTGTCTATTGACCGACCGATACCCGAATCGAATCACGCACAAGCGTGATTCGATTCGGGCGCTCTAGTATAAAGTCAAAGTACTGTACATTTAAATACCGTGCCTCTAGCCTCCAAGCGTGACAACTCTAATACGGCCAGGGTTGCCTGGGCTACAAAACTAACATGCTTAGTGTGAAGACACCCTATCCCTAAATAGCTAAAACTGTCGTGACTTGGTGTTATTAGTAAACACGCATTTTGGCAAAGAGACAAGTTTATGATTATTATGGTGATGTCACAGAAACGCGGAATAAGTGGATGGCTTATTTATACAAAATGTCAAGCTTAGTACAGAATAATAAATTTAAACTAGACGTACCCTAAGGCCCACTTGCTCATGTCCGGATAAGCTAATCTGGACTTGTTCGAAGCCTATGATCCGAGATGAAAGCCCATTTGCGCAAGTCCAAATTAGCTAATCCTAACTATAGTTAGTAGCTAGCTACCTAGCCACTTTTAATTTCTTTAGCTAGGGCCCAAAGAAAATAAAAGTACTTAGCTTAGATTGACTATAATTTAATCCAAACACTCAGAATTATTTTATAACTTAAGCAATTATTTTGCAAGTTTTTCGGCCGGATACTGAAAGGCTACTCAAATATTTGACGGCTTCTCAAACAATTGAGCAGCTCCTAAACTCATAATTCGCATACTCAAAGCCAAAATGTAAGCGTCGGTTAAACTTAAGACCATCTCAAATAAATTCGTGCTCAAACGCCACTCAGATGAAAAATGGTATACTGAAACTCAACACAACGTTATTTAGCTGTCAAATGACTGTCATACCGATTTGAGTAGCCGTTAAATCTGAGAGTGGTCTTGAGGTCCCTTAAATCAGTTGATAATGATATTATGGTATAAAAATAATGTCTATAAAATCCTTATTTTCTCTGTGGATGCCCATGTTGCTCTTTTCAACCCTACTTTTAAATACTAGAACACAATCAGGACTCAGATATGCACTAGAAATATCATAGAAAGGCTTTTTGTTGTCTTACAAAGGTGTCTTCTTTGCCTACAATGGATATTACAATTTAAATTACAATTCCTTCTAGTTATTGTAGTATGCGTATTTTGCACATCGTTGCACTCTCAAAAAATAGCCTAATTATGGATGAGAACTCCTTATTGAGGAAGGAGGAGGAGATTGTTGAGGAAGAGCCAATAGTTCAGCCTATGAATCGGTCTTGAAACTAATCAAAAATTTGCTATCAGCACTATGCTAATAAATAGTACACATTTTTGTCAGTAGTCATCATATAATCACAATTTCATCATGAAACATAAGTATAAAAATAAGCAGAAAGTCGAAATAAGCGAGTCGTATTTGATGTGTACTTCTTCTTCAGCATGTATCTGCCCACTGCAGGGCATACTCGGCCTCTCCAAACTTTTCCACAACGCTCTGTCGCTGGTAATTCTAGACCAAGTTTAGGTCATCGGCATCCGACAATCTGGATATCATCACCAATGTAGAACATATAGGGCATACCGGGCACACCAATTTGTTTTGTCTTCATTTAAAAATTTGTATGATTATTATATACTTGTTCATTTCCATTTTATTTTTGTTAATTGGATTGTTATTAAATACTGCACTGCACTTCAATTTTGTATAAATTTATTTTAATAATGTGAATTGAAATTAAATTGATTAGAACCGCGCTGTGACAAATGTCAAAAAGTTTGGCAAATTTTTTTTTCGTTGTCACTCAACGTTTCATTTCACAACAATGGAGTCGTAAAAGTTTCTATTAAAAAAAAAACAAAGAATCTATACAAACAATGCTGCGTAAAACGAATACGCTCCTTAAGAATATGAAAATTGTAAACGAGAACATACTTTTAAAAATGAATGTTGCCATTATGTAAACATTTAACGAATGCTCAGCTAATCATGGTTTCAAATTGCCCGAGTAGCGTTTGTGTATACCATTTAAATGTGAGAGACACTCAATTTTAGGAGGCCTTCAAGTGAGTGATGGATTTGAGTAGCGTTTCAGTATTCGGCCGTTTATGAAATCAAATTGAATTTCGCTCACAAAAATTAATCAAAAATTAATCGATTGTGTCATCCGTTGGGACACGAACCCACGCCCCCTCGTCCTTGTGTTTTTTAAGTTAATTTTTCACTTTACTTTTAGCGAGGGGGTGGGTTCGAGTCCCACCGGATGACACAGTCAATTGATTTTTGTAAGCGAAATCCAATTTGATTTCCAAACACTCTCTCGTCCTGGTAGTGGGTACAGCCTTCTTTATTTTTCTCCTCTATTTTTACTAAACTGCTACTGCATTTCTTCAAATCTTTATACAGGATCAGCAACATTGCTATGAAGAGAACTGTTACCAATCGTCGCATTTTCTTTGTTTTTTTAATAATAATTCTAGGTTAGGAATATATTTTACCCTCGTCACCCTTCACATCTCCAAATTATGCGTTAGAAGTCAGCTTAATTTTACCCGACTGCGGAAAGAGTTTTATTTTTCGAGAATATATATGTATGATTGTTTGGCACGCCCTAAAGCCCAAATGGCTGGAGAATTTTTGACATATGAACTGTTATTGAATTCGTCAGAATTGTAGTAGTACTAGTTTTTTTTCCTCGTTTTTCGCTGTCACATTGTTTACAGGGGCAGGAGTTAATTTGATTTTCCGTGGTTATAGTGTATTTCCTTACATTTTTTTACATAAATAAGCCTTTTGCATACGTCTACGTGTTTGTGTTTTGTTCAGGTTACTTGTTTTTGCTTATTAACTCCTCAGGTAAGTCGCAAACATGATTAATCCTCCGGAACCGCCAGACCCGCCGGATGAAATCGAGATGATGACGCCTCCGGTCCTCTCGTCTGATTCGCATTCTCGGTCTAGAGGATCGGACTCGACACCATTGCGAGGTCGTTCTCCGCTCTCCCTATCTGATTCTCACTCTCGGACTGAAAGATCGGACTCTAGAAAACATAAACTACCTTCCGAGTCGTGTCAAGAAAAGTGTCAAAAGAATGATGACAGCTCTCAGTCGATATATGTTCACCCTAGTTTTGCGGAATTACGAACATACAACCAAGAAGACCGCGGCCTATTTATTGTTCATGTGTCTTGCTTGGAAACTGATCCATCTTCAGGCTCGTCGATCAGACCTATTAAATTTGGCCAATTCCTCCACAAGCACAATGTAGCTCAAATCGTTAAGAATGGCGTTAGGAGCGCTGGTCGGAACAGGATGGCAATAGAATTTATGACCGGAAAGGATGCAAACAATTTTGTGACGGCTGACTTTTTAAAAACCAATGGTTTCAAAGCTATTACCCCCACATACAATTGCACTCGTATGGGCTTAGTTCGTGGAGTCCCTACTGATTGGACATTGAAAAAGTTTGTTCACTCCCTTTGTCCTACCTGAAGGCTGTGGTAAGGTAATGAAAGCTAGAAGGCTAAACAAAAAAAAATCGTTTCGAGCAACACCCCATCTTGGACCCCAACTCAAACTGTTGTCCTGACCTTTTCAGGCCAGATGCTTCCAAACAAGGTCTACTCATTCCATACCGTTCTTCACATTGAGACCTACCCCATGCCTACGATCCAGTGTTTCAACTGTTGTCGGTTTGGGCACGTTAAAAATCAGTGCAGATCCGCCCCTCGTCGATCGATCCGCTATCGTTGTGCACAAACCACGCTGGTGACTCATGTGTAGTTTTGGAAGAAAGAAGTTGCTACCTGTCTTCATTGTTCTGGCAGGCACTTTGCGACTAGTAAGTCCTGTTCAGAGCATTCAAGACAAAAAAGTATTAAGCTGTTGATGGCTGAGGAGAATATCTCTTATATGGAAGCATCCTCCCGACTCCCTCCAGTAAGACGTCCTTATAGTGATGCGGTCAAAGATGCTCCCCGGACAGTTTACACCACCCCTCTCACTCCAACTAAATTCCCAACTCATCATGCCAGCCTCCCGAACTCTCGTAGAAAGTCTGTTACCCCCAGCTCTCGCACCAGATCTTTGTTAAATAAAGGTTATGACAAACAAGCTCATCAATCAATTATAGGTAACATACCTTCATCCCTTCCAAACGGCTGTGCCCTGCTTAACGCTTCGCCTCACGATCATGAGGAATTTGTTGAGAGTGACAACGACAGATTAATTGAATCAATGCTTGCTACGCTGACTTGCATTATTTTCAGATGGAACGACGCACTACCGCCTAACGTTGCCTCTAAACTTGCTCGACTGTTTCGTTCTATCCCTAGAGACGTATTGAATTGTGATAATAGTCCTGATGGACATCCTTCAGTTGCTTCAGTGGAACTGTAAGAGTGCCCGTCATAAAAAAAGTGATTTAATACATTTACTTAATAAATTCTCTGTAGCCGTCTCTGCCATCTCTGAGTCATGGCTGAGGCCTAGTTCTGGTTTCAGGATTTCAGGCTATGCTTGCCTTAGGGATGACAGAGATTATAACTATGGAGGCTGCTGCCTTTTTATTAAAAACTGTTTTCTTTATTCACAGATTCAAATCCCTCCTCACAGCTCCACTTTCAATGTGGTGGCTGCTCGAGTGTTAGATATTTCTTTTTTATCATTGTATATCCCCCATCCTTTCTAACTCAATTATTCCTGAATTACAGGATATTTTCAGCGCTGTTCCCCCTCCCATTCTATTACTCGGTGACTTCAACCCCCATCACGTTGCGTGGGGTTCACACTACTGCGACTCATTTGCCATCCACCTCATGGATATGTTTGATGACCTTAATCTATGTGTCCTCAACGATGGGTCACCGACGAGACGTGTTTCGCCATCTCAGAATCCACGGACTGCAATAGATTTAACAGTCTGCTCCCCAGGTCTTACATCCCTATGTTCATGGCGAGTACAGTCTCTATCCTACGGTAGCGACCACTTTCCAATTGTAATTTCTAAGCCTCTGTCTGTTTCTCCAGTAACATCCCCTCCCCCTCTTCTTAAATATAAAATTCAACTTGCCAACTGGTCAAAGTTCACTTCCGAGGTTGATACCGGCTTACAGAGATACGCTAACATCGTTCACTCCCCTGATGAGAAACTCTCCGCATTCATAGACACGTTATCGTCCGCTGCAGATGCAAGCATTCCCCAGAAGAGCCCCGACCGTAAAGAGTTGGCTCCTCCACCTTGGTGGGACGCAGATTGCTCTTCAGCCATAGCTCGTCGCAAGCAAGCTGAAAAGGAATATGATCGATCTATGAGTGTTGAGAACTTTATCAAATATAAGCAGGTAGCGGCACGCACCAGCCACCACCATCGACCGGAGCTGGAATACCTGCGTCCCATCACCTTTGCGTGCAAAGATGAGGCCCCGCTTCGTCCACGCGTACCGCCACTGCAGCCGGCGACACTCCTCGCGCACGCGGTGAAAAAGCTGGCGGTTCGAGCGCGTCAGACGCTCGTTAATGAAGACGCGTTCGCCGCCCTCCGACGTGACCGTGCGGCGCACGCGCGCGGCACGCAGCAGCTCGTCCCTGAGGTGGCGACGCGCCAGGCGCACCACGACGCGGCGCGCGCGGGCCCCGCCCCCCTCCGCCGGGGGCGCGCCCACGCGCTCCGCGAACACCACGTCGCGCTCCTCCAGCGACACGCCGAGGCGCCCGGCCAGCACCAGCACGCTGTGCATGACGTTTTCGCCCTTCGCCTCGGGAAGATAGCCGATCCCGAGGTCCGCGAGCAGCGCCTCCTGGTCGCGGACGTTCAACTCGAGCCTCAGCTCGGCGACGGTCCGCTCGAGCTCCGCGACGACGCCCGCGCCCGCCTCCGGGTCGGCCTCCAGTCGGCGCCGGTCCGCGGCGTCCATCCGGTATTCGACGGCGTCGATGCGCGCCCCGACGGCGGTGTCGGCGCTGCTGGCGGCCCTCTCGAGCGCGCGCATGCGCTCCTCGACGTCACCGAGGCGGCCCTCGCAGCGCACTACCCTGCCGGATAACTGAAGCATGTCGTCGCGGAGGGCGGCGATCTGGGCCCGGGTCGCCGTCAACTCGGCCCGCATCTCCTCTCTGAATTGACGCAGCTCCATGACGAACATCTGAAAGTCTGTCAGCTCTACGGACATGTTGAGCGGCGCCGTGTCGTCGAGGAGGGATACGCCCGCGTCCACCGGCCCCTGCGCGCCCCGGCGCACCGTCACTCCGCCCGCCGAAGCCCTCACCGGGGTGTTGGTGTTGTCCGTCTTGGGCTGCCTGCTGATACACGCCACGCACCTCCAAGCGGCTCTGTGCTCTGTGCTGTGAGGGTATTGAAGAAACGCTGCTCCGTTACACCCGCGCACTCGAAATCGTAGTACAACTGACACAAGCTGCAAGTCAGGAACCTCCGATGGTCGATTGTCTGCATGCACCCACTGCAACACCTTCGGTTGCCGTCCGACATCGTATGCACACACAAGAAGTAACGGTCGTCGACGCGTATGACAAGTGCCGCGCGAGTGTGGTGTTACTGGTGGTTATAATTTCACTTATGCACTTATTTTAGACTAGCTATAGACTTAAGTGATTGTTTTGGTGTCTGAATCGTTGTGATTTTAATAAAATACTTCAAGAGCAAATCCAAGTATGTGTTTACACTCTACCCTTTTTTTTGCGAATTATTTATTGCGGATTACATTTTGCGAAGATCTTTCTCCTAGATCACCATTTGCTAATAAGTTATCCCCTCCTACTGTTCCTGATCAAAATTGTTTACCATCACCGTATCCCGAAATCCATAGTAAAGATAAATTTGACCAACCGTTCACATTGAATAAGCTTCACTGCGCCCTTTATGGTCTTCGAGACTCTTCGCCAGGAGAAGATGGTATCCCGTATTCCTTCTTGGGTTCTTCAGGGGAAGAATTCTTCTTTGACCTTATTAATTCCATCTTTATGACGGGACAAGTTCCAGAATCGTGGAGATCTCAGATCATCATCCCCCTTCTGAAACCGGGCAAGGATCCAACTGACGCGTCTTCCTTCAGACCTATAGCTCTTTCTGCAACTTTATGCAAGGCTATGGAGCATCTTATTAAAAACCGCTTAGAGTGGTTGGTAGAAAATAAAGACATTCTAGCATCAACACAGTTTGGTTTCCGAAAATCGAGGGGTACAATGGATAGTCTAAGCACACTGACAACCGACATACGCACTGCATTTACAAAGGATGAGTACCTTGTGGGCGTATTCCTGGACATAGCATCTGCATACGACAACGTTCAACTTCCGGTGCTCAAAGAGAAGTTACTTCGCCTGAGTCTCCCTGTGAGGTTAGTTAGTTGTGCTATTAATCTACTTTCAGGTAGATTATTAAAAATTCGCAACTTCGGGCACTGCTTACCCCCCCGAAACGTATGGTAGGGTCTCCCTCAAGGCCCTGTGCTTAGTCCTGTTCTGTACAGTCTTTATACGTACGATCTGGAGCAGTGCGTGTTATGCTTCTGCAAAGTTCTCCAGTACGCAGATGACCTTTGCTTATACTCGTCTGGAAAATCAATTGATGATATCAGTTATCGCCTAAATTCAGCGTTAAGTTACCTTAAAATATGGCTTGATGATCACAGTCTTTCTCTCTCCGTCCCCATAAGTAACGTCGTAGTTTTCACCAGAAAACGATCTATTCCAGATTGTGAAATATTGTTCGATAACCTCCCCATCCCCTTAGAATCGCATATAAAGTTCCTAGGCGTAATCCTTGATTCCAAATTATTGGGTAAACCTCATACTAATTACATTATAAAAAAGTGTGAGAAAGGAATTAATATTTAAGATCTGTTGCTGGCGTTTGGTGGGGCTCTCATCCTTACTGCCAAAAACTTTTGTATAATGCTGTAGTCCGAAGCCATCTAGACTATGGTAGTTTTCTGCTCGAACCATGCAATAAAGGAGCTCTGGATCGACTAAACAAGATTCAGTATAAAGGGTTGAGACTCATTATAGGAGCCATGAAGTCTTCACCAACCAATGCCTAGCAGGTAGAGTCTGTAAACCCTCCTCTAGATCTTCGCAGGCAATATTTATCAGATAGGTACGAACCTATCTTATAAATATTGCCTTAAATACTAAATAAATAATGCCTTAATTACTAAATAAATAATGCCGTAAATACGAATTTAAATCCATCCAAGTTGGCACTCACCCTTTACTTTCCTGCCTTCAGGAACTATCTGATCTAATTCATGACCCAGCTAACAAGTATTGGTCCCACAAAGAACCCCCGAGACTTATCAAAAGCTTAAGAAAACTTTCTTCTCTGACCCCTCCTATACTACAATTTCCGAAAAATCCTGTCTTCGCCTCTGACTTTGAATCGTTGATATTTTCCCCTCCCATCATTCTGGACGTTGGTATTCAGAAAGGTGACCCTTTGGCTGATTATAAGCTGTCTGAGAGTTTGGGCAGGGATTGGCATAAATGGCTACCCATTTATACTGACCTCCAAGACCTCGGATAGTAGCTCAGTTGGGGTTGCGGTCTGGATCCCAAAATTCCAAGTTCTCCTAAGCCACAGGTGTTCCAAAGAATCTTCGATTTTTACCGGTGAATCTCTAGCCATATTTGAAGCGTTATCTTACGTCTTATCTCACAAATTATCTAATTCAATAATCTTTTCTGACTTCAAAAGTTGTTTACAGGCCATAATCTCGAACCCCTTTCGTTCAAAAATTATTTCTCCAGTTATTATTAAAATTAGGAATGTTTTGTTTCGTTGCCATTCCGAAAACATTAACGTGGTTCTGGCTTGGATTCCAAGCCATTGTGGTATTCGTGGTAACGAACAAGTTGACAGCTGGGCCAAAAAAGCTATTAATAATGGTACGCCTTATCACCATAATTATGCCTATGACATCATGGCACCCGCTAAATCATACCTCTTAGACGATTGGCCATCCAGTTGGAGCCAATCGTCAAAAATCAAGGGTTGCCGTTATGGTAACATCCAACCGCTAATTCCTCGAAAGCCATGGTTCTTTAAATACAAATATTTTGAGAAGCGTGTTATATCAACGGTATGCCGACTGAGAATTGGTCATGCTTGCACACCGGTGTTTCTTCACAAACTTCGGATCCGGGACAGCTCAACATGTAAATGCGGATTAGACGAGGGTACTCCGGACTACATATTTTTTGATTGTGCAAACCATTCAACTTCGTTTTACGACTTTCTTCCCACTAAGATTCCTCGTCCTGTTAACCTTCAGTTTATCCTCTCTTTTCCGACTTCATCTACAGTAAAGCAGCTATGTAAATATATATCTATGTATGATATCAATTGTAAATTGTGAAATCCTATCCTTATTCTATAAATCCTCTCCATTGCTATGTTGTGTGTATATTGTTACCGTTTGTGTTGTTTATTTTTTGTGATGTTACAAAAAAAAAAGACGTGCGCTTAAAGGTTTTTCTTTAACTTATAATTTGCTTACCCGTTGTTTTTATTGTTATTCTTTTGCAGCCAATCATAAAATTACTACGTTATGCCCCTCTGAACCTGACATTGGCGAAGTTATCGGACCGTTCGACTGCGGACGGGCACGATACGTGCACGGTTCGAGGCACGACCGCCACATAAAAAAAAAAGTTGTAGTACTAGGCTATAATAATAGGGGGTATGATTTTTTCCCTATCATAGCAGCATGGGAATCAAATGAAAGCCAGTGGTAAGACCATTTCAAAAATATAATATATATTGCAGTCGGGTGTTTTGTTTTTACAATTATTATATTTGACGGCGCTTCGCTTATATTATCAAAGAACCTAGAACGATGTTCCATCTAGGAGGGATGTCATCGCTCTGACACAACTACGACACTAGCGTGCGCGAGCAGTCGAATTGAGGCGGCCATGATAGAAGACGTACTTGAAGTCTGACCGCGATATCCGATTGCATCGTGGGTTGCGCGTTGCGTGTTCGGCGGAGTGTCATTGGTTCTCTGATGATTAAAATACTGTAAATGTGATCCATGTTGTATTTCCAAGACTAGTAAACCGATTCCTGACGTAGATGTGAAGTGTCTTATTTTCCTCGCCCGATTATCCATGCCCATGAGATCGACCATCCGACAATATCCGTGCCAATGGACTACCAGACCTCTGATGAGGGTGCCGGACTGCCTAACTGGGGCGATGTGCCTTTATATTTTTTAGAACCGCTCCGCCTATCACAGTGAACCGACTTGCGAACTATTGAAAAACAGTTAATGTCAAACGAATCCCAAGGTCGTGTGGTTCAATGTTTCATGTATTTCCGATGACGACGCAGATATTTTTGAATGCTGAATGCGTCAGCGCATATTGAAAGTAAATTTTTGTTAATCTTCATGTAGCAATAAATTTATTTAGTTGAAAATTTTATTTTTCGGAACTTTACAAAATCTTGTGAAGAGACGTTGTCGTAATTCGTGAAAGAAATTGAACAATAATAGACAATATGTTTTTAATTGGATGTACTTCTCGGAATACTAAAAAATACCGCTTTACTAAAAAATATTATAACCAATGTTTAACACTTGAACAAAAAAATTTTTGAAGGCGGTTTTTTTGTGTTTAGTAAAAAAGTCAAAGCTCAAGGTTTGTAAGTTACAATAGCCTAACGTCAACCGCTCATTATGCTTTATTATAATATATTGCCTTTCCTAATGCTGAGACGTTAGTTGTTGAGAAGTTTTCTATTAAGTAAATTACCAGGAGGTAATTCACCATCAGATACACTTTGCCATACATAATATAGTGTCAAACCGAAATTTTTCCCAGAATGTAATAAAGAAATTTCTGAAAATTTCATCAAAATCGGTTTATCCAACCGCGAGATGAGTGCGGACAATCATACATAAATCAATTTGAATCAAGTACCTACTTATGTGTAAATTTTATTATAAGTAAGGCGGCGTTTGGTTAATCTGGTAGTACATAAACTTTACTTAAGTTGATATTTTAATAAGGTTTTTATATTTTAACACTGTGTTATTTTATTTTTGTTTAAAGTTAAATTTAGTAAGAAAAAAATCGCCAACGGTAGGATTTTAACCCACGACCTTTGGTTAACCAGGCCAATGCTCTTACCAACCGAGTTAAAGTTGTACTAAATATATATTCCCACTCATTTCAAACATTTGAATGTAAGTTACTTTGCAAGGTTTTAGGCATAATGAAACGAAATATACTTTCGAAATCTAATTTTTATTTCGTCGCTCTTAGGACCCTACATAAGAAAAATACAATGCCAAAAAGAATTCTGGTTTGTTCGCTACTTATTTGTTAAAAGTTTTTCTGTACAGTACTCAGTACGTTATGGATAGGTTAACAGTCCACTGGGTAGGAGCGATAGCAATGCTACACGAATATATTATTTAGAAACCTAGCTATCTTATATATCAGTTTTTACAGTTTTATTATGAAAGTGAAACGACAGAATTTTTTAATTTGCTCTACCAATGCTTATTTAACTAAGATCAAATTTGCTTTTGACAAGTGTTGAAAATATGGATTAAAGGCATACTTACATATTTATATAGCATACTTATATATTTTTTCCTTTTATAACATATATTAAACTGACTGACTGAAAGAAACTGTTAAAACCTGCACAAAAAACAAAAACAATTGCTATCACTCTTTGGTACATGTCAGTTTGTTATAATTTTGACTTATTTTAGAAGCCTAACACGGTGTCTTCTAAGTACAATTATTCAGTACTCCGGATTTTGTATATGGAATTCATCGTTGACCAAAACTAATTTTAAGTCAAGAATTGTCTTCTTTTCACTAATGTTATGGTACCTTTTAATTATATGTATGGATGTATAAACGTATACAAGTATGTGTATCCGTTATCCTAGTCACCATAGCACAAGCTCACGCTTAATTTGGGACTAGGTAATTGGTGTGTTTATTATTAATTAGGTTGGTCTTGTAAACTAAAAAAATGAGTTTTATTAATAATAATAAATCATTTATTCATAATATAAAGGTAAAAAGAAACAGCAAAAGAACTTAAGTTTAAAACAATGAAACAATATAGAGGTTTTTAACTGACTAAAGTTATTGCAAAAGACATAGACTTGAAAATTTAACAGGTAGGCATAGAACACCAAGTTTCTCATAAAATAACCAGGTGGCTTGTCGTCATATCAAAAAAAGAACATCAAATCGTTTCGTGAACTTAAATTGTGTTTCTCATGTTGGCCAATTCTACAGAATTGAACGCCAAGAACTACAATAATAGCGAATGTTAATTATAATAAAAAACTGAAATATTTTTTTTTTGACAGAAGCCTTATCTGTCCAGTAGTGCAACTACCAGAGCAAGATGCAGACCTTGGTATCTTGTTAATTGTTATTTCAAATAAGTAAGACTCTGTTACCACGCTACAGTATAGATAAGGCAAGGTTGGTGGCAAAGAGGTTTACTCAAAAACGCTCGGCTTCTTTAGTGGAAGACAATCCTTACCGAGTTGTGGTGCTCATTGATGTTACATACGAACTTTTACGAGCTTTTATTACTTCAAATTGGATTGAGCTTAATGTTCAGTATTCAAACTTTGTTAGCTCAATTGAAAAGCCATCCATAAATGGAATTAAGTAATTCGAATTGAATATAATTTGCAATTATGTTTAAAATAAACTTTTACGACCCTAGGTTTTGCTTAGTTTTGGTTATAAGGGGATCCTAGGGTTTTAAAATTAAGACTGTCATCAAAACTAAAAACTGTATAATTCATTATGATGTGAAACTGAAATGATATATAATTTTATTTAAAGTATTAATTATAAGTAATAAAATTATTATATTTTTAATTATGCCTTTTAATTATTATTATTATACTTAATTATTATATTTTTAGAACCGCTCCGCCTATCACAGTGAACCGAATTGCGAACTATTGAAAAACAGTTAATGTCAAACGAATCCCAAGGTCGTGTGGTTCAATGTTCCATGTATTTCCTATGACGACGCAGATATTTTTGAATGCTGAATGCGTCAGTGCAAATTGAAAGTAAATTTTTGCTAATCTTTCTTCTTCTTTTTTTCTATTTTATTTAAAGGATTTTTGGCAGTTTTAAAATTCAGAAGGCGTAAAAGCTTTGAAAATTATTTCAAATTCATTTTGTTTGTAAGTAAAGTTAACCTTTTAGATACCACTGCTGGTCAAATGCGTCACCTCAACTATGAGAATGTATGAGCCATACTCTACCACGCCGTCTCAGTGGGAATCATTTAAAAGATGTGAATTATTCAAAAGACACAAAATCCGAAGTACTTAGATATTATTTAAAAGACACGGAATCTTTAGGCTGAACTAACAAGTATAGACAAATGCAGCATAAGACCGATTACAAACAATTAATATCCTCACACAACCACATTAATAACTATGAAAAGAAACTACACCAAAGAAAGTTTTATTTATCTCATTAAAACATCAATTAATTTGTCAAATTATTATTTTCCAAGCGTAGTTTCCCCACATGGTGTCTGCGTAATTCACCTACAATATTATAATTAACTTATTATTATTTATATATAATGTCACTAATGCATTATAAACAATATTTACAAACACTGACATGATATTTCTAGTTATGTTAGTTAATTTTAAAGCAAAGTTGTCTATAGGCCGGTCAATAACTTTGATATAGTAGGTAACTTGTAACGTTTTTAAATAAACAATTTGCAACGGAAAATTAACAATCTTTTGCAAAATAACTTACAGAGTTAAGGTATAAGTTCGTAGCCGACCACACGTCGCCAGCGCCGGACCACGTGTCGACGCGTCATGTCGCATCTACACGTAGCGACGTCGTGTCGCTTAAGTCATGAATACAAACCCGACTGCAGCAAATGACAGACCGCAGCGCCACTCACTCCACAGAGTAGGCCACCTACGCAATGAGCTCGATATAAAAGTACTCGAATTATCGACTACTTAAGTACTCGATACCATATAATGATTGCGGTCGCTCACAGCACCACCCTATCGGACATAGGTACTGGACAAACCCTTTAAATGGGCCTCTTTTAGATTTAAATATTATATTAGAACTAGCGGTATCCCGCGACTTTCAGGTGAGATCCTAGGAAGGCATCTTTTTGTCTATACTTCTATCTGTCTCTATATCAAAGAAGATTGGCATAAATCGACCCAATAGATAAAGACACCGTTCGGGGCTGAGCATCAAAGAACTCTCTGCCACTGTCTATCAGGCAGTCTGAATCTCTTCCCATCGTTATAGCCTGACCAAAAATATATGGGACCTCGCCATATTACGGAAAACAACAGGAACTAATTTCTTTTACTGGCAACAGAAACCGCAAATCGTCATTGTCATGTCATTATTTGTCATAATAATTTATGTCAAAGAGGAAGCGTAATCTAGTGTGTGATATTATTATGTGTCAAAAACGCCAAAAACTATTCGCTGTGGTAAAAGAAAAGTGGTTTAATATGTGTTTTAGTCATATTCGACAACGAAATCTGCGTAATCGTCATAATTTCTTCAAATGAATTACCGATTTAGTTGTCATATCACAATTTTTGGAACGTCATATAGTGCGAACTGTGAGAATTGGGTATTGATGGTACCGGAGAATATTTTAATAACGATTTTGAAAAGTAACAATTGTTTATACTTGTTTTGTGAGTTTTATTTTCTTTATTTCACCTTCTTTATTTCACCCTGCTTAGATTTATGTATATGTATGCTTATATCGTGTCTTTTTTTTTTTTTAATTCTTTACCCTTTATTCTGATAGTTTTCACCGCCAACCCAATTCAATTTTGGACTGTCCTCTACCCGAAGGTTGTCTGGAAGAAATTGCTTTCAGCAATAAGACCGCCTAAATTATACCATTCTCTATGAACATTTATGTAAATTGATACTGTGTGTGGTGTGCAATAAAGAGTATATATCTATCTATATAACTTTGCCGTTCTTCTTTCCTCTAAATCGGTTCAGTGGTTTAGACTTTGTCTGCCTTTGCTCGTCAAACAAGGACTTCAGCCATCATGACAACCGATTAATGTCAGCCAAAGAAAAAATAATACCAGCCACCTTACAATCAGAAACAATGTAGTTTCTAAACCAGCCATGTTCCAGTATTCGTACCAAGATCCTTGAATTAGCAGGCCCGAAGTGGGGCAGATTGTGTTAACCTGTCACCAACCGAAAAAAAAGAAATAGATATATGTGGATGTATAGCCCCATTTCGCTCTATTATCTTGTAAACCTATCACCTTGTGTACGCTCATAGTAAGAGTTCTAGCTATCTTAAAGTTGGGTAGTTTTCTGATTGGTGGCAATTTATTTTGGATTTGAATCTGGATAGTTATTTTGTTGATAGTACTGGCCCAGATGTTAAATAGTCATAGACAACGGGCATAGAGAATTTAGGGCTGCATCACGCTGGCATGTGAGCTCATAGCTTATATTTTAGTCTTTGTGTGAAAAACCTAATATTATAGAGAGAACCTAATTTTAATAGAGGAAAAATATAACTGTCACCTATGATGGCTGACATTGAATGACAAAAATTCGTGTATGGAATATGACTAGCGGTTTTTCGCGACTTTGTCTGCGCAAAGGTCGAATTTACCATACAAGTTTTCACCCCCATAAAATATGATTTCTGGGATAAAAATGTCAATCTTACTTATGTCGTTTTTCGGGACTCAAACTATCTCAATAAGAAATTTTGTCAGCATCAGTTTAGTGGTTTAAGCATGACGTGAAAAGCTAAAAGACAAACACACTTTCGTATTTAAAATATTAGTATGGATTTGGTGTGACAGATGTCGGTGACACATCAGATCCACAAATTAGAAAGAATATAAGTACTGGTCTGCGGTCGAGCGCCAGTGTGGTCTACCGCTTGACGACGTGTCGCTAGCTTCATGTCGCGAGCTACGAATGGCATTTCATAGAAATACATAGAAACCAGTAGTGTCGCGTCGACATGTGGTTTGACGCCGCGACGTGTGGTCGGCTACGAACTTATACCTTTATGATCACTAAACAAGGCATATAAATTATTTAAAAAAGTACAGCTCCACATTATGTAATTAAGATCACGAAACAATTTACAAAGTACTCGTACCAAAACAAGGACTAAAATTAAAATTAAGATTATATAATTAACGTTATGATGGTCTGATTTTATATTTTTATGCGACTCCAAAAAAGGAAGAGGTTCGCTATTCGACTGTTATTTTTTTTTATTTACATTACATTTCCTCTGTTTCGCGATCGTACACTTACTTACAAGTAACGCAATTCCCCAGACTTCAAATAACACAAATAAACCTTATACTATTTTTGTATATATAAGTAATCTAATTTTTTTATGTTTTATCTTTAACAAACTGATTAACCGGCCTAAAGAATATTTTTGTTTCTATGAAACATGAAAAAATAGCGATATGCAGAAGTGATGTGTAGTAACTATAAATAGCTTTTTTTACATATTTTTGAAACATGTATAGTGAATCCATTATTATTATTATCATATGCAAAATATACTGTTACATTTAGACAAGAATAATGAATATGTTATATAATTAATTTATACTTATTATTACGTTTTCTGGCAGTGCCAATTGTGAAATTATTCTATTATCTTTGAAGTACTATCAAATGATTAGATTTTATTGTAAAATATACATAATATGAAAATAAATATTATACAAATAATCGTTATTAATAATTCACAGTATATAATCACTGTGACGTGATATATAATTATAAACATTCTAAAAGAGTACATATTTAGTTATAACATTGAAAAGGAAAACTCATCGCAAATAAATGAAATGTGAATGGCTAAAAGTAATTTAGTCCTACATATTATCTACTATCACATGGATTAAAATACTTCTGACTTCTATTAGTAATGTCATTATTTACATCATTCACGTAACAACATAATACGATTTAATACTATAGTTACTAAATTCACAACAGCCTATATTATAAAACCATTTTCACTAAAGTTAGACATCTCTTTGGTCATTCCAAAACACCTCTTGAAATATTTTATACACAATTCTCACGAGCTAACCGAATTTATACACATCCCAAAACAGTTGCCTAGATTATATAATTTTCGTAATAAAAACAATCTGACTAAATCTCTGAGGAATAAAAATTATTTTATAAATATGTAACGACTAGGTTTGAAACGGCTTACATTTACAACGTAAGTGTAAATCAACACAGTTAGACCGTGGTTTATATTAAAAAGTCTTAATTAGATCACAGTATCGCGGTCTCGGGTGTCGACCTCAAGCATTGACAATCATAGAAAACTTTCAGACGCTCTGGTTTCCTCCCGGTCAACAGCTGACACAATTTCAACGCCTTCATCATAGTTGTGCACTTTAGTCGTGTTATTGACACAATAGTGTTGATCAGGGTCACCGTACTGGCTGTGGTAGAATTCCTCACGCATCATATGGTTCAAATTTGAACATCTGAAGAACAAGATTTCTTGGAAGGGTTTTCTAAAGTCTCTGTTAAGGGTCGCGTAAATTATGGGGTTTAGCAAACTGTTTATGTAACCTAACCACAGGAAAAGGGCACTGATGGCATCGGGGATTGCCCCTTCTTCTAGAAAGGGTCTGATGAGAGCCAGCACGAAGAATGGGAACCAGCAAATGACGAATGCTGACATGATGATGCCGAGCGTCGTCGACGCTTTGCGTTCTTTTGCTAGTTGGAAACGTAATTTCTTTTGGTGTGGCGAGTGCGATGTGTGCAGCAAGTCTTTGGCAATGTGGCTTTTTTGAGCAAAATTTGAAAGTGATGAGCGTATTCTGTTCGCTGTCATTTTGTTACTGCTTTCTGAGGACTGTCTCCGTCGCTCTTTGACTTGGAGCTTGTTATTGTCGGGTGTCTGCCCAACTTGGGACGTGGAGCGGTTGATGGTGTGGATAGGCTTTGTAGGCGTTTTCTGAGCAAGCATTGGGCATTGCGACTCGTTCGACTTGCGCTGCCCGCTGAAGCATCTGCCTATCGTGCTTTCTGTTTTCTCAACACTGATCTGAAACAAAAATTGCGTCAACATTATTGAAGTGGTGAGTGTAACCAGCAATGGAATCCTTTTTGCTAGTGGGACTGAAATAGTTTTAATTTTCAGGGTCATTAGACATGTGCTAATTATGAGTGTCAGTCATAAATACTCGTTTCTACTTTCAACTTTAGAGAGACAAGAAATTGTGCATCGTCAAGTCGTGGGAATATAAATTTTCTGATTTAGTTTCCTGGCTTCAGTCAATAAAATTACGTTTCTTTTGAACGAGTAATTAACACTTCACGGCTCACGCTAATTGTATGCTTAAACGTGTTAATAAGTATTGATTGAACAATGATAATGTATGTGCAATTTTGAATCTTGTCTGCAGTTTATGTGTTGTGTTTCTCGAGAAATTGTAATGACTAAACAATACTTACAGTCGTATTTGTACTGGCAGTCGAACCTCTGGCGGTTGGTTGAGGTTGTTGTGACCCCAGCAACCTCGCTTCAGCTGCACCACCGTTCTTTACATTGATCTCAAGATAGCAGTGCGTCTCAAGGTGCGACTGAGCTCGCTTTTCATCCTTCACAATCTTTCTAGCAGCGCTAAATATTTTGTAGTACACAACTATCATCACTGTAAGTGGTATGTAAAAGGAAACAAGCGTTGCGTAAATTTGATACACCTTATTCTGAGACACCAAACACGACGTGTCAGTCTTCTCATTGCCCAAAATTAGAACTGGCGGCAGCGAAATAAATGCGGCACTCATCCAAACTATGAAGACACAAAAAAACATTCTCTTCGGAGTTCTCTTGACACCATACTCCAACGGTTTCGTAATCGCATAGTATCGATCTACGGATATCATGCAAAGGTTAAGAATACTAGCGGCGCACGAGAGCAAGTCACTAGACACCCAGAAATCGCAAATGACAGGTCCAAACGGCCATGTTCCCATTATATCATATACCATAGCTATTGGCATCACTATTATAGCTACGCAAAGATCACTCACTGCCAACGAGACGATCAGATAGTTGCTGGGTCTTCTCAGTTTTCTGACTAAGCACACGGCAACGCAAACTAGAATATTGCCGATGATGGTTCCTATTATAACGATGAGGAATATAATAGAAAGCAGGATACTGAATGGTGTGGAATATTTGTAGTGCTTTATGTAGACTGGCTTCGTCAGAGTCGAGTTGTCGTCGAATATCGTCCAATTAACTGACGAATTTAGGTTGGTTCCGTTGAATTCTATGTCCAAAGACTCGTTGACTTCTACCGAGGCCACCTCAGCGTTGACTTGAAGCAGTACTATAGAGACCAGTATGAGAAGATGCGAAGATAAAGCAACAAAGTTGGGCAGTGAACAGTAGTTATGACTGTGAGTCGCCATACGAATCCCTGGATTGGGTGTCGTTGAGAATCGCGCTGTTGACTATGCCATACATTGGTTTTGATTTTATTCTTCTTGTTATTCTCTCGCAACAAAAAGAAACGGAGATGCAAAAACGAAAAGGTCGAGTCAAGTCTGAAAAATGACTTCGTCGTGTAGTTTTTTGGTTTTCCGTGCTTGACTACAGTTGAGAATCAGTTCTAATTGACATATCGCTCGGCTTGACTTTCCAATTCCGGGCATAGCCATTGGAATCCGGAGTTTCGTTTTGGGCGTTCGTTCTTATGGCTTTGGTTATACAGTTTGTTTTCGCTTGCTACGTTGTTCCAATTGTTAGAAGTGTGTTGTTTTATTGCTTGAAGGTGGTTCAAGTGGCTGCTACTTCAATATCCCGTCTGGGGAAAGCTTCATTAGTGCCGTTGATTGGTGAAGAAATTTTCCAATCTGTAAAGAAAAGAAAAAGTGTTTAGCCTCGGAAACAAATCGCTGGGGATTGTGGAATAACTGATATTTAACAAACATTTTGCAGTTATATTGCAACATTTTTATTACTTTTATATTCAAGTTATCATTACAATAGATTGAGACATAAAACACCGTTTACACCAAACAAAATTACCACTACATTTGAGTTTGTGACAATATTGGATATATCCTGAATTCATAAAAAAGCATCATTTGACCTACAGGTGGAGACAATATTCATAAATAATATTAATAAATTGTTTCAACAACCACACCAATTAACTATACCTTCCTAGCCCCAAACTAAGCGTGAGCTGGTGCTATGTTGATTAGGAAATGTTTGGCTTTAGTAAATGACCACATAAAATTTATATAGTTTATATTTGTGTGTATTTAGGTAAATCCATTTTAATGGGGTCTATGACCTCTAAATGCTACGACAAAATTATTTTGTATTCACATATTACTAGGATCAATGTTTTTTTAAACAAAGTACCATTTTATAGCAAAGCTAAATGTATCTTTTTTAATATCTTTATTGTACACCACACAGTAGTAAATATTTACAAGAATTTCATTCGCTGTTTAGTACTAAACATTTGGGCGGTGGTATATAGCAGGGTTAAATTGCAAAGAGATGTCAAACTATGCAAACAAATGGAACATTTTTTGTATATTGCAATGTAACCGTGTATATATATGTTTATGTAATGTATTTAATGTAGGTAACATGTACCTATAACTGCTAAATATAACTTTTTCAAACAGTCATCGTGTAAAGACCGCTTTTATTATAGCCTCTACGAATAGAAAACATAACGTAACCTAAAGAAAGCCGCAATATTACAAAAGAAGCTTTTAAAAATATACATATATCTGTTTCGTTCCAAACGGCACTTATAAGACCGTTGATTATTTGTTATTGAAGATGGAATTTCTAAGTAATAATCGTTCAAGCGCGGTATCCGATGAATATGGAAGTGTTTTCAATAGGAATTGCGGACGCTTCGTACGCTATGTGGGTCACGATTTCCCTTATAAAATATAGGCTTGCTTCTTATGTTAGGGCTCTTTTACACTTGGGTGTATAAGTTCACCCAAGTGTAGAGGAATGAAACTTAAATATAAATGAATCTGATTGTCTAATAGATAAGGGAACATGAAAGACCGTGTCGCTGCAGAAAATCTTTTAAAACTTAGATTTTGTGACCATTGACGATGATAATGACGTAATTCCTTAGAGAGAATAATGATAGCCGTATTAATGACGTCATTATCTTCGTCAATGGTCACAAAATTTTGGCTTCTAAAGATTTGCTGCAGCGTCACGGTCTGTCATGTTTCCTTAAAAAACTGAAAGTCAGATTTATTTATACGTTATAACACTGTTGTTGTCAACTCGAAAATCTTTGCCATACTCCATAATAAAGACAACTCATTTTCCTCATTACTACATAAATCGAATAGGTGAATATTAAATTAATAAAACATTTTCGTAGCAATTTCCAAAAATAGCGATGCTCATAATTTTAATTAGCACTCGCTCGCATAATGAAATCGCCTGCAAACGCAAGAGATATTTATTACCGAGTGGGGAGTGAGTCGTCCAACGATTCAATCAAGCAAGGATCGAGGTTCTACTATGGTAGACTACGTTTGTATTTTCCATAGTCTAACAAGCTCATGCGAGACCCTCCGATGCCTTCACAAGTCGTGGGGGAGGGTACAATTTCAATCACATGCGAATGTTTTAGGAAATAACCTTTCCCTGGGAGTGCGCCTGTGTATTGCGCTACAATTCGTATAATTAATAGACTTGTACACTAAAATGTTATTCGCGCCGTTGGGTTATATTATTAATTAAATTCATCTAGGCTAGGAGGAAAAATTTATTATTACCTTCTATATCCGTCCCTATCACTCTTGTCAGAATGACAGTGCGAGCGAACATTGGGCTAGAGAATACGGGCACCGTTTTTCACAGTAAGGCCCCAGGTATTTATTATCTAGGACATGCACTAAATTATGCTCGTTTTATAGGAATTATACGAATATGTCAGAAAATGTTACAATTTCAACAGGGTAAGGTCACTTATGAGGAAACGTTTGTATGCATGGAGGTTTAAGATAGTTTTCAGCAATTATTTAAGCTATTGGTTTTACAGATAGCATCGAATACAATTATATATTGAATGCATGACCCCATGCATTGCTCAAGAAAAACGATATTAAATAACTAAGTGACGATTGTCTTTTGGACTTAATTACCTAAACTAAAACGTTGTGATCATGTTGTCATCACTAGATGAGTAACACTTTTTTTTTAATTTATGGATTTAGAGAAAAGCGTCAGAAATTGACAATACCAAATTTATATAAGTGTAAATAAGAAACCCATTTGGGCCCAGATTTTCGTACCTAAAAACACTAAAATTACAGTATCAAATGTCTCAATTCCATAAAATTGTATTTCTTTACCTCTCATTCTCACATTTGACAGTGATAGAAGATCAACAAATTGCAACAACTGAGTGAAATAAAATAAGAGAATAGAGCATTCCTTGGCACCGTATAGGATCGACACCTCTCTTGCGAGTGACGATGGCGGATAAGTGTAAAGGAGCCTTAAGGGCACCTATTGAAAGAAATAAGTGACCGAGCCCTATTCAGCGTGTGATGACGTGAATACAGCGCTAATGGAGTCTAAATAGAACACGGGTAAACACCGCCATTATGTATTGCCGTAGGATAATGTCAATTTACCTCAAATATTAAGTACATCAGGTCAATTAATCAATCAGATATTTATAGCCAAAAAATAAATAATTAATGCCCTGTCAAACCGCAATGGGCAAATGTTTGTGTAAAGAGCTCGAGCATTTGTACCTAAGTTGTGTAAGTAGCTATGCCAGTAAATAAATGCACAAAATATTTTTTCATTTAATTCAATCTGTTTAATTCAGAATGCTAGGTTCCATATAGTTGTAAGTAAAAAAGAAGATAAAATAAACTCATAAATTATAGTTAGTAGAAACAACATGAAAATAATATAAAAAACAGGAAATATCATCCGATGTGGAGCATCATCCAGTAACGCAGCAGAGGTGTGTCCAACCGGTCTTTGAATATATATATATATTCAAAGACCGGTTGGACACACCTCTAAGAGCTCGAGCATTTGTACCTAAGTTGTGTAAGTAGCTATGCCAGTAAATAAATGCACAAAATATTTTTTCATTTAATTCAATCTGTTTAATTCAGAATGCTAGGTTCCATATAGTTGTAAGTAAAAAAGAAGATAAAATAAACTCATAAATTATAGTTAGTAGAAACAACATGAAAATAATATAAAAAACAGGAAATATCATCCGATGTGGAGCATCATCCAGTAACGCAGCAGAGGTGTGTCCAACCGGTCTTTGAATATATATATATATATATATATATATATATATATATATATATATATTGATCAATATATATATATATATATATATATATATATATATATTGATCAATATATATATATATATATCAAATAATAATATCAAATATAATATATAATATCAAATAATAATAATAATATATATATATATATATCAAACAAAAATATATATTTCAAAGACCGGTTGGACACACCTCTGCTGCGTTACTGGATGATGCTCCACATCGGATGATATTTCCTGTTTTTTATATTATTTTCATGTTGTTTCTACTAACTATAATTTATGAGTTTATTTTATCTTCTTTTTTACTTACAACTATATGGAACCTAGCATTCTGAATTAAACAGATTGAATTAAATGAAAAAATATTTTGTGCATTTATTTACTGGCATAGCTACTTACACAACTTAGGTACAAATGCTCGAGCTCTTTACACAAACATTTGCCCATTGCGGTTTGACAGGGCATTAATTATTTATTTTTTGGCTATAAATATCTGATTGATTAATTGACCTGATGTACTTAATATTTGAGGTAAATTGACATTATCCTACGGCAATACATAATGGCGGTGTTTACCCGTGTTCTATTTAGACTCCATTAGCGCTGTATTCACGTCATCACACGCTGAATAGGGCTCGGTCACTTATTTCTTTCAATAGGTGCCCTTAAGGCTCCTTTACACTTATCCGCCATCGTCACTCGCAAGAGAGGTGTCGATCCTATACGGTGCCAAGGAATGCTCTATTCTCTTATTTTATTTCACTCAGTTGTTGCAATTTGTTGATCTTCTATCACTGTCAAATGTGAGAATGAGAGGTAAAGAAATACAATTTTATGGAATTGAGACATTTGATACTGTAATTTTAGTGTTTTTAGGTACGAAAATCTGGGCCCAAATGGGTTTCTTATTTACACTTATATAAATTTGGTATTGTCAATTTCTGACGCTTTTCTCTAAATCCATAAATTAAAAAAAAAGTGTTACTCATCTAGTGATGACAACATGATCACAACGTTTTAGTTTAGGTAATTAAGTCCAAAAGACAATCGTCACTTAGTTATTTAATATCGTTTTTCTTGAGCAATGCATGGGGTCATGCATTCAATATATAATTGTATTCGATGCTATCTGTAAAACCAATAGCTTAAATAATTGCTGAAAACTATCTTAAACCTCCATGCATACAAACGTTTCCTCATAAGTGACCTTACCCTGTTGAAATTGTAACATTTTCTGACATATTCGTATAATTCCTATAAAACGAGCATAATTTAGTGCATGTCCTAGATAATAAATACCTGGGGCCTTACTGTGAAAAACGGTGCCCGTATTCTCTAGCCCAATGTTCGCTCGCACTGTCATTCTGACAAGAGTGATAGGGACGGATATAGAAGGTAATAATAAATTTTTCCTCCTAGCCTAGATGAATTTAATTAATAATATAACCCAACGGCGCGAATAACATTTTAGTGTACAAGTCTATTAATTATACGAATTGTAGCGCAATACACAGGCGCACTCCCAGGGAAAGGTTATTTCCTAAAACATTCGCATGTGATTGAAATTGTACCCTCCCCCACGACTTGTGAAGGCATCGGAGGGTCTCGCATGAGCTTGTTAGACTATGGAAAATACAAACGTAGTCTACCATAGTAGAACCTCGATCCTTGCTTGATTGAATCGTTGGACGACTCACTCCCCACTCGGTAATAAATATCTCTTGCGTTTGCAGGCGATTTCATTATGCGAGCGAGTGCTAATTAAAATTATGAGCATCGCTATTTTTGGAAATTGCTACGAAAATGTTTTATTAATTTAATATTCACCTATTCGATTTATGTAGTAATGAGGAAAATGAGTTGTCTTTATTATGGAGTATGGCAAAGATTTTCGAGTTGACAACAACAGTGTTATAACGTATAAATAAATCTGACTTTCAGTTTTTTAAGGAAACATGACAGACCGTGACGCTGCAGCAAATCTTTAGAAGCCAAAATTTTGTGACCATTGACGAAGATAATGACGTCATTAATACGGCTATCATTATTCTCTCTAAGGAATTACGTCATTATCATCGTCAATGGTCACAAAATCTAAGTTTTAAAAGATTTTCTGCAGCGACACGGTCTTTCATGTTCCCTTATCTATTAGACAATCAGATTCATTTATATTTAAGTTTCATTCCTCTACACTTGGGTGAACTTATACACCCAAGTGTAAAAGAGCCCTAACATAAGAAGCAAGCCTATATTTTATAAGGGAAATCGTGACCCACATAGCGTACGAAGCGTCCGCAATTCCTATTGAAAACACTTCCATATTCATCGGATACCGCGCTTGAACGATTATTACTTAGAAATTCCATCTTCAATAACAAATAATCAACGGTCTTATAAGTGCCGTTTGGAACGAAACAGATATATGTATATTTTTAAAAGCTTCTTTTGTAATATTGCGGCTTTCTTTAGGTTACGTTATGTTTTCTATTCGTAGAGGCTATAATAAAAGCGGTCTTTACACGATGACTGTTTGAAAAAGTTATATTTAGCAGTTATAGGTACATGTTACCTACATTAAATACATTACATAAACATATATATACACGGTTACATTGCAATATACAAAAAATGTTCCATTTGTTTGCATAGTTTGACATCTCTTTGCAATTTAACCCTGCTATATACCACCGCCCAAATGTTTAGTACTAAACAGCGAATGAAATTCTTGTAAATATTTACTACTGTGTGGTGTACAATAAAGATATTAAAAAAGATACATTTAGCTTTGCTATAAAATGGTACTTTGTTTAAAAAAACATTGATCCTAGTAATATGTGAATACAAAATAATTTTGTCGTAGCATTTAGAGGTCATAGACCCCATTAAAATGGATTTACCTAAATACACACAAATATAAACTATATAAATTTTATGTGGTCATTTACTAAAGCCAAACGCCAAAAAGTTCCATATAGTTGTAAGTAAAAAAGAAGATAAAATAAACTCATAAATTATAGTTAGTAGAAACAACATGAAAATAATATAAAAAACAGGAAATATCATCCGATGTGGAGCATCATCCAGTAACGCAGCAGAGGTGTGTCCAACCGGTCTTTGAATATATATATATATATATATATATATATATATATATATATATATATATATATATATATATCGCTAGTGCTGGAGCGGAGCCTAGTGACCATTGACGCGGATCTTTTGTCGATGGCGTAGAAGTCCTCGATGTGCGCCTCTGCGAACATTCCTGACAACGAATTGACAATACCGTATTTAAAATCCATACTTTAATATTATAAATGCGAAAGTGTGTATGTCTGTCTGTCTGTTACCTCTTGACGCTTAAACCACTGAACCGATTGAGATAAAATTTGATATGGAAACAGTTCATAACCCTGGAAAGGACATAGGCTACAATTTGTCGCGATATAAATACATTAAGGGGGTGAAATGGGGGATGAAAAATCATATGGAAAAACCAACTCTTGCCGGTGAAGTCACGGGGAACCACTAGTGATAAAATATTTATGTCTCGAGAGCATTCATCAGTCTGATAGATAGATAACTCATTATTGCACAACATTTTCATGTCAGAATCTAAAACTCGATCTGGTATAGATATAGATATATTTTATTATAAGTCAGCCTATTAGATCCCACTGCTGGGAAAAGGCCTCACCTCAACTATGAGGAGGAACGAGCCATACTTCACCACGCGGGCTCAGTGCGGATTGGTGGAGGGGTGTATGTAAGGCAAGTGACAAACCTTACTGTCAGAAGTTATCAAGCCGCCCTAGGGCCTCTGACTAGGCTTAACGACTAATACCACAGATATTAGCCGGGACCAACTGCTTAACGTGCCTTCCGAAGCACGGAGATGCTTGTCATGGATGTCACTTAAATGGTCGGAATGGTCACCCATCCAATCACGACCGCGCCGTGGGTTGCTTAACTTTTGGTATCACTACCAAAGCGCTGCCGCCACTGCGCCACAAGCACCTCACCTATTTTATTACCGTGAAATTATTAGAAATAAATGAACAAGAATATATATTTTTATTTGAAATGGGTTTGCTCTTGACTCTAGCTAGCCTAAGCCAGACGTGGCGTAGATAAAGTCGACGGTGGAGCGAGCTCACCCAGAAGGTTCTGGCATTCCTCACCGACTTGAATTGAGTAATTAAGTTAACATTCAATTTATTCTGTAATGAATAACTACTTGGCCCACTGTTGTTGCAATACAGCTCGGGTAGATGTCGCTGACGTCACGCAATGTCGCAAGACAAAGAGACCAAGAATTTCGCACGGGTGGATAGACTGCACGGTAGCTCAGTTGGTAAGAGCGTTTGTCCGGTTAGCCAAAGGTCGTAGGTTCAAATCCTAATGCAAATTTTTTGTTTCTTATTTAAACTTGTAGAAATAAGAACACTGTGAGTGTTAAAAAAATATTAAAACTATTGAGTAATTAGGTACAGCCTCCAGTGCATCATACTTACTTCGCCTACATGATCTTGGCAAAATATCTGTCGCCTATTAAATTTCTAGTAAAAAAGAATCTTACATAATTCACGTAAGACTATTATTGCAATGATCGTTGAAGCTCATTCATTTCTTTTTTTAACAAGACCACAAGTTGACACATACAATCAATATACAATGAACATTACACCCATATCATGAGAACGTTATTGGCTTGACATCGCCAATCATGAAAAGCCCATACAAATATTACCCTAATGAAAAACTCATCACACTCAAACTGTGAATTGCAACAATGAGAAGATGCTTTAAAAACTAAACATATGTTCGCGTCTCCTAACTTACGTTTAACTGCTCATCTAATCACATAAGGTGACTAAACAATTAACCTGGATGATAACCGTCTTCTATATTTGCCGCAAGATACCATTCAAGTGATTATGAACGCTAATTCACACTGAAAAAAATTATTGGTTAACAGTAACCAAACTATAGTGGCTTGCGAACTTTTGGTTATCAGTAACAAAACTAGTTTGTTGTGGCTTGCGAACTTTTGGTTATCAGTAACAAACTAGTTTTGTTACTGATAACCAAAAGTTCGCAAGTCACTATAGTTTGGTTACTGTTAACCAATAATTTTTTAGTGCACAGGCGAGAAAGTCGATTGTAATAAACATTCGCTATCGTTAGGGCCAGTTTACATTATAAAAATTGTCATACTTCACGGATGAGTTTATAAATCAAATGTTTGTATTAAAGTAGGAACTATTATAACAATATGATACTAAGTGTTTAACAAAACTGAAAAAGAGGCTAGTACCCTTGTAGCTCTAATTTTTTTTAAATTGAAATCATACTATCCTTCGTTCGTAATATTTGTTTGAATAACTTTAAAAAATATATTAACATTATTATTTAGGTAGTTGTAATAACATCAAGTAGTTGTTTGTTGGCCATAACGGAATAAACATTAAGAAAGAACGACGGCTAATTCGACTAAGGCTACAAAGTTACGACTTGTATTATTTTAAACTCAAATGCGTACTTAAAAAAATGGTGTTAGTGTGAATGTGCCTTTAGACTATTTGACAGACATAATTGGAAACGATGGCATTTTGTGGCCATATTAGTCTTTATATTAATATTATACGAGCAACGACAATATCGTTTGAGCACGAAACCTTGTTTTAAAAGTAACGATGCCGCGTTGTGTTTAAGGTGACAATAAGTGGCATTCAAAACGTTAAGTAGTCGTTAAAAAATGCTTACTTATGTGTCTTATTATAATGTAGTTAGGTACCTATTCAAGCGATTACATTCGGGAGTCATAGTTTATGCTGCTGACCTAAAGATGGTGATCCTCAACGCTTGGGAGTTCTGGGATAGGTTAGGTAGTTTTTATAATGTAGTATAATGTCATTGTAATATTTTTATCAGCGTCATCATAGAGCTTTGATAGTGTAGGGGCCTCTCATACGGGAGGTAACGGTTCGATCCCACGTGCGTGTACCAATGACTTTTTCTAAGTTATGTACATTAGTTGTTTCACTAACCGATGATCTTTCGGTGAAGGAAAACATCGTGAGGAAACCTGCACATTCAGGCGACTGAATGTGTAACCATAATCTAAACTGGTCAAGTTTCCCTGTTAGCAGGGTCACGGAGGTCAGATGGCAGTCACTCCATTGTAATGGGTTTGGCAAGTGAAAGCTGATCTCGGATGGCGCCACTACTGTATGAACCACTGTCAAAGCTGAGATAAACATGGAATTTCTTAATAATGCACGCTTACTTAAAACAGTCTAGTGTATGACGATAACAACATATTAATAACATTAAATAAGGAAATTACTATTTATGTCGTGCTAAAAAATTATATTTTAAGCACAAATGATTGACGATATTCTTTTTATATTACACATTAGAGCCTTATGACAACATTTTCAAGTTTGGGTAGTTAGTTCTCTTATAAAATGAAAAAAAGTAAACTTACCAACATTTTATGTTATGTTTATTTATTTATTTATATTAGGAAGACCAAGGTTTCTAATCTAAAAGTAACTATTAACAGTAGCAATGAAAAAACCACTTATAGGTCCTCACAAATAAGAAATTGAATATAAAGCACAAACAGGACAAAAATATAAATAAATGAGAACATTGTATAAATCCCTATTACTTACATACTACAAGATATATTAAACTACAAGATAAGTTACTGAATAATATCTACTAATATGTTATGCAGGTAGGTATAGTTTACGGACTATTTTTTAAGTTTCTCATCTCAAGAAAACTGGTAACGTTTAGTTTTTTACAATTTGGTACACAATATCTAGGTATTTCATGATAAATGGTCTTTGTCATGATAAATTTTATACAAAACAACTTTGTTATTGGTCTTTGAGCTACTAGCGACACTTTGACTGTTGCCGGCCCCATTATCTACCTAATCTGCTATATCCTGGATCATGGTCCAAAGCGGACCCTGGTCCCTCGCGTGCGAGTGCACAGCCGGGATAACGCTAGGATGATGATGATGTAATATTTTCGATGCGATTTATTCCGACCAGTTCATGCGCAACCCTCCTGCGGTCGCCAGGGCATGTTAAAGGTCATCGGGGACGGGTGACGTTGCGGGGAAGGGTATTTCCTATGACAGTCTCGTATGATTGGCTTTCTTGCCCGTCTTTCTAGGACTTTATTCATGCTAGTCCAGCCAGCAACCTAGTGCGGCGCACCGCCGGTGAATAAAACGCGCGAGCGTGTCGCTGCCGGCTAGCGACACCCAACTTGTTTAGCCTCTTACCAAGGGGTCGCCGCGCGTAGGTACGTTTTTGCTACCTACCCGGGGAGTTACACAGGCCTGATTATACTTAGTAATCCGCAGAATACAGAAAGATGCAAATAATCTTAAATATGAATAAGAAAATATGAACACTTTTCAGTTTTTGACGCAAATGTCTGATGGTTTTGCGCATTACTCAGAATAATACTATTGTTCTAATATACACTTCTGGACACATCTATTGGCCCACCTTAGAGTTTAGATTTCGATGGCCCCTACCGAAATATGATTGCTAGATTGAACAAAATTTGTTGATGCAATTTTAAACCTGATACATTTTACCATCTTTTACGATCGTATTGTTTTAAATTTGAATTCAGAATACCATACATGGAGCTACGCCCAACAAGTCGGATATGCGCCTTGTTAAAGGCAATTGATTTTTGAATAAAAAAACATGTTTTATCAAATAAAGGTTTAGTTTAATAACGCGTGTTGCCTCCATGGGCATCTGCCACAGCTCTCATACGATTAGGCATAGAGTTTATCAACCGCTCTATGAAATTTTGAGGGATCATCTCCCTTTCCTCTTCTATGGCAGTTTTCAACTTCTGCATCGTCTGGGCAACTGGCTGACGAGCCCTAACACGTCTTTTTAGCTCGTCCCACATGTGCTCAATGGGGTTCATGTCTGGACTTCTGGCTGGCCAGTCCAAACCTGTGATGTTCACATCCCGAAGATATTCCCTGACGATGCCGGCCGCATGGGCTCTTGCATTATCATGCATAAAAAGGAAATTTGGGCCCACATAGTTCGCGTATGGTATCACGTGAGGTTCTAAGCACTCACGAATGTACCTTTCAGCATTGTTGGCAGCCGTGGTCCTGTAACAACCTCAAGTTGAGTTTTGCCGCTTCGGATATACCGCCCTAGACAGTCCATGAGCCACCGCCATAAGCAACCCTCTCTTCAAAGCAACATTGTGCAAAACGCTCTCCCTTACGTCGGTAAACCTTCTTCCTTCCATCATTGCCATGTAACACAATTTTAGACTCATCAGAAAAAGAGTACACGGCTCCAATCTTGCTGTGTCCAATTTAAACGACTGCGTGCGAAATGAAGGCGCGCTGTTCGGTGGGCTCGCGTTAGTTTGGGCCCATTAGCTGGCTTGTGTGGTACCATATCGCGATCTCCTTAGCGTTAACCTTCTCCGAACAGTTCGAGCGCTCACAGATACTCCGTGGAAGTCGCGAAGTTGGTTTTGTATCTCAATGGAGGTAAGGTGACGATTTCTCAAGCTGGTCGTCACGATGAATCGATCCTGCCTTACAGTTGTGACCAGAGATCGTGGCCTTCCTTGGCGACGAACAAAGCCGCCAGTCTCTAGGTACCTCCGATAAACATTTCGGACCGCAGATCGACTTAAATTAAGTTGAGCACTCACGTTTCTTTGGCTGTGTCCAGCCTGAATAAGTGCCACGGCTTGGGCGGCGACTTCAGGTGAAGTATCCATAGATTATTGATAGAACCTCACCTTAATGTTAAGAATAAGTAATGTTTATTGCAAAACCAAAGATATCAATCACTTTTTCAAGAATTAAATCCAAGTAAACCAATAAAACCAAGTTCGATTGTTTGATATCAACAAACAGGCTCCAAATTGTCTTTTGTTTCTTTAAACTCTGTGTTCGAAATTCAAAAAAAGACTATTGAATGAAATTGTGAATGTGCCAGGTTCAAAACTGCATAAAAACTTTTTGCTCGACCTAATATAAAATTTTAGCTAGGACCAAACGAAACTGAAAATACAAGGTGGGCCAATAGATTTGTCCAGAAGTGTATATACAACTTATCAATAAAAATAAAATAAATAATTATAGTATTAATATGTAAAGAAAAAAGATTATATAAAAACGCCTAAATCATTTAACCCCTCCACCAAGTTGCTGGTGCCAAGAAGGCTGGCAGCGTTACTCCTCTGAATGGCCAAACTCAAACGTTGGCCGAGGTAAAAACCAGCCTTCTTGTCACCAGTTATGGTGACCAGGCGCTCGGCCAGCTCGGCAAAAATCTAATCATAAATACCATACAAAAACAATATTATCATCACCATACATTTACAGTAAGCTACAATTCAATTAAACATTATTACTAAAGGCTATTTCAAAATTAAAAATATATATTTAAGATCATTATAAAACACATTTATGTTTATTAGCTACCAACATTTGTCTGCATCGAGCGTCATTTAAAACTATTATGAATGAGTATTATTTTCTTTTAACGCAGCCAACCGACTTCTGGAAATTTTTAGTTTAATTTTATCACAAAGAAAGCCCCAAATGTATCACTGGTTTTTAATCACACTAATTTATTTGTCCCTTTTACACCAAAACAAGAAACCCGTCATTCGTTCCGTTCATTCATCAATCTTTCCTGTTTCAGACATTCAGTTCGGTCGTATCTAATCTCCCCATCGATCTTGGCTTGCCCCGGATTTGTATCCCTGAATATTCTTGCGCAGTGGTATGGTTGAAGAAAGCAAAAACCTTGGCAATTTTTAACTTGGTTGGTTTAATTTTGATTATATTTTTAATATAAAACGCATTGAAGAGACAATAAGTTACCTTTCCTCATTTCTGAAACTCTAGATCAAAGGAACAATGTTATTTTAATTATGTGACCCGTTTTTCTTGTAGCATAAATTAAAATAACTCTACATGGCTGAGGCTTAGCAAAAACTTGATGAGCCGAAAACCGGGTACATTTTAGGGAAGGGGTCAAATTATCGACATCAGTTTAAATCTGGATTTTGGGCCTAAATAGATTTTAATTTATCTATTTACTATGAAATTAAATACGCAGCGTTTAAATCCAGGATGTGAAAGAAGAAAAGCTTGACAAATCCCTTATTATTATTTTTAACGTTGTTATGGCAAATTATTATTGTTTTTATGTGAAGTTAGCACAGTTGTAGTTTAAGTCAGATTAAGGAAATACTTCAAGCACAGTCACGAGCATCAATATGTATACACCTGCATTCGATTTGAGACTTTATTACAATGAAATAAAAACTTATTTGTATACATTTCATTGCTTGTAACGTACAAGGAGGTGTATAATATCGGAAACCGTGCTTTACGACGAACCATGAATTGTGTTATTCGCTCGAGATTGCACTGGGCCCAATATGCTCCAGCTGAAAGACAATAGAAATAATTAAGATAACGACACCGCTAATGCACTGGTTGCATACCTACTTAACTTAGTAAACATACAGACGTATTAACTATATACAAAACTGCACAAATTAATTAATTAAACATCCCTAGTAACGTGGTTCACCGAAATAATATACGACCAGATTACTCCTAGGGTCCACACGTGGAATATCCATGCCAAATTGAACCTTACCTCTGTAAAGATAAATACCAGGTATTACAGAAGATTATAATAGCGGGATCGGAGGATTACAAACGAAATGAGGTCGGAATGTCAGCTTTCAATTGCTGAAATACACAGCGTATTTTTGAATGGAAATCTTTTTACGACGCAGCTTTTTATGAAGGCTCATATAAGGTTTTTATACTTTCGAATATTTTATTCATTTTGCCGTGCTTACTTGATTGACATGATGTCCAAGAGGAACAGTGTTACTGGTTACAAATTCCATTGTCACAAAAAATTATGATGTTATTTTTTGTCTTTTTGTATGCGTTTTTTTTATTAGAATTATATTTTTTGTCTGGTTATTTCTAACCATGACTATTCTTATATTGTAAGACCCACTCTTATTTTGTGTAAACATATTAGTAGTTTTTTTTGCCACTGCTATAAAACTTGATTAAAATATGATACGGCTAGTTTGGAATAAATGACAGATAGGTGACGTAACATAGTGGTGAAAGACATTACAGCAACCAACAAATACCGACTTTGTGTGTGTGTGTGTGTGTGTGTGTGTGTGTGTGTGTGTGTGTGTGTGTGTGTGTAGTAGAACTATCTCATTATTTTGTGTGAGGTTTATGATCATCTTTTACAACTCATAATAATTTTAGGCACAAAATTTATTGTACTTCTATATGTAGATATTATAACGTTAAGTAGTAAAATTCTTTATTATTTTCTATCTGAACATCAAAACGCCTTTATTTATTTATGCTTCAATTTAACCGGGTTTATTTATGTTTTAATTAAACCCGAAAAATCCAAAGGTATATTTTATTTTTACAACTTTCTTCGGTGGGACGTTAATAGGCAGTTAATTTACTCTTAAAGCTTTTTCACGTTTTGTTTGTTTTCTTCTCTTTCAAAATAGAAAAATCAAGCGCTAAATAATTATTTTATTCGTGAGCGCGGCTATATTTACTTTCGATATCGTACCGTTTTTGTTTAAACTAAATACTAGACAATAATCACTTGAATTGCTCTGATCCCAATGTAGGTAAGAAGCTGAGGTAAGTAGGTATTAACTTGTTTTATAGAAATCTGAAACAATACCGGTACTACAACGCTCAAGCCCTAGACGATATAGATATAAAATATGGATTTTTACATTAACCTGGTCGGAAATCGAACACGGGACCTGAGATGAAAACCTGTGCGTCACTCGACATACAGGTCCTCATAATATCATTCAGTGTTAAGGAAAAATGGAATTATCAAAATGGCATTATATACAGGCAAATATACACCTAAATAGATCCATAGACGACGTAGGATAGGATGTCCTGGCGGAACATGGTAAGGAGAGCCGACCTTCACTGAAATGGGATAAGGCAATCAAGACTATAAATACTATGCAAGCATGGCGACTTAACTAAGTAAGTAAAGTTACCCTATCGGATTCGACTGCTGGACAAAGGCCTCACCTCAGTTATAAGGAGGTATTAGTCATACCTACCACAGATTATATAATAGTTACTGGCTCAGTCCGGATTGGTAGAGGGGTGTCCGTAAGGCAACCTTACTGTCAGATGGTATTGGCTTATCGAATAATATCAACTGATATTATCATGGTACCAACTGCTTAACGTGCCTTTCGAAGCAAGGGCTGGTGATAGACGTCACCTAAATGTTCGGTACAGTCACCCATCCACTCCCGACCGCGCCGTGGGTTTCTTAACTTTGGTATTACTACCAAAGCGCTGCCAACACAACGCCACAAGTACCCCTTGATATTACCAGGGCTACATATTGGCACAAATAAATCCTACTACTATCGCAATAAAAGATGCATACAGATTGTAAGTGCGGCCAAATTGAAACTAACCCGAGCCAGCATAAGTTAAAAGCAAATTCCCCAATTCATACCCAGTTTTATGTTGAACACAAAGGGTGGATATCGCTGCCAAAGGCTTTGCTAAACAGAGACAGTAATAGGCTTGAGCACCGCTGATTGATATAATCAGAGAATATGAATAATTTGCATTATTTTATCCGTACTAAGCGTCTGGCAACACCAAAATAGTAAGCAGATTAACTCAAAGAGTATTCTCTTGGTTTGCAACTATGAATTATTATTTTGTCTAAAGAGATATTCTGAACGGCTTAAGAGTAATGTGGGAATTATGCAAAATAACGTTATTAACTTGGAATAGCTAAGAATAATAATGGTGGCTGCAATGATACTAGCTCTAGACATAATAAAATGAATGGGTTATACGTCAATGACACTATTTAGTATTAATTTTCATTTTCAGTACATTTCCTATTTAAGTGAGGAATATAATATTTGAAAATTGGTATTAATAAAGTTTTATGATCATGTTTTAAATAATTTCTCTTCTGTATCTAAATTTACATAATAATAATGTCCTCCAAGCCGAATTTCGACTACAGCGGCTAATTTCAACAGAGATTAGCCAACTGTGCAGAATATATGATAATGCACAAGTGTTTGTGCAGTACACAGGCGCACTATCTGTTCTTTCACTCTCATAATTCGGCGAGACGGCATGCAGTCCGATATGGTCATATCGAGGTCTCGGGTTCTAAATTTATATAGTAGGTATTTTGCCATTATTTCTTTAAACGACTTTGATCTTACATTGGTGCGATAAACTAACATAAAACATACTCGGTCACTTTACGTCCATCAAAGAATAAGCCATATTTTTCGTAATCACGCAAAAGTGTACAATTACGAACACAAATTCATCCCGACTTCGGCTCTACTACCTTTATATTAAAAAAATACGTTTACCATAAAAAAAATCGTGACTGTATACCTCAGTACATTATCCTACCAAAACTTTTGTTAGTCGAAATTCAACTCTAAAGAATTATTCGTGAAGACGAAAATTGGTTGGGGTTTGTATTTGTACGTAAGGGTACACGTAAGGGTAACCAAAACAATGCACTATGGAAGTCGACAGACAAGGGTCTGACCAGCGGAAGAGAGAGGCAGATGGACAATAAGCTATAGAACCCTTCTTGGCGTGGTCGTTCCAAGCAAAGGATACGTTGAGTGAGGGTTGAACTTTACTGGGCAGCCACTCAACATGTGGGTATTGTTTGCTGAGTAGGTACCTACTGAAGGATTTTATAGTTGGATGCTTTAGATAAATTATACTAAGATATATGCCGTAAGTCTCGGAATACCTCGTGGCCGCACCCCGACGGCTGGCCCAGATACCGCTGAAAGGACGTGTCAGATCTGCAGGAGTTGCAAGTTGCGGAATGGCAAGAGGCCGCCTCTTCAGGCATGACAGGAAAATACACACTTTGGGTCGCTGCGCCAGAGGCTAAATAACCTTCTCTGATTTAGGTTTGTAAAATGTGGAAAGAAAAACACACAGTGTTTTAGTATTTCTCAGAATTGGTTTGTTAGGTTCTGTTTTTTTCCATCTTACCAACTGCCAACAAGCAAGTGTACTGTGGTGCAGGTGTATAGGCTTACGTTGTTTTTCTTGAACAATACAACATTAATATTTTAAAAGATTTTGTTGTAGGTTAATATTCTAGATAATTTTCGAATGTATTGAGTTTTTTGAGAAATTCCGATCGAACAATATTAACCTACTGAGATAAGAAATTATAAACAAACACCAATTCAATAAAGATTACAAAAGAAAACATACAAATTCCCTTCATGAAGAGTCTTTGTCGTATCGATATTAAATTACCAGGTTTGATTCAGTTTGAATCGAATAATATTATCAGTTCCAAACAATATTGTTCGAATCGAATTTGTTGAATTGTGTTTTGGGTTTTATTATCTATGAAATTGTTAACATTGTTTTGTGTGAATTAAAATGAAGTTTATTATAAAACATATCTTTAATATGTCATACAGTATCCATACTATCCATATCCATACTAATATTATAAATGCGAAAGTGTGTCTGTCTGTCTGTCTGTCTGTTAGCTCTTGACGTTTAAACCACTGAACCGATTGAGATGAAATTTGGTATGGAGACAGTTGGAGACCCTGGAAAGGACATAGGCTACATTTTGTCGTGATATAAAAACATTGAGGGGGTGAAATGGGGCATGAAAGTTTATATGAAAAATCCAACTTTTGCGGGCGAAGTCGCGGGGAACCACTAGTAGTATATCAAGTGTTCTGAAGAACACAGTAAAGAGCACTCGTCTTTAATGACGGAACGTTGCTGATGAGATTCGTTGAAGGTTACTTAGTTAAATAGTTACTTCTGCATATCAACGCCCGCAGCTCAGATGTTACTTTTCTGGGCTCGATACAAAAAAGCACCTATGCCATAAAAAAAATCTGACCATTATGTGTAATGTGTATGCCAAGACAACCTGCAGATTATATACTTTTTATTAACTGTTAGCTTGGTCACTTCAAAAACTTTTTAACGGCTGATTGTCCTTTACGCTTTTGCATACTTTCATACTTATCAAGCCGAACAAATTGAGATTTTCGGCAATGGAAAAATACTCTGGACCAAGCGCCAATTCCATTAGCACCTTTAATACTTTCTTCAGATACATCTCACAAATGCCACCGTAAAATCTTCACGACATAAATCACGTAGACCATAACTTGGCGACTCATTTACAAAAGTTTTAATGAAACCTGCGCGGGTGGGAACTACCCATGGAACAACTAACGTTAGTAAACAGAACGCTCGCCACTTTTAATTGGGTTATAAAGTGTAATGGGTTAAATATCACATGCCAGGGACGAGTATAGATTGCTATATTTGCAGTAGACACACCTCAATTCAGACATGAATAACCAAACGTCAAAAAGTTTTAGTACAGTGATTGACATGTTTTGCAGGTAGGTTTTGTTTGTTTGCTATAGTTTAAGTTGGCTTACATACAAAGTTGGTATTTAAGGAGACATTGTAATTTATTATAAATATGTACATAAGTAATATATGTACAACTTATTAATAAAAATTAAGATAAATTATTTAATACAATACAAAAACAAAAATTATGAAAGGGTCCTTGTGGTAAGGTTCCCAGGATGCTGCCAGCTCTTAGGTCACCACTGATGTCAACTAGCCTCTTGGAACCCAGTGTTTCGACTCCAAACGGTAAATAGTGGTACCGGGAGTCGATCTGCCTGTACTTGTTCTTTTTAAAGTTTTCGGCACTTGTCGCAGCCAAACCAGCATCACGGCTTATCCCGGGCAAATGAGAGGCCGCAAGTGTGTTGACACAGGTAGCGTCCCACACAAGAGCCCGACCCATCCGCCAAGGAACATCGCGTCTGGTCTCTTGCCATCATCACGCGCGATACCGTTCGGCTCGAGTAAAGCCGGCACGTTGATAGAGGCAAGAGACCGACGAATGATGTCGTTGATGCTGGCATGACGCGAAAATCAGCCTGCACTTTTAATACAGGAGAGTCCGTGATGTCCCAACGAGCTGACATCAGAACCACAAGGACATCTGTGTGGAAGGCAAACCTCAGCACCAACACGCAGACCTATCGCGACTCGTAGAGTTTCTGAGTCCAAAAGGGTTCCCACGTTGGCCGAAGGATAGGCCTGAAGCCAAGTATCCTGCTTCCTTAGTGGAAACTGCTTTTAGTCAATAAGACTTTTCAAAAGAGACTCACAAGAAATTTGGTCCCAACTCCTTTGAATTTTAAGATCTGAAGGAAATTTTCTTTAGATTTTTTTTAACATTAAATTTAAAATTTGCATCATTAGTATAGTTTAGATATCGATAGATTTTCAATGTAGGCTATACGTACAATGATTTTGAAACAAACAGCTAGAATCTAAACTACTAATTAAACAAATGTAGTTAACTAAGTATTCCTATAGATTTATAAGTTCAGTATCCATTCTAAATAAAACCGATAAAGTTTGCATTGTTCATATGAAACTAATAAATACAAAAATACTCCGTGCAAGGTCGTTTTGCCTGATAGCTGAAAATATCCATCCTAATATTAATTTCATTAAATCAGTGGATATAATACATCGCCGAAAATGACTGATAACAGGTACGATATACTATCAGTTTTTCCAATTAATTATTTTTAGTTTAAGTATTATAAGTAGCATTTGCTTTATCTGTATTCCCAAAAATGATTTCTTTGTTTACTGATGATAACTTAACTACCTAATCTGTCTTATTCTGGGTCATGGTCCAAAGCGGACCCTGGGCTCTCGCGTGCGAGTGCATAATCGAGATAGCGCTAAGATGATGGGAATGACAATCCTCTACTATAAGAAAAAAAAATACTACCTGGTTTACAATCTAGCATACCTATATTGATTTTTCGTAACCAACAAAACTTGCAACCAATTTTTTCCTGAAAAGATTCAGGTTTTCCCAAGGCTGAATCTAACATAATGCAAAAAAATGCAATTAAAATGTCAGAAGAACTTAACGGGTGCTTAAAACTCGACGGGTGGGCTACTCTACAGCGTAATTCTGCCACTTAAGAAACCCAAAGGTTTCTTAAAATGAAATACATTTAGCAACGTTCGCAAAGCAGTTAGCAAAGGCCTACTTTTAAAATAAATTTGGTTGTAATTATCTGAGCATTACATTTTTAAGAAAATAACTTGATTAAAACCATTTTGCTTTTTATTTAAGTCAATAACATGTTATTTGACTTGCACAATTTTGAGATTACGCATTTCTAACAAAAAAGTGCTAGTTTCCTTTTATTCGACAAATTTTCTAGTCCGATTTTTTAATATAATTTGTAAGAAAACGTTAGTTTAGCAAAACAATATCTACCTGTAGTAAAAAATGGAAAATAATAACAAAACTGTAATTTTAATGTATCAGATTCAGAATAGACCATTCTGTAAGAAAGTTATTTCCGTTTTATGATAAATTTACCTCTATATAGGCTGCATTCGTAATATCTCAACCGAACATTTCGTGTAAATATTCAGAATATAAGGCTATTTCAGTCCACTTCACATCCGGCCTTGTTCTACCCCAAAACTAATATCTTCATTTTACCATACATAAGCTATAGGAACAGTATATGGACTTATGAATAATGGAACAAGACCTATTGAGGGCACTATTTGAAAACCTTGAAGTTGGTTTTCAAATAGTGCTCTCAATAGGTCTTGTTTCATTATTCATGAGTCCGTGTGGTAGTGATGGTGGTCGATTTAACTACAGAAGTAGACTTCTGTACGAATTTGTTAAGGAAAATACACTAAAATGTTTAATCATAATATTAAGTATCTAGCCATTTGAAAGTTTATAAGCAGAGCATTTGAACCTAACTTTTTCTTCAGAACCTAGCCCCATTAGTAATAATGATTTTGACATTGTAACACTCGATTATATACAAGACGGATAATTTGAAATGTTTATTTCTATGTCATTTGTCACTAATTTCTATCTGTCATTAATTCCAAACTAGTCGTCTCATATTTAAACAAGTGTTATAGAAGTAGCAATTTTATTATTAAGTAGTAAGGGAGTGTATATAAGGTTACATTTTAGTAACGGATGAAACATAGAGGGCAAAGACAACAACATTAGTAAATAATGTTTCTAAAAATAACTTTTATTTTTAATCGCTAGGTTTCGAGAAAAACGCCAAATGACATTTTGGTTTTAAGTAAAAAGTGTTGTGATTACTCTCTTGTTTTCGTTTGGTACACAAGTTCAGTGTATTAGTAAGTCAAAATAAGTGAGACAGAGGCAAAAACGTAGTTTTGAAAACGAGACAGGTGATCTTAAAAAAATAAAAAAAATGCCCGTTTTTTTTTGGAAAATAATGTTCAGGTGGAATTTCTCTGGTATAGTAAGAGGCTCTATTAAAATATATCGTCACTTGCTAAAATGTAACCTTGTATACACGGTGTTACTTTGCATCCTTGCCATATTCACAGAGATAAAAGAAGGGAAAAAAAAAGAAGAAGAAGAAGGGGCGGCGTTTATGATGTTAGAAAGAGAGCGCAATCGCCGCGGCTCTTTTGTGCCGATGAACAGCCAACAGTGATGTGTATGTGCTACGATCGTTATTGGTGTGCGTAACAGATTGTCGATAAAATTAAATAATCAAGATTAAAAATCAAAATTTTAGGTCACTATTTTTTTAATGATTTGAGTTCAGTGTCCGTAATATAGTTACCTCTGTAAATATGGCAAGGATGCAAAGTAACAGCGTGTATATTAAATTAGTGTTTAGACCCGTCATCTGTAATGCTTACTTAAAGCTTTATTTTTACTTAGAAATAATGTAACCTTTTTGTCTGTAAAAAAGAAGAATAATGTAAGCTACTAGTAAAAGAATTTTCAAAGTCGTTCGAAAGCTAAGGTATTTATTACAACAATAATAAGGTCTAGGTGTAGGTAGTAATACCACATTCTTTTCTGATTTCCATCAGAAGTACTAATTGCTATTTTGGGATCAGAGCAATGAATGTGATAATGTCTAATATTTATATTTTTAAACATGTTTTTTTCAATCTATTCATGTGCTCATTGTCCATAGAACACGTATACAGGGTGTAAAAATGGGCAAGCCAAGTTTAGAGGTGCTTCAGTGTTGAGTCTAGTACCTATATTTACTTATTTTTTCTTGTATTTACCCGACTGCGGAAGGAGGGTTATGTTTTTTGAGAGTATGTATGTATGTATAATTGTTTGGCACACCCTACAGCCCAAACGGCTGAACAATTTTTAACACATAAGGTGTCGTTAATTTTTTTTAAATTGTGAGAGTGACAAAAAGTCAAAAAGTCAAAAATTATTTATTCAATTTAGGACACAAAATGCCACTTATGAATGTCAAAATATCAATCAATTATGGCCCATATGGGGCAAAACATGTCTCCTTATCTTTTGGGCCCTACTAGACATAGGCTATACACATTTTTGAAATGGCGCCCGCAAATGGAAATAAAGGGGGAGGGGGATTGAATTTTTCCTTACCATAGCAATATGGGTATCAAATGAAAGCCAGTAAAAATACCATTTCAAAAATATATAAATTTATGCAGTCGGCTGTTTTGTTTTTTCAAAAATTATGTTTTTAAAATTCACCTTTTTTTTCAAACTGTGTAGCACCTCCCTCACTCATACCCTTATTGAAACCCTATAATAATAGTACTGTTTAAGAATGACCGACGTAAATCTTTGTAACATGTGATTATGTATAGTAATTTAAGCAAGAATAAGGGCCCAAGTCCAGGCCCTTTTCGCACTTTGGTTCGCCTCAAGGGTTGGCTCGGACTTGCGCTTACATATTTTAAATGTATACATAATTTATCTTTCAGACCATGTAGGCTATTCTGTTTTATGATCAACACGAGAAACTGGGTGGGAGATAAAATGGCAATTGAAAAAAGAAATGAAGGACTTTTTTTATTTTATGTGACTATGAAGAAAATACAATTACAAAGACCAATGACATTGTTATTGAGTTATATTTTTAGCTGTTGTTTACTGGTATCAGTCAATTAAGCAATTACGAGATGTATACTAGGAGCAATAACATATAATTGAACCCTCCAAATTACCCAAAAGTTGCTATTAGTTGCTTGATTTATTATTTCTTACTAAAAATACATAAACAATTAAGTTTTCTTCAATGTGAAGCGTGTTTAAGGAAAACGCACACAGGTGCCAATACTTTTCTCGAATCGGCTTCTTGTATTAAAAATCAGCGCGAGGATCAGTATGAGTCGCGTACGTTTTCATACAAAAATATCAAATGCCTCAGTCCATTTGTCCGATCCGGCTCAGCTCTAGTGCATGACCACCTTATGTGTAATAAAAGCTTGTTTATATTAAAAACCTTGACGTTTTAAAACCAAAACTGGTATACGTCGTGTTGAATTTTCTCGAAAAGAACAGACAGCTGGAATATAATTAGAATGATTGTTGATTTTGTAGAGCGTCAGTGATATGATAATCCCCTTTGCTATCATGAGATTAATCTGTCTCTGACGCTTAGGCACAGTCCAAAGCGTTGGAGGGTGTCTGTTTATTATTATGGGTGAAAATTTTGAATAATAAATCCATGAATATTTATTAATCGTTTGCTATTCAATCGGGCACAATGACGTGGGTTTGACTTAAAAACATATACTAGAATAAATATGCAATCAGAATATCCAGCTAATTTTAATGTTTACCTAAGATTGGTATGATGTCCTCTTAATCGCATTTCGATCTTATTTTATGGCATCTTAAAATATATTATTATGCAGCTTAGATCAACAGAATCCTGATAGGCTTTTAAAAAACCTATTATGTATATCGTAGTATACAGGGTGTCCCGAAAAAAACGTGCCAGTGTCATAGTTTGGGACATAATGCCACACCATACTAGAAAAATACAAAAAAAATGTTGCATTAACTTCTAAACCATGAAACTTTTACGAATATTATGTCTATGGCTAAGCTATCTCCAGTGTCAGTCTAGCACGTTCTTTTTGGGACGGCCTGTATATTAATGATTTTCTAGTCAACAAACATGAAGAATCGGTACCGAAGCCCTTGTTACAACGAGGTCCTGCTGTATTACTAACAATTGTGTACGCAAATAGGTATGCGTGAGGCGAAGCGATAATAATTGCTTGTTTATGGTGTGACAATACGTGGGTAACGAAAAGGATTAATTTGGTTTGATTGAACAACCGATCCACTGTTAATAATAAGAACTGACACACACCGAAGCTTGACATTGCAAAACTGAGCTTCTTACAAAATAATGGAGGAAAATTAATGACATATTTTTTCAATAAATTACAATGTTTTAATTTTCTTTGTCACTTTGTTTGTTTTGTGTTTAAAAGGTGAAAGTGGGGTAGTCTGACGTGCAGCCGTGTGTACTTATGTACACACACAAAGGCAAACATAATTTATTGAAAAAATAAAACACCCGACTGCAAAACATATCATATTTTTGAAATGGTCGTTTTACTGGTTTTAGTTTGATACCCATATTGCTAAGGTAAGGCGAAATTCATTCCCCCCTCCCCCTTTATTTCAATTTGCGGGCGCCATTTTTGAAATGTATATAGCCTATGTCACTATTACAATTTGGACAAATTTAACGACACCTCATGTGTCAAAAACAGTCCAGACGTTTGGGGTGTAGGGCGTGCCAAACAATTATACATTCTCTCGAAAAATATAATCCTTCTACCGCAGTCGGGTAAAAACCACGTGATCGAAAACTAGCTAAGATTAAAATCTACGCTGTTTTCTTTTTTTACTTCAAAAGAAAACAAACATTATTTCACTCGGAAATATTATCATTGATTATTTTTATTAAGTTATAATTAATTAGCTTAAAAATTCAGCTGATAAAAAGTTTTTTCGTAAATGTTATTTCTGTAGCTTGCAAAACCAATTAATTTCTAAACAATACAAAGAGAAATGTTAAAAGAAAACAAGAGAATCTCCATTTAAATGAAAATTCATTTGGTATATTTCACCCCTGGGGCGTCATAATTTTAGGAAAAATATTTATTGTGTGTGGACTGAATGCAAACTAAGAGCGGTGAATGTTTTCACGAAATATATAATGTTTACTTTTTAATATTCTTGGCTTTAATAAAGTCTAAATCGGGGAATTTTTTGGTTGAGATGGTAGGTTTACAGAACAAAAAAAAATAATTTATCGGCGGGTAAATATAAACGACTTTGCGGGGTAGGTAGACAAACGATTAGCTCAGATTTCTGCGGTGTTATTACAAAAAATTTGACCAGGTTTAAAATGGGCCTAAATATTATCCGACAACAGAGGAATGAATGACACTTTCGTGACATAACCTAATAGAAAAGCGCTTTTCTAATTGGCTAGCTAATAGGTTAGTCCTGGCTTAAACCCGGTACTAAGTTTTCGGAATAACGGGGCTGTCGTTTTAGAGTAAGTATGTAGTACGTGAACAGGTTTTTCTTGTAAGGTGTTACGCTGATGCATGGTGATAGGCGACCACCATACCTATCAATTAAAACCCCATTGTAGGCATGTTCAGCGATGTATTTACAAAAACTGCTTAGAACAATGTCTAACGAATAGAATAAGTCCATGATTGTTTTGTAGCGACATCCTCCCACTGTCACCCACATTAGCAAGCAACTTCCAGACGCGACGCCCTGACTCGGCTCCTACAGGCTAGATGGCGCTGTTAGCCCGCTCCATACAACACAAACCGCGATATGTAAGATTTAGCACGAGCTTGACTACATATAGCTAAAAACCAAGACGGTGACCATTGGACCTTGGTCCCCGACCATAACAACCGGTCGGTAGGAAGCGCTTCCCTTTGCCTTCCTAATCCAGTTGCGCCAAAGTGGTGACCCCGACGTGATCTACACTGGAGCATGGAGCCTCACCGTCGTCATCATCATCGTCGCCTTCTCCCTTGCCAACAGGCACCCAGCCAGCAGCATCCAGCCAGCAGTCTCCTGCAAGCCAGCTCACCAGCCCTAAGTTTTTAAAGTTTCACAATAGCTTTAGACATTTCCGTATGTATTTAAATACAAAAAACATTACGTCGATATTGCTTTTCCAAAAGGTTTTAAATCCTTAAATTCGACATTAAGCGCTGAATTTCCTTTTACGTATTTATCTTATTCGGAATGTACCGTGTTTTAACGTCTAATATGCGTTTACCATACTATTTAGTTCACATAGTACATCACGGGGCCATTCGTTTTTTATGGGCTATAAAGTGTAGCGCTCACTTAGTAAGGGAGATTTTATCTGCCTACTTCATAGGTATGGATGTACTATGCCGTAAATAGGTATGAGACGATGTAAATCTTGTCTATACACGCTAAGTTTGAGGTTATAAGGAAATAGACTCATGCAACTTTTATAAAACTGATCAGTACAGCTTGTACTCAACCACACGTAATTATATATAAAACTCCGTCAGTTTTAAAGCTAAATCGATAAAAAATTCTATTTAGCTATTTAGTCAGAAATTAAAAATGGTGTCAAACAGGATTTTTGAAACTTTAACCTCTGAGGGGTTGGAAAGGGGTGTGGAAGTTTGTAATTCGATTTGCACGGACTAAGTGACTTAGACATCAGGTATTAAGCTTAAAAAGAGGAGGTTCTTATAAACTTAAAATTCGCTCAGACTCTTAGAAATCCGGCTCTTACCAGGCGTAGAAATATCAAGATAAACTTACTATCATGATCATTAATTTTCAAGAACCTACTTCTGGTATTTATTACATTCTCAGAATAAATTTCAGCTTGCAATGCTATGAAATATTCATAAATATATGAAAATATTCATTATTGGATCGTCCACTACTATTTTGTTAATGATTATTTAATTCGCTATAGTACGATAAAAGATTTGCAAACGATGTGCTTATTAGAACCAGAAAGTTTCAAAAATCCAGAAATGATCTTCAATATGCACCTGTTCTTTTTGATCTATACTTTCAGGGACATTCTGCATACAGAAACAGATAGCAGCAAAAATTTAGAATTCTATACAATAAAGACTGCTGCTATTCATCTAAAATTCAACAATTCTAAGCCAAATCTCATTCTACTTTACAATATGACTTCCCGATGTATAAAGAAAGATGGCCTCATACATTTTAAGTAAGAAAACTGGCGTAATAATGAATAAAAGAAGGCTGAATCAGGTATGCTAGGAGTTATTTGAAGCGAAAATAATCTTCCAATTGAGAGGGGATCAGTTCCATTCATACCATTCTTTGAAGTTTTCGAGTCGAAGGATAGAAATGGGCATTCGGTTACACCGATGAAAAATTTTAGATGATTGTTTTAGTAAAAACGTGTATAAAAGTTCAATTATTTTTTTCCTTAGAATAGACTTGACCATAAAAAAGTAAAATCTATTACGGTTTGCTAATACTTTTCACAGATTAGATTATATTTGTACTAAAGTACATACTTTTATAGTTTTTAATATTTTTTAACACTCACAGTGTTCTTTTTTATTTATATAAGTTTAAATAAGTAACCAAAAATTCGCGGGCAGGATTTGAACCTACTTGCTAAAAATGTGGAACGCTTCACGAATTTGCGTGTTGCATTGCCCCTGCGCAAGGATGACACGCGAAATCGTTTCTTATCTATACATCTATACATATAATAAAACTGTAAAACCGATGCGTCTGTACATTGAGTATTTTTACCAAAAACTAATTGAGGGTGATGTTAAAATAGTAACAGAATAGGAATCTACAATTTGTAGTTTTTTTGTCCGTTTGTCTGTTTATCTGTTTGTCTGTACACGCTAATCTCCGAAACTACTGAACGGATTTGAACGAAACTTTTTTTATTGTGTAGCTATTGAGTCTGGGCAATTACTAGGCTATAACTTATTTTAAAGTTTGGAGTACCTGACGTAGAACCTTAGCAGTATGCATGTACTAAGCGAGATATGAAAGCAGCGCCCTAAGAAAAGTTATTAAGCGTGATAAGCATTTTCTATTGACGTACATAAATTGAAGGTCTAGAGCAACTGATATGGAACCCTAGCAGCTCAGCTTAACTAAATGAGATATGAATAAAGCGCCGTAGGGAACATTGTTCAGCGTGAGGAGTACTTTCTATTGACGTACACAAATTGAAGGTCTGGAGCAACTGATATAGAACCCTAGCAGCTCGGCTCAACTATAAGAGATATAAATATAGCGCCTTAGGGAACATTGTTTGGCGTAATGAGCATTTTCTATTGACGTACACAAATTGAAGGTCTGAAGCAGCTGATATGCTTAATTACTTTAGACTGATTTTCAAACTCTCAAGGTAATTCTACTGTCTCCAAGTGACGATCTGGTGACGTAAACCTGGAGACATCGAGAGAATACTTCAGATTTTATAAGCATGTATACCATATATGCTACAGCATTCATTTAGGAATTTAAGCGTTTACATTCAGGACTCAAAATTTGATGGTGCTGACCTTAACGCTAAGTAGTTTGTGGATACTTTCACCACAGATAGTTTGTCGAAATTTTGTTGGATTACTGTATTATTAATGAAAGATCAAAGTAAATTGGGACTATTTTTTATACTACTTATCACTAACTAACGGAAATTGAACTACGAGTATAAGAATAGTCTTACTTTACGTTTTGGGAAAAAGGGTAGGGAGGCCTTGGATGCAGTGGGAGACGACAGGCTCCTAATAATAATAATAACTTTACGATAGTAGTAACTTACAAACCGACCTTTGAGTAGGCTAGGGACATAATAAATAAATGCTAAACCGCATTCATCTTTTGCGGTAGGGAGGTTTGAGTATAACTTTTTTCTTAACACTAAAACTAAAGTTACCTACTTATATTTTTATACAAACGATTTAAACTGCCTTTAATAAAGTAAACTAAAAGGTTTAAAAAAGTCCTTTACAATTTTACTTAGAAATATATACGCCAAAATTTAGTTTTAGAGTCGGTGTCACTGTCATGGGATATTTTCTTACCAGAGGAGGAGGGTGAGTTGATATTACCTTGATTTTTTATTCCTCTCTTCTCCTTACGACATGGTAGACTAAGAGAACATGATAGCTGGATGGCGCCGGGAGTATAAACTATTTTGTATCATCGAGTCCACGCGTATGAAGTCGCGGGCAACAGCTAGTTTATATATAAACTTTTTAATCTATGACAGCGTGTGTAGGTATCTAATAATGTTAATGTCATGTTATTTTTGGTACAAGTGTGCTTCACCTACCTGCCAGCTTGAATCGTAAAAAACGTAGTGGTGTCATGTGGTTATTTAAAAATAACTGTTTGTATCAATAAAATATACAGAGCAGTAAATAGTGTATTTTTTAACTACTTACTAGAATTTGTTTTACGATACAACGTGTTGGGCAGACCGATTATATTGTACAATCTTGAACAGAACGTATTGCTAACGGATGTGAGCAAATTTACTGTAGTAGCTTCGGATTCCCATAACACAAGTGCTTTAGCTACTTACTTTGGGATCAGAACAATGTATGTGATTGTTACGGACACCCAATCAGTTACTTTATGTTTATATTTGAATGTTGTAATTTAGTATAAGATATTTGTGGATTCAATAAAGTTTAATTTTCTCATAGGGCTTAGCGTAAGAAATAATGTAAATTAGCTCAGGGCTTGTTTTATTTAATAAAGATAGCAAACCGGTTAGGTGATTCCCACTTGCAGTAAGTTAGGCAGGTAGGAACTAATAATAAAATATAAAGTAGGTGGTTTGGTACAGGGGCGAAGGAGACCCTATCTGGTCGTCCCACTCAAGCAGTGTGGGACCGGTAAGACCAATAGTCTGTCCCTGTCCCCCATCTCGCACATTCCGAGGGTAGGTAGGAAAACCCGCAGAGGTAGAATGTTGTGAGTGGGAATTGTTAGGCTATCGGTAGGTAGTATGAAATATTGTAGAAAGAGATAGGAGATACACATCGGTTGCCTCCCTCAGTATTTCGATGTTTTGAGGGTGGCTGTTGAACGCGTTGGAAAGAGTAACGTAGGTGCTATCCTTATCCTTTTGCCAGTAAGCACTAGGGTGCTTTAGTCACTAAGTAAGACCTATGTAATTAGTATAAGTATAGGGCCGTGAGCGCCGGATTTTTGTTAGCTGCTCTCACGGTCATCGGTCACCAATAAAGAAGAAAGTAACAAGAAGTGTTTTATTTGAAGAATACAGTCCATAGAATCGGGGGAACGATCGTCTATATATTGGCTCGAGTGCGTAGCTAATATCGTCTGGTCCATTGCTCACCGGATAAGAAGAAATCAGCATCGCGGCATCGACTTCGTGTGTGAAGAAAGTGTAACCAGCAACAAGGGATCAACGAAGCCGCGATCAAGACCTGTGAGAGAGAAGATCACATTTACACGGGTGTACCGTGGCTCCGGCATTCACCACCTAACGGTGCCAAACGGTGTCTGTCGCGAGTTAACGCCGTTTCCAGGCGGTGCAGTCTGTCGGGCGAGCTGCCACATATCGCGCAAGCGATTGTGAACTAGTCCGACCGCGCCAGTACGGTGTGCGTAAGCGTGGGGGCCGGACTGTAGGCACTGCTGAGGGTCCTGGACATTCCAGCCAGCGACTGAGCACCCCGCGGATGCGTACATTCTCTGCTGGGCGGTTCCTTCCCATCCGATCCTGCACGACCATCTATCTTCGAACAGGCTCCCCTTGGTAGCGTACCTGTTTGAGATTGATAGGAGTAGGGGCAGCAAGAAAGAAGATGCCGACGACAAGAAGCCAAGCTGGGAGGTAAGAGACGGAGGACTCAAGACAACGCAACTTTGAAGAGCCACCCGCATCACCGTCAGTGCAAGCCACCGCAAGCATGCCACAAGCCTAAACCAGCGTAGTACCCGCAGAAAGCGGACGTATCGAACCAGTGGAGAGGCGTCACGACGCCGACGCCCGACGCGCCTAGGACAAGGCCGCCGTCGTCGAGAGGTTCAAGCGTCGCCGCTCGTTTGAAACAAGCGGAGTTACTAGCAGCCGAGAAGTTCGCGGAGATACAGCGAAGAGAAATGGCGATAGAAAAGAATTTAATTCAAAAGCGATTGGAATATGAAATAGCTACGATTATGGAGACCGATGAAGAGGACCGTTACCGTGAGAGCCTACCCGCCGGTAAAGTCCAAGCGAGGGTGGATGACTGGCTGGACAGAACCCAGTCCCGGCGTCACGACGAAAATGTGCAGATACCCACAACAGAAATGTCTTTCGTTTCTACCCTCCGAGAAGAGAGGAATGAAAGAGACAGACATATGTTTACGCGTCGCAAGGAAAAGGAGGCGCGTAATATGGAAATGGACAGAAACCGACATTTAAACTCGCCAAGCATAGAACCAAATCAAGTTAACAACAATAGTGAACATAATGAGCAGCGACTAATCAACGAAAACAATGAATGTAAGGCAGGGCCCCGAGGTGATATGGACGGGGTTGAACGACTTGCTACTACATTAGAGAGGATTATGTCAAAGCGACCGGCCCCACGTCAAGCTATTGAGTTGCCGATATTTAATGGAAATCCAAATGAGTGGTTGCCTTTTAAAGCTGCGATGCAAGAGTCAACGAGATCATGTAACTTCAGTAAGGCCGAGAACCTGGCTAGACTACGAAATTGCCTGAAGGGAGAAGCCAAGGAAGCAGTGGCGGCGTTGTTGTACGGTGCTACAGATCCCGATAAAATCATGCGGACGCTAGAACAGTGTTACGGAAGACCGGAAGTGATTATAGATCGAGCACTGAACGACCTGAGGAGCCTGCCGCGAGTGGGTACCACAGCCAGTAAGTTGAACATATTCGCTATAAAGGTACAGAACATCGTGTGTACACTGGACTCGGTAGACAATAGAAGTTACCTAAGAAATCCGATGCTGATACGAGACATAGTCGAGAAGCTTAGCCCACACCTGAAGGCGAGATGGTGCGACTACGCGGTCCAGTATTCAAGCTATTCGGAGCCAGAGATCGTTACATTATCGCACTTTTTAATGGAAGAAGCTAACAAGGCGATTCGTTTCGCATACGTACCGCAATCTAGCAGCTCCGCAGCCAAGAAGGAAGTCGTACAAGGTAAACCGAAGGCCAACACGAAAGGAAGAAACACCGGGGTGTACGCCACAGCCGACGAGAAGGCGATGGCGTCACAAGAGAAACCGTGTTGTTTATGTTGCGGCGGGGACCACGAAGTACCGAAATGCAAGAAGTTTACAACCATGACAGTGCGCGAGCGATGGGATTGGTTAAAAGAAAAGATATGCTTTCTATGCTTGAATAGTAAACACAGGCGGTTTAAATGTAAGGCGCAGATGTGTAATGAGAATGGCTGTAACCGACGTCATCACAGGCTGTTACACACAGAGAGTAATAGCCTCAGTTAACCACACTGCTGGGGCAGCCAAGGTGCTGTTAAAGGTGTGTCCGATCGTCATTGAGGGGCCACGGGGTAGAGTAACTACACACGCTCTACTTGACGAAGGGTCCACCGTAACATTGATAGATCAGGACTTAGCAGATTACGTCGGCGCAGAAGGCCCGGTTCGAGACTTACACATATGTAGTGTGAACACGCAGAGCGTACCACACGCAAGCAGAGAAGTAGAGGTTCGAATTATCGCCGGTAACAAGGAAGAATATAAGGTGAAAGCGAAAACCATGGAGAACCTCCGCTTGAATAGTCAAACGGTAGATCGAAGCTGTTTAAATTATGGACACATGCGTAACCTGAACGAGAGTAACGTGTGTTATGTAAACGCCAAGCCGCGTGTACTCATAGGCGCGGATAATTGGCATCTTATAGCAGGAAGCTGTTGACAGGCAAACGCCACGAGCCAGCAGCATCGCTCACCAGACTGGGGTGGGTGATACATGGTCTAGCGCCGTCCCGGATCATAAGGGAGAGAGATACGGTGCTATTCGTCGACGGCCATGAGAAGGCTCGGTCTACGCAACCTGACGAAGAGTTACACAATATGGTGAAGGCATACTTTGAGATCGATTCTCTGGGCATAGAGAAGAAGGAACGCGAAAACCCTGAAGATGTTCGCGCCTTAGAAGCTTTCGAGTCTACAGTGAGATGTGTCAATCAGCGATACGAAGTTGGATTGCCATGGCGCAAGGTTAACACAGTTATGCCGCCGAGCTACGATGCTGCGAAGCGGAGGCTCATGTCAATCGAGAGGAAGATGGACGCATCAGAAGACTTCAAAAGTAAATACACTGCTCAGATCGACGGTATGCTGAAAAAGGGCTACGCAGAAGAGAGCCGAGAGAGCGATACACAGAGCCCACGTCTCTGATATTTACCGCACTTTGCCGTGGTAAATGTAAACAAGCCACAGAAGATAAGACTAGTGTTTGACGCCGCAGCGAAGAGCAACGGGGTATGCCTGAACGACGCGCTATTAGAAGGCCCCGATTTGCTTAGAGACTTAGCCTGAATTCTATTTCGATTCAGAGAGAAGGCTATCGCAGTAACCGCAGATATCAGAGAGATGTTTCTACAAGTAAAGATAGCACCGGAAGACCAACCGGCTCAGATGTTTTTGTGGAGAGGCGATGACAGAGCAGCACCACCGAAGAAATATAAAATGACATCGATAATATTTGGCGCGTAGAGCTCACCCTTTCTAGCACACAGCGTAAGAAATCTTACGCGAAGAAGCACGCAAGAGTGTTCCCGAGAGCGTACGAAGCCATAACAGAGAACCACTACATGGACGACTGGGTAGACTGTTTCGATACACAAGAAGAAGCCCGTGACGTCATTAGAGACGTAACTCACGTGCACGCGCAGGCAGGATTCACGCTCGCGGCCTTCAACTCAAACGGGCCTGACGTCATGCGTGAGCTGCCGTTAGAAAGCCGTGCAACCGCACCGAAACAGCTCTGCTCTAGTGGGCATCAGCAGGGGCGTACATTGGGCCTCGTGTGGGACGCTAACGCAGACGAGCTAGGCTTTAACACCGACCTAGTTAGAGTGCCGCAGGAGGTGAAGATGTTAGAGCGAACGCCGACCAAGAGGGAAGCATTGAGCGCAGTAATGTCTATCTTCGATCCGTTGGGACTGCTCAGCTACTATACGATTAGAGCGAAGATTCTATTCCAGGAAGTATAGCGCCTACAAACCGGCTGGGGCGAGGCTCTACCTGAAGAAATAGCGAGAGAATTCGGCGTATGGCTACGGAGCGTAGATTCTCTGCGGGCTGCGTCTACCCCGTCTCTACTCTTTAACGGGGGGAGTGACTAGAAAGCAGCTGCACGTGTTCTGTGACGTCAGCGAGTCTGCTTACGCGACGGCAGCTTACTGGCTTATAGAGTACGAAGATGGGTCGAGACGTGTTGTATTAGCGGCAGCGAAGGCTAGAGTAGCCCCGATGAAGACTCAAACGATACCACGTTTAGAGTTACAAGCGTGTTTAATAGGAATGAGGCTTGCGTCGGCGATAGTTACAGAGCACAGATGGCAACCAGATAGAGTTACATACTGGACGGACTCTACAACCGTTCTATATTGGATTGGGAACGACAGAGTGCGTTACACCCCCTACGTAGCGCACCGACTGAGAGAGATAAGCGAGTTTTCAAGTCCCAATCAATGGCGGTGGGTGCCGACGCAAGAAAACGTAGCAGACGACGTGACGAGAGTCGTCACAGAAAATAAATGCTAAGAAGACAGATGGTTCACAGGGCCGTCGTTTTTGTATCAACATGAAGATTCATGGCCATCTCCAGTCAGCACAGAGAGCAGCGAGGAGATAGTATGTAGCGTCACGACAGACGAGAAATGGAGCGTGCCAGACGCCGGGCGTTTCTCTAACCACGAGCGCCTAGTGAGAGCGATGGCATACGTGTTGTTGTTTATAGATAAATGTCGTGGGCGCGCATCTGTAATGACCAAGGAGCACATAGATAGAGCAGAAAGATGGTTGATAAGGCGAGCGCAGGCCGACTCATTTCAACAAAATATAGATCGCCTAGGAAGAGGCCAAAACTTGAAGACAGGAAGTCGCCTCAAGTTGTTGGATCCGTTTATCGACGAGGAGGGCGTGTTGCGGGCGAGAGGACGAACGAGGGCAGCGATAATAATCAGACCAATAACCTAGTCCCAAATTAAGCATGAGCTTGTACTATTCCGACTAGATAACGGATAAAAATACTTTTAATATACGTTATATTCAGTCAGACTTGACATACAAGCTATTTGGAGACGTCACGAACGTCTCTAAACGCATTCATCGTCCTAAGCTCGTTTATCTACTGAGAAATAATTTATTGATATCATTTCTCGTCTTCAGGTTCAAGGTGTTTAAAATTACCGCTATGCTTTAGACATTTGACATTCAGCCGAGGTAGGAAAAAAGAAAATAAGTATGTATTTTTATTGTCTTTACATGCGTAAAATTTGTGCACTGCCTCCGAGGCAACCCTGTTATATCTGTTTATATTTTCAACCGGAGCATTTTTATGTTGCACAGATCTTGTGATGACAGTGACAAAACAAGCGATACTTTATCTCACCAGCAAGGACAAGAAGTTCAATTTATTCCTGTCTGTGTGCGTTTTTGTTTTCTTCTAATAAGCAAAATCGCGGCGAGTAAATTAAATCAGATGCTCTTCGAAACGTTGTATGCAGTACAAAATATAAATAATTTAACTGAATTATGCAAATCTATACTAATATTATAAATGACGCTTAAACCACTGAACCGATTGAGATGAAATTTGGTATGAAGACAGTTCGAGACCCTGGAAAGGACATAGACTACAATTTGTCGTGACATAAAAACAATAAGGGGGTGAAATGGGGGATGAAAGTTTATATGGATAATCCAACTCTTGCGGGCGAAGTCGCGGGGAACCACTAGTTCTTAATATTTAGAGAATTGCTCATTAATGTCACTGGGTGAGTGAAATCGTGAGTGGTACAAGACACAAGTATTTTAAAACATCTATGCGAGAGTATGTACTACTGAAAGTAAAAACCAAAATTTCCCACTCCAATTTTCTTTTTGTCTGTGCATAAATAAAAATAATCTACGCAATACACACAAATCAAAAACTGCTAATGACAGTCGGCAGCACGCCCGGTTAATATTTTGAACTATGAAAACAGTTTTATTGCGTAGGGAATAGAGGCGGACGCATGGTCAAAATCGGGTAGTTTGACGTGCTGCCGTGTGAAATGCACTAGTGTGTGCGCATCACACTGATGCACTCTTGTTCCTTCGCTCTCATACTCGGGTGCGACGTCAATCCAATGGATGGAGACCAACCCCAACGGCGGCTAACACGCACAAAACAACACACAAATTTCACGAACTTGAACAAAGGACTTGTCCTCTTTTTGTATAGAGGCTGGTTTTTTATTCCAAGATAACACCAACCACCAATAACCTATATAAATATAGGCTATATCTTTAAGCTACAAAAATATGAAACACGCAACCATAAAAATCAGAATTTAAAACGCCTCTATTTTTGAGACAAAATATGTTTTGTAACAGGCATCACCATTGATCACTCACTTGTATTTCCTGGATGTATGTATGTATTGTACCATTGCCTTTCCAAAGGTGGATAAATACTACTAGGTACTACCACAGGTTATATAATAGGTACTACTGTCAATGGAATGTCAATTTTGCTGTCAATTTTTCTTTTATGCGTTAATTGATATAGGCGAAGGTACATTCTGTACAGACAAAGAGAAAAAATAATTTCAATTTTTCTTTAAATCGGAGGCCTTAAAAATATATTAATTATGCAGAAAGGCTAGTTTTTGTAAACTCTTTAATATAATATTTAGTTTATTATGGTTAGAAATATTGACGAATAAAACACCAATAATGGACAAGTCCTTTCAACTACTCGGTTTAAAAACTCAGTATAATTTATAAGAAAGAAAGAAAGAAGTATTTATTAGTTTGGGACATCACAATCAAACACAGTACCAAATTACAAAGACAACAAGGAAAATAATAACAGTACGCAATCAAAAACAACACAAACAAAACAGTAACTGTCAACGCTAGCCAGACAGTGTCTTTGTGTTTCTGTGATGTCCAAATCAAGGGGACCTCACTCAACATAAGAAGGCCCTCAGAAGGCCCTGGCGCTGGTATAACGCTCAACCATTCTCGCTTCGGTGTGATTTCATCCAATTTTTACCGTTTCGCCTGTGCACGGCTGTCTTCATTTCAATTGCTAATACACTCGTAAACTCCTAGAAGGAGCCTGCTTCAACCGATAGCGAGGTATATTCAGAATCCCTACTCAAAACGATATCCGTATATCCGACTCTTACCATCCTTGTTACTCTTTCCAGCATAGCTGTGCGTGCAAAGGTTAAATACGGCGATGTCTTTGAGAGTAGGACCTCAGGTTTTATACGGTGAGCGTGGTTATTGTAGCAGAAGCGGATAGTTGATTAGATTGGATTCAGGTTTTGAAATTTTGATAAGCAGGCTTACTGCTTAATATAAGAGCTATCGATATTTCAATTTTTTTTAAAACACATGTGCAATTGTCATTTTCTCAGTATTTTGAAGGCTATCATTGTTTCTCAGGCGTCAGTTGGAAAGCTGTTGTTGCTATCCTGAAAGCCATAACCATTGCAATTTGAACGAAATGAAGTCGGCCTGCAGGCTGTAGGGAGTTATATGATTCATTACTTACTTTGGTTGCTGGCATACTGAAAGTCAAATGTAATTTTTTTAGTATCGGTTATAATTAAATTTGTGGTGACGGAGATATATTGACTCCTGTTCCTCCTGTTTCATTGCAATAAATTATGGTTTCCTGTCGATATGATTTCATTACCATGAAGGTTGACTTTTGATGACCACAGAGTGAAAAGTCGCCTTATTTCAATTTACAAACAGGAAGACCAGTTATTAAAGATTAATCTTTAGGATTATAATAATAATGATAATGTCCTCGTAGCCGAATTTTGACTACAGCGGCCTATCTCAACAGATACTAGCCAACTTTGCGGGAGATATTATATTACACAAGTGTGAGCGCAATACACAGGTATACTCTCTTTTCCTTCACTCTCACAATTCGGTGAGCGGCAGTCCAACATGACCGTAGAGAGATCAGGAGCTCTATTTTGAAATCACTCGCGTGACATTCTTATGGCGAATGCGACTTATTTTTCATTTAATACAGTCATTTTAGCGTTTATTCTATCGTTCACCTTCTGTGACGAGTGGGTAGAGGCACTCTTTGTGGTTTCGAGCGATCGAGTGCAGTCGATCGAGTGTTTTAAAGATGCGGAGTTTTAGATGACGAACGAAAATCAGTAGACATCTGCACGCGAGTGATTTAAAAATAGAGCTCCAGGCGCAGGACCAACGGCTTAACGTTTGATTCAATTTATTAATTCTTAGGATAACTAATTATTTATTTAATAAATTTGCATTTAAAGGTCATGCTGTAAAGATTAACAGCTTACAGCCTCTTTCGCTTAATAGATGGATTACTCTTTATTGCACACCACAAAAGTAATAACAATACAATTTACACAGAAAAATTCACAAATTAAATAATTGATGTCATTTGGTTATCAGTGTTTTTTACAGTGATACGTTTTGACTTGTGTGTCGCTGTTTTGAGATAAGTGAATCGGGACCATTGGATGGCGGTAGCTCATCAACCAATCACAAAAATCAACAGCAGATGCAACTAACATTAACACTGAATCACGTTACGTTTTACTATAACTATTTTAATAAAATTTTGGCGGATAGCAACTAATACATACAAATGCTAAGAAATCCCAAACAACCTTGAGATGACGCATATCAAATCTCTAACACATTAACAAAATCTTATTAAAAATTGGAGTCCGCCCAAAATTGTTGCAATAATCGTAAATTATTTCATTATTGTCCATAAAAAATTGTACTGTTCGAAGTGGTCGATTAAATTTAAAATTCAACCTACATTCTTGAGTTTAAGCTCTATTTTGCGAAGTGTGTTATTTATTTTGCATTTCTCACATGAAATATTATGTTTGCAATAAGACGCAACAGGCGTTGAGGCGTCCATACCTGTATCGTAAATATTATTTTCTGTCACAAATACTCGGATAAATAACTTCGAATTCTAGTTAACAATGTATTGTCGTTGAATACGTATTAAATTTTTGACGACTCCCGTTCAGCTAGTGACATGATTATTCATCGATGTTGACGGTGTTCCTATGGCTCGGGTTCGCTTTCAATAGAAATCTCGGGTCTGGGGCTCAATTTTCACGCCTTCGATATTATATCGCATACGATATTTATCGTAAAAACATGGCGGATATCACAAAATTTGAATGTTGCGTATTCTCGAAGTATGAAAATGTCGAACATATTTATCACATTTTGTGATATCCGCCATGTTTTTTCGATAAATATCGTTTGTGATATAATATCGAAGGCGTGAGAATTGGGCCCCTGGGTGTTATTTTACCACCGTTGTTTCAAAAATACAAGTTCTTTAGCTGTTTACTTTGGAATCGGAGCAATGCATGTGATATTGTCTAATATACCAAAATTGTATTTTATTTATTTATCAGATCCCAACACAAAGGTATTGTTGTCAAATAAAAGGATAGCACTAGTAATGGCATCGATGTCTTCAAATTACATGATCCCAGTATTGCAAATATAAGCATGCTAGAATACAACTTGCCAAAGTTGATCCCAGCATTTTTCTTTCAGACGTCTGAATGGGCACTCGAATTTGCCAGGTCACCGGTTTTTAATGAATTACGTACTAGTACCTTTTATGTTCTATATCAAATTAATTTGAATGCGAATCGAAAAGAAAATTTGATCCTTAAAAGACTGACTCACAAACGCGAAGTGGACCCTACTTTCTAACAAATTTTGATCAATGATTTCCTTTCATTGGAAATCGATGAATTTGAGAGAGTGTTTTTTAATAGATAGGTAGACCCATTTAAATAATTGAAAATGAACAAAATCCTTACTAGATAACTTCTAATGTAAGTTTTTTAGAAATCAGGTTTATTTTCAAATTGGAAGTTACTTGTTTTTTTTTTTTTACTAGATCATACCTGGATTAAATAGTTGTAATTATTACTTAAAAATACTTTTATTTTATTTTTCATAGTTGATGTTCGATTTTTAGCCTAACAGGATCTTATATGTTACTGTTAAAAGAATCTTTGAATTTGAATATATATAAAACCAAGTTTAATGAGGGCAACACACCATCGTTCGAAACAAAAACATCGCCTGCACTTGAGATTGTCCTAAATTATTACAAAAAATCCCGTATAATACTCGTTTGTTTATTCCACATTATAAGCGGAAGAATGGATTCGGTTTACCTTAACGTCGTTATTGAACATCGTACATTCTTTCAGCTCCCCTCATTAAGGGTAAAAATATTGTTCCGAAATGTATCTCGCATATTCCGTCCGTGTTCGATTAGCTAACCATAGTATGAAGAAAACAGCAAGACATAGAAGTTGGAATTTACTTATTTATTTACACATGGAATATTACAGTGCATAACACCAAGGCACACTACTCGTGAGTTACACATATATAATTCGCAAACAAATATATATAATATAAACATTTATTAAGGATAACAACAAATTGGTTGGTACTTAATTTCGAATACGAATAATGTCATGGTCCAATAAACTATTATGTAAAATGTCACACAAGGAATATCCTTACCTTAAAAGCAACTGTACAGTATTGTCAAAGTCATGAAATTAACACATCGTTCATAAATAGTACGAGGTACTCGTATACTCGTAATAAAGACATACAATTTGATGAAGTTTGCGCTAACCAGTTATCAGTTCAAAAGTATTTCGAATCTGGATTTGATAACAGTCACCTATGTGTGTAAAAAGCAATTAATGAAATTGCTGAAAAATAAAGCATTTTTAGGGAATTTCTTAAATTAAAAAAATAAAACCTTATCAAACAAAACTAGTATTATAGCCCGACAAAATATTTCAAGATTTTATTATCTTATTTTAATTGCGTTAGTTTTTGTTATGCAGGCAATTCGGTGGGGATTTCCTGGCTGATGCACTTGATTCCAGCAGAATAAGCAGAAAGAAGAAGAAGAGTTAAAAGAGTTTTGATTTATAAATGGCATAGTTACTATAAGATTTTAAATTTGATTGAACCTGTGAATAATGTATTTCTAGCCCAGTTTGGACTATCTTTACCGAGATTTGCCAACTGCGGAGCAGAGATGCGTGTGTCTCTCATAGTTCCGGAAAGTGTTCAGAGAGATCATGCGCAGGACTAACGGCTTAACGTGGTTTGCAGAGGCTCGGGAGATTCAGCTCTACTTCCTGATTCCGAGATGTTTTAATGTTATTTTTAGCTAGAAAAACCCGGACACTTAAGTGTTTCCGCCTGAACCGAGTTTCAAACATGTGAACTCCTGGACTGAAGCGGTATGCTTACTAGACTTACGAGGCAATCAACTCATGCACTCTGATATAGTTTGAAATTCGATCGAAAAGGCCTGGCTGTTTTCCGCTGACTATGTCTACGTATAAATACACGGCAATTTTTCGGCTTATACTCGTAAGTTGGTTCACTCTTGATGGCTTGTTAACACTGTACCTATCGAAGTTTGTGCCGCAAATAAGCAGTAATTTCGATGGAAGAGTTGCGAGGAAGTAATCAGCCTGTTTTATGGTAATTTCCATTTACCGTGGTAACTCCTTGCTAAGTCCTCTGCGTATGACGACACACGCAAAGAGATTTGAATACTTTGGAATTACTTACTCGCAGTTTTATATCGAAATAAAACCTTAAATTAGTAAATGATGAGCGTTTTTTTCGTTTAAGAGAAGTCGCTACATAAGAGATTTTAATAGAGATTGAAGAATGTTATCATAACAAACAGTGCACAGTATGTTAATTACGATTAAAATAATTAGTGCTAGGAAGCAGTGTGATTTTTGTAACAATTAATTAATTTGTTTGGTTCAGAGGAGTTCATTAATGTAATTTTATAAACTCCTAATCTGTTTAATTAATTTTGATGGGCATACATAGGTTATTAAAACATGTAAAGTCCCGGTGTACAATATAGGCTATGGTTCATTTCAATAGGATGAATACATCAATGGCTACAGGATACATGCGACCTCTTTGCAGCATTTCACTTTGTATAAATAAGAGGTTATGATTGCTGAGAAATATGTCATTAAGTTTACGTAGACAAAGTCGCAGGCAACAGCTAGTAAATTATTAATTACTCCAAAATTTAATCAAAGGGGCAATTTAATCACTCCAACCTTTCAGTTTAAATCTTGAACACTATAAGACAACAATGCTGAAAGCTGAAAATACGACGTCATAGCGGGCTTTGTGTTAAATTCTAGGTATTTAAGTCTTGCCCTGAATACAATAAGATACTGAGTCTGTTCTTAAGTGATAATATTAAAGTGATTCTTGATGTTAACTTCTGGTGCCGTAAATCTTTCTAAAAGAATCTATTCTACACTACTTTGACAAAATAATGAAATAAGGGTACCTAATTTCTATTAACTAGAAGACAGTATTTTTGATCTTGGCGTAGTGGTCCGCGCTTCGGACTACAAAACTTGCGGGTTTGCATACCGCAAGGGACAAATGTTTGTGGAAGCACAAGCATTTGTACCTAAGTCATGGATTTATAAACGTATATAAGTATGTCTATCCGTTATCCTAGTCGCCATAGCAGGAGCTGGCGCATAGTTTGGGGCTAGGTAATTGGTGTGATTGATTAGACAATAAAAAAATGGTATCACAATAGAAATCTTATAACGATCGTGTAGTATTGAAATACACGATATCGAAATCGTAGTTCGGTAGTAGGTGCTACTCATTGTGAATTAGTGCGTAGGTATGCTAAAAGTTTTGACGATTATTTTTAAAATTAACTCAAAAAAATATATCGTCATTCATTGAACTCAGTAAGTACTATAATATTAACGAAGATACTCGTACACTAAAATATCGGCCGTTTCAAAATTCACGCCTCACATAATATTTCATCCGAATAATCGTTGGCAGCAAAATATTTAGTTCAAGTATAGTCAGCAAAAAAATGTTACTAGTTGAATAAAATCAGAACAAAAATGTTCAAAAAATCGAACAGACTAAAATAATATTGTTGTCACTTTTTAAATATTTGATTTAGAATGGATTCACGAATTTCATTTATGAGATTATGTTTAGGTTAGTTAATTTAGTATTACTAGAGTCTGTTTGCTAAATTGAAGAAAAGATAACAATCCATAGTAAAATATAACCATTTGGCTTTCAACTCCTATTATAGGCCTTGCGCTTGTCCGAATTAGTTAATCCGGACTGGAGCAAGTGGATCTTCCGGATTAGCTTTTCCAGGCTTGGGCAAGTGCACTTTTGAGCCGCGCAAATCAGCCTATCCGATTTAGATGAAGGAAGAACGGCAAAGTTCTCTGATGCTAAGCCCCAAATACTGGCATATTTTAGTCTGTGGTGAATAGCCTAAAACTGTATAGAAATAAAAAAGTAGAAATAAAAAAAATATATAACTGACATTGAACGAATTAATAACTAAATATAACTGAAATTGACAATTTTGTTTTCGAATATTTTATTTGGTGCATTGTGTCGGACTGACATTAAAACAATGTAGGTATGATCGGGTCAACATTGACGTTTGAATAAAACATATACTTCATGTTTGACTAACACGTCAAAGTTAACGTCGTTCGTTTTGTTTTTGCATCCTTAAATACGTTTAGTTGTTAATAATTTGTACATTCTGAAAATGTTTTAAATTTTACTTCCTTGCTTTTAAAATTACCATAAAATCATACAAAAGCCCGCTAATATATTTTATGTGTCTCACTTAGTACGGTGTCTCTATCTGTTGGGTCGATTTATACTAATCTTCTTTGGGGATACCTAGTTTAATCTCAGACATAAGGGTGAAAGTTTGTATGGGAAAATCGAAATTTGCGCGGGCGAAGTCGCGAGAAACCTCTAGTAGAGAGAGAAACCGCTAAATTATATTTTACTAGCAACTGTACCTTGAATATACGCAACTAGTATTTTACACCTGTTACAAATTGAATCATAGTGTTGTATATACGAGTATGCATTTTTCATCCGATTTACGAACGAAACAGCTGTGCTAAGTGTTCGACTGTGAAATAAATACATATATTTTAATTACAAAATATTATTAGTATTTAAATTGTAACATATTAGCCTGAAGTAAAAGAAAAATCTTCAAAATGTGTGATAATGTCAATATTGTAATTTATGAACTAGCTTTCAATATCTTAGTGCTTTGTATACAATACAAAGTAAACATAAAAGAACAAGAAGCAAAACCAGTAAACAAAATTTATCTACAAGTTTTAAGGCAACATGATAACTAAACTATAAGTAGGATATGATACGTAAACTGCCACTGACCGCTATGCTGACTCTAATATTTTTGGTCGACGTTAACTTTTTCCAACCTTTTGTATTTATTTTTTACAGTTGGTTGTTTGTTGGTTTTTACAGTAACTTAGTTTAATCAAATGCTAAACTATTCGCATACAAAACAGCGTTCGAATACATTTTGTTAGAGCATTGCGCGTTGTCAACTTTTTACAACAGTGCTGAAAAAAAGAACTGTCCATCAAATATTTTGTGATCCCCTTTGACAAGGGAACGATAGGTAAAAATAATCTTCAATTTTCGCTAGCATTTTATATTGTTTTTTCAGGTAAAAATAACTTGGTAGTTTGCCAATTTTGTTTTCGATTTGGTGGGAATAGTTCATTTCATTGGAATATACTTTTTTCGGGTTAGTTATAAATTTTGTGATCTAAATGACATTTTTTACACTGCTAATTATTTTCTACTAAAGGTGGACTTAACGCCAAGTGGCGTTAAGTCCACCTTTAGTAGAAAATAGAATAATACCATTCCCTATGAGTTACACCGCCTCTTGTGACACATTGACAGTTAAGTTTATATCGAACTAGGGCTATTTTTTACTCAATTGAGTAAGAAGGGTAATGCTTTTCAAGCGTATATGTGTATATATGACCATTTCTTTGGCAAGCCCTGCAGCCCAAACGTCTGGATGATTTTTGACATGCGAGTTGTCGTTGAGTTTGTCAGAACTGTGGTAGTGAAATAAGCTATTAATTGTTTACAAAATGGCGCTCGCCGATGAAAAAAAGAAGGAAGGGGATGTTTGTTCTGTCTTACCATCGCAATATGGGTATGGGTAATGAGCTAATGAAAACACAATTTCAAAAACATTTACAGTAACAAAAGGGCGGATTTCGGAGCATAGTGTAGTATTTCCCGTTTTCAATTGCTATTATTTTCAATCGAGTTTTGAGTTTTTTATTAGTGTTAACTACTTTCTTATTTAGTTTTTTTTAATAATTGTCTTCTTCTACTTCTTTATTTAGTCTAATAATAAGTCTTATAATATTTTAAACACAATATTTTGGCTGTGGCATGTCAACTACGTATTCCTGGTGGCACCTAAATAGCTTCTGAATGTTCTGGCGAACGATAAGCAGACACGATACAAGGGACATGTGGTCGCATTTTTGACACCTAACGTAATGGCCTGAAGTCACGAAAAAATTCGAAAGGCCAACTCTGTAACTGTGTCATTAATGATGTGGAATAAGCCTAACAAATGTGTTTTATCTTTTAACTAATTTACAAGTTTACTTAATTGAATATTGGGCTAATATAAAACTAAACAGTCGAATTAAGAACCTCCGCTTTTAGAGTTCATTGAAAGGTATATATATGTATACATTCTTGGATTATGTGTTTTTTTTTAATTCGAAATGGGTTTGCTTTTGACTCTAGACTAAGCCAGACGTGGCGCAGATAGAGTGTACTGAGAGTTTACTGTAACATAAGACGTTTAGGTAATATGTACACTAATTATGATGAGTATTTAAACACGTAATTCAGCTTTGTTTTATCCTTGCGAAAATAATTAAAATACATGAACTTCTTTCAGCTTTTCTGAAAGTCAACAACTCACTCAGCTGCACCAAGCTAAAAATAATATTTATTCATATAATCAATCACTTTTCAAACGTATTATACATTTGAAGCTTCAAAAGAGTTGGTAGTAGGGGTTTTACTCATAGCGACACACCTCGACGGTACTTACCCATTGGCTTTACTCATCAAAATCCAGGATTATGGAATGGGTTATTTGTTTCTAGTGGATGTTTATTTATACTTTTTAATCAAACCTTTATAATAAGCACGAAATACACCGACAGTTTTGCAAGTGGGGCTTACAAACAACTCCATGGAACCGTGCCCACATCAACGTCAACCGGTGAAGCGCTACAAAGTAATAAATTGTCTGTCTATCGACATCTAACCAATAAGGGTCAATTTACCACCCTGCTCCGATATCACTCCGTATACTAAAATTGGCACGTGAAATTCAAGCTTACGATAGCTTAACTGAAGCCAAAAATGAATTACTTAGGCAACAAACATATTTAAAGAAAAAAAAAACTCCCGACTGCAAAAACATATTTTATTTTTGAAATGGCATCTTTTTACTGACTTTCATTTGATACCCATATTGTCATGGTAAGGAAAATATCGATCCCCCTGCCCCCTTTGTTTGCATATGCGTGCGCCATTTTAAAAACGTAAATAGCCTATATAGTGACAGGCTATATAATATTACTAACGAATTTAACGACGCCTCAAATAGAATATATTGTATAAAAAGTGCATGGCCTATTCTCTCTTTCTATCCTAAATATACATAGAAATACATCAATCTTAGATACAAAATATAGATATCACACCCTCGAATAGTAAAAAGTAATAGATTCTCAATCCCCAACTGACAGACGACCTAATCGAGCCGACTGCTGACAGCGGATTGAGTGTACCGGTGTCCGAGTAAATTCTTTGTTAGGGCATGTGTTTACATCGAATGTTTCCTAAAATGGACTGATCACAATTCATATACTAGTAATATTATAAATGCAAAAGTGTCTGTCTGTTACTACTTTACGCTTAAACTCATTTATATTACAGTTAAAAAGATGAAAATGAAAATAGTTTATTTGCTCTAAAAAGATACATTTTAAACTATGAAGCTAATGGCAGAAGCCTCATCTTATGGATAAAATACTTGCGTCGGGAGACTCCGCTTCTTCGACCGACTCCTCCTTCATATCTATATCATATACTAATGTATAATAGTGTACAATACTAATCATTAAAAAAAAAGTATTTTATTGTTGTTTGCCCATAGGTAAGACAGAACAAACATCCCCTTCCTCCTTTTTTCATCGGCGTGCGCCATTTTGTAAATCATTATTAGCTTATTTCACTACCACAATTCTGACAAACTCAACACAACTCGTATGTCAAAAATCATTCAGACGTTTGGGCTGCAGGGCTTGCCAAAGAAATGGTCATACATACACATATACTATACGCTTGAAAACCATTACACTTCTTACACAATTGAGTATAAAATAGCCCTAGTTCGATATAAACTTAACTGTTAATGTGTCACAAGAGGCGGTGTAACTCATAGGGAATGCCACTTGGCGTTAAGTCTATCTTTAGTAGAAAATTTGCAGTGTAAAAAATGCCACTCCGATCACAAAATCTATAACTAAAAATTAGCAGTGTAGGCATACCTAAGGCAAAGGCATAGGCTTTGCCATAGGTATGCCTTTTTGTCGCGGTATAAAAACATTGAGGGGGTGGAATTGGGGATGAAAGTATGCATGGGAATTCTAACTTTTGCGTAGGGGCAATTCGGGGAACCTCTAGTCTAATTCCAAAGCCATATAATTGTTGATTAAATTCAAGCTTAGCGTTACAAAGTGCAGCTTCACTCCATTCTGATAAGATTTTGGGCTACACGATTTTTAAAAAACCAAAACAGTTAATTTAATTCAATTGTTAAATAAATTAACAGACAGCTCTCTACCGCACGCCGTAAAAGAAATTACAAAGCGATTTACATAGAACGTTGTAAAAATGTTATCTGCGTTTTGGAAATTGAATTGTAGTACGTGACTAAGAAGATTTGAGTTGACTTATATTATCTTGTACGAGTATAATATTAGGTAATATACTTGCCTTTGCTCACTTTACCGCACTGTACAAAGTATGGTAATATTATCAGAATGGAGTTAAAAAGCACAATGAAGCCCTTAAACAAGTAATGAAATGCCTGCCTATTTAATAATGATATTGCTTTTTTATCAAAGAGATTTCCAAGAGGCTGGTTGACATCAGTGGTGACCCAAGAGCTGGCAGCTAACTTGCTCAGCGTATAAGCATCGCTACCCAGCGTTGTAATGCTGCCAGCATCCTGGGAACCTTGCCACAAGGACCCTTTTTATAATTTTTGTTTTTATTGTTTTAAATAATTTATCTTATTTTTTATAAGTTTTTTTATTTATTTAATTATTTTATTTATTTAGGAAATCAACGGCGATACAATATAAAATTACATTCCGTTTCATAATAACTTGTAGGTACGGCTAATTATAAATTTCCATAAGTGTTTATACAATATTATGTTGAAGTTAGAAAATTACTTGCTCTAAAACAAAGTACAGGAATAAAAATAAATTTGAGAATAAATATTTACATATTAATGAGATATTGCTACAACTGTCCTTATGTCGCTTATTAGTATAAATTTGTTTGTACGTGAGTGTGTGTAAGTGTGTGTGTGTGTGTGATCTATTCTTTTTTATTTAACGCCTCTATAACCTTAGTTTTAAAAGTCGATTTACTGTGAGTAAATAGATCAACTTTATTGAAGATGTCGTTGTAAACTCGCGGCAAACGAGAAAGTAGAGCGTTCCTAGCATAGTTTGTAGTGGAGAACGGGATGCTCAGAAGCCGGGGCTGCTGGCGCTGGGAGCGGCGGCCCGGCACGCGGTACGACACTCCAGCCACCAGCTCACTGCAGTCGACTCGACCGCGCATTACGAGTATATCGTATAGTAGTCATACTTCTATCAGCTTGCGTCTGTCTGAGAGGGTCAAGTTGTATATACATTACTATTATAGTTTAATAAATACAGAAATGATATATACAAAGATAATATTTTTATAGGTATTGGGCTAACTTTTGATCTTCATCTTAGCCCGAGAGCAAAGATAAGGTCTACGTTTTCAAAGATAATCGCAGAAAACATCCGAAAGATATTTATGATTTAAGCAATTTGTTTGCAAGTTTTTACGAAAGTATATTCAATTTCGCAAACACAAATTGATTGACTGTCCTACGATATGAGTGATAGTAACGGTTATAATAATAAACAAAGAGTACACGATGTTTTCGTAAAAAAAATATAATACACCTTAAGGGTGTCAACACAGTCACTTTCCGACGACACTGTTGATACAAGCATGACGTCATTACCTTAAGAGCATTTACCGAATGCCCGAATATTTACCGAAACATGATACGTCTTTGTCTTCTTCCAATACATTTAGTGCTCTCCACTAATTTATTTAGCTCTTCCACTAAGTGATGGTCCTAGAGCATTAAATTGATTGTAGTATGATATTGTTGTTTGGTGTTGTTTTGTTTATCAATCAATATCATGTCACTTTACGTAAATATTAAATAACGTGTCATTTTTATTAATATGACTTCAAGAAAAATCTTTGTAACCCGTTTTTGTAATATTTTTATGCAACATTGTGTGTTTTCTTTACTTTTTAGGGTTCCGTACCCAAAGTGTAAAAATGGGACCCTATTACTAAGCCTCCGCTATCTGTCTGTCTGTCTATCACCAGGCTGTATCTCATGAACCGTGATAACCAGACAGTTGAAAATTTCACAGATGATGTATTTCTATCGCCGATATAACAACAAAAGTCAAAAAGTAATAAATATTTAAGGGGGGCTCCCATACAACAAACATGATTATTTTGCCGTTTTTACTCGATATTAATAATGGCAACAGGTAGACGTTTGAAATTTTCGCAGAATAATAATACGTATATTAACTTGAAAAGTAAATAATTAAATAAAAATAATAATAATATTTAAGGTTTTCCCATTCAAAATTGTTGGTTTTTCGTATTTATGGTACGGAACCCTTCGTGCGCGATTTCAACTCGCACTTGGCCGGTTTTTTTGCTATGGTGACCAATAAGGAGTTATCTATCTACCTTTCTATATTATTGATGAAACTTGTTTTTTTTATTTGCGTTAAATGTAACTATTTTATCTATATCTGATTTTTTTGTTAGTAAAAATGCATGTGCGTGCAAAGTACTTTTCCGTCCCTAGACGTAGAAACTGAATAAAAAAAAAATTGGCATTCATTTACTAGTAAATCAACTAGCAACAGCTTTCGTTCTCATGTAATCTGCCTAGATTTTTCAGTAATTATATTTGGACCAATTAGCGTCTACGCTTCATCTGTCTTCACGTACGCCTACACATAAATCTGATTACCAAAATCACAGTAAATCTTAGTATTTTCAACCTTACCGTCTACATATTAAGGCTCGCTATAAATATCGTTCTCGATGTCTACGAAATTTGATTTTACAGTACCGGCACCAAATGTGCTCCTTGAGTGAGTCCAATAATAGCCGTGTTAAAATTAAATTATAGAGTAACGCTGTGTGTAATTGGACAACCTTGTAAATGAGTTTTGAAATGTCACACATTTGGTTGACATCAAAAACAGGATGCAGTAGGAATAATTTTAAAAGCTCTTAAATAAAAAAGTGTTATAAGTCTTCAGTTATGATTTAAAAAAATGTTTTATTGAACTCTTGAAGTGAGGGAGGAACTGTAATTGCCTCAGATGGCCACGACGGGTAGAGAAAAGGGCCAATTAGTTTTTATATTCAGCCTCCCTTCTGGTTAACATTGGGTAATTACTCTTAATCAAATGTCAAAGTACCGACAGCCGTCCTATTTTAAGGCTACTAATATTTTTTAAGAAAATAATTGAAAACCTAACTCTTAAAATCCATCAATGAGATAAATCAAGTTAAAATTTATTTAGGTTTGCAAGGTTAATGAAAAATTACTTAAAGAGAAGCTTAAATGGAAAATAAATAATTTACTATGAGCAAACTATGCTAGGCGGAAAAGGATCTTAATAGCAAAATCTATAGTAATACTATAATTGTTGCGATTATATGCAATGTCATTTCATAACTCAGTTAAAAAGAATTAAAGGATAAAACGATCTGTCCAATGTCCATACTATTAATTTGAGGTCTTATACAACATTTCTAAAACCCGCCGTTCCCGCAAAGTAATAACTTTAACGCCCTGCCATAAAACATGGAAATTATGGAAAAATATGGCAGCCCGATACATCATGCACTCATATTATACCATATTACGTGATTCCTCGTCGCCCGCTAAAATAGGGGCAAGATCGATATCACCATTTGGATCTAGCGATTTTTCATCATTAAATAGACCATAATGCTTCTAAAATAGGGCTTTAAATTGAGTACCTCCAAAACCTGCCGAAACGTCGTAAACCCAAGTTTCGTAATACACTATTATTTTGTTAGAGCGCAGTATGATTTGCAATTTTACGAGACCAAATAATATTATAGAGGCATTTGAATATCCCCTTTTGAAACCCTCGAAGACAAATTCTGTTCAATAATACACCAGTTGGTTGTCTACTGCTTGATACATGCTTTATGATTAGTATGTTTTCAATAAAAATTATATTTGTTGTCATTATTGCTATGTACTCACAGAGTTTGAATAAATACAATAATAAATAAATAAATTGTTTCAACACAACAAACAAACACACCGATTACCTAGCCCCAAACTAAACGTGAGCTTGTGCTATGGTGACTAGGATAACGGATAGACATACTTATATACATTTTTAAACATCCATGACTTAGGTACAAATGCTCGTGCTCATCACACAAACATTTGCCCCTTGCGGGATTCGAACCCGCAACCCTGGTTTAGAAGTCCATGGCGCGAACCACTACACGGTTGTCACACACACTATCAAAAGGTGAAATATTGAAAGTGATATAAGATTTGCAACTATTATATAGTATATAAATAAAATAAAATTATGAATCATAACTATTACACATAATATTTTAATACCTTGGTTCAATCTGGCTTAATTGGGCTAGTTATTGAGAATTTGAAGAAGGAAAGTTTTGAAATAAACTGTGTTGAGTTGAAAATATGAAATATGTAATCAAGAAGGCGACCACCATAGCCGAGTAGCCACTCGGCTATGGTGGTCGCCTTCTTGATTCACACCGATTTTCAAGGTGTCGCCATCTCTGAGGTCCCGGGTTCGATTCCCGGTTGGGTCAATAAAGTAAAGTATTGTATATTGTCTCGGGTCTGCTTGTTGTAATACCACCGTTGTTTCAGATTTCCGTAATACAAGTGCTGAAGTTATTTATTTGGGGATCTAAGCAATGTATGCGATACCCAAGCCACATTTTAAGCCAACATTTTCCTTGAAAGTCCAGGTTTTTTTTGTCTCATTTTTCATCAGCCACTCTCATTTACCCTTGTTGTTTGATTTATTAAGAAGAATTTTAGTCAGGCCTTAATTACTTAACAATTTAGGCTCCTAAAGCTTCTGACCCACTTTACCCGTGGTGACCCTTTCAGAGATTCATATTCAACGTTCCTTAGAAATATTGATATGATAAATTATTATTTATTTTATTATATGTATAGATAACGCAATGTCATCGTCTTAATATAAGTAAGTAACATTTGGAACAGTACAGATGTTAATGACCAAAATTACCCTACTGAACTCTGGTATTGATAAAGGGTTTTAAAATGAAACCGCAGTATAGGTTATTTAGATAGGAATGTTAATTCTTGTAAAGCATTTGCTTATGTGTTCGGAAAAATAAGTACAATAGCGATTTACTTTTGGCACAGCGCCATCTAGTGATATCAAAATGAACTAAGCATATATCTACGAACATAGGTCGTATAGACAGTACATAGGTTCGTAATAATAGTCCAGTGCATTCGACTAATAAGATGGTATGCAAATTATAACTAAACTTAATATTTATCATTCAGTCATTACATAAGAAATATACCTAATTATTTACATCTAATGTCTTTTGTTAGCGTAAGATATTAATGTCAGATTTAAAATTAAGTATTTATTATTTGCTTGGTTTTTTAAATATTAATTGACTATTGTGTTACTTTAAGAATTGTAAATAGGATAACTTTCTTATACCTTTTTTTCTGACCATTATTATAGGCATTTAATTTTCTAACATTAAGTATATCAGCTATTTTTATTTTAGAATTAATTGTATTATTTAAGTCATCTGCATTGTTTGACTCAAATTCGGATACGTTGATGGTCAACGATCTTCTACTGTTTTAGTTTACAAAACAATGACAAAGCAAAACTAAAGACTGTAAATTGCCAAATCATTACAAGACATTAACCATAATGCATGGAGGAATTGTGCTTCTGCTTAAGGTGCGGTTTAGACCAAACGAACAAAGATCCAGAGCTAGAGCAAAGACCATACGTTTTTTTTTTAAATCAACCTTTTTTTTCTTTTATACAGGGTTACTTTCCAAAAGGGTACCAAAATAAGATCTAGGGAACAATTTGAATACCGATTTTATCTCAATTATTTTTTAAATCAAATCAGCCAAGCGTCAAAGCTGGTTCTGCTGCTGAGTTGGCAGAAAACGCTAAGCGATGCAAATACGAGTCCCTTGCTGGTAACTTTGTGTTTGCGCCGTTTGGCGTTGAAACATTTGGACAGTGGGGGCCCAATGCTGGACATGCAGGACAAAAAAGCTGGCTCGTTTCTCGCTCAGAGGATAAGCATTGCTATAAAAGAACACAGCCAGCACTCGCTTCCTTGCGGTTTTGTTTTGAATAAGTCATTTATTTTTAAGTTTTAGGTTAGTTTACGAGTGTATTTAGTTTAATTGTTTGTGTATAAATAAATAATATTATTTTTCATAATCGTATTTTTCGAATAACGTCTTAAATATCCGAAAATAAAGCGCGTATGAAACTAGGGCCATGTTTACACAAATTGAATTCGATAGAATCGATAGATCGTTTGGTTAAACCGCACCTTAACAGAGAGAATCATTTTGCCGTCCAATTATCGTCAGTAATGTAACTGAAACTGCGCTACATGAAAGACGCGCAATTAAATACTCATTTGTTAGTGTCCATGAAAATGTTGCTACTGATGCAATGTCAGCTCTGCTAGGGTTGACACATGCGTCAAATAAAATTAAAGTTATTTAAAAGAGGAATTTATCGATGTGAACATAAAGTTCAAATAAGTAAAAAAAATACTGTCTCTTCTCTCTTATATCTAAGAGATCTCTTCTATCTTTCATATAAGTACATTTAAGTTATTTGAAGTCACACTAAAACTACCTTTATATATTATGATTTTATTATCCGATGATCGCTTTAATGTTTTCTTGTCGTATTGTTTATTTTGTGGTGTAACTAAGTCAGTTACACATTACGCTTTTCTCCTGGACAGTGGGTACATATAAATAACCACGGGACATATAATTTTAAAAAGGGTACCTATTACGTAATGCATTAACTCCAAGCTGACAGCCCTAAGGCGCGCCATTGCCCAGCAATTGACAGCTGATCCCACTTCCGTATTGAGGCGGAGCGTTCATCATCGCCTGAGCTGTTCATGTACAGTGTTAAACACGTTACCAGCACATCTGACTATGCATTTTGGACTCAAAATCACCCCAATCACAACTGCATAAGATTCCAAAATCTTTAACTTGTGGGCGTGCTATAGTCCGTACAGTTATATTTAAATTCAAACCCTTTCGCTGGGCTGACCAAAACATCGTAACACTAACCCGACCAAGCCAACTAGACGAATGTCAAATGACTTACGAAGAATACAACGAGAATATCGATGAAAATTAAAAATCAATAGTGTTAAAATGGTTTTTTATTCGGCAATAACACAATATATTTATTAACAATAAAAAATATATAATTATAGTATCAACCCCTCCACCAAGTTGCTGGTGCCAAGAAGGCTGGCAGCGTTATCCCTCTGAATGGCCAAACTCAAACGTTGGCCGAGGTAACAACCAGCCTTCTTGTCACCAGTTACGGTGACCAGCCGCTCAGCCAGCTCGGCAAAAAGTTTTTTGGCTTTAGGCCCCCATGGGCCCAACGTCTCTACTCCAAATGGTGCAAAGCGGTAGCAGCTGTCTAAGGCGGAGTACTTTCTACTTTTTAAAGACTCCGCCGAGGCAGCCGCTGCGCCTGCAGACCTAGAGGAAGAAGAGACGTGAGAAGGAGCCAGAGTGTCCACGCAAGTCGCATCCCAAACCCAAGCACGTCCGTTTCCCCAGGGAAAATAAACTTAGGCATTTCATCTAAGTTGTAAATATATTTTTAATTGCTTCGGCATTTTCGTTGTGTTCGTCGTCGTAAGTCGTTTGACATTCGTCAGTTTCTTCAAATTCTAAATTACTTACGGATACGTTTGATAAATATGAATTTCCTATATTAGTTTGATTCATCTTAACCATAAGCAATGCTGCGTTACATGATCAAATATACAATCGACAGCTCGTAAAAATATTTTCTAGTACAGCACGTCAGATTGCTGAACTACCCGTGAACTACGAAAACAGCTTTTACTACGTAGGAAATAGAGGCTTTCTTAACACATTGAGCGCCATGGTGGTCACCGGTGACCCCCAAACAATATTTTTCTATTGTGTCTAGTTTCGTGGCAGTCAAAGGCTTAAGGTTAAAGTCGGGTAGGTAATGTGACGTGCGGCACTATAATATAATCTGTGGTGCGTCCGTGAACAACTGCATAAGGAGCCACAGTGTTTGCGTGATTTGTTATCGTCAGTACAAAATCATATCATATTGCTGATATCCATCTCTTATTTATGTACATATCTACCTATAACAAATACCTACAAGACACACCCATAATATCACTAAAGCCTACACGAACCATAATAAGGTGATAAATATTATGTGATAATAACAATGTCAGTTTAGTATAAGTATCATAGCGATGGCCATCATCAGAGTAGTTTTATGAAGCTTTACCAATATGAATGGGTCTTACAATACAGAAAGGAAAGCAGTAACTCAATATCGTTTTAAAAAAATTGTAATCATACTTGTTTTGCTTTTTACAAAATTAAATCAAATTTCACTTACAAAAATTAATCGACTGTGTCATCCTGTGGGACTCGAACCCACGTCCCTTCGCTATCCGGGCGAGTGCTCTTACCAACTATTCGTCGTTCTCAAAAATTTGTCGACTGACTAACGTCCTCCGTAGCTTAGTTGGTAAGAGCACTCGCCCGGATAGCGAAGGGACGTGGGTTCAAGTCCCACCGGATGACACAGTCGATTAATTTTTGTAAGTGAAATTTGATTTAATTTCGTAAAAACTTGCAAAATAATTGCTTAAGTTATAAAAATATAATAAATTAAGCTGATTTCATCTTAACTGATGGTTAAATTTTTGTAAAAATATTTCCATTGTATACATGCGGGTACATTCCCCAAGTATTGATGAAATCGAACGCCGGCTCACTGGCGTAGCAAGCACTTGCAAAAATTCGTCGACTGACTAACGTCCTCCGTAGCTTAGTTGGTAAGAGCACTCGCCCGGATAGCGAAGGGACGTGGGTTTGAGTCCCACCGGATGACACAGTCGATTAATTTTTGCAAGTGAAATTTGATTTAATTTCGTAAAAACTTGCAAAATAATTGCTTAAGTTATAAAAATATAATTGTTTTGCTTTATTTAACTCGGCAAATCCTTTTTGTGTTCATAAACAACGCGCTGATAAAGTTGTATTTATATAGAATAAACATATCAATTTCATCTAATGCTAACAGCATTACATATTAAATGGTTTTCAACAATGTGTATTGAAATTTAAATTAATCGTACCTATTATATACAGACACATGTGTCACTAGCTCGAACCACAACAATCCAAACAATACATTATGGTCGCTCTTCACACAAAAACTATAAGAAAATAGGTGCCTAAACAGACACGCTCAGGACGTTGGCTATTACTTTATCACCGCAAGTTTTTTTTTCCATTAATTTTTTGCACAGACATTATTTACTGTTTAGCATAAATGCACTGCGGTACAAGTACAGTCACGTTGGGCGATTTAGTAGTCTTGTCGCAATACACTGGGCTCATAAAGTTACCAAATTGCTTACAAAACAATTCAGTTTGATTATTTGCGCGAAGTGTTCATAAATTGTGCTAAACACTAATGTTAACACTGTTACTTGTGCATGGGTATTGTCTATTACATTAATGTTTATTTAATTTTCAGTTGCGTTTAGTTCATTTCTATTATAATTCATACCCAACTGCTTTGTGTAAGGAAGTCATTATAATGCTTTGCGGTGTATTCTATTCGATCGAATAAATAGTAATATTTCAACAAACATGTAAATGTGAAAATATTTATTAATACCAAACAATCGAGAACCTTATTAAAATTAACCACTAATTATAACTACTATACACACCCACCTACACACAACACACACGCATACGCACTTACACAAACACACACACACACACACACAGCACAGGGTTTGTTAATGTAGGAAGTTTAAAATAAGCTTATTCCTAAGAAAGAGCGAGGTCTCCTAACACAGGTATTACACTTAAAAGGAGGCCTTATCCATTTGTAATTTAAATGTGTAAAAGATACCAATAAAAAAATTTCATTTTCATTTCATTTTCAATACTTTCTGCACAAATAAGGGATATACTGACAGTTCAAAGTTTTATTTTTATTTTATGTTGATAGATGGCGCTATTCATATAAGTTTTATAAATATTGCGACGAAATCATTGAGCGTAAAACAAAAACAAATTATTGTAATAGTTTTAATATTTTTAACACTCACTGTGTTCTTTCTTATTTATATAAGTTTAAATAACGCTGAATCCTGCCCTTTTCTTTAAAAAAAACCTGACTAAGGTTGTTCAACGCCATCTAGTGGATTTTTGACACTAGGAAAATCGCCCATTAAAAAAGCAATAACAACAACACATAACTGGCGGACTTAATCCCAAAAGCATTCTATTTCAGTCAACTATAGATCTGAAACAGAAAAAAACAGGCGGTGCGAGAGACTAATAATTATGATTTTCAGAGGAATAATGATATCTTCAAAGCGCAAGTAAAACATACTTTCACCTTTGATCGTACCTACATTAATTGTGTCTTCAAATCTATCTGTTTCGAATTAAATAAAGTAGGTGTAATCATTGAGAGATAAAAAAATGCAGTAACAACTTAAGTGGGTATTTATTTAGCAAGAAAAATCTCACAATAAGATAAGGCAAGTCAGATATTCTTCATTGCACACCACATAGTCATTTACAAAATTTTCATAGATAGTTTACTACCTTGTCCCACTGTATGTACCATCAAATAAATAATATTCAAATCTAATAGTGTGTCTAATTTTGTGCCATCAATTTTCACAATCGCATTTTTGTGAATAACAAGAAGGCTGGGGTTACGTAACATCGAATAATCCTCGATAAAAACAAATTTCATTCTTGATTTATGTCCGACAATCTGTCTTGTACCTCTGTTCAATATCAGGGATAAATAATTTGCCCAATCAGCTCTGAAAACAAATAAATCTATGGAACTCGGAAAATATTCGTAACTAAATCGGGATTATAAGAACTTGTCACAGTGGATGCTAAGCTGAGGTCTTACTACGGTTGAAAATGTTCATACTTACTCGACTGCGGAATAGTTGGGTTGTTATACGCGAACACCAATATTTTTCGGATCAAAGGATGAGCCTTGGTATACTAGTTCCTTAGGTAGACTAGTGTAGAAAACGCCCGGGAGTCAGCGGCTCACACCCCGCTGGGGGGCTGGGGGAGGGGGTGAAGTTCCCTTACTCCGCACGCACTGTGACTCGTCATAACTGCTAATTTATACCTACTAGGGCAAGTTTGGCATCGTTTTCAGCTAAATTAAAGATGGCCGATTGATTTTTGAAATAAAAACCGAAAACTTTACACAAAAAAATTGAATTACGGCCAAAAATTAAAAAAATAAATTCTTTTTTTTTTTTTTGTAATGGCCATAAACTTTAAACGTGTACCAATATCTGCTTTTAAAAAATATAGGTTAATAGCCGCATTCATACAGATTCCAAAAATATAAGCTTTGTTGAAAATATTAACAGTAAAAATGTTTAAAAAAATATTTAACTCCACGCGGCAGACACGAAAATTCTTAGAAAAATACAGGACAGCAAAAAATAACTTTTATATGTTGCTAAAGACCTGTAACTACTAACAAGGGAGAAAAGAGTATGGTGTTTATAGAATAGGACACAATTTTAATGCTATTTTGATAATAAGATATTGTATGAACCCTGTGTATAGGTTTACCGTCGTATTTAAAAACTTATTGCTCAACTACATTTAGTGACAATGTCTGGTGACTTGAAGGTCTTTAATTAATCGATCTACATAGATATGTGCTTAAAACACCTACATATATTTGTATACTGTCTCTTATGTACATTTGCCCTCGGAATCGCTCAACTCCGTGCACTGATGTTGCCGCTGCAAGCACCTGCATTTGTGGCCGCCACACTTCATATTGCAACTGCACCTGAGAATTTCAATACATACATACAATACACGCTTCGGTTGCTACTTACAAGTCTGTACATGTAGGTTTCCAGCTGTCACCGACTTTGATCAATCATTCCCAATTAGATGGATCTTTATGTAAATAAATGCTTTCATGCATCGTTCACCGTAGAAAATGAACAAGTCCTAAAAAAAAGTATTTACGAATACACTACTCCCGGAACAGATAGCAGTCAGCGGCGAGACGCTTGAAGTTGTCCAGGAATACGTTTTCCTCGGGCAAGTGTTGCAACTGGGTAGAGACAACTTCGAGCGCGACATCGCCAGAAAGGTACAGCTAGGTTGGGCAGCATTTGGGAAGTTGCGTCACATCTTCTCGTCGCCACTACCGCAATGCCTGAAGAGCAGGGTGTATAACCAATGCGTACTACCATGTCGCTCAGCGAGCTATGGAACGGTCTATGCTGGGGATCCCGCTAAGGGATATAATCCGGAACAAGATCATCCGCCAAAAACGAAAGTCATAGATATCGTTCAGAGGTGCAGTAAACTGAAGTGGCATTAGGCTGATCTTGTCTGTCGCAAACCGACGGGCGTTGGAGTAGGAAGGTTCTCGAATGGAGACCACGTCTCAAAAAACGTAGTGTAGTGTTGAACGCCTCCCTGCTAGGTGGACCGATGACCTGAGGAAGGTGGCCTGAAGTGGCTGGATACGAGAAGCGGAGGACCGTGAAAGTTGGCGCAGTCTGGCAGAGGCCTTTGTCCAGCAGTGGATTGCAATAGGCTGATATGATTACACTATTGAGTGATTGGTTAATTACGTGATTTCATAGTGTTAATACTCAATATCTCCCTGTCATATAAAACGACCACAATCTTTTCGATTATAGAAATGCATCGCTGTTCCTGCTCATATAAGCTGTCGTAACACATTGTGTGGCATTGGGGAAAGCATTTAGTGTCCGTTGCAATTTTTTACCTTTACAATTGAAGATGGAAACAGTATCACATTTGCCCCATTAAGGCATGGAACAGCGGAAGAACTTACTTTTTGTTGTTCTGTAAAAAAGAAAATATGTATGTTGACTTACTGAACGTGTACATTTAAAAGTATTTGCTACCACATATAAAGGTTGGTATTGGTGGTGTTTTCCAGTATCTACGTGTACGTACCTATTGCTCATCCATCTTATCTTTTCTTTATAGGGGCCCTGGGCATCGACCCATCGAGCACCTTGACCCAAAAGGATCTTTTGTGACTCCCCATACCTTTACTTTTCAGTAATCCCTAAAAACTTCCTGTATAATTTTACTATGTCTTTAGGTCTGAAGAGCCTATAGTCTTCCGAGTCTGGGTAAGCCAATCCAAGAAGACCCATTCGGGTTCTTGCCAGTGCATCGCATTCACACTCAAGTGCTTCATGTCTTCTGGCTCTTCCCCATAGGCTCTGCAGCTGCCGTTCTGAGTTAGTCCCATTCTAAGAAGCATTTTATTTGTGGCCTAGTGCCCAGTTAATGCCCCTAGCAGAGGTCTCGAGTGTTGGCGGCTGTTTAGCATTAGGTATTTAAACCATTTTGTAGCATTCAGATCAAGAAAAGCTTTAGAGTAATCCAGGGCATTTATCCTGGACCATTCCTGGGCATGTTTGGCCTTTATGTGGTTCTTGTATGCCGTGTTAATTGTTCCATTTGACAATCCTATAATAGGCTCAGGGCCAATTAGTCTAGTTCATCTGCTTTCTCGTTACCCTCGTAACCTGTGTGACCCGGTATTCATATTAACCGTAGTTTATTATGTTTATCGAGTCTGTTAAGTACTTCAATGGAATTTATGACCAATTTTGCCAGTGACAGTGTCTTTAACGCCCTGTCACTGAGAATAAAGATAGTGCGGTTTTTCACACCTTGATCTAGATTCCTCAATGCACATGAGAGTATAGCATAGGTTTCCGCTTGGAAAACTGTTGCCATTACACCCATGCATTGACTTTCTTGAAAGCCTTTCAGGTAAACCCGCACCTGTACCGCTATCCATTTTGGATCCATCCGTATAGCAGATTATGCTATCCGGTTCCGGCTTAGGTGGGCGTTGTTTCCAGTCTTCCCTTGTGGGGAGGTGGACTTTGTATAGTCTTTGGAAGTAAAATTTTGGACTTGTTCGATCACAGTCCATTTCAAGGATCTTGTTCAAATCCGAATTTCCTTCCCATCGAGTGTGATTGGTTTGAGGTTTGGATGATAGCTCATCTAACCCAGTTACTGACTTCGAACGAAGAAATTTCATTTGCTCTCTACTTTTTGCTATTCATACAATGACCTAAATAAGGACGTGTATGGCACAGACTAATCCGATATACCTACTACTAAACCGCACTCCGAATACGCAAAGATGAGCTCCATGTAACTATGAGGTGGTGGATACAAGAATGATGGTACATGTTTAATGCAGTAATAACCACGGATGTACACAAATCAGCTTTCGAACCGTAGAGGCCGACGACCGAAGTCGTGGAGCTAGCTGTTGCTGTTGTGCAACGAGTGCCTAAAGGAGCTATAGGTACTGATGGGTACACATAGGTACTGTAGAACACCACCAATGTAGATGGACAAAGTCGGTGACAGCTGGAAACCTACATGTACAGACTTGCCAGTTGCAGCCGAAGCATGTATTGTATGTATGTATTGAAATTCTCAGGTGCAGTTGCAATATGAAGTGTGGCGGCCACAAATGCAGGTGCTTGCAGCGGCAACATCAGTGCACGGAGTTGAGCGATTCCGAGGGCAAATGTACATAAGAGACAGTATATAAATATATGTAGGTGTTTTAAGCACATATCTATGTAGATCGATTAATTAAAGACCTTCAAGTCACCAGACATTGTCACTAAATGTAGTTGAGCAATAAGTTTTAAATACGACGGTAAACCTATACACAGGGTTCATACAATATCTTATTATCAAAATAGCATTAAAATGGTGTCCTATTCTATAAACACCATACTCTATTCTCCCTAGTTATTAGTTACAGGTCCTTAGCAACATATAAAAGTTATTTTTTGCTGTCCTGTATTTTTCTAAGAATTTTCGTGTCTGTCGCGTGGAGTTAAATATTTTTTTAAACATTTTTACTGTTAATATTTTCAACAAAGCTTATATTTTTGGAATCTGTATGAATGCGGCTATTAACCTATATTTTTAAAAAGCAGATATTGGTACACGTTTAAAGTTTATGGCCATTACCAAAAAAAAAACAAAGAATTTATTTTTTTTATTTTTGGCCGTAATTCAATTTTTTTGTATAAAATATTTGGTTTTTATTTCAAAAATCAATCGGCCATCTTTAATTTAGCTGAAAACGATACCAAACTTGCCCTAGTAGGTATAAATTAGCAGTTATGACGAGTCACAGTGCGTGCGGAGTAAGGGAACTTCACCCCCTCCCCCAGCCCCCCAGCGGGGTGTGAGCCGCTGACTCCCGGGCGTTTTCTACACTAGTCTACCTAAGGAACAAGTATGCTAAGGCTCATCCTTTATTCCGAAAAATATTGGTTCCCATACATTGAATGCGTATAATGACCCCGCTAGAAGGAGTTTTATGTTTTTCGAGTATGTATGTATAATTGTTTGCCACGCCCAACAGCCCAAACGGCTGGACAGTTTTTGACATATGAGGTGTCGATAAATTTGTCAAAATTGTGAAAGGGACATAGGCTATATACATTTGAAAAATGGCGCCCGCAAATGGAAATAAAGGGGGAAGGGGGGATTGATTTTATCCTTACCATAGCAAAACGGGTATCAAATGAAAGCTAGTAAAAAGACCATTTTAAAAATATATTTTATTTTTTGCAGTCAGGGTGTTTTTTTTAAATAATTATGTTTGCTTGTTTCGAATGAAGCTGTCCCTGTCACTCACGCTAAAATGACAACGCGAACGAGCGTGATGGCTAGACTCGAAAATACGGACATAGTCACTGGCCTCTGTCCCTTATTTATTTTGTGACGAATGTACACCAACAACCCCTGTAAAAAGGTCACACGAAATAAATAAAATGTTGTTGTAATGATTTCAACGTGTTATTGTACGTACAGTCATCTGCCTAAGACATAATGATGACGAAAATTTATCAAAATGGACAAAATAAATTTATAACGCCAAAAATAATGATAAAGGTACCATGATAAACTTTTAACGACCACGTATACTCATTTTTTGGGTCTTAGGAAAGACAAGCCAAAATTTTTTCAATTAGCAGCAAAGATTTTATAAGTTCTTTAATTCAACAATAAACAGCACTTGTCTTGTTTAAAGTACTTATTATTTTCCATTAGCTCAAACACAGAAAATTAATATAGTATATCTTCTACTATAGCAATTCCGAATCCCAAGATAAATATAAAGAGATGATTAATCGTTGGATTTCAACAGACACTGAAATGGATTACGTTCGATATCTAGACTCGGAGAACTTTTTATATTACACTCAGCATTGCATTTTGGAAGCTATATATCATTCGTGTGTCAGAAAACATACAAACTGATGGTATGTTTAAAATTGTTTCTTTCATCTAAATAGCAGGTGAGAGTTTACTGACTGCCAAGCAACTTAAAGAATATACCGTTAAAATTAAAAAAGAAAGGTTGTCCGGAAGAAATCGCTCTTAGCGATAAGACCGCCTAATTTGTGCATTCTTCTGTGTGAATTGTATTGTTGTCACTTTTATGGTGTTTAATAAAGAGTTATCTATCTATGTAAGTAGAAGTATAGAAAAGAATACGAGAGCCAAACAAAACCTACGTTTTGTTTGGCTTTGATGATCAAAGTTCATGGTCACTTGCTATTTATATAAATTAATATCTATTAAATAAATAAATAAATTGTTTCAACAAACACACCAATTACCTAGCCCCAAACTGAGCGTGAGCTTGTGCTATGGTGACTAGGATAACGGATAGACATACTTATATACATTTATAAACATCCATGACTTAGGTACAAATGCTCGTGCTCATCATCATAAAAGTAGAAATACTTGTAAAGCCACATGGAAGGTAATACAAGACGAAATTAATATCAAGCCGCAATACAATAATTACATCGATTATATTGAATGCGATAGTGATATAATTACTTGTCCTACTCAAATAGCAAATACCTTTAATATTTTTTTTATTGAATTGACAAACAAAGACATAAAAAATAATATATTACATGACAAATCCAATCCATGTGTAATAATTCTATTTATCTAAACCCTATTGACGAAAATGACATTAATAAAGTAATTTTGACCTTAAATAACAGCAATTCGGAAGGATATGACGGTGTTTGCACCAAAGTAATTAAGACCTGCAATAAAGAACTAGGCAGGGTTTTGGCATTTCTTGTAAACCTATCAATGGTCTCTGGTACTTTTCCTGACAGGCTAAAATTTTCTTTGATAAAGCCATTGTTTAAAAAAGACAAAAAAACTATTTTGAACAATTACCGGCCAATCGCGCTAGTGCCGATATTGTCAAAAGTATATGAAAAAGTTATGTATTCAAAACTCAAATCATTCTTTGACAAGTTTCATGTTCTAAAGCACAGCCAATATGGTTTTCAGGAGGGGAAAATGTACGTCACATGCGGTCTTCGATATTTCGATAAATGAAACTATAACATGTCTTAATGCCAATAACTATACAACCGCACTCTTCTTCGACATGTCTAAGGCCTTCGATTTTGTATCACACAGTTTACTTCTAGAAAAATTAGATCGTTGTGGCATTAGAGGCACTGCTTTAAGTTGGTTTAAAACCTACTAGGCAACAGTCGGTTGAAATAAGCAGACTTAATTGTAATAATGTGGTACTAAGACACAAATCACATCCCAGAGAGAACAAGTATGGAGTTCCGCAGGGTAGTGTTTTAGGTCCCCTGTTGTTTTTGATCTATATTAATAATCTTCCGGACATAACTAACCATAAATGTATCTTATTTACTGACGACATATCTGTGATAGTAAAAACAGATAATAATAAGACGCTAAGAGACCATATAATTGACATTAACAATACAGTAAAAGCAATAATAGAATGGCTTAAAAATAATAATCTACTTATAAATCTTGACAAAACTTATTTTATAAATTTCAATAACATATTATACCAGACAATGGACATTAATTTCGAAGGACAAAAATTAAATAGTACAAACACAACAAAATTCTTAGGTATATGGATAGATCAAAAACTAAATTGGCAAAATCAAGTTGAAAATGTTTGCAAAAAAATCAACAGATTTTCATACGCACTCTATAAATTAAACAGAGTAGCGACAAAAATGCAGCACTTACTGCGTACTTTGCCTATGTGGAATCCGTTCTGCGGTACGGGCTCATTATATGGGGTAATAGCACTGTTGCAAGTAAGGCATTCCTTGCGCAAAAAACATGTATAAAGGCCATATGTGGTACTGCGCCCGATGAGCCTTGCAAACCGTTATTTAAATCATTAAAAATACTACCCCTCCCTTGCCTGTACATCCTTGAAATTGCGAAGTTTGTAAAACAAAATATGTATTATTTCAGGCAAGCGAAAGATGTGTACATGCGTAATACCAGAAATGGCGATAAACTTATTGTTGACCTCGTTCCCAAGAATGATCGATTTACTAAGAACTGCTACTGGATGTGTATGCTCATATTTAATAAAATACCTCAAAATATAAAAGACTTGCCCTTTAACAGATTCAAACGCGCCCTATATAGGTGGCTAAATGAGCATTACTTCTATAATGTTAATGATTATTTAAATTTGATATGACATTATGACTTGTTTTTTTTGTACTTGACTATTATCTTAATTCTTATGTGACATATTATGTATCGATATTATGTATTGCCATTTTGTAAACACTATGACATTCCAATTATTATTTTGAATTTTGATTGAATTTAATGATTTAATGTTTTTAACTTTGTCACTTTTTGGAAAAAAATGTATTTGATTTGCATGCTATTTATAAATGGCTGGAAAATCTGAACTAAATGAAAATAATAACCACCTAAATGTACCCTTTTCCAAACGCAAATAAATTTTCATTTCATTTCACACACACATTTGCCCCTTGCGGGATTCGAACCCGCAACCGCCTGGTTTAGAAGTCCGTGGCGCGAACCACTACACCAAGACGGTCGTCTTGTAAATAAATAGTTATCTATCTAAGTAAGTAGATGTATAGAAAAGAATACCAGAGCCAAACAAGACCTACGTTTTGTTTGGCTTTGATGATCGAAGTTCATGGTCACTCGCTGTTTAAATGTCTATAGAGACACAACATTGTTGATTGTAACGCAAGAAAATTAGGCCTATTATCTGAGTTGAAAGCCCACTTGCGCAAGTCTGGATTAGCTAATCTGGAAAGACGACTTGCGCCCGTTCAGATCAGCTAATCAGGATTGGCGCAAATGGCCCTAAGGGCTGGAACACTGGTCAGGTGGGAGGGTGGTAGCTACCAGGCGGCACCTAACGGAGCTTACCACCGCTGATAGAATCGTGCAGCTGCCATCACAAACTGGAGTTTGTGATGTTCCCCGGAGTGGACTCCTAGGTAAGGAGGTAGGCATTATAATATATTTTTTATTCAAAATCATCATCGCCATTGATCAATAATTTAAGGACGACTGAGTGTCCCCAAATATACCCCCATAGATTTCCAAAGGGACAGGTTGTAAGCGACCCACATCTAGCTTTATCTTACAAACTTTATAAGGTCGTCTGTACTATTGGGGCCAATTGCGCCTTACCACTATGCAGAAAAATTCGCTTAGCAGGCTCAAACGATTTCAAAACTCAGCATTTTTAGTTTTGCGTGGAAGTCAACTAGGTAGTTATGGATCGTAAAACATCAATGAAATACGGGGAGTGGGCGTTCGTATTCGTTTTTTAGAATTTTTTAACACTCTCAGATGCTCTTTAACTAAACATTTTGTACTAGGCGATACCAAAAGAAAAAACACGTGTTAAAATTTTTCCTCATAGATTATTATGTTAATGTTCGATGGTAGTTAAAAAAGTCACCTGTACCACAGAATAACTATAGTACAAGTACCTGTACAAAGAATATCGGCCTAGCTTCCCACATTGGTCTTCACTTCATAATAGTACTTACATCAAACCTATTGAAGTATTAACACAGACAATTTGATGGCGTACCTATGTTTAAGGAAGGCTTTAAATAGTATGCTAATCGATACCACTAAATAATACTTACTTAGGCCTTGAGGTGACGAGCAGCTGTCATGGGCAAGGGCGATCATTCGATTAAACATTGATCAAATATAAATCGAATTGGAAGCACCTAATGTCACAATAATTTGCTTTTTATGCATGCACCAATTTTTTATGCAGCTAAAATATATTTATAAAGCATATAAATAGACAAAGACAACACTACTGTTACAGCGTGCTAGACCTAAAAAAAATGTAAAAATTGTAGAAAAACTTGTCGTATGTAAATAACGTCCTTTTAATACCTTTTGAATGCCCTAATCCATCTAACCACAGAATATAAACGAGTATCGATCATTGAGGTCAATAAATGTATAGCTTGACATTTCGATAATCGCCCGATTAATTTTGCGAATTGAACAAAACAAAAAGATTTATTACACCATCTATTCACGAAATGGTTGTTGTTTATTTTGTGATAGCGGCAAGTAAAAAAAAATACCTGGGTACGAATAAAAGTTAGCAAAAATCCACTTTTTTTGTTGAGAACGAGTAGTTTTATTTTTGATATGAGCGATATTACTATGAGTAACTATATTTTTCAGTAAGTAAACATGGCATGTTGTTTATTTTACGCCATGCACAACTGTGTAATACCTCACATACTGTTACGATAGGTTATGTTCATTTAATCATTTAGTCCGTTTTTTGGTTGACAAATAGTAAGGTAAACAAACTTAACATTCCTTTCATATAAAATTAGCTTAAAAATAAGATAGACACAAAAATAAGAACCTACTATGGTCATTTATCATTTTATACATACAACGTTTTGTATGTAGGTAATAACAAGTATTTTTAAACGTGTTTCATTTTTAAAAGCATGAAAAGATTGTTTACAATGATTTTTATTTATTTAATAAGATCACTGGTACGACTAGTAGCGCCGTCTGTAGGCGGAAGTTGAAGGTGTAGGTTACTAGCCAAATAAATGTCATTCTGTTGCTAAGCCACGCTTTTTATTTATGTCCCATTGGCGACGAGTGGGTTTTAAACGAATTTACGCGTATTATAAAGTTTGGGACCGGTTTCTTATACCGTTGCTGTAGGTCAGGGCGTAGAATGACGCAGACATGTAGACCAAATTGTGTCCGCAGGGAATAAAAACCGATATTCATTGTCCCGGGTCAGCACTGAAGCCGATAATAATTACAATGTTTATAAACCAGGGGAGCTGGTGAACGAAAGGTTGGAAGACGCGACCGGCGATGGCGAGCAGGAGGCGGCTCCGATTCAGAACGAACCGGCCGACACTAGCGCGGATCACCTATCGGAGGTAGTGATGGGAGGGCCGGAGTCTCCTGCTGCGCCGGCGCCGGGCGCGTCAGCTCGGGCACTGCGTGCGTACTACCGAGACAAGCGTTCCTGTCTGAATTTCATTGTTAATTAGTTAAATAGTACATAATATGCTAGTTATATTTGGTTATAGTCCAAATGTTGGTTGTAGATTTAAGTGGGGAGAAGTGGTACGACTAGTAGCGCCGTCTGTAGGCGGAAGTTGAAGGTGTAGGTTACTAGCCCAATAAATGTCAGTCTGTTGCTAAGCCACGCTTTTTATTTATGTACCAATCACCAACAAGGTAACATTAAAACATATAATGAACACTTACAATACAGTAACATAATGAATGCAAACTTAATTATAGGTGACAACGACATGCGATAATATAAGAAAAAAATATAATCACTCCCACTATTACGCTACAACTTGTTCTTAAAAATAAAATCAGCTCTGGCCAACCCCTGTGGGTTTAGAGACTTATGGTAGAGAAGATTTAGAGTAAGAATGGCAAAATCGAAGCTTATTAGAGAAATGAATTTAATATCGATTCGTCAGCATGCAGCATGCAGATAATTTACAAGTGAATTGTACAATTAATATTTTTATACACAACATAGAGATGAAAGAAAAGCTTGTTGTATATTATTATGTAGTTCAGGGTTTTCGCTCGTCAATCCGTTTTCTACACTTTTGTAAAAATACAGATTGGAAGCCACATCACACTTGCAGTCTTTTTTGTTGTATTGAAAGATCGCTGGTGGTGCAAATACTAAGAGTCAGCGTTTGAAAATTATATACGATAATGAGAATGACGATACGATGGCGCAGTGGCAGGCGGGTTGTCTCTCATGCAGTAGGTACCGGTTCGATCCCAGGTGCCGCCACGTACCAATGACTTTTTCTGAGTTATGTACATTCGTTGTTTTACTAACCGATGCTTTTACGGTTAGGGAAAACATCGTGAGGAAACCTGCACATTCAGGCGACTGCATGTGTAACCATGATCCAAAACTGGTCAGGTTCCCCTGGTAACATGGTCACGGAGGTCAGATGGCGGTCGCTTCACTGTAATTACCTGATCTGCCACATCAAGATGTGTCACCAGGGTCCGCTAACCATGATCCTTGGATCATGGTCTCTCGCGTGCGAATGCACAACCGGGATAACGCTAGGAGATTTTTTTAAAATGATAACCGATACGCCATCTGGACAGCCATAGTAGTAGATAGTGTAAAGTAAATGGATGAGGAAATCGGTAGGTACAATCAATTTATCCATACAAAGAATTAATCGCTAAATTCCTATGTTAACTCGAGAACAGCTGGAATGACCCAGCTACTTTTAAATTGCTAGCATGAAAGTCAAAATATGTCCTATGACGTTTCAAAGTTCGAGACAGCTAATTTAGAATAAATTATGGACATCATAATTTAGAATCATAGCAATTCTATCTATTACTAAATAATTGCTTAAGTTATAAAAATAATTATGATTTATTTGCATCGAAACTGACAACACTAACACATAACGACGCATTTTTAAAAAAAAAATCTAAGTGTGATTTGATATTGTTAAATATGAGACGGCTAGTTTGGATTTAATGTCATATACGCAGAGGTCGGAATTAGGTAGAGTTATTTATATACTTGCATAGATATGTTGATATAAATGTGGACCTTCCCGAGATTTCTAATGGACAATCCCGTGTGGCCAACAATATTACAAATAAATAATAATAAAAACCTCAGAGATAGACAAATAAAACAAAGATAATTAACATACAATTTTTATTCATTAATGTAAACACATTCATTCACAATACAAATTATTGATTGTCTTCGGACATCCGATGTCATTGATGTAAGTTTGGCAAAGTCGCGCGTGCAGTAGATTAAACTTTGTAAAAGTAAATAACTTTTTATAAAAAAAAACACGGGATTTTTTTCTGCTCTTTAAAATTAATCTCGGAATTTGAGGCATGTCCACTTTATTCTTTCGTTGTATGAAATCAGTGTAAGTACTTGAATAACTCTACCTAATTCCAACCTCTGCATATAAGTAATGTGACATATACGGGTCAGATGGCAGTCGCTCCACTGTAAATACCTGATCTGCTATATTCTGGATCATGGTCAGCGGATTATAAGCCCTCGCGTGCGACTTAATCACACTTAATCACTCCATTAAGCCATTGTGGGTATCTTCCTTTTTTCTTTATTCCAACCACCTCAGATTTTCACAAAAGGCTAGCAACCTGCCCAGGTTACTACAGGCCTCCAGAAATGTTGCAGGGGGTTTAATAATATATCCGCCCGTTGTTCCGCCACGCCTGCGCATTCCATGAGCACGTTTTGTGGTGTTTCTTCTGCTTTCATGCATCCTTTGCATAGGGGGCTGCCTGTGACACCTATGGTTGGTGAATAGGTGTTTGTTTAGAAGACAGAAATTACCCAATTTGAGGCAATCGATTTCCGCGCGCTTATGACCCATCTACGAGTGCCTCGTTTTAAATGTCTTATCATTGTAGACGACAGTAAAAATAAAATATAAGAAACGCTGTCGCCTATGACTTATCTCCTATCCATCTTTCAGCGCACGCTGCCGGTTCATATTGAGGAACATAAATAAATAGCCCTCGATCATCGCCGGCATTCTTCCAAAACCACGTTTATATTTAGACATTCGAGGTTAGATAAAAAGCATTTCGTTGTCCGAGTCCCTACTATGCTAAACAACGGATTTTCGACATTAGATAGTTATAAGACCGCCTTAATAGTACATCTTTCTGTGTGAATTGTATTGTTTCACCTTTCTCTTTTCTATTTTCTGAGAGCGAAAGAGACGCTTGTACCGAAGTGCGGACTACGTCTTTTAAAGTAGGACTCTGTAATTCATACTCGTAGCTAGTAGTCTTTGATTTACGCCTGTGGGGGCAACGAGATTACAGTTGTGTTGTACCGTAAATTACGTTAGTGGTATAGTCAAGATCAAAAGTATTGGCCCGTTTGAAGTTTGCAAAACATTGAGTAATGTTTTGTTTCATTTTCGTGATATTTTTCTTTGGGATCAGAGGTGATGAAAACGGAAGATTTACTGCTAGTTACAACGATATTTCTTTTCGCATCGCAAGGAATGAATACGTAATATACTAATTAACTAAGTAAGCGTAATAAAAATATCTCATTATTATTACAATTTGAATCAATTAAATAAGAGATTCCTTAGATTAGGTTTAAAATTTTGTTCAAAAACATACATTTTTATATGAAAGCCTAGCAACGCGAATTACAAATTAATTATTATGGAACAATAGAGCCATTGTCTCTGATATCTTTTGTCAGTATAAACCTTTTATTGCTTCTCTTTTAGACCCGAGTTCACAAATTATTAAACAGCATGTTAATCTATATTAACGGATTGTTTGACACATTCCCCATGCAAAATATATCAAATAATATCTTAACTGCTGTTTAAAAATTAAACATGTGATGGTGAACTCGACCCTAAGTATAGTTTTGAGAACAGCTTTAGATTCTCTGTGGCTCTAGGATATACTCGTATCTCAACTGTACCTTAGAATCAACTCAATGTTGTCAACTTTTCAAACTTCTTTTTCAATTCAATGGCCACTTTTCCAAGTCCTTCTGTTTTCGTATTTCTTATTATCTTTCTTTAAACTTGATCAAAACTTTCTCCAATTTCGCCTTACGACTGTTTCTCTACCTTTTTTTATCAACTCCGCTTCAAGATACAAATCCGATTTTGTTCATCGCTTCTTTTCATTTTACTCATGATTAATTTCACTAAGGATTCGAAGATGGAGTTACTTGTATAAGAATTTGTGATTGGATTTTCCGTGAGCTGAATTCGGTTCAAGTTTTTACTAATCAAGTACAGGGATTGTGAGTTTTAATACAGCTTATGCTGGTATATTTTGGAGAGGGCTCGAATTGATTTAGATGGTAAGAGTCTTGTATCTCTTAGCGACAGTCGGGCTTCTGATATTTCTAGAACCTTAAGAAATATAGCACAATTTGACGATTCATATTATTTGTAGTTAGCTATTTGGTTATGACATATTTCAGATTTATAAGGCGGTGAAAGTTTGTATGGCAAATTTAATATTTGCAGGGACGAAGTCGCGGGAATCGACTAGTACTCATAAACACATACAGGGCGTCCCAAAAAGAGCGTGCCAAAGTGACACTGGAGATAGCTTAGCCAATTTTATTTATTTAAAAGGTCGATGTCTAAGTAATCTCTTGTGCTGACACTAAAGATAACTCAGCCATCTTAGAGTCTGGCGTGGTATTTATGGACAGAAAGTAACATTATTTCCCAAAATTATTATTTAATTATTTCATCATATCATATAATATCAGCCTATTGCAGTCCACTGCTGGACACAGGCCTCTCCAAGACGGCGCCAACTTTCACGGTCCTCCGCTTCTCGCATCCAACCACCACCGGCCACCTTCCTCAGGTCATCAGTCCATCTAGCAGGGGGGCGTCCAACACTACGTTTCCCGAGACGTAGTCTCCATTCGAATACCTTCCTACTCCGACGCCCGTCGGTTCTGCGACAGACATGGCCAACCCACTGCTACTCGTACTTCAGCTTACTGCACCTCTAAACGATATCTATGACTTTCGTCTTTTGGCGGATGATCTCGTTTCGGATTCTATCCCTTAGCGAGATCCCCAGCATATACCGTTTATGAATTATTAATTAATTATTCCCCTTTTTTTAAGAGTTATCTGAAAGGTCGATGGCTAAGCTATCTCCAGCTTTAGTTTGGCACGCTCTTTTTGTGACACCCTGTATATTAACTTATTTCTCTTTTTCATGTTATAGCTATGAAACTAAAAAAGAACTTGGTTCTAATGTGTGTTCCGTAATGATTTGGCCTTAACCACGACGCCGGTCTGGCGCCATAGTTTTTATTACTCTTCCCCACATACGTACCTAGTGCATTATGCATCGTTCAAAACCTATTAAAACCATAATTCAGGTTTTTATTTGCTTAACGACAGATAACGATGGTTTTAAAACCGTTATTTCTTTTACCGCTGAATTAACATCATCATAAATTATAATTATTTCAGCATCATAAGTTAAATGCAAACCTCTAAAGGACGATAACAGCCTTTGTCTTGTAACTTCACAGATAATTGTCGTAAATAATGTCCTCCTAGCCGAATCAACAGTGATCAGCCAACTGTGCAGGAGATGTGTGCACAATACCAATAATACACAAGTGCAGTCTTTCTTCCTTCCACAGATCATAGGAAGAAGGGGTGTAAACCGTGCGGACGCGTAATTACAGTCATTTTCAAAAATATCACTGCCTAACTGTGAAAGAAAAACATCGTGAGAAAACCTGCACGCTAGTTGGCTCTATTAAAAATGCCGAGAAAGTCGTGTATGCTTCATTCCACATAATGATCACGACCCTCAGTCATGACGTACACAACTATGAGTGTAAACTACGTAGCGATCGCAACGTCTTTTGTAGTTAGATAATCATTTTACTACCGCAGAGTTCGATTATGTTATGCACTTTAAAACTGTTCGGTGAAAAGCATAAACTGAAGGGTACATGAGTGGACTGATAAAATGGTACAGTGGTTTTATGATCGCAAGAGGTTTATTTATTCTTTGAAATACGGGGTGTTCAAAAATTCGAACAAGATGGTTTGTTTCCTGTAGGTATGCTAAAGTCGCTACTGAATCCATACAATTTAACTCGTACGTTTTTTGTATTTATACAGGATACTCGGTGTACATTTTATGTTTGAGTTTTAAAAACGTAAAAACAGATTCAATTGAAGTATAGTAAGTACTATTAAATGAAATATTTTAAATATGATATGATATTTTTAAAATTGCCTTTTTATGGTCAGATATGAGTATATTAAGAAACATTTGGCGTATTTTACAAAATAATATTAAGCCGCCTCCTACCTAGAGGAGCCCAAACTTGGTATGTTTTGAAAATATTTATTTGATTACCAAAATATTTATTTGAAACCACAGCATAAATAATAGAACAAGCTCAAACGGAAAACAGCAGTGTAACCCTGTCTGAGATTAAATATTACGACGAACTCTTTTAGAAACTGGTAGCTAAATAGTTTTTAATCATGCTATAAACTGAATTTTGTATATACCATTAAATTACTTGCAAAAACTAATTTTTTACCTACACTAAACTATTCACCAGTCAGTCAAGAATATTTTTCACGACTAACCAGCCGTGCACAGTTTTAGTGGACCAAAACCCCATTTCATCGTTAAAGTTCCCGCAAAACTTTTCTGTATCCGTCCAGGAACTATAATACAAAGGAGGAAGCAATTTGTTAGTATAACTTTACAAGAGAAATAATGGAAGCAGTCAATACAAACGCGATCCTGACCGATGGCAGTTCGTGGACGAAACTTCAGCGTGTGTACATTGTAGATAGGGTCAGCCAGCTCATTCAAAATCAAAATAAATGAATAATGCTCATCATCACATACATTGCTCAGATCCCAAAGAAAGGAGCTTAACTTGTGTTATAGAAATCTGAAACAACGGTACCACGTGATCCAGACCCGAGAGAATATAGAAAATGAGAATTTTTATATTCATTTGGAGAGCAAACATATAAGTTATCAATAATTTATTGGGATTGCACCCTCAACACTTAAACAAATTTTTTTTCGATTGGGTTTATTTTCTAATCTTTTGGCAGTTTATCTGCCTGTACCTACCTAGTAGTGGCCGCTGTAAACACCCCTAATTTTACTTTTCAACTATTAGTGTTTATAATAAAATATATGCTGACTTAGTTACATACTTCATAATTTTAATTGATACGTTTTAGACCAACGTTTAGATAATAACTTAGATATAACATTATTTTGTAATTTCAACTTATTGTTAATTTGATAATAGTACCTAAAAGTGTTGTAAGCTCTTTCTAGCCTGAGATACAGGTATTAATAACCTAGTTCAGGCAAAGAAAGTCTTCTTTATCTTTTAACTATTGTTTGCTAATATGAATAATTTGTGTACACATGTAATTGAATAAATGATTTATTATTATTTATTATAGTTAAAGTCATTTTGCAAGCCATTTGAAAAAAAAATATATGACTCAGTCACTTGTTTTCATGTTACAGTTTTTCTATTTTATCTATCAACTATAATAAAATACATATCATAGCTTTAAAATGCATTGTTTTTTTTTTTTAAATTAATTTCTGACTGTCTAATTCTAGTTAGTTTTGTTAGGTGGATTCCCAAAAAAATTATAAAAGGAATATCCATTGGATTTCAAAATGTTAAATTAAATTCAGTTTCGAATCAGATAAAATAAACTAACTTCATAGCACTGGCAATTTTGTAAACTATTGTAGGAATGTTAAACAGTAACATAATTATTTATGTACTGGCTGTTATACATATGCTAATATAACTTTGCTGAGCAAATATAGTGGCCGCTGAGAAAATGGCGTGCCATTAGTGTGGTTAAACTGTTTTATTATTTACTGCCATTCCGTTGAGGAACGACTATCGGAAGACTACGTTTAGTCGTCAGCTCATCAGGCAAAACATTTGTGTTGCAAAATCATCTCTATTACTTTAAGTATAATGTCCGCTGGGTTTGCCTTGACTTGCTTCGTACATTTATCGAATCACTCCAACATCTGGCGATGTATGTACTTAGTTCAGAAGATCTTTTGGTCTCAAGACTCAATCAGTTATCTTATTCAGTTGTATTAAAGGCGATCTCGCAACAAATTTGTATAATCTAAAGTGATGGCGACTGGCCGGCCGGCCAAGAAATTACCATAAAGTTGAAAATCATTCACGCATCATAGAACAACAGGGTTAATTTACCCGTGCAAAATAATGCTGACAGCTACTACCACAGAATAAGTACTAGTACTTTGTACAGAAGTATGACTTAGCAATTGTATTCAAAGAAATGTCTACTCAATGTCGTCAACAATATGGCGTAATTTAGTTCGCTTCAGAGTCAAGCACATTTTCGTGTAGACACCTACAAAAATCCATTGCAAGATAATTTCATACTTATTGCTCTGGAATATGATTCATAATACACTAAACCTATTTAGTGACGTAATATCACGCGACGCGATAGGATTGACCGCTACGAGAAGCTTCTAACGCCATCTAGCGCCTCTTTCTAGTACTTTATTCATTCTCGTCCAGCCAGCAACGTAGGCGCGCGGCCGCCGGTGAATAAAACGCGCGAGCGTGTCGTTGGCCGGTAGCGACACGCAACTTGTTTTAGCCCCTAAGTAAGGGTCGCCGCGCGTAGGTACGTTTTTGCTAGAGTGAGTGCTATGAGTGAGTTCAACCTTATCGCTATTTACTTTACACACTTTACAAAAGTAGTATACCAGTTTCCTGGCCGACTACTGAAAGTTCTCCTGAATGAGTGAGTCATCGTTGAACTATTTACGATTCATGTTCTTGATGGAGTTTCCTCCATTCATCTTTATCAGAGAGAGACGAGTGATATTACTAGTTGCTTTGACCTGACACGAAACAACATCCAATTTTATTTAGCCTTTAGACGCGGATTTATTAGATTTTAGACCCCTGGGTGCTATTTCCCGCATTACCTAATGCGGGAATAGCCCCTGGGTCACAGATTATAATAATAGTTACCTGGGTCGAGTCGGTCAAGTCGAATAACGAATGAAATATAACATTATATTTATAAACACGTATTTTTTGCGTCTTGAATATTAAATTCAGAAGTAGATGACAAATTGTACGATTTAGTTTTTAGTGCTACTGACTGAGCTACAGTTGAGAGAGCATTCTCCCGGATAGGGAAGGGTTTGTGTTTGTGTCCCACCTGTAGACGATTGAAGTTTTTTTGAGTGCATAATTCATTTTTGGTTTTCCTATCCGTATAATATAAGGTACTCTGTATGTTTGTTTTTTTGAACCGGTGTAATTAAAACAACGGTGAACGGTATAGAAATCTCAAATAACGGTAGTAGCGCATCACCCAAACCCGAAACAATATAGAAATATGAATTTCTGTATTGACCCGACCGGGAACCGAACCCGGGACCTCAGAGATGGGGACACCTTGAAAACCGATGTGCGAACCATTCGGCTACAGGGGTCGTCAGTGTAATTATCGTAGTGGATACGTGTGGATTCGTCTTAACCCGTTAAGTACGGAACCCTAAAAACATATGAATCCTTCGCTTTTCATAATCGTTTTTAATCCCGATACTAGAAATACGTTTGAATAAAGTCGCATCCAAGAGCTAGTGACTCGTATATCTCAAGATTGAAGAATTTACTGGCAATAAATGCCGAAGCGTCCATCCCTCGCTGAAACGGCACGTGACCTCCCAAGGGGGAGGGGGGTGGAAGGATGTAATCTTTCCTACCTGTAGTACGGATATCGTTGGGCGAAGCGCAGAGGTGAATAGCCGATACTAATCTTTGGAAAACTTGGAAAAAAACATTTGACTGTCGAGTATCGGATCGTCTGCAACTTTCGTTGCATTTTTCGATTTATTGCCGCGAGGCGAACCAGGGTCCTTAGACAAGATGCAATCTATTCTATAGCAAACCTCGCTATTGCCAACGAAATGTCAAAATATGTATGCAAAAGTCATGTGATGTTACGATTGCTATGACAGTTTCATAGATTTTGTTAGCGATAGCGAACTTCCCTTTAAAATAGATTGCATCTTGTCTATAGGCCCATGTGTGATAAGGCTATCACACATGGGCCTATAGACAAGATGCAATCTATTTTCATCGTTATGCAGTGAAAACAGGCGTAACGATGAACGGAAACATTGAAACATGTACACCAGTTGGTTGTTCGCTAATGTGTAAAATGGAAAAAACAATAGAAAACCGTCCCTTTTCTTTTAATATTGGAGAGTATAGAGAGAGTGAGAGAGAGAAAAGTAACTAATTTTAAAGCTACTCTTCATTAAACGTTAATCAATCTATTTAAATATAACATATTTCCCTACCTACCAAAAATAACAATAGAGGGACGAAAAGTGGCACATACCCAAAATTAACTGAACTAGCGATGGGCGATTGTTCGAAAAAAAATAATCGAATGAATCGACAATCGACCATTCGAACTATCGAATGTCGATTTAGTAATTCGGAAAAATAATAATCGAATAATAATCGACAATCGAATGATAATCTATACTCGGCCCTTCGATGCATTCGATTGAATTGCCGCGACAGGACAGGCAGCGAACGAATGATTAATCGACGCGACGAATGACGATTCATTCGTTAGTAGTACGGCTTGCGCACCGCACGCTCCGGTATTGCTTGCCGCATAATCGAAGGATAATCGAATGACTGCGGTTGCTTATCGAATTATTCGAATGGTCCCTCCATTCGAATAATTCGATTAATTTAGTAATAATCGCCCATCGCTAAACTGAACCCATCTACAAAAATATATTGCATATTAAGGAGCGCCGGAGCACTAATCTTTGCTAAAATATTTTCATTTAATTTCCAGCAACTTTTCATTAACCCAGACAAGGCGTTTAACAATTAAAGCAAGTTAATGGGTTTAAATTTTGAGATTCAAAAGTCTAGGTCATTATCACTTGTTCTGCCTTTGCTTATGTTTTCAGGATTTCTTACGAAAATGTTAAAGATTTAAAACTTGCGACAGCTTGCTTGACTTTTCAAGCGATATTTTTTTTCATTTGCAAGTCTACCTTATTTTGTATGTGTGAAAATTTGCCAAACCGATATTGGTAACCAATACTCTATAATTGTTGGTAACTAATCAATGTTGTATTTCGTAAATTTGACAGGATGAAACGTCAAAAACTGCTATTGAAAGGCGAGTGAAATAAAATGCAAGAATATACCCTCAGTTACCCACCCCTGCAATCAAGCTGCAGAGCTCACGTCGGCAGTCAGCAGAGATCGTCAGCTCAGCAGTCTGATGTAGCGTTGCCGTACTATCGATAGCTAAATCATCAACAATATCGATAGGATATCGATAGTGACCTTTTATCAATTGTATTGTGAATATTATTCGATGCAGCATATAGTAACTGATGTGATGTAAACGGCATGACATATTTATTAAAATAAAAATTAAGGTGGATTCATTCTACAGAGGCATTGAAATAATAAGACAATAAACAAACGAAAAAAGACAGACTACAATAATTAAGAAACGTCAAAATAAGTGTTGCGATTTCTTAGGCATTTTTAAATGTTTTAGCATGTTTTCATCTAACTTTAGTCGGTAACACAACAAATACTATTGAATAAAAGACCACTATCGATAGGACAAAACCATCGATACTATCGATAATTGTTGCAATAGTCAGAGCCGATACTATCGATAGTATTGCTGTGTATCGATATATTTATACTAATGGAGTTATCGATACTATCGATGCGATTGCTTTTGCCTCAACTATCGATAGTATATAGATAGTATCGATACTATCGAGCGGCAACGCTAGTCGGGTGCAATCAGCAGACGTAATGGCATATCCATTTTCGGCGCCGGTATAGTAGACTTCTTGTTCGATTGAATATCAAACGATTTATAGGTCTTACTCTGGAAAACTTTGTACCTTTGTATTTTTCATACATGTTGCATTAAAAGTCTTCAAATATTGTCAAATTGATTGAAAATGTCCCATTCATCTTCATCAATTCATCTAAGGTATTTTCGGCTGTCACGCTTGCTTGCACTATCTTTATTTTTTCGTAAGTAATTTTATCAAAATAAAGATCAACCGTATCATCCGATGGGACCACATTTGATTAATTTACGTGTGCAAAATTTACTTTCGTAAAAACTTGCAAACAAATAAATATAATTCTTATTTTCTCGATTATTAAGCAGACATTTGACTTCAATCTCCCCTGAGGGTAAGCGACAATGCATCCTAGTATGGATCATGTCTGATTAGTGTTACTGATCAGATTGTTACTAATCAGAGTAGTAGAGAGCCTATTCTCTCTTTTTTTTAGTATCCAAATCATACTGTTTAGGGAACACGAGAGTGGAATTCGAAGTCCACTTTTCAACCGACCGCAAGAAGAACGAAGATTATATAGCGTTGCGTAGGTAATATAAATTTATGTCAACGATATATGGGGCGAGACCCCGCCTACGTGCTGTCATCATTCTAGCAATGACTTGGACATCTATAGTGGAAAATACAGTGGTCTTTCGCAGTAGGACCTTAGAAGGGAGTCGATTTCGTGTCCGATTTGGAACGTGCCTGTGCTTTACGTTAGCTCTTTGTCTGTCTGTGTTAGGTACGTTTTGGAAGAGAAGTAGGTATAGCTTAAGCGGTTGTTCCACCTGCCAAAATAAGTCTTACTAAAAGATTCACTAACTTATAATGAAATAGCATTAAGAAAGGAATTTAAATTTCTGAAATGCTATTTAAATTTGAGGCCAATTTTTTAAGTACAGATTATTTATTTTGCATTCTAACAAGCTCGAACTTAACTACCAAAAATAATACTAAGTACGAACTAAAATATGCTAGGCAGACAATATCTACTTACAGTAATTTCGTATGGATGATTTTGTAGTTGCAACTACCTGAAAACAAAAAAACAAATTTATTTAAAAAAATATTGGTAGGTACGAGTATACACAAATATAAAAAATACTTACAATCAAAAAAGTTTGCGATCACTTAGTGAAAAGCGAAATATTTTTTAGTACAGAAGACTTTATAATTTCATACTCTTTTTAAATTATTTAGAGCTGTAATATAAAACAATAAAACAACTTCATTGTTTTTCCATATAAAAGCAATATTTGAATCCACGATTTTGCTAGTAATCACAAACTTTTTTTGATACGCGTATCAAAAAAGTGTATTATCAATTTATGGTATGTCGAATGGCTTAATAAAGTAATATACACGCTGAAGTTTTAGTGGTTTTCCCGCAGCAGAACGATTTATCTTTAGTAGTACTATCGAATCATGCGAGTTTTTTTTACTAAAAATATTTTTGGTCTCAAGTTATCAAAATAAATAGTCATTAACTCGAAAACGTGAGTAACGATAGTTTCTTTTACGAGAATTAACGTATTTGGGTACTGCTGGCCGCACGAAATCAATTTTCGAAGCAAAAGAAGCTCTACGCACTAAGCAATACAGCATAAATTGCACTAATTTTACTGCAGAAAATAAGCATTAAAATTTCAGCGTGTATATGATGATAATTAAATAAATCAAAATAGAATAAATAAAATATATGATAATAATTAAATAAATCTTTTTAATTTCCTCATTTATATAACATGATTGACAAGATCTTAAACACTCCAAGCACCTGCAAATTTAATCGCGCCATTTTCTCGGATACGATTATTTTATGGTAATTAATTTTAATAAAAGCCCATGGCGTATTTAAGGAAGCTTTATTACAGTCATTAAAGGGATGTGTCACATTTAATTTATATTTCATTACCTGGTAATTTATGAATGAATAAGGAAATTCAACATAAGTATTATTAAATTCCATATTACAATGTCAGGAGATTGCCATTGCTACTATTAAAAGCCTAACAACTTATACGCGCTTCCTTTTTTAATTAAAAAGAAGTGTGTTTTTCCGCGGAATACAGATTACAGATAAACCTAAATATTCATCTTTTCGAGTTCGTTTTAGGTTAAAAAACAATATACAAACGTACAGCATTTGTAAAATAAACCGTCATGTAGATAAAATTTCGTCGAGGGAAGGATTTTTATTGTGGGTGTTTGCCATGTTAGAAATGATGAAATAAGACAAGTCGACAAATTTTGTCATGTTAATCGACAAAATTATCGTGGAATGCAATAAGCTAGAATAATATCTTTCATTTTTAATTTAATATCAACAAAGACATTATATTAGTTTCATCAAAAAGTTACACACGAAAACAATCTACCCGATACTTTCTGGGTTGATAAAACATTCATCATCATCAAATTTAAGAGCTAGGCTCTTGTCGGTGGAGTTTCTTCCATTCCTCTCTGCTTTCCGCCCTTCTCTTAACCTCCTGATACGACCCGACATTTATCTTTTCTTTTATTTGCTGCATGTAGCTTATTCTTGGTCTTCCTCGCTTCCTTTTTCCTTCTATTCTTCCTTCTATTATCGTTTTAATAAAATTGTCGTGTCGAATCAGGTGGCCCAACATTCGTCCCCTCCTACACTCTATTGTTTCCATCAATCTCCTTTTTTCCCTAACCATAGACAAAACTTCTTCATTTGTTTTCTTCTCCGTCCAACTTATACGCTCCCTTCTCCTCTAGCACCACATCTCGAAGGCTTCCAGTCTCTCTCTGTCCCTTTTTGTCAATGTCCACGCTTCACATCCATAGAGTGCTATACTCCAAATGTACACTTTAACAAGTTTTTTGCGAACTTTGCTTGATATTCTGGCCTTGAGCAGGTGTTTTTTTGCATTATAAGCTTGTCTCGCCATCGCTATCCTTGCTTTTATATCTGGTGTACATCTGGAGTCACTAGTTATCAAGCTACCTAGATATTTGAAGGTTTTAACCTGTTCTATTTTTGTGTTATTTATTGAGATAGGGATATATTTTTCCTTTTTAGAAGCAATTAGTGTTTTTGTTTTATTTATGTTAATTTTGAGACCAAATTCTTTAAAAATAGTGTCCATTTCTGTAACCAAATCTTCCAACTCCAATCTGTTTTCTGCAATGGCTGCAATATCGTCGGCAAAACGAATGAATTTAAATACGTCCCCATTAATTTTGACGCCCCCCTTTTTTGATTCCGTTATTCTACGTATCGCACATTCTATGAATAAATTAAAAATTAGCGGTGAAAGTGGACATCCCTGCCTAACTCCCTGTCTTATTTTTGCCTTTCCGTTTTCCTCTCCTACTTCTATTACCGTTTCTTGGTTTTTATATAATTCATAAATAATTCTTCTGTCTCTATAATCCAATCCAGCTTCTTTGAGTACTTCCATCATTATTTTCCAATTGACCTTATCGAACGCCTTTTCTAAGTCGATAAAAGCTATATGTGTGTCCATGTAAAAATCCAGTCTCCTGTCTATTACCAATCTCAAAGCTAGTATCGCTTCTCTGGTTCCCTTCTCTTGCCGAAACCCATATTGATACGGTCCCAAAAAGCACTCTGTTAACGGTCTTATTCTGTTCTGAATTATTTTAATTAAAATTTTACTTGCCTGTGAAATAATACTTAGTGTTCTATGTTCTTCGCATTTGAGTGTGTTTGCTTTTTTCGGTAGTGTTACAGTCTTGCTTAAATAAAAATCTTGAGGTATTTTGCCTGTTTTATACATTTCTTGAATTAAATTAAAAATTTCCTCTTTCATCTGATTGCAAGCTGCATATTTAACCATCTCAATATAAATATTATCAACTCCTGCTGTTTTCCCGTTTTGAATACATTTCAAAGCTATTTCGAATTCTTCTTTCAATATCAGAGGTCCCAGTTCTAAAGTATCTACATCTTCTTCTTTTTCCATATAGCTTTCTGACATCCCTTCTCCTGAATAAAGCTCTTCTATATACTCTATCCATCTTTTAACAATTTTTTTAGAGTCCATTAGTATTTTCCATTCTTTATCTAATATAGCTGTACTTCGTCTCTTATGTTTCTTGTCCATTTGTTTAATTATTTTGTAGGCTTTTTCCATTTCCCCCTGTTTCATCATAAACTCTATTTTATTGCATTTCTCTTCCGTATGTTTTTCTTCCGCTTCCCTACACAGTCGTGTTATTTTGTTTGTTAATATTCTGTACTCCTTTGCCTTGACATCATCCGTCTTGTTTCTTAATTCTCTTCTCTCAAGCATTAGCGCTATAATTTCTGGGCTAAGCCAGTTTTTCCTCGGAATCAGCTTCTCTTTCTTTATCGTGTCTTCTGCGCTTTTGACCATTATGTTTTTGATTTCATTCCACCTTTCTTCAATATTAATATTTTGAATGTTATTCTTACATCTATCAATAAATTGCTCTAACTTATGACCTACTTTATTACTATATTGCACTTTACTATCACCATTTATATCCTTAAGTTTATTGAGATCCAAGTTCTTTGGTTTGTGTTTTCTTTTTAGTTGCTTAGTTTTAAAATTGTGTAGACTTATAAGAAGGTTGTGATCAGAATTTAAATCGGCCCTAGGTAAAGTCTTACACAAACTTATCTGTTTTATAAATTTACTTTTAATTATTATGTAGTCAATCTGGTATATAGCAATATCTCCCGGCATTTTCCACGTATAGTCTTCTTTTTGGTTGCTTAAACATTGTATTTGTAATAATCAAATCATTTTCTTCACAGAATTTTACCAGTCTGTCCCCTCTCTCATTTCTCTTTCCCAACCCGAAACTTCCTACTGAGTTTTCTTCCTTTCCTTCACCGACCACCGCATTGAAGTCACCCATAATAATCAAACTATCTGTATCTTTAACTGTATCTAAAATTCAATCTATGCTGTCATATATCTCTTCTATCTCTTCATCTGGGTGGCCACTCGTGGGCATATAAACTTGCAATAAAGTAATATCAAATGGTTTAGCTTTTATCTTAACTGCTGTTAATCGGTCACTAAGGTGTATGGTATTTTCTATGTTTAAACCCCATTTTTTATTTAATATTATAGCGGTGCCATTAGATCCTTGTTTCTCTCCCATATATATAACTCTATATTCACCACTCCAAAAATCTCCACTTCCTCCCCATCTTACTTCAGCTAATCCCAGTATATCAATTTTGAGTCTGTCCATTTCCATCTTTACTTCTTCTAATTTCCCCGGCTCTAGCATCGTCCTCACATTCCATGTGCCAACTTTACAAGGATTTCGCTGGATGACGACCGAATCAGCCTTGCTCCTGACCCTGCCGGACTCGGACCGCCACGGCATATTACATCGTGGAAGCCCGTTGTCAAGAAATACTTTATTATTGTTGTCCATATTCATAAAACTCCAAATTAGGAAAGATAGTGTGGTGGTTTCCCTCTTGCCTTCCACACCGCAGTTTAAGAACCGGTTTATCCCGCATCTTTAATATCCAGTCAAAAGCCCTTCTTGATACTATATCTTCGGCCTTTTGCCAGTACTGATATTGCTGCTGCACAACACCAGGGGAACGCTTATTTGATGGCGGCGTTGACTCGCCATGGCACAGGATCGTCAATGAATATTGTAGCTTTTTGTAGAGAAGTTCATCCCACTGAACTCCCCACTACATTCTGGTATCCTGCCGCTGTGTGGTCGGGGACTGCTTATTCTACATATCCGCAGCTAACCACCATATCTGGTGGCCGTTCACTATCCGCCACCTGTGAACCCGTTAGTAGCCTACAGCTCAGCCCTAACCCTACAGCTCAGCCCTAACTACAGCTCAGCCCTAACAATGAGCTGGATAAAACATTGAGAACTTCTAAATAAATTACAGAATAACTTTGTCGAAAACTAATCTGTCAAAAAGTTTGTGCCTGAAATCGAGTTTGTGCCAGAAAACTTGTTAGGAAAGGGTTATAAATAAAATAAAACGATAAATTCGTGTAGAATCTGTATTTTGCCTGAGAAAATGTTTTCTGCTTAAATATTTTTATTTAAATCTAATAATTTACTATTTCTTTTTATCGTAAAACTACTTATTAAAATTGTGAAATAAAATTTTGAATAATAATCAACAATGCCTATCTAAAATTCTAAATCAAAAATATTTACAACAAGTGCAAATAAAATCATTTTCTATATAACTATCTGTAAATATTTTTTCTGACCTTTGATGAGTTCAGAGTACATCAAGTTTCAAACTGAACTAATTCTTGTAATTGTTAATAAACTAATTTAATGTGCATTCTTAGATTTTGCTAAGTACTCTTAGAAAATCTTTTAAGATCTTTTTACTTTAATGCACAATAAACATTTTACAACTGTACCATCCTCGGTTTCTTGAAAACACTTTTTTGATGTGTCTCAAATTGGCTAAATTAAAAAACCGGGTTAATGTCAAGTATTTAAACAAAAGTACTCAACTCTTGGCCATGAAACGTAAACCGTTGGTTGGTGTATCAGCGGTTAAGGAAACCTATAAAATAAACTTGACAGAATATTTTCATGGCTTTCTTTATCTTAACTGACATTTTAGGAACGCTTCCTTAAAAATCTTGGCGTCGTAATTTTGATAAGCTTATGCAAATAAGGTGGCGCTGTTGTTTTGGTCAGTACTTTCATTGTCTGTGGGGGAGTTTATTATGACAGGTTGAGGCATTAAATCTGACAGAGTTATAAGCACACTGTCATTTATGTTCAGTAGATACTAGGATCTGAAGCTAAATAATTCTCAATACCACGCAAATGTCGGATTACTGTACTGTTATCCTTCTCCGTTTAGCACTTTATTGTGTCATCAATTTTAGCGATTTAAGTTGTACAACACATTGTTGTATATCAGCCAGAAAGAGGGTATAATCCCCGTGTTTGAAAATGTTGACAAGTTAAATAAATAAAAAAAATGTTAAAAAATCTGTTCTCAAAGTTCAATTTTATACCAAATACATGTGTTAGCTTTGTAATATGCTTGTAAATAAATACGTCGTATTTTAAGTGCGTATTTTATGTACGGACGACAGCACGTCAAGATAGACACTGCGGCGTCTTATTGTAATAGGGGTAATTTTACGGTAAAAATGTAAATTCTGGGCCTATGACAAGATGCAATCTATTGTAAAACGAAGTTCATAACGAACTTCGTTTTACAATAGATTGCATAACGCTAACAAAGTCGCTAACAAAGTGTATAAAACTGACAAGAGCCGTCGAAACATTACGCGACTTTTGCCTACATATTTTGATATTTCGCTGTCGATGGCGAACTTCGCTGTAGCAAGATTGCATCTTGTTTAAGGGCCGTGGTGGCCACTGTAGGTAATATTCAGTGTTTATGTATCTTAAGTAGAGTTCACGAACATATGATTAATTTCAAAACAGTCGTTTTAATATTTGGTATAGAAATGTGTCAAATTAAGTGTCAATTTATATTTAACAGCGACAGGAGTTCACCTACACACATGTTAAATTGTTAATCAGTCGATTTAGCATTGACATATCTGTTATAGGAATTTTGACAAATTAACCGTCAATCGATGTTTATCGGCGGTTTAAAAGGTGCACTCTGGCCTTAGTTAAATACGCTTGCCCCTCGCCACAGGCTTCCCTATGCCGGTGCAAGTCATGATGAGCGATCAATCATACTTATGTGACATTGCTACCCGCTGTGATGGATACGACCTGGATATGACCTGAACTTCCAGACCGAACGGGGTGAGTGACGTCATAATGACTATGAGAGGGATTAGTTTTAGGAATTAATCTGGTTTTATATAACGACTTTGATTGCAATCATTTCACATGTGAATAATACTGTATACTGTGACGTGTTGAATGATCTGACCTACCTATACGACGACAGTCTTGGTGTTAGTGGTCCACGCTCCGGACTACAAAACCAGAGGTTACGGGTTCGAATCCCGCAAGGGGCAAATGTTTGTGTGATGAGTACGAGCATTTGTATCTAAGTCATGGATGTATAAACGTATATAAGTATGTCTATCCGTTATCCTAGTCGCCACAGCACAAGCTCACATTAAGGGCTAGGTAATTGGTGTGTTTGTTGAAACAATTTACAATTTATTATTCTCATGGTGTGTCGTTTTGGTATATTACTTACTTTATTTTTTATTAAAGCTTAAAATGTACCTACTGCAAAATTGGCATGACCTAATAAGCCAAACGCGAGCACATATTTTGATTATAACACCATGTTAAGGCATATAAATATTACTTAATTATATCTAGTTTTCCGGTTGCTCATAAAGTTCGATACATACAAGTAGACATGTGTAGTTCCTGAATGAATGATACAATTGAACTACTTCACCTATCTAGTTCATATGTATCACTCACTCACTATAGTCCAAAGCAGTTCATTTAATTCAGAAACTCAGTGATATGAGAGTAAAACGTACGGATATATTTGTTAATAGGTACTGCAAGAGCAAGACTGCAGTATTCTGCTACTGCACTGCAGTTTTCTATGTAAAATTTTCGGTATTAATTAATACATTTTTAATACGTAACGTAGGTACATAAATAAACATTACGTACATAAATAACACTTTACATCCTTTCTTAATGCGTGTAACAATATCTTCGAAATTAATGAAAATGTTTTTAATTCGTAATTCTAGACTGCCTAAATATTTAAAATGTTATTATTTAGTTATTAGAATTCTCTGTAGTACACGATACATTTAAACTGAATGAAGTAGTGAGTGAGATTTTGATAGTAGATCTGCTGAAATAAATGAACTAATTGAACTAGATGAGTGATACATATCTTTAGCTCCCACTGAACTTATTTCACTTCAGTGAACGATTTTGCGCATGTCTACCTGCAAGGTTCCTAATAAATACTTCGTCCATTACATTTTGATAAAATATGTTTATTTTAGACGCTATAGCGAACCGCCCCAGGTAAGCTGCACGGGGGTGCAATTTAACAAAAACCGGCCAAGTGCAAGTCACACTCACTCACGAAGGGTTCGGTAGGTACCATCAATATTGGACACTATATTACATAAACTTTTTTAAAATTTAAAAACGGAAAAATTACGTTTGTTGTATAGGAGTTAAATATTTATTATTTATGACTTAAATATTTATTTTATACTGTTTTTAGATGTAATAATGTTATGTTCTACTTATTATTAGCTAACAATATTTAGTTTAGTATTTCCAACAAAATATAATAATAATAATTTTAAGTCGCGAGACGGAAATTGCCGACAAACTGCTACGCAGTTTGGCAATGTTTGTTTAATTTATATGTTATATATTTTTTCTAGAATAATCATATTTAAAAAAAGAATGCATTATTAGATATAGCGGCAACAGAGTGGAGTCATAGTTCTTGTTTTTACGTAGGTGGATAGTAGTAGGTAGGTCTGTTTTTTAGGTACGGAAATCTTTAGACCAGCAAAGTTTTCAAGTTTCTTATTTTAGTACTAAAATCAAGTATATGCCAAGAAGATCCTAGCTCAGCATAAATCGTGACAGCGCGTGTTAATGCCATGATACTTATTTTTAGCAGGAACCATTTTTGGGCATTGTATACACCAAACAATGTATATTAGGTATTATTATTATTATTCTCAAAATTTAATGTATGGTATTTAGACGATGGGACACTAGGAGGTGACGCTGACACTGTTTTTTTAGACTTTTCTAGAATAATTCAAAAATTTCATACAATAGGCCTTTCTTTAAATTTTGACAAATGCGAAATTTTTATTTCAGAACATCTTCCTCTTACAAGAAGATCTGAGATAATTTCTAAATTTCATAGTTTGGCCCCCAATATTAAGATTCTCACAGACTCAACCCTCCATCTTCTAGGCTCTCCTATCTTCGATAATGCAATACCTCCTCATTTTCAAAAATTAGTAACTAAATTTGATGAATGTTCAGACCGCCTTTTGGAAATCAACGCTCATTCGGCTCTCTTTATACTTAAATCCTGTCTTTTAGTTCCTAAATTTAATTATCTTATACGATGCTGTCCTATTTGGAAATTCCAAAATTTGACTAATAATTTAGACAATCTTGTTAAAACACATTTGGAAAAGATTCTGAACATTCGTCTTTTGGAACGGTCTTGGGATCAAGCGTCCCTTCCTATCCGTTTTGGTGGGATTGGGACGCGCAAAATTTCCACTGTCTCCTTACCTGCCTTTCTATCCTCATCTTACAACACGTCCACTCTCGTTGCAAGTATCCTGCAGCCTTCTACTGCAAACTTCGAAGTGGCGTGCCTGGACGAGGCTAGAAATGCTTGGGATATAGCATATGCGAATAAATTCCCTTCAGATCTTAAAATTCAAAGGAGTTGGGACCAAATTTAGTAATAAAAATTTAATAATACTGGCTTCAGGCCTATCCTTCGGCCAACGTGGGAACCCTTTTGGACTCAGAAACTCTACGAGTCGCGATAGGTCTGCGTGTTGGTGCTGAGGTTTGCCTTCCACACAGATGTCCTTGTGGTTCTGATGTCAGCTCGTTGGGACATCACGGACTCTCCTGTATTAAAAGTGCAGGCCGCTTTTCGCGTCATGCCAGCATCAACGACATCATCCGTCGATCTCTTGCCTCTATCAATGTGCCGGCTTTACTCGAGCCGAACGGTATCGCGCGTGATGATGGCAAGAGACCAGACGGGATGTCACTTGTTCCTTGGCGGATGGGTCGGGCTCTTGTGTGGGACGCTACCTGTGTCGACACACTTGCAGCCTCTCATCTGCCCGGGACAAGCCGTGATGCTGGTTTGGCTGCGAAAGGTGCCGAAAACTTTAAAAAGAACAAGTACAGGCAGATCGACTCCCGGTACCACTTTGTACCGTTTGGAGTCGAAACACTGGGTTCGTGGGGTCCCAACGCTATCTCTTTTTTCAAAGAGGTTTCCAAGAGGCTAGTTGACATCAGTGGTGACCTAAGAGCTGGCAGCTACCTTGCTCAGCGTATAAGCATCGCTATCCAGCGCGGTAATGCTGCCAGCATCCTAGGAACCTTACCACAAGGACCCTTTTTATATTATTTTTTTTGTGTGTTGTATTAAGTAATTTATCTTAATTTTTATTAATAAGTTGTATATATATTAGGTATTATCACGGTTTCTATCCAACAGAATTCTTAACTATTAATTTCGCGTTGAATCTTATCACAATGCTATTCTATACATAGTTCGCTTACGGCTCACTGAGCAACACCACATAATGCTACATTATCTACATATATCCATTATAATGTAGTAACGGAAAATGCAAAACATTCAGCTAATTACACATATCAATATTTTGCGTTAAAGATTATACAGCCGAGGTAAATTTGTTTTCCTTAAAAAAACAATCCAAAAGGTACGGCAGATGGTAACGCGTAAATCGCTTTATCGATTTTAGTTAATTTTCAATATACAGGGTAACCTTGCAAAGGGGTGTTAATTTTTTAGCAATGACTCAGAATCAGTAACTTGCAAAGAAACAAAACTTTATTTTCTTTAAACTTAATTATTTCTATCCGCTGTTCAAAATCGTACAGGTCGATAATTTAACTCATTCGTAGAAAAATACGCACGATACCTGAGTAACGATTAAATGAAAAGTACAATACAAGTTTAGTCATTATAGTGCGCAAAAAGTGCATCATCTCTCTATTTACTCTATTTTCGGATATTTTAAAGTTTAACTCGAAAAATACTGTGATTAAAAATGGTTGCGATAAAGGCGTTTCTTTATATTATATCCTAGATATTATTTTAAAATTTTGGCACCTCTTTGCAATGTAATCCTGTATAACAGCTAAATGGGTCCTTAGATGTAAAAGGACTTAATGCCTAGTCATGGAAATGTAAGTTAAATTCATCAAGTTAATTAATACGATACTCATTTGCGTTGCCGAATTTTCGGGAAACCACTAGTTAATTTATAAAATAATTGAACAATTGAAATGGTGTGCAAATATTTGATGTTGAGGTGAGGCGGTTGAAAATAATTATTTTTAAGCCTTTTTGATATCAGCAAACCGACAAACGAATTGCTATTTTAAATACACTACTTATTGATCATGTTAATATAATAATTTCCAGCCAACACAGTGAACAAATATTTTTTCATATTTGAAACGTGGCATTGAAAAGTGATATTCTATGGTTATGTTTTTTAATTTATATGGCGATAGTTTTCACCGAGAAAATTGCAATGTAATGTACCTAACCAATTTTACCAAATACAAAGTTGTACGTAGTAGTGCGGAATTCAAATAAAGAAAATATTTATGTTAAAGTAAAATGCTGCAAGACTGCAACCTGCAACTAACATTTAGGCTCCGCGCAGATGGGCCACCACCTTATAGTCTAATCACCCAAGGTTAATTCATCCAAGGCCACCAGCGGTTGATGTCACGCGCCACGCCCTTTGGTCCTGCGCTAACGAAGGTGGTCGTCGGTGGCCGCTACAATTGACACTCATCTGCTTGATCATTTGACAGATGTTTTGTCAAAAAAGCGAGTGGCCGCCACCGGTGGCGTCTCGCTTCACGTGTGCGGTGACGTACTAAAAATAATGTAAACAGCTTGTCGCCATTCACCCGTGGCTGTGGTTGGTGGCCCATCTGCACGGAGCCTTAGAAGTAACTTATTTGTAAAACTACTAATGATGCTAATATTATTATGAAAACTTGTCAGCTATATGATAAAAAATAAATAATAAACATTTTTCATAAAAATCTCAGCGTAAATAGGTAAGTACTGAATAGTAAATCAAAGATTTTTTTCTAAAAAGCACTGACTTTACAGACTACTATGTTATGTTAGTACGGACTGTAGCACATCAAGCCCACCTTATGCAATTGTAATAAGGTTGGTTTTTGATTGAAAATGGGTGGTCTATGCTGGCCACTGTACGTACACACAATGATGAATGATAAAACTACCTTTAACTGTAGAAACATTAGAGTATTCACATTCACAGCTCACATGCCGCCCATAATAATAATAAAACCTTCCCTTCAACTGTGAATAGTGTGTATTTAAATAACCTTTGAATATACAACGTCAGTGCCAGCGCTATGTTATAGAAAATCACAGCATATAACGTCACTCGCTCACGATCCCCATTGTTTGTTATGTCTATGTCATAGACTAGAGATAAACAGTTAGCTATGCAGTTTTGTATTCAGACAGTACGTAACGAGTAGACAATAGGTTAGTCAACCTAATATGTGGAGTTATTTGGCAAGAAGTTTTGTGGCAGACGTCATAAATAATGACGGACATCTAAGACTATTGTCTGCTGGAGCCGTCTAAGTAATTTTTACCCGACTGCGGAAGGAGGGTTATGTTTTTCGAGAGTATGTATGTATGTATGTATAATTGTTTGGCACGCCCTACAGCCCAAACGGCTGGACAGTTTTTGACATATGAGGTGTCGTTGAATTTGTCACATAGTGACATAGGCTATATAAGTAGACATTTCTTTGAATACAATTGCTAAGTCATACTTCTGTACGAAGTACTAGTATTCTGTGCCATAGCAATATGGGTATCAAATGAAAGCCAGTAAAAAGACCATTTTAAAAATATAATAGTATTTGCAGACGGGTGCTTTGGTTTTTCAATAATTATGTTTGCTTGTTAAGAGATGTACTTGTAGGGAAATAATTTCAAGAAATATTTTAATGTAACACAAATAAGTCACGTGATGGTGACTTCGCAACTATCAACATTCTTTCCACAAGAATGAAATTCGTCACGCTATCGATGGGTGCCTGAGATTCTTATCTGCTAAAGAGTTTCTGCATTTTCAGCCCTCGGCCATCGTCACTGGCACTGCTGCTCACATAAATGACAGTTCTTTATATTACTTCGGTGGCGCAGTGGCTAGCGGGTTGCTTCTCAAGCGGGAGGCACCAGTTCGATCCCACATGCCACCACGTACCAATAATTTTTCTGAGTTATGTACATTGTTGTTTCACTAACCGATGCTCTGACGGTGAGGGAAAACATCTTGAGGAAACCTGCACATTCAGGCGACTGCATGTGTAACCATAATCCCAAAACTGGTCAGATTCCCCTGGTAACAGGGTCACGGAGGTCAGATGGCAGTCGCTCCACTGTAATTACCTGATCTGCCACATGTTGGATCATGGTCAGCGGACTCTGGGCCCTCGCGTGCGAGTGCACAACCGGGATAACGCTAGGAGGATGATGAGTAGCGCTGCTGGTAATTAATAAGCAGAAATGAGTAACATGAACTTTTTTTACGTAAAATAATGGTCGCTACCAACAAGCAACGGGTCTTATGAAGGAATTGATGACAAAAGAAGACGAATATTTGAACGAGGAAAATATGTGAACCAGTCTCACCAGCATAATTACTGCATATACAATATTTTTTTTAAAGTTTCCGCTCTGCACTTGCCCTTAATTTGTCCTGACTTGATGGTACAACGATGGTATAGCAGTGGCAATAGGAACGTTTTGGTAAACGAGTGTATTATTCTCGCCCTGTGTAGGTTTAAATGCGTAAATAGGGACTTTTATGACTTTTTATTTGTGATTTCCTTCAGGGGTTCCATTTTTTAATCACTCGTATGACTTTATATTGGCGAATGCAACGTTATTTTGGCGTTTATTCTATCGCTCGCCTTCTGTGATGAGTGTGTAGAGCGTTCCGAGCGGTCGAATCCATTCGATCGGGTGATTCAAAGATCGAACGAAAATCAATCACCAAAAAGACATCTGCACGCGAGGGCCTCAAAAATAGAGCTCCAGACCGCTTTAAGCTGGACGACAGAATACCGCTCAACGCTTGCTTTTGACCTAACTTAACACCTTCCACTACCTTGGTATACCGTTTTCTTTGTACTATAGTTCCTTCGACAGCACAACTCACAACACGTCCGCCGGCAGTTGCATGTTTACCCAATCATTTCCGAATCGATGTTCTTGACGCGTTCGATTTATACAACCACCGATTTTGTAACGCCTAGGTGCTAAATCAAGACTACTGTTTATATCGAATGAAAGAAGTGATTGTGAAGATTTAGTTGGTATTCTTCTTAGACCCGAGTTCATCATTTTTTAAACAGTCGGTAAACGTAAGTTGACGGTTTATTTGACACAGTTCCTGAAATTAAATTAACTCGTTGTTATTAGAAAAAAAATTGACCAGGTTTAAAATAGGTCTAAATATTAGCTGAAAACAGAGGGATGAATGAGTAATGACATACTCGTGACATAACCTAATAGGGAAACGCTTTTCTAATTGGCTAGCTAATAGGTTAGTCCTGGCTAAAACCCGGTACTAAACTTTTGTAATAACGGGGACTATGTTTAATTTTTAAGCAATCGACAATGATGTTATTTGTCATATTTTGTATAGGAACTGTGTCAAATAAGCCGCCAACTTACATTTAAGGGTTTTAAAAAATAAGGAATAATAAAGCTGTCCAGCAGTGGACTGCAATAGACTGACATGATATATGATATGAGTCGTATGACTGTATGACCTCATGACTGAGGTTAGGACTGGGTTGTGATCATTGTGTGAAATGAAACATACACAACGACTTTCTTTTAAATTTTAATGGAGTGGTTGGTCATTGCGTTCACCATTTGGTGTTTAAATAAATAAAATGTAATATTCCATCTGGCGTCTTAAAGAGCAGATTAGCTACAGAGCTCATTTATAATCGCAGCTAGCACAATGGTCGGCAATGAAGGATTGTTTTTGAGTTGAAGACTCGAAGGGTATTTTGAAGGCATTGTTAATTTGTCTTTAGGAAATGTCCTTATTAGTTAACCTATTTTAACCTACCTATTTTAAAAACGAACCAAGCATTGGAAAATGCTATAATAAATTATTGTTTTTTTTAAGTGATAAGCACTTTGCAATCTAAATATATTATTGCACTTGAAAAAATGACCGCCAGAGGCGGGAATCGAACCCGGCCAGGGTGGCCGAGAGGTTAGGCAATCGCCCGGCATGCGAGGAACGCGGGTTCGATTCCCGCCTCTGGCGGTCATTTTTTCAAGTGCAATAATATAATTAGGAAAATGTTATTGGTAACCCACTCATCCGTGAGCTAACCGTTATTATTTATCAAGCTGTAAAGCTGTTGCTAAAAGAGTTAACACATATGTACAAAGAATGATTCAGGAGGAAGGTTTGTATGTACAAGGTGAGGCGAAAGTAATCACCCTATTTGAAGACGCTATAATTTTTGCAAATGGCGTCAAATGTTAAATCGGTTTTGAGATATTTGAAGTAAACAGATGCAAAATAAATGTCGACAAGCCATGACTCGCTATACTCCTCAAGAACGCGGAATAATTGTCTTAATTTCTCGTTTTGGCAATTTGCAGAGGCCGCCAAGATCGCTCAACTTGCCCGTACCAGACTTCTTTTTGTGGAGGATTTTGAAGTTTCGTATTTACATAAGCAAGCCTCAGACTCTGGAAGGACAACATCACACACTAATGCGCGATTTTATCGCCTGCAGTTCTGGCAAAAGTTATGGAAAATGCCATAAAAAGGACCCGTAGGGTCATTAATGCTGGCGACGGCCACTTGTGAGGAATCATCTTCTCGACTTGATGGAAATAATCTAATGAATCAAACAATAATAATGCACAAATGCTTGTGGTGCTTGTGGCGCAGTGGCGGCAGAGCTTAGTGATACCAAAAGTTAAGCAACCCACGGCGCGGTCGTGATTAGATGGGTAACCATTCCAACCATTTAAGTGACGTCCATGACAAGCATCTCCGTGCTTCGGTCCCGGCTAATATCTGTTGGCATTTGTAACATTGGCAAAGCCTAGTCAGGCCCTAGGGCGGCTCGATAACATCTGACAGTAAGCTTTGTCACTTGCCTTACAGACACCCCTCCACCGCACTGAGCCCGCGTGGTGGAGTATGGTTCGTACTTCCTCATAGTTGAGGTGAGGCCTTTTCCCAGCAGTAGGATATATATAGGCTGACTTTACTAATCCACAATTACAGTACAGCAAATACGGTACCAGAGAACATCGGAAGATTACTTTTGCCCACCTTGTATGATACAGTATGTAAATTGCACCCGTGCGAACACACCCGCCCGCGTCGAAGGTTGGTATTATGTTCACGATGGTCTTGAAAAACTACTGATAGGATTTCATTTATCAACAGAATGAATTTATCCTATGCTATTCTTTATTCGTACGCGTTCGTTTGTTAGTTTAATTTTTCTAGTTCCTATAATTTAAAATTATTAAACTGTAAAATACAGATTCGGATCTTCTTGAGTATTAAATATTTTCCACTTGACAGAAGTTGGAAACAGTTGTTAGTTCACAAACTTGCAAAATGCAAAGGTCGCAGTGACATGATTCTGAGCATAATAAGTAGGATCGAATACAGTAGGTTCAGTCGTATAAAAATATTAGGTTACCGCAACTTGATTAGGTATTTTTTGACACTTTTAAATTTAAATTAAGGTTATACTCCTGCTACTTCTAAAGTTCATACTCCAGTAAGTAGTATAAACTTTGATTCAACCGACCTTGAGACCGCCTCTTTTCCCTACATAATAATAGCTGCTTTCGTAGTTTGTTTTTTTTTTAGTTTTTAGGCAGACATTTTACCGCTATCTCACCTGATGGCGATCCGTTGTTTTTTAAGGGTAGAGTTAACCAACACTAATTCAATTTTTAAATAGGCAGCGGTTATAATTATTAGACATATTTTGTATTGTTTCGAATTGTGTTAAATAAATCTATGTTAACAGACTGTTTAAAAATTGTTAGACACGGGTCGAATCATTTACAGACAGAACTAAAAATCTTTTAACTGCACTTAGCCTGTAAAAGCACCCGTACAAGGATGGTTTCTTTTTTCTCTAAGTCACCCACTGATCCTTCCACAGCTATTGTAGGATCCAAAGAACTGCTGAATCAGTTTTAAACTTTTTACTCGGATTTAAAATTACGGAAGTGTCTGTCTATGCATCATACAAAGTTGCCTCATTAAGGGAACTTAAATTACAATTTACCTCACGTTTTTTGTTTAACTGAGATTTACTGAGTTCTTTTGTGTGACTTGCCCGCGTTGGGAGGTTGGGAATTAATTGGACTTTTAATTGTTGAAACTTGTTCTTTATTATAAGTAAAATTAGTTGCAACATCGTTTGATTGATGATAACTCCTTAAATAATTAAGTATTCAAGCTTTTAGTGTTTTTTAAAATAAGACGATACTATCTTGATCACTTTTAATTAAATTAAGATACTGACATTAGGATGAACTAATTATAAGTCTGCCAAAAGTTTTGAATGATAATGAGTTCCAGTTCATTGTTTATTACTTTTAAATATCTAATTGAGAAGCTCACAAAATAGAGTTCGTTAAAACAATTAGTGCCTAAGTTTACTCAGAGATCTACAGACTTACAAACAAAATTGTAAGTTGAATTCTTTTTCGTGGAAAAACACCTTAAATTATTGTTATTACTATAACATATCTTCGTAATCAAGACAAAAACATCGTCACAACTTTAAACTGATACTTCAAGTGAGAGTTCATTCACTACTGATTAACAACAGATACTAATTTACCAACATAAAAGATTTAGCGGCAATGTATGTATACGCATAATTCGATTTAAAGTCTCCTAAAAGTTGTCAATGCAGACTTGAAAAAAATATCCTACGGCTGTCAGATTCATACAATATGATCTAAGCCTTGTTAGGCCTAACTCACAAAATATATTTCGTCTTAACAGGTAAATTTACGGAGAGATACAAATAAAACGGTAAACCAAATTCTCTGGGTAGGAACATGTAATCAAAACACACATTCCGCTAATTTCAGCCGGTGTATAAATAAATAAATTGTTTCAACAAACACACCAATTACCTAGCCCCAAACTAAGCGTGAGCTTGTGCTATGGTGACTAGGATAACGGATAGACATACTTATATACATTTATAAACATCCATGACTTAGGTGCAAATGCGCGTGCTCATCACACAAACATTTGCCCCTTGCCGGATTCGAACCCACAACCGCCTGGTTTAGAAATCCGGTGCGCGAACGACTACACCAAGACGGTCGGTATGTAGTATAGTACCTGCCTTTGGTTCTGTTGTTGTTTTTTTTAACGGCCAGATATTTTACCGCAATCTGACCTGATGGTAAAAGACGATGTGGCCAAAGATGGGTCATGTCTGACTGCAAGAGCCTATTCACTCTTTTCTTAAATGAATCCAGATCACAGTGTTTAGAAAACTGTCAGCTGGCATCGTATTCCATTCCATAGCTGTACCCAAGAGGAACGAAGATTTAAAACATTTGGTGCGTATTAGTGGTATGTTAACGACATAAGGGTAGAAACCCCGCCTGCGTCTTGTTGCGTCCCGATAGTAAAATAAGACCAATGGGAAATATAGTATAATGTGATAATGTATAATCATAATAGAACCCGAAAACCGGCTATCCGATGTATTCACAATATTCGATACTTTATTATGACATGTGGAAGACAATACTTTTATATTTAGAAGCCCTTCTGACGACACCTACGTATCTGTGTTTTCAACTCAAGCTGTCCCTCTTACTCTCTTCAGCATGACAATGCAAATGTAGGCGACAGCTGAGTCGGTTATAGAGATATTTTCGTGCAGAGTAGGGCTTACTCACACGAGGACGATTAGTGATTTTTAAAGTATCGACTTTTTTTACGATTCGTTTCCTTTTTTTGACAAAGAAACACCGCGATACCGCGGTATTGCTTTTTAAATGCCCGTTAATACACACGTCACAACGTTAAAAAGGAAGGATAATCATCTTTGATAACTCACATTCGCCAAAAAAAATTCATGTTCGCATAGTGTTTGAAAGTTCCTCCAAAACTGAACTCAGAACCACGAAACGACTGTGAATAACAATATAAATATTTTGACGAATTGTGAAAAATCACGATTCGGTATGCAATGTGGACCGTTTCTTTTGACAAATCGTCAACGACAGATCACGTGTGAATGAGCCCGAAGATATGCAGAAGGCAGACAAACCGGTAGTTTTCACCAAAGCAGTTTTCCTTGAACTTCAAACAGGTTACATCATTATAGCTAACAGGCTAATATTTACTTAAATATTTACAATACTCTGACAACGCTAATGCTTGGTTTTGATCCTCTTCTTGCACTTTCTATGTCATATTCATACCCACTTGGTTTCAGTGTTCGACACGTAGTCTTTACTTGTTCTTGAAATATTACTACCTATAGGTAAGTGGTTTAATTGTTTCTTACACTGTATCATATGATCCATATGCAAACCCTGGTTTTCTGAAAAAAAAAACAAACGCATATGCAGAAGATGTGCATTTTAATAACTTATGGAATGAGTTGAGTGTTCTACAAGCATTTCGGCGAGTGTGCGTAAGAATTCGGGACACAAGACGTAAGCGGGCTATCCACCCTTGAGTCGTTAACATACCACCATTACGCACCTTATCTACGTTCATATTACCTAGAGAGTGGAATTCGTTGCTGAATTTTTCTTATAACACTATGATTTAGTTTCTTTCAACACGCAAACATAATTATTGAAAAAACAAAACAACCGACTGCAAAAATTAGTATATTTTTGAAATGGTCTTTTTACTGGCTTTCATTTGATACCCATATTGCTATAGTAAGGAAAAAATCAAACCCCTCTCCTGCCTTTATTTCGATTTGCGGGCGCCATTTTTTAAATATACTATAGCCTATGTAACTCTCACAATATATTTTGACAAATTTAACGACACCTCATACGTCAAAAACTGTCCAGCCGTTTAGGCTGTAGGGCGTGCCAAACAATTATACATACATACTCTCGAAAAACATAACCCTCCTTCCGCAGTCGGGTAAATGGGCTGCTACCAGTCAGATCTGATCCATCCTCGGTCACATGGGTCGCTTACCATCAGGTGGGATTTGGGTCAAATGTCTAGAAAATTATTGGAAAAAAACCGAGATTTTTTAATATTAAAACTAGATATAAAGTATGTATAAGTCTTATAATAAGAGCTAGAATAGGTATAATAAATACTTGTGTTTTGTTGCAGTGCCCTAAAATACTTAAAAACCAAGAGATAACATATAATTAACTACTAAAATAAAGCCGTCTTCATTTAACTAAACATAAAGATAACTGGAGTCATGGACAAATGCTAAATATTTTAGTTTTAAAGTTAAAACATAAAATTATGTAACCATTTTTAAGATGGATTTTTCAATACAGACTACCTACAACGTACAAAAAAAATCGAAGCTTAATTTTTCCCAAGAATACCAATGAATCGTTAAACAGTTCAGCACAAAATAAACACAGTAATGTCAGTAATACCTACTCTGTCTGTTGTTTATTCACACCTCACAAACAATATTTAATGACTCGTATAATACAATAATGCATTTAATTAAATTAGAATGGTTTTATCGATAGCAGCTGTGTTCAACACAATGTAATAAAGTATATTTTTGTTAGACACTTAAAATGCCGTGACTTTGAGTATAAAGAATGGTAACAAAAAGCAAGCCTGTGTACATTCGTACATATACTTAAGGTACACCGCAGAATAAATAATAGTACAACTGCCGATGTGGTCAAAATGTTGTCATTTTGACCACCTTTATTTCCTACGTAATAAAAGCCGTTTTCGTAGTTCATATGGGTAACCTGACGTGCTGCCGACTATACCTTACTGAAATATCATGAACTGCATATTCTATAATCATTCCAAAAATTGTTTGTGTAAGTATATATAAATTATATATTATTTTAAGTAATGTATAAGTATTTTACCTGCTTTGTACTTGACTGAATGATTTTTGCCAGCATGATAAGTATAATGACAAAAAAATTAAAACAGCCTATGATTGACGGATTGTTTACAGAATTCCCGTACAAAAAATGTGAAATTAAGCTACACCGGCTGATGGCTGATCAAAAGTAAACGTGTTAGTGAACTCGACGCTTAGTATCATCTAAAAGCAGAAGCTACGTCTATTATGTCCAATGACAAAATGCTTCGTGAGTGCGGCCTTGCTGACTCTTCTCCCATTACAGTAATCTTCATTATCTAGTAGTTGCCAAATTACTTCCTCAGTTTACCATTTGGCAGACGAAATAATGAAGTCATTGATTCTAGCAATATTATTTTTGATTTAGTTGTATGTATTTGTGGTTTTGTTGAGACGATATACTTACTTACTTACTTCGCTGGCTCAGCGACCCGAAGTGGATCTTGGCCTCTGACATTAAAGTGCGCCATTCTTCCCTATTCTGTGCCAAATCTGACCAGTCAGGCACTTCTAGCTCTTTCAGGTCTTTGGCGACTTCATCCTTCCAGCGATATCTTGGACGCCCCACCGGCCGGCGGCCGGAAGGTTCACCAAGATAAGCTCTATTTGCGGCTCGGTCCTCTCCCATCATCTCCACATGTGCTAGCCAGCGAAGTCGGGAAGATTTTATTTCTCCGATGATGTTCGGCTTAGACACTAGCTCTATACTACTAGACTATATACTATGGTATATTGAGACGATATATAATGATATTAAAATGACTGGATTCCATTACAACAAGCCTGCAGTTTTGTCTAGTCAATAAAACTAATAGGTCCAGTGGCTTTAAAAAGGAGATCGCCCGTTGCACTATGAAGCTTCGTCTCTCTAAAATCTACCTATTTAGTATGGTTACCAAAATTTGAGATAAAACAAGAGTGATGTTGGTAACTTACTCAGTTGGTAAAAGCACTCGCCCGGATAGCGAAGTGACGTGGGTTCGAGTCCCACCGGATGACAGATTCGATTAATTTTTGTGAATGAAATTCAATTTGATTTCGTAAAAACTTGCAAAATAATTGCTTAAGTTATATAAATAATTATATATTATGATGTTATAAAATAAAATAAACCAAAAACTATCCCTATATCAGTATATATCGGGGTGGGGTTTTCTTAATAATGAGAACCTTAGATCAGTTTTGAGGTTAGTAGACATAGGACCTGATTGTAACTGTAGAAAAATCAAACTAAAACCGCAGAAATTTTTTTGCTTGTATTTAGCACACATTTATTATAAAAATATGACTTAAATATTGGTTTTTATTTTTATGCTTATACCCGACATAAAAAGAGTGGGTCAGAAACGGGCAATCACCTTTATGTGAAACATCTAGTCTCGAGATTACTTAGGATCTAGCGGATTCTACAACGTGCTCTTTTTGCTTTCCGGAAAATTCAACCCAGGATTCTACAAAGTATAAACAATATTTTCCCGATAGATTTTATTCTAATATAAGTATAAAGCACGAGTTAGATTGTTTTTGAAAATCAGTTTGTCATTATTTGCTCTCAGTGTTTTTTCGACGTTGCCAGCTTAGCTTACCATGGGTAATTCTCCATTCATTGTGTTTACGCACACTCTAGAGCACGCAACGTTGCTAACTTTACTACAACTTAGAATGGAGTGTAGCGAAAATGCAAATTTTAGCAAAATCTTTTACATGACCTTTATTTATATAGTCTGATTTATATCCTTGATTTCCCGGAACGCAAAAAGAGCACGTTGTATATTGTTTGCTGTAGTTACGTAATTTAAAATTTCTCCCAAGAACAAAATTAAGTGTATGACAAAGCTGCCGCGGCCGAGCCGAATCTTAGTAAATTTAAGAGCTGTGAATATTGTATATTAAATAAATAAGAAATAAATTGGACCTAAGAAATCCGTTTTGATGGATTGCTACAAGTTCTATGTCAGGGTTATGAAGAAAATATAAATTATAATAATTTTGGCATGACGCGTACCTATTGGTTTTGATGGATTGAAACTTTTATTAAGCTGTCAGAAACAAGATAATTATACAACGAATTTTCACTGACCTCTATTATACAAGTACACTGGACTAAAGGTTCTTTAAGAAATTAATAAATGTTCTCTAAGAAATCACAGAACTTTTTTGTGCCGAATCAAAGCGCCCCCACTGAGGGAACTTAAATAGAGTCACTTACTATAGGCTTATGTCAACTCTTATATAGTTCCATGGACGTCCAGCACGCATAATGGAACAAAATTGTATAATTTGATGTGCTGCTTACTGTACAGAAGCTGCCAAAACACAACTGATTGACGTTTCACTAAACAAAATGTTTTTTTTTTAAAGTTTTGCGGACGAATGAAATTATGCAGTATTTTTTCCAATCAAGCAATGCAAAATCCAAATGTATTTATTTTCCCAAAAAAATTTTGGTCATTACCACAAAATGCTTCTTCTAATTGGCTTACGCCCGTAGAAATGTTTATTTTGTAGCTAAAAATAGCACTTGTATTATTTTCTATTGCACAAGACGTAATGACCTTGCAATTGAATTTTCGTTCGCAATAAGAGTCGTTTTGATTTAAAAAAAAACTATAAATACATTTAAAAATAGTACCTAGACCATTTGTATTGTAAGTGAGTAAGCAGGGAACCTAAATTAATATCCGAGGCACGGGGGTGTTAACGTACACCACCAACTTCCTGACTCCAGAGCTGTGTCTGAGTAATTTCAAGACAGAAAAACCCAAACACTCTCGGTCCGACACGAGATTCGAACCCGGGACCTCGTGGATAGTACCCAGCGTGCTGACCACTAGACCAACGAGGCAGACCTGCAGTTGGTCCTGCGCTTGTTCTCTCTACGGTCATGTCGGACTGCCGTCTCACCGAATTATGAGAGTAAAGGAACAGAGAGTGCACCTGTGTATTGCGCACACACTTATGCACTATAATATGTCCTGCGCAGTTGGCTAATTTCAGTTGAGATAGGCCGCCGTAGTCGAAATCGTCTAGGAGGACATTATTATAAATTAATATCACTGTTTTTTTTTTACGTATTTAACGTCACACTAAATACTACTATATTTTAATCGCAATAGCACCAATACACGACTATTTTATTGTTTAATATGATAAAAGAACCTATGATGTCAAATTATCAATCATTATCACAAAAAAACAGAAAAAACAAACAAGATGCGTCAGATGATGGCATGTCAAGGGCAAAGGTTACCGCATAGATTGAAGACTTCCGCTTATAGAAGGCGATGTCCATATTTTCGACTGTCGTTATCCTACTCATTCAAGCCAGCATTCCACCGCAAGTGTAAGAGACGGTTATAGTAAGGAATAGGGGAAATATATCTCATAGTAAGGCACCTACTCTGTGGTTATACGGAATAGTTTAATCGCTTTTATTGACCTATTAGCACACTTTTTACACGCGATGAGGTCAAACGACCCAGCCCAGAAGAAAATATTTGTTCGACATTATAAGACTGACGGGAAGTAAGTAGTTGGAAACTGCTCAGGACAGACGAGCGCAGTACATTTTATTAACAAAACAGTAGAAGTTCGGTCAGTTCTCTTAAAAAGAATCTCGTTTTTATAATATTTTTCATTAATTGATGCTCCGCGCCTATTGGTCGTAGTGTGATGTCATAAAGCCTTCTTCACCTCAATCAAATCAAACTAGTAAGGTAGCTTCAGATAGGATATCTGAAGTTACCTTACAAGTAAGGATCCTAAGTAGAAAACTACCTTTCTAGTTAGGATCCTAAGTAGAAAGCTACCTTATCAGTTAAGATCTTAAGTAGGAAGTTACCTTACTAGTTAAGATCCTACGTGCACTAAATAAGATTGTGTAAAAAGTGCTTAAGATCAATCTACCCTATATACGTAGTGAAGACATCACAGTTCCTCCACACGACATATGATCACTACCCGGTTGAAACGTCAGGCAAAAAGGCGATGATGCTTTACCTATTCTCCGGCGCATTACAAATAGTTTCAATAAACGGAAAATATCACGAGAGAAACATTTTTTTTCAGGGACTAATAGAACTTCAGTTTTAGTCTTTGGATAAGCAATTAAAAAAACTTTTTATTAGCAATGGATATATTGATATTCCACAGTTGTGGAACTCACTACCCGCTTCAGTGTTTCCAACGGATTACAACCCAAAGACCTTCAAGCTCAGAGTGAACAGTCTTCTTCTGGGTGAGCTCGCTCCACCATCGACTCTGTCTGCGCCACGTCTAGAGTCAAGAGCAAACCCATTGAATATAATGAAAGTTGAAGAAGTCAGGTAAAAATAAAAACAAGACAACAATGCTAAGTAGTTGTCATTGTAAAAGTTTAATTAAAGATGCAGTACACGTCAAGGTTATAACACAATTGGATACCTACGAAAACAAGGTCATACGCCTATTATAAGAAGAAACATAAATATTTTTTATCGTGCCCAATATTTCGTCTTAAATAAAATATGGCCCATATCATAGGCGGCCATATTATTTATGTATGTCGAAGAGTACACCAGTAACATTTTATCACATCGTTAAAATTGTTAACAAGCCTGAGGTTATCTTCACACAAACAAAGCAAGGATCAGTAGAATTGCTAATAATAGCCAATACTAAGGTTTTAAACTCTTCCTAATTTGATATTGCTATGGTCAGCCCTATACGTTGCCGCCTCTACGATTTCTGTTTTTCTTTATTTTATATAGAAGAACACAAACGGTATAATATAACCAAAAATAAGCGGTTTTCTCGTTACTTGTTCTGTAAGACTTTCCTTCATGCCAAATTTCATGATTCTATGTCTACTATAAAAAAAACTATTGTAGGTTTTGATACCCCTCCGAAATATTACAAAATAAATAATTGATTTTAAGAGCTTCAAGGAAAAGCAGAAAAGTAATCGTATTTGATGTTATTTTCAACTTTATACCTCCTTGCGTCGGGATCTTTTGACAGACAAATGGACAATAAAGTGATCTTCTAAGGGTCCCGATACTGAGTTTCTTTTTCCTTTTGAGGCTCGAACAACCCTATAAACATTGAATAACACGTATTTTACCGAAAAACTTATACAAAAGAAAAGGATTGCTCCGGATTTACTTTATCCACTCAAATTGTACTTACGTACTGGAGCTCAAGTCTTTACAAAACGGGTTCTAAGTTATAACGACTGAAGTTTTGTTTACACTTTTATAATTGTTTGCGACAAACAATCTGCTTGCGAAGTTGTGTTTGGATTTCAGTTTTTTTTTATATTTGAAATGGATTTGCTCTTGACTCTAGACTAAGCCCGACGTAGCGTAGACAGAGTGGAGGGTGGGGCGAGTTCACCCAGAAGGTTCTGGCACTCCCACTTACCGACGGAACACAGCAAGCTGCTTGACGCCAGGCTCTGGGTAGCTATCAGGCGGCACCTAACGGAGAACGAACCCAACCACCGCTGTTAGGATTATTCAGTTGGCGATGACGTTCCCATGGTGGACCACAAGGCAGTAGATTTAGTGGTTTTCAGGATGGTAAAAGCAAATTTTGACTGTCACACTACAGGCGGCTGGTATAAGAATGCAATAACATGCAAATTGCTCTTTTGTCTAACTACTAGTCAAGTCAACACTATACCGTGCCATGACGGTGCTTGGAAGATTCTGTCTATTAAAAAGTATGGAACCATGCTTACGAGACCATTCCATTACCGCCAGCATCGTGGTTGGTTTGTTACCAAGCACGGCCAAACACACCTTACCTAATAATATTTTTGTACGTTTCACTTACAAAGTCTGTCTTGTCTATCTTTGACTTATTATACCTTCTTATCATACAAATCCGCAAGATTACAAATATCACGAGCATCGTCAGTGATTCAAGCCAATTCAGATCATTTAGTTTTTTTTTCATGCTCATGCACCAAAATTACAATGTCATGCATGATTTGTACAATCAAAAAACAAATGTATATGCGACAAAATGGCAAATTTTTCAAACAATTTTTATCTTTACATGTCAAAGAATAGAGTTTAAATTTAAATGAGTTTTTTTTTAGTACACAGGTTGCTCGCATGTACTTATGTTGTACATAGCCGGCGTCACACTACATCATTTTATTCGTAGTTCCTGTTTTATCATGCATGGTATTTTAGACAATTGCATCAAGGGCGAGAATGGGTTAACATTTTTGTTTTTCAACCTTATTGTTACAAGGTTTATCTTTACATGTCAAAGAATAAAGTTTAAATTTAAATGAGTTTTTTTTAGTACATCGGTTGCTCGCATGTACTTATGTTGTACATAGCCGGCGTCACACTACATCATTTTATTCGTAGTTCCTGTTTTATCATGCATGGTATTTTAGACAATTGCATCAAGGGCGAGAATGGGTTAACATTTTTGTTTTTCAACCTTATTGTTACAAGGTACGTAAGGTTACTTATTGAATATCGGCAAAACCGATCAAACATTATTTGATTTAGACCGGATGTGATAAGTGTAATTCCTTTTCGTCAAATTAGCTAGACTATGGCGGTCTAATTGGTCAGTTCAATAGGTGTTATTTTACGCTGACATAGTGATAAAACCTTTTTAACATCGAAGGCGACGATAATAACAGTTGCGGCCATGTTTACGTCTACGACTACGACTACGGCTACGGCTAGAGCTATGGCTACAGCTACGGCTGCGGCCACGGCTACGGCAATATTGACTAACTCATGCACAAAAGACGTGTGAAAGGGCCAGAAAATATAATCATAGAAAATCCCTTCTCTTCTTCTGGCGACCGCAGGAGGGTCACTCGCGAACATGTCGGACTATACAAGGTTTAGTGTGAAACTGTGAACGTCTTATTCCTTTAAGGAGGTAAATATAGACTACAATACCTAAAACGAAGGAAAAGTCACATTCTCGACCGCAGTCTCGCTTACCATCATGTGAGATTGAGGTCAAAAAAATGTCTGCCTATTAAATATATATAAAAAAACTCTTACTTTGGAGACACCACCGAAATGAATTATCCAAATGAACTCTCTAAACCTTGAAGTAGCACAATTATGAAGGAATTGTTATTTATTTAATTTCGATTATGACCCTAAGGTAAGAGTTGTAGGTATTGATGGGCATTTTCACCCCTTAAAGGAAAATACTGTTTACACCAACACCCTGCATACAAATTGCGGAAATGAATTCTACGTCCACTATAACATTGGAAGCGTTACTTTCGTGTTAAAGAAGCTCATTACTAATCAATAGAAAACCATACAAAACATGTTTTTCAAACATACCTTCCTGTTAGCACTGGAAAGAACACATTCATTGTTTACTAAATTGTTTTCGAATTGTATTAAGAGTTTTTTATTGTTTACATATTCTAGTTGTCCATAAATAATAATACTAGCTATTTCTACGCGGTAAATAGAGTATTTTATTATTTATAATATGTAGTGACGTGAAACAGTGTGGCTTTTTGAATACTTAAACCCATTTTTTACCTGTTTATGCAAAATCGGACCTACACGTGTAGCAAACTATGTCCTATTTAAAGTATGTATGTACTTGCAACTTATTTGCGCAGAAGGTGTTATTATCATATGGGTTGGTAGGTACAACATACGTTCATAACATATCTATAAGACAGTTGATATCACTTGTCAATAGGATGTCCAAAAAACTGGGGTGTTTTGGTCAGAGGGCAGTGTCGTTTGGGTATCTCATGAGCCCAACATCGCATTACGATTTTTGAGAAAATGTATTATTTTCTACCCTAAATAAAAATCACAAGACTTATACCAATTAGCTTTAATTGAAATACAACATAACTTCTTGACGGTCGATCAGCGAGCGTGCCTTTAAACCTCACGAATTACCAGATGCTCCCAAACTAGGCTCTGTCTGTATCTTGAAAGACCAGTTGTTATTACCGACTTGGATAAGGTATGTGGCACATTGTAGATAAATATATGAGTACGTCTTTCAAAACAACCAAATTTCAAGTTTTTACCAAGTGCGAGTAGTGTTCAAAAATATCGAAGCTGATTTGTTAACATTGACAAACATGATGATATCATTTTTTAAGTAATATTGTCTTAAAAAGGAAAAGTGAAGGTACGCTAAATTTTCCAAAAAAAAAAACAAATTTTCTGAAAAAAATTGATGCTTTTACTAAATATATATTGGGCTCGTGACAGCTCTTACAAAGTTCTTCCATCAGCTCAGTGTTATCCATTATTTTCGGGACATCTGTATGACTTACGTCTGACAAGCAAGCCTACACTGCCTCACTCACGTATCACCTAATCCGTACAAGCCTGTAAAGATTACAGAATACACTACAAAATGGTCCGCCTGTCCCATTTATATGAAAGGTCTCATTATAAATTCAACCAAGGTTTGAAGTCCGTCCCGAAGTTAAAGGGCCCAATCAAATATTCAGTGCAGGTTACGCCGAATATAGAACAAGAAATGCCCACTTGTTGAATAAAACACAAGTAGGCTTAGTTGATAGGGTTGGCGATGATCGAAATGAATACAAAATCTTAATAGTAGGGGTGGTGAAGGATCTATTTCCTAGTGGTTCACCCCGCTCTCAGCACTAGCCCAGAATTTGTCCCGAAGCAGTAGTAGGTAAAAAATATATGTTGGGACGTGTATAAGTGCCCCCAGTGGGTCTTCGTGCATAAACAAATGTCTTTATGACTTTTACTTTTATGTCAACGACATCATGGCGGCTGAACCATCCTATCGGTGGTGTAGGATTAGTTGGTGCCGTCTAGTAGCTACCACAAACAGCTTGCTATGTTCCATCGGTGAGTGGGAGTACCAAAACCTTCTAGATTGACCATCGACTCTGTCTACGCTAGGTCTAGCTTAGTCTATAGAAAGCAAACCCATTTAAAATTAAAAAAATAATAATACGCCCATATGCTACAGACAATCTAAACGAATATGAGCCAAGTATGGAGATAATTCGAGGTATAGTGCGTAATACAAATATGCACCTTCTGATACTTCAATCTCATAGTCTAATGAGACGACAACTTTTAAAGTACTCAAACTGATGTTTGTCTGAAAATGTATTTTTCATAACCTAGTGCAATTTATTGAAAGTAAGTAGCTGAAACTTTCCACGCAAAAGAATATTAGCATAAACATCCGTACCACATCATTGTTGTCGTAAATAACCAAACATAAATAGATGTTGCCACAAGTTTGTTTAGACAGAACTATAAACCGATCTCATCCACACTGTATGCTCATAGTAAACGCTTTTTTTTTGTTTTTATTTTACGATACGTTAAAGGTCAATTAACTTTATATAGCTATTAAATGTTGGTTATTCATGTGACATGGAGAGTACGTGATCAATGTTTAAGAAAGAGGTGGTTGGTGTGATTAAAATTGGTTTCTCTGAAGAAATAGTTTCAGGTGATATGTTACTGACAGAAAGACTACTGAAATACTAACCCTGTAAAAACAAATAGTAGATACATTTTACCTTTTAAAAAACTCACTACTAATTAACAATGTTTGGTTGTTGTTGATCGACCTTTGAATATTATTTTTTAATAAAAATTGTTTTTGAAAAGTGACAGCCCTGATACTTAATGAAGAGTTCTCAATTTCGAAAGGGATGATAATTCTTTACAGTTGTGTATGAGTCTGCTTATTATTCCAACCCAATAAATTGTGCTTATCTTTGTAAAATATACTAGGAACTTACTTTAAATGGTAATATAAAAAGTGGCAATGGCCTAGTCAAGGAAATGACATTAACAATTCATTATAGGATATACTAACGGTGAATCACTGATGCAGCAATCAACGTATGCTGTTAATACTGTAGGTACTGCAGGCCATAAGTACGAGTTGGGTTCAAAGTACCCATGAGATATTGTTCTAAAGACTTATAGCGGGCGCACATAGAGTCACTAAACGAATACTAGTGACTTAGAGCCTCCCTCAGATCTTACAAAGAAGAGATATGTAATGGGGGAATAGCCCGCGCAAACGCAACATGGGCAAAAGGAACTATCGATCTTCGCGGCCGATTGTACAATTTAAAGTCATTTATGTGCGTGCACTGCGCGCAATGATCATTGTGAATTGAATTACTGTGCCCCTTATGCTGACAAGAGTTTTCTAGTGGTTGTAACATACACGTTCGCGAAGGATAGACGAGTTATTACATATATCTTCTTTCTATGATCTTCGAAGGCTCCGCGCAATTGAGCCACTTAGACCCAAGTTCGCCAATTTTGAAACCGTCGGTAATCATGGATTGACGTTTTCTTTGACACAATTAACATAAAAGATATTATGTAAAAAATATTACAACGGCTATTTGATATTAAACTTGTGTTCGTGAACTCGATCATAAACGCGACCACGTGTAAAGAGCGCGGGCAACTCCCGTAGCTTGTGGCTTGGACGCGGCCACTCAAGCAGTCGGTTTGCGCTGATGCGATACAAAATGTATGAAAAAACTCGTCCGCAGCTTGTAGTCTGGTCTAGTGGCCGTGTCTAGTGGCTCATTGAGCTCCCGCTCTTAAAAACTACCTGATATGTCCGGCAAAATCCGGGCGAATGGTAAACCTATGCTGGCGAACCACGTATATCGGACGACTGCTTTTCCTCGCTTTTCTGGCGTTACGTAGCCCATAGTTCACTTTGGTGTAAAGAAGATTGGAAGCCCAACTAGCACACAAGCGATATAAGAAGCTATACAGCGGCCGTTAAGAGGTTGTTGACTACGGCATTAGCTTTATAGATAAGCCATACAGCAGCCGCATAAACTGCTATAGGGCTACTCTAACCCCAAAATAGGCACTTTTTATAACGGTATCAGTTCTACAATCGCGCTATAGTAGCGAAATAAGAGTTAGAACCGCCATATAAAGACGCTACAAGAGTGGTTATGTACGTTAATGTTTGTACAATGACGCTAAAAGAGTGGTTGTGTACGCTAACGAATATACAATGCCGCTTGAAAGGTGTAGCGTACGCTGGAAGAGTAAAATTATGTTTTGTAGCGCTATTCTGCAGCCCTTATCGTATTTGATCGCGACTGCTTGTGTGCTAGTTGGGAGGTGTGCTGCCTATTGATAGTCAATAATATCGCTAAATATCCGAGTCCATCGATAGTAGATATTATTCAAGTGTCGATAGATAATCTTATTACACTGTCGTTAGTGTAATAATATCGATGACCTTTGAGAGATCAGAGCCTACCATCGAATACTCATCGAATTATTAAACTGAAGAAACAGAGAGTGCACCTGTGTATTGCGCACACACTTGTGCACTCTAATATCTCTCGCGCAGTTCGTTCAGTAGTCAAAATTCAGCTAGGAGAATAGTTAGTGAGTTATTGATAGTTTGTCCAAACTGTCAGTGATATCGATAGTAGATAAGTATTGCTACAAATATCAAAGTTCACTCTGAATACTGGTAAACTATCGATAATTTTCAAGGTTAACTATCGAGAGCGAAAACTATCGATCGTTATGCAACTCTTGCTGTAGTAGGTAATTAAAGAATATACATCCCTACGTAAGATCTACTAAAGAACATAATCTTAATTAATTGAATATAGAGAACCTCCCGATCCTCCCTACAACGTTTAATTGCACATAGATTGGGCTCTCGACTCTGCGTCAAACTGATAACAATGTAATTTTGTTACTAATTAATATGTCGCCAGAATTATCTGATATTTTATCTATTTCGATAATGAGCGACACACGGTGGCAGCTGATTGTCGAAAAGATTATAACCAATGTTATTTCATGAAAATTTACGAGCCGACCCACCGATAAATGAATGAAATGATAAATGTTTAGCAAATAGAGCGAAAACTGAAAATCAATTAGTTTATGAGTTTGTATTTTAATTGAGTATCCTATTATGATCAGTTTTGAGCTACTTTACCACCAGTTTATATATGCATTTTGTAATGACAAAGTCCCTCAACAACTTGGCTATAGTAAGTTCCATAATAAGTAAAAAAATACACCTTGAGATGCGTTCGGATCATTTAACAGTTCAATCTTACTATGATGCCACAAGCAAACCTACCACCCAACTTGAAATCTATCGCATACTGAGAGCAATTCCAAAGCAATTAAATAATTGTATTTTAAGAACTCAATAATTTGAAGTTGTCATTTCTTTAATGACGTTTGATCGATAACTATATTATTCATCATCATCACCATCCTAGCGTTATGCCGGTTGTGCACAAGCACGCGAGGGCCCAGGGTCCGCTTTGGACCATAATCCAGGATATTGCAAATCAGGTAATTACAATGGAACGACTGTCATCTGACCACCGTGTTCGTGTTAACTTCGGAACCAGACCAGTTTGGATCATGGTTCCACATTCAGTCGCCTGAATGTGCAGGTTTCCTCACGATGTTTTCCCTCATTGTAAGAGCATCGGCAGGCCTGTGTATCTCCCCGCGTAGGAAGCAAAAACGTACCTACGCGCGGCGACCCTTACTTAGAGGCTAAAACAAGTTGCGTGTCGCTACCGGCCAGCGACACGCTCGCGCGTATTATTCACCGGCGGCCGCGCGGCTACGTTGCTGGCTGGACGAGAATGAATAATTTATTCATTCTCGTACTTTAAGTACTAGAAAGAGGCGCTAGATGGCGTTAGAAGCTTCTCGTAGCAGTCAACCCTATCGCGTCGCGTGATATTACGTCACTGAATAGGTTTAGTGTATTATGAATCATATTCCAGAGCAATAAGTATAAAATTACCTTGCAATGGATTTTTGTAGGTGTCTACACGAAAATGTGCTTGACTCTGAGGCAAACTAAATTACGCCATTTTGTTGACGACATTGAGTAGACATTTCTTTGAATACAATTGCTAAGTCATACTTCTGTACGAAGTAGGTACTAATACTTATTTTGTGGCAACGGGTAGTAATACAACAAATGTATTTCGAAAACTTTTATATATTTTCCTAAAGTTATAGCTATTGTTATTCGAAAACAATTGTGTTAAATCGGTAGGCCTGCAGAATCTAAATAAACTTAACAATGTCAGTCTTGATTATTAAAAAGAAAGTTTTTAATCATTTTGAATCGTCTTAAGGGACTTTCCCTTCAGTTAATAATAAGTTTTATAAAATGGAAGATTATTGTTTATGTATAACAATGTAGATGTTGCGTCAATATTACTTTAGGGTTAAGAAACTTGTCCTTCCATTCTTGTATTATTATCTTTCTAGCCCTATTGTTTTATACATAAGGTTGATAATCTCTCTATCGAGTGCAGCTACAGAGGGTTTAGCTAGGGAAATTCTGCTTTATGATATTTCCATAAGGTTCATATTTAGTTTGCAACTGTGAGTGAGTTGGAAGGTCATTAAAACTTGGTGGGAGAGCAGGACTTGGGCGAGGCAATGCAGGGCTTCCATTCGCTGCTCGAAGTTTCTGGTTAAATAAGCTACTAATCTTAAACATTAATCCAGTTTCATTGATCAATACAAGTCCTCACAATAAACTTGATCAAAGTGGTAATAATTTCTTTTTAAGAAATTGGTTTTAAGCATCCGCAAAAGTTAGCAAACTCCGTTAAGAAGACTGCAGACTTAATGCCGTAAGGCAGAGTAAATACTGCGATATATTTCTTTGTTTTATCAATATAAATAAATAAATTTCCACTAAATAAAATATTCTTTGAAAAATTACATTTATTTAGTGGACATTGTATTGAGAACTCGTACCGTTACCGTTACCGTTTTCGGAGTCTTTGGTAGTTATGAAGGAGGAAAATCCCAACAATAATGTATTTAAAGAAGCTGTGAATATTCATATAATATATAAAAAAAAATATTTGCATGTTTTCAAGGTACGGTGGCCAAGAAAGTGGTATACCAGTTTTGACAAAATTACATGTGTTAGTAACATAGCGATACGGTTAAACTCACTCGTGGACTTATTTCCTTTTCAACAATGTAAGAGATGCATATGACGTATTATTAGTAATAGCTGTCAGAATTTTTGCATGGGAAAATCAACCAAGTTGTTCCATAACGCGCGAATGATTTTTAACCTTAGGGTGGTAGACCACTTTCTTGACTGATCGTAAATGTATCGAATAGAGAAGTTGCAGGTGAACTCATCTATCACTTCTTGAATGCTCTGACACCGTGACAAAATACACTATAAAAGTTAGGTGAAATGTGAATCACACTTTATGTTACGCAAACTGTGCATCGCAAGTTTAACCGATTCGATAAAAATACTTTGCTGTTCACGCGAATAGCTTGCATTACAGTACGGTTGTTATTTCGCACTCAACGCTAGGAAGCTTGAACATTTTAAGCATTTACTACCCAGCTTTAAAATTTCAGCCATTCGATATCACCCACACCGCACCACAGTCAAAATAAATCAAACAGTCCTCTGAGACAATGTTTCATCTTTATAAATCGTAGATTGAGATCTGGCAGTGGATTATGTAACTTTGAACAAAATTATTTCAATCAAAGTTTTGTTGCTAAAGTTGGCCATTCACGGCCACTTAAACTAATTTAAAGCCGTCTCACCGAATTATGAGAGTATAGGAGCAGAGAGTGCACCTGTGTATTGCGCACACGCTTGTGCACTATAATATCTCCCGCGCAATTGGCTCATTTCTGTTGAGATTGGCCACTGCAGTCGAAATTCGGCTATTAGGACATTATTTCTTTAAGGTGTTAAATACAAGATACACAAAGATGATAAAAGTTTTTTGTCAAACATACCTTAAAACTTTTGGAATCTTTCTGAATCTTGCGTATTTAGAGAATAATTACCGGATAATAATATATACGAATATCGATTGTAATGGTCAGTTGCTCAGCGACAGCGACGATGACGTGGAATGGAAACGTGAAAAGGATTTTTCTTGTAATCCAACAAGTGTACAGTGGTGTATGGATGTACCTCACATTAACTTATCCTGATCTGTCAAATTTCCCCAATCATATTTCAACCTTGAGATTGAGATATTTTAACCGATTTGGGAAGGTTGATGCGAGGCCCACTGTACATCAAGATATCCCAGAAATATCTCAGTTAAACCACCTGATGATTATGATGATGTCCTCCTAGCCGATTTCGACTACGGCGGCCTATCTCAACAGAGATTAGCCAACTGCGCAGGACATATTATAGTGCACAAGTGTGTGCGCAATACACAGGTGCACTCTCTGTTCCTTCACTCTCATAATTCGGTGAGTCGGCAGTCCGACATGACCGTAGAGAGATCAGGCGCAGGACCACCTAAAGTGGCATTTAATCAAGTTCTCTCTCTGTCCAGCCAGTTATTTAACAGTGTTACTTAATACATTCTCCTATTATGGTCAACTCGTAAAGGTGTAGGAGGTTACCAAGTTAACGGTCTTATCGATGAGTACACATGGCAGCACATCCACCTTCCATGATTAGTAGGGGATCTATTTTTGAATCACTCGTGTGCAGATTTCTACTGATTTTCGTGCGTCATCTAAAACTCCGCATCTTTGAATCACTCGATCGACTGCACTCGACCACTCGGCACCGCAACAAATGCCCTTACCAACTGGTCACGAAAGGCGTGCCATAGAATACACGTTAAAACGTAATGTTTTAAGTTAAAATTAAGTCGCATTCAACAACAAAATTTAATCTAATACGAGTGATTCAAAAATAGGGCCTCTGAAGTTTCCGTAAAGTTTGTAATATTGTTCACATAGATACCAATTTCGTTTGGCGCCATGTTTGCCAGAATAAGGGTTAGTCAATATTCTACCTACTGTACAGTACACAACATAACTTCGCTGGATTGGATTTTGGGAATCCGAAACATTAAATATTAAACCCAACATCGGGATCAGTTGTGATTATTTCAAAGTTTACTTTAACTTAGCCAAATTCCAACCTTTCTAACTAATTATCTATCTCACTATTATTTCAATTCACATCTAAATGGTTATAAAGGTTATGAAATAGGTATTGCCTTCAGGTAACTTAGGCAAAAAGGTTGAAGTTATTAATAGTATACATCAAGTAAATATAATTTTAAAAGATTTCTATTAACTCTTAATTTGTAAGTACTGAATCCGAGACTTAGTAACTATAGGGTTATTCTAAAAAAATATAAATAAATAAGTTACGATTACGTAGTGTAGTGTGACAATACTCGGGTGATAGTGCAGTAGTGAACTTACATTCTTATGAACTCAGGCATCTGAAATAAAGAAAAAATTGGGTTAGACATACAACGGATAATTTTAACAAACTAAGAGACAAATTTACGTGAAATTATTACGTTAACAATTTATAGTATATTTTTAGATTACGAAAAACTGATATTACAAACAATGTTGTCTTTGAAATTATACTTAATGATAAAATCAAGAATACGCCGTTAAAAGTTGGTTTTTCTTTATTTAAAAAGTCGATCTTTACGGATGGCTGATAAGTTATTTTTAAATTTCAAACACCGAAGGCTTAATTGGTGTTCTCAGAGTGGTATACAAATAAACCTGCAAACATATAGAACATACAACAAAATGTCCTGCCAAACAACTTTATTCCACCGAAATGTGGGATCGCAAACACATTATTTAAAATGGCCCGGGTCGGGAAACCACTTCGGAATAACACTTCATAAAAATTTACACGACGCATTTCCCTGATGGACATTTGCGGACTCTACGTTTATTTTTAGGAAGAGTTCAAGGACTTTTTTGGCATATTTACCTAATATTTCAACAGATGCTGAAATTAGCATTTTATATGGACTTTCAAATAAAATAATAATAGCGAAGTCCGGTAAATTTTTGGGAAAAGATACGGCCATTAGAAGTCCGTGGTAGAATTTTTGGGATTTAGTAGTCGCTTTTATATACGTTCCTAGGATAAAGAACTTCGTAATGTATCACTTTGTAATATTGACGACCGTCTTGGTGTAGTCGTTCGCGCACCGGACTTCTAAACCAGGCGGTTGCGGGTTCGAATCCCGCAAGGGGCAAATGTTTGTGTGATGAGCACGAGCATTTGTACCTAAGTCATGGATGTTTATAAAAGTATTTAAGTATGTCTATCCGTTATTCTAGTCACCATAGCACAAGCTCACGCTTAGTATGAGGCTAGGTAATTGGTGTGTTTGTTGGAACAATTTATTTATTTATTTATTTATTTGAGTCTTATTTTGTAACATTTTGCGAGAGAAACAAATCTATTGGGTACTTCCGTAGGCCTAGAATAAAAATAAAGGTCTTACAGCGCAAGTAAGGAATAAAATCGGAAAATTGAAAATAAGTTGTTCCATCAGGAAAAATATAAGAAACTCTAACGGTGTTATTACAAAAAAATTAAAATAGGTCTTAATATTAGCCGACAACAGAGGAATGAAAGACAAATTCGTGACATAACTTTATAAAGAAACGCTTGTCTAATTAGCTAGCTAATAGCTTAGCCCTGGCCTAAACCCGGTACAAATTTTTTGTAAAAACGGGGTAAGCGACTCGCACTTGTCCGGTTCTTTTATCATTTCACTCTATATAAATTGTCGGCGAATCGTTTAGTATTAAAATCGCATCGGTAATATTTGAGGTCATATCTTCTACATCGATTAGTTACGGAATAGAGTAGCTAAGTCTTATAAGCCAGAACAAGTAAAATATACATATATATTAAATGTTGTCTAAGGGATAGGAATAAAAAGGCGCGATAGCCAAACGGGGAAACCTTCACTTTTCATCCAAGAGATCGTGAGTTCGATCCCCGCCTCTGCCACTAAGTTTGTATAAAAAATTAAGTACAGACTTATTCAAAGATATCGCTGCCTAACGGTAAAGGAAAATAGTGAGAAAACCTGCACAGCCGTTGCTAGTGTGTGCAATGGAGAAGGCAATGACAAACTACTCCATTAAACATTGATAAAAAAGTCGTTGTGTGTGTTTTATTTCACATACGGATCACGACCCTCAGTCATGAATGAGGTATACCACTGTGAAGAAAGAGTGGGACCTCCAGAATTCTTCAGCGTCCGAACTCCGACCCCTCGGTTCTGCAAATAATTGTATATTTACATACTCGATTACTTACGAGCAAAGCTTCTGGAATGTTTATCGACCCTAAAATACCTTATCTGTCATAATAATATAAGGTAACAAACAAGAACTAGATTTATGACATATTAAGTACTTTTAACGGTCAAAATTAGATCTAAGAAGTATTTTAATACGAGTAAATGGTATGCACTGACAAAAAATATCAGTACATACCTGCTTATAGATGATATTATCAATATTATATAACTGGTTAGGTTAAATGTAAAAATTGCATTTGATTTCAAACAACTATGTTTTATTAAAACTGTTCCATCTATTTGTGCTGTGTAATTGCCCGCTGCATATGGGTCAGTTCTCATGTCTATTTTGATGTTGAATATTGAATATCGATGTAGTGAGTTACAATTTCCAATCTACCCTAGATTAAGTTTCAAATCTAAACTATTGATACGCGTTCGTGCTATGACTCCACTATGATACCTATCCAAAATAATAGGTAAATAAATAAATAAATATTGGACAACACCACATACATTGCTCTGATCCCAAAGTAAGTAGCTAAACCACTTGTGTTATGGAAACCAGAAACATTAATGGTATTACAACACCCAGACTCGAGACAAATATATAAAATATGGTTTTCTATATTGACCCGACTGGGGATCTAACCCGGGACCTCAGAGATAGCGACACCTTAAAACCGGTGTGCACCTTGAAGCCACTTGGTTACGGAGGTAGTCTAAAATCTAAATCAATAAAAAACAATAAAATGTTATCAATGTGATTTGTGAGTTTTTCTCTGGTAGTAATTGAATAGCATGACAGTAGGCACATCTGCAAGAATAAGTATGAATTCGTATAGAAGCATACGAAACTTCGCACCATTGCATATTACGGTGTAACCAGTATTCTATCCTACGGTGTAACCAGTATCCTAGAGTTATTCCCGTTGTGCACTCGCACGCGAGGGCCCAGGGTCCGCTGACCATGATCCAGGATGTGACAGATCAGGTAGTTATAGTGGAGCCACTGCCATCTGACTTCCGTGACCCTGTTAACAGGGGAACCTGACCAGTTTTGGATCAACCAGTATTTACAATAATTATCGAAAATTATAGCAGTAAGTTCAATTACTTTGTGTGTTTGTGATTGTGTACCCCTTTAGAATGAATCGGATTTTATTTGTTGCTAGGTTTTTTGACGCTGTGTGATATTTAACTAACTTTCACATATCATGTTTCCAGACACAACAGAAATTTAATTATTATGGACCCACCCGATGGTCTTAAAATGGGGTTTGACAGTTACACCTTTATGTTTGAAGCCGAAGGGTCTTTTTTAAAACTCAATAATCACCTTGCTCGACCAAAGACAGTAACGGTGCCTGCAGGTTTTTGAAGATAAAAAAACCGAATTAATAACACCGAAAATAAGGCAAATAACCTTAGTTGTAAAAGCATTCGTTTATAATTTTTTAGACAGGCACATGTTTTTCTATTACAAATGACGTCTTTTGAACATTTTATAAAAGGTGTTTGTCGATCCTCACTCATTTGACGCAAATACAGAGCTCGGAAACTTTCTAGAACAATATTATTAATATGACAATATTTGCTGTGTTGAGGAAGGTGTAAGATATGTGCAAAGTCGAATAACTACTTAACCTTACGATCGTCTTATTCTCTACTTAAAGTCAGCCTATATATATCCCACTGCTGGGAAAAGGCCTCACCTCAACTATGAGGAGGTACGAGCCATACTCCACCACGCGGGCTCAGTGCGGATTGGTGGAGGGGTGTCTGTAAGGTAAGTGACAAACCTTACTGTCAGATGTTATTAAGCCGCCCTAGGGCCTCTGACTAGGCTTAACGAATAATACCAACAGATATTAGCCGGGACCAACTGCTTAACGTGCCTTCCGAAGCACGCACCCATCCAATCACGACCGCGCCGTGGGTTGCTTAACTTTAGTATCACTACCAAAGCGCTGCCGCCACTGTGCCACAAGCACCTCCATATTCTCTACTTAATAAAAGCTATTTTCGTAGTTCACATCGGTAATCTGACGTGCTTTTGACAGTGACTGTACTTATACTAATACTACTACTGATACTTACATCAGTAGTTTTTCACGACTCATTGATCCATCAAAATCGTTTTAGACGTTTGAATTTCATTGCTAGATGGACAAACATACATTTTGGTTTATAATATCAGTACCAGCAATCAGTAGCAACTCTGTTTTAGCACGTACTTATAAAAGTATCTGCGCTCATCTCCGTTATACAAAAATATTATATAAATAAATAAAATAAATTGTTTCAACAAACACACCAATTACCTAGCCCCAAACTTAGCGTAAGCTTGTGCTATGGTGACTAGGATAACGGGTAGAAATACTTAAATATAAATTAATCCATGACTTAGGTACATATGCTCGTGCTCATCACACAAATTAAGATAAATATTCGATAAAAAATGTGTCTACTAAGGTCAAGAGTATCAAAATTTATTCAAACATAGGCGAGTATGTTTACAATCCACTTAGAAACAAGAAGTTTATTTAAATTAATCTTAATTGCGTAACCTGTAAGTTGAAAGTCAATTGACCTTGTGAATACTGATTAAAAGAATTAAATTGGAGATCAAGTGCTATCTCTAGGTTCATGTATTAATTAATTACCAACCAAAGTGTAACTTTGTTTCTAATGTAAGTTTTGTATATTCGAAGAATGGATCGATTTTCTTGCGGATTGTCCAACAATTTTTTTTGGGATCTAGTAGTCGCTTTTATATACGTTCCTAGGATAAAGAACTTCGTAATGTATCACTTTGTAATATTGACGACCGTCTTGGTGTAGTCGTTCGCGCACCGGACTTCTAAACCAGGCGGTTGCGGGTTCGAATCCCGCAAGGGGCAAATGTTTGTGTGATGAGCACGAGCATTTGTACCTAAGTCATGGATGTTTATATGTATTTAAGTATTTCTATCAGTTATCCTAGTCACCATAGCACAAGCTCACGCTTAGTTTGGGGCTAGGTAATTGGTGTGTTTGTTGAAACAATTTAATTTATAATATCAGTATGTATCAGTTTCTAGTCGTAGTAGTTTGGAAATTCATGCTTTAAAACTCAGTTTAGAATCTGAATCTATAAAGATTGGTCCTTAGCTATTTCGTTAGAAATGTATCATGACGGATTTCAGGATTTGTGAAAAGGAGGGGTGGAGTTTGTATGAGAACTTTGACATTCATGCGGACAAAGGCGGGCATCCGCTAGTCTTAAAATAAAATAACAAAAACAAACACGAAACCATAGTAATAATGTTTTCAAAGTTCTTTTTTAAACTTTCTATTTTACATTTAAATAACATCCGGCATTTCTGATATATTCAAGGTGATGTATTGGAAAAACACATGAAGACGTTATATAACACATACTATGTAGTTGTTACTTAATTATTATGATAAGCAATACTTACAGATTTTATTTTGGTCAAACAATTACAAAAAAAATATTTTACTCGATTGTTATTGTTTTGAATATTAGAACTGAATATAGGTGCTTAATTTTTTATTAATAAATTAATAAACACTTGTACATTACAGCACTAATACAATCTGATTCGGACATAAAAAATTGCATTGGGCTTGTACGCCCCGTAGTCAACATCAACTCATTTCATAATTTAATTATTTATTTCAAAAGCCAATTAACAACTTAATATTCTGTGGATATTTCAAGCGTCTACCTGTCACCGTTATTAATAGCGAGAATAATACACGTTTGTTGTATGGGAGCCCCCCCCCCTAAATATTTATTTTATTCTGGTTTTAGCATTTGTTGTTGTAGCGGCAACAGAAATACATCATCTGTGAAAATTTCAACTGTCTAGTTATCACGGTTCATGAGATGCAGCCTGGTGGCAGACATACAGCGAAGGCTTATAAATAATAATAGGGTCCCGTTTTTACCCTTCAGGTACGAAACCCTAAAAAGGGCTCTTGGGCAAAGCGGTCCGAAAAAAACTGGAGTTAATAATATTCCAACTACAAACTTATTAATTCTCCAATTTAGAAATCTAAATATTGTAGTGTGATTCTTAGAAATAAATGACCAGTTACATAATTTATAACATCTTATCGACTACACTTAGATTCCACTCAAATAAACTCCCACACGAATTACTATTAGTATACTTATGAGAAGTCAATTTACCTACAATTCATGAATAATTTATGATGTAAATGGAAATCCGGAAACGCTAATCGACCTTACACTTTGACAAAACGTATATTTGCCTTTACGAAAATTCTTAGTAGTAGTATGAGCACAGAATAATTAATAGTGCCTACCTAATAGTACTATTCTTAGAGGGAGTTCGGGAGACTTTAACAACTGGGAGAGTTAAAACTAAAATTGTGATAATTTTAAGTCAACATCGATCATAAGTAGCATTAAAGATGACAAACACGCAGCCAATTTGTGCTACCCATTGACACAAAATTACCACTAGTTTCATTTTTTTACAGGTAATGGGCTTTCTCTTGATCTTCATCTTAGCCCGAGAGCAAAGATAAGGTCTACGATGCGATGGAGCGAGCTTGCCCAAAAGAAGCCTATTTACACGCACCTTAAAGAGTTTCGAGTTATTCGCACTACGAAAAATAGACGCAATCAGGGTATTCCCCTGTATGGCTGTGCGCATTAAAAATGTCGATGAAAAGCACTTGATACGAGTGATGGGAATATAAACCGGGAAGGATTGCTTAAGTCTTCTACCTGTTCAAGTACCTAAAACTTGGATGAAGTAGCCACAACGTTAAACAATTTGGTCCTAGCTAATATTTGTCGTCAAAGGTGAGCAGATGCTCTAGGGCGGCTTGATAACATTTAACAGTAAGGTTGGTCTATTCCAACTTTCGGTACCTCGGGTCTATTGTGCAAAATGACGCAAATATTGACAGGGATCTTAAGCATCTAATCAAAGCAGGTTGAATGAAATGGAGGCAGGTCACCGCAGCAATATGTGATCCGCGGATGCCAAAAACTACAGAACAATCATAAGACCTGCCTTACTGTACGGATCAGCCATGCTGTAAGTTGGATGAAAAACGACTGCATGCAGCGGAGATGAGAATGTTGAGATGGATGTGTAGAGTGACAAGGATCGACAAGGTAAGATATTATTATGTAAGGGGACAGAACAGATGACGGGAACTGTTCATCTTGGTCATTGAGATGTGATGAGGAGAGAGGAACAACATGTGACAAAAAGAGTAATGTATGTTAGTGGATGGATGAAAGAGGTCGACGGAGAAAGAGATGGATGGACTTTATAAAGCACTAGCGGTCCCCCGCGACTTCGTTCGCGTAAATTTAGGATTTCCTGTGGGCATTGTTAGGAGCGGAGTATTTTTTTAAACAGTATATCTTTTAAGATAAGAATCAAAACGCGAGTGAATAATAATATAATAATAAAACGTTTATTTCAGATCAAAGATCCATAGCTACAGATAGTTGTTAGTAACATATAACTTAAAATTATTGTTAGTACTACTTAAAAATAAAAACTTAAAACTACCACATACAAAATAAAACTACTAAGTGCTCAGTCAAAAAACCGATTCCTGAATCCCTGCACATGTATTTGTATCCAGTGCTTAAAGATGGAACATGATGGTCTATCTCTGGTAACCATCAGAATGCTGTTGGGGCTCCACCGTATCCTAGCAAGCATCGACAACGGCCGCTTCCGAATGATAGCGTAGAAGTCATCCACATGAGCTTTAGCGAACATCGACGATGCACTGCAGAACCTAGGTAGCCCCATCAGCATCCTGAAGGCATTATTGTACTGGACACAGAGAGCGTTATAGGTCCTCTGCGTGTAAGTACACCACAGGCTGCAGGTGTAAAATGTCTGGCAGAATGCCTTAAAGATAGTAATTTTGACGTCTCTTGTACACCTGGCAAACCTGCTAGCGAGCATGTTACATCGGACCGCTAACGCCCTCCTCTCACGTTCTATGTCACAGTCATCAGATAGATTTTCAGTAACAACATGTCACAGGTATTTTAATTGACTAACTCTCCTCAGTTCAGTATTTAGGACTTTTACTGGAGGTGCAGGAATTGGCTTCCTAGTAACTGAACGAAAAACCATTAGCTCACTTTTTTAACATTATAGAGAAGTCATACCAGTACTGAAAAGTGGCAATTAGTTCAGGTGGTAACGCTATGTCAGATAGTTTCGACCATAATAACTTATAATTAACCAGGTCAAATGCCTTGGACAGATTCAGGAAAGCAGCATACGCAGGCGTCCCCCTCTGAGTATAGTACCTGACAGTATGCTTAAGCGAAAATAAATAATATGAACATATTAATTATAACGGTCTCCCGCGACTTCATAAGTGCTTTTTGATTTAACTGCTTCCCCGTTGATTTCTAAGTAGGTATCATGCATTTTATAGCTCATACAAAGCGTTCCCCGAGAAATAGGCTATCTAACATAAAATATTTTTTTCAAATCGGCTCAGCAGTTCCTGCGATTAGCATGTTTTAACAAAGAAAATAATTCCTCCGTTTTTCCAGTTATAATATGAGATATGGTGCAACCGACCCTAACCTCTTTACAATATTAGTATAGGAAAAATAGCAGTCCCTGAGGACTTCATTCGCACCTATTGATTTTACTCCATTCCTGAAAGACATAACGTGTTTTTTTTTAATTACCAATCTTATATCTTATATTTAAATTGCCTTGCTAGATACGTTGTACCTTCATCATCATCAAATTTAAGAGCTAGGCTCTTGTCGGTGGAGTTTTATCCATTCCTCTCTGCTTTCCGCCCTTCTCTTAACCTCCTGATACGACCCGACATTTTTCTTTTCTTTTATTTGCTGCATGTAGCTTATTCTTGGTCTTCCTCGCTTCCTTTTTCCTTCTATTCTTCCTTCTATTATCGTTTTAATAAAATTGTCGTGTCGAATCAGGTGGCCTAACATTCACACACACTCAAATGCGAAGAACATAGAACACTAAGTATTATTTTAATAAAAATAATTCAGAACAGAATAAGACCGTTAACAGAGTGCTTTTTGGGACCGGATCAATATGGGTTTCGGCAAGAGAAGGGAACCAGAGAAGCGATACTAGCTTTGAGATTGGTAATAGACAGGAGACTGGATTTTTACATGGACACACATATAGCTTTTATCGACTTGGAAAAGGCGTTCGATAAGGTCAATTGGAAAATAATGATGGAAGTACTCAAAGAAGCTGGATTGGATTATAGAGACAGAAGGATTATTTATGAATTATATAAAAACCAAGAAACGGTAATAGAAGTAGGAGAGGAAAACGAAAAGGCTAAAATAAGACAAGGAGTTAGGCAGGGATGTCCACTTTCACCGCTAATTTTTAATTTATTCATAGAATGTGCGATACGCAGAATAACGGAATCAAAAAAGGGGGGCGTCAAAATTAATGGGGACGTATTTAAATTCATTCGTTTTGCCGACGATATTGCAGCCATTGCAGAAAACAGATTGGAGTTGGAAGAACTGGTTACAGAAATGGACACTATTTTTAAAGAATTTGGTCTCAAAATTAACATAAATAAAACAAAGACACTAATTGCTTCTAAAAAGGAAAAATATAGCCGCGATAGCATATATAGCGATATCTCAATAAATAACACAAAAATAGAACAGGTTAAAACCTTCAAATATCTAGGTAGCTTGATAACTAGTGACTCCAGATGTACACCAGATATAAAAGCAAGGATAGCGAAGGCGAGACAAGCTTATAATGCAAAAAAGCACCTGCTCAAGGCCAGAATATCAAGCAAAGTTCGCAAAAAACTTGTTAAAGTGTACATTTGGAGTATAGCACTCTATGGATGTGAAGCGTGGACATTGACAAAGAGGGACAGAGAGAGACTGGAAGCCTTCGAGATGTGGTGCTGGAGGAGAATGGAGCGTATAAGTTGGACGGAGAAGAAAACAAATGAAGAAGTTTTGTCTATGGTTAGGGAAAAAAGAAGATTGATGGAAACAATAGAGTGTAGGAGGGGACGAATGTTAGGTCACCTGATTCGACACGTTGTACCTTACACAAAGGTTTTTTTTTCAAAATCGGACCATAAATAGGTAATTTTGATCTGAGATAAGTGCATTCAAACAATCAATTAGACAAAAGTCAAGAAGAAATCAGTAATATTAAAGTACTATCCTGGTCACCACCGCCTTACCACGATGGCCAAAGAAAGAGCATTGCGTCTTGTCGTATTGTGTGTGCAAGCGACAATAGGTGAGTGTAGTAAGGGAGGCGGCAGATATATCTTTGCTTGAACTTCTATTCAAAACATCGTACGTCCTAGTAATTACCTACTTACTTATTAAGTTATTGGAAAAAACTTAAGCTTACCCGCGAGTTCAATACGTACAGCGCCATCTATATCTACATTATAATATTTTGTTGCGTCTTTTAATTTCTATTCGACTACATTATCCTGCACATTACAATTTTTCTGCATGACTTATAGGAATGACTGGGGGAGAATACTTTTAGCATTGAGTCCACCTTTTATACACTGTTCTAAGTGCAATAAAGTTTTTGAATAAAAAAATAAATCTTTTGACGATATAGCAAAAGGCCAACTTTGCTGCCGTCCTAACTTCGATACAATATTATATTACTCGTGATAATTTTTTAATGGTATGTCCGATTTGAATAATTCAAAAAGTATTTTACAGGTACTGATATAACCTTGAATATGAAGTGATTTATTTGGATAAAGATTAATACCGACATACTGAAACTGTGGCTTTCTTTTTGCCGCCGCAAAAATTTCATATTTTTACCTAAAAAAGGAGTTATTGTGACTTAACTGTTATAGTTAGACATATGCTATCGCGGACTTTATTGTAGATAATGATGTCCTCTACAAAACTGTAGAACATTACTTTGCTCTATTGTCAATAGTTTTCGCAGCGTTCGCAATTTAATGATTTTCCTTTTACACCTTTGGTTACATAATCGAAGTTTTCATACGGAACCCTAACTTTTTTGATAATGTAATATAGCCTATGTCCATCGCAGATAATGCAGGATTCTAATGGTGAAAGAATTTTTCAAATCGGTTCAGTAGTTTCGGAGCTTATTCGTCGCAAATAAACAAACAAACAAATAAACAAACAAACAAATCTTTCCTCTTTATAATATTAGTATAGATGATATGATTGTGAAAGGAGTGGATTAGTCAATGACCAGTGATAGAATGGTAGTATGGAAGAGAAAAACGCCGACCCCAAATAAAATAGGAACAGTGCAAAGAAGTGATGATTTCTAGCCTAGATCTTACAATTCAAAGTATATAAACAAATCTGTTAGGTCCTAAAACTAGGTGGTTATTGCAAATAAGAAAATGTGTGCTTGCCCCAAACGGACCCTCCACCGTTCATAGCAAATTGACGTTAATAAAAATTTATTGCAAGCGCAACCCGCCAGAGGTCACGGCACTAGAAATGCTTTAGAAGTCTGTTATTAAAATTAAGTGCTACTGAGGTGGGTAAGGACCTACTGGGTACAGCCCTAGACAAAATGGAATCAACTCAACAGCGAACTTCGCTATCGCCAATGAAATGTCAAAATATGTATGCAAGTCACATGATGTTTCGATGGCTTCTGTCAGTTTCATACATTTTGTTGGCGATAGCGAACTTTGCTTTAGATTAGATTGCATCTTGGGTAGGAGCCCAGATATTATAACGCATTTAGTGATGGAATGGGAGTAAAATGTGAGTTTTCCGTCACAGAAGTCAATATAGATGTAAAAAAGATTACTTTTCTTTTGACGTAATTGGATAAAAACAAACAAGATATTGACTCTGGATTACTAAGTAACGTTGGGCTTCGACAAATTATTTACGACTAGCCGATTCCCACGATTTAGAGTCTCGAATTACAAACTTCCACACCCCTTTTTCCCCACTCAAAAGATTAAATTTTCGAAATACGGCATTTTTAATTTCTCACCAAATAATATACAATTTTTAATCGATTTAGCTTCATAACTGACGGAGTTTTAAACAAACTTACCCCCTTAAGTGACAAATTACAATCGGCTTAATCGTTCTTAAAGAAACTTTGCCCCTTTTATAACATTCGTTAGACATTGGTTTCTATCTAAACGTCAAGATGAGAACCGCAAGCTCACTTCTAAAATGTATATATCTCTAACAAAATAAATGCTTAATATGTCTGCATTTTTGACAAAAGTACAATAGCTTCCCTTTAAAAACCACTAGAGTAAAAAAGGCTGTATAAATAGTACCTAAGGTCGTCGTCGTCATTATAATCCTAGCCACGCCCGAGTCATAATAATTTTATTGAGACATTGTTGTTGGTGCGTCATTAAACAATAGTGTCTGATTATTATCGGTCAATTTAGTATCGATATTAGGCCTTTTGAATCATGCGATTAAAACTGACGACTTGTATCGTTTGAAGATCTTAATGTTTTATGTTCTAACCGGCTGCGAGGCGCAGGTCAACCGCCTAACTCAATTGCTTTCAATTTGCAATTGTTATAGCCTTCAAATAACTTTAGTCAGAAAAGCAATTATAGTATTTGCTTTGGAATATCACTCGGTATTAGGTATACAGTAGTACTATTATTGTGCCTTGTAAACTTATAAAATTTAAAACTTTTTTTTTTTATAAATCGTCGGACATACTTACTGTTTGACTTTGGGTTTAGGTATACTGAATTATCAGTCACTCTTGTCATTTGATAACAATTCAAATATACTACACCGATTTTGATACTATACCTACTCGTAGGTATATAAGTTTTTTTTTCTTGAATAGCTGAATCTTTTCCAAAACCGTAATATCAAATTATTTTTTCTTTACAGTCTTTCATGTACATGTCTTTGTATTTTATAGTTCTTCATGTCTAAAAATATTATAAGAAGTGAATAATGATTTACGATTTGCACTTCTAAAGAAAAACCACATTAAAAATTATACTCATCACTTTGTGTTAAATTACAATAAAAAATTCTTTAGAATTCATGTGAAACGATATTTTTGAATAAACAATAACGTCAATCATATCTTTTGTTCCTTACCAAATAATAGTCATTTTGATGCTTACCACAAGACAATAGTTAATTCTATACATGCACTTGAGTATTGCGTAAAATCAATTATTTCACCATGTAAGTACCTACAGTTAGTTTTGGCTCAATAGGTAAGTCATGAGTTGGCACAATAGATTTTTTGCGTTTTGAAAAATTTAAAAGATTTTCATTACAAAAGATTTAAGTCTGAACAGTACACTTAAATACCTACGTTTACTTAAAAAAAATTCGGAACAAAGATTTAATTGTGTTCATAAACATCACCTTAAGCACAGAATAAGTACTAGTCCTAAATTAGCTTTCAATTTTAAATCAACGTAAGTAGTTGTCCTTTTTAACACGCGATATAACTTTGTTTGTGATCAGACACCGCCAACTGTTTTCGTCATTTATTATTTCCAAATTCTTCGCCTGGAGTTCACCTATACATGTTTAATTTTTAATCAATTGGCTTAGCATTATTAAATGACATGGGAATCCTGTCAAATTAACCGTCTATTGAAGTTTACAGGCTGTTTGAAACTTGAAGAACTCGGACCTTAGTGTATGATTTAAGAAAGTGACAATAAAGGTGACCACTAAAGGTTATAAGCACACATATTACCACGGAAACTAAACGTTACCATATCGGCTTTTTTCGTAATTTTTCGCACGGCAAGGCGATTGTTACGATTCCGATTAGTGTGCGTTGAAGTAGGGGGTTTCATACAAAGAATGAGTCACTGACCTCTATAATACAAGTACGCTGGACTAAACATTCTGTAAGAAATGACAGATAATTTTTGTGCCGAATCAAAGCGCCCCCACCGAGTGTCTAGGGAACTAAAATAGAGTAACTTGAATATATTTATGTCTACAATCATTACTGGACGCTCATCACACGCTCACTACAGCCGTCAGCGCTAAAATGGCGATAATCAAATGGCTTCAATTATAGGTTGACAGTATGCACTCCAGCGTACTTTTATTATAGAGGTCAGTGACTCGAGTTGATACGGTGACGTTCCGTTTCCAAATTCATGTGTGTATAAATGTGTGTGTCCTTTAAATTGTACTACTATAAAAAAAAATATCTTCTGTATGTGATCTGCAATAATAGATATCTTATCATTACTATATGGTTTAGAAATATTGTTAAAAATAATTCTTAGTCTTATTAAAACTTGGTTTAATTCTCTGTACTATAAGACGAAATACCAATCACATTGATTAGTTTAATACTGCTTCTCTAGACATTACTAGCGTATAATGGACATCACTAGAACTGTCATGGGAGGACACTATGGATTGTCCCACGTTTTTGATATAATTTCTGTAATAAAACTATGAGAAAGGAGAGTATTAAATCAAATTTCACTTACAAAAATTAATCGACTGTGTCATCCGGTGGGACTCGAACCCACGTCCCTTCGCTATCCGGGCGCTCTTGCCAACTAAGCTACGGAGGACTCTAGTCAGTCGACTAATTTTTGCAAGTGCTTGCTACGCCAGTGAGCCGGCGTTCGATTTCATCAATAGTTGGGGAATGTACCCGCATGTATCCAATGGAAATATTTTTACAAATATTTAACCATCAGTTAAGATGAAATCAGTTGCAAAATAATGGCTTAAGTTATAAAAATATAATAAGGAGAGTATTTTCTTATTCAACAAAGTTTTCTAGTAAAGCTATGACAGATGTTGATCCTAGTTTATATTTACAAGCATACTTAAGTTGGAGTTCGCTTGATCTCACTCCGGTCATGACGGATTGCCGTCTCACCGAACTACGAGAGTGAAGGAACAGAAAGTGTACCCGAGTATTGCGCTTGAGCACATACTCGTACTTGTGCACTATAAAAATCTCCCGCGCAGTAGCTATAATAGACTATGTTGAGATTCCGCACCGTAGTAGAAACACGGCTATGATATGATAGGAGGATATGATTTATATTGTGAGTGTGTCATTATAGTACATACCTAGCTAAGACCTACACAAATGCACTGTATATGAAATGCAGAACGATTATTTTCTATGTTACTTATTGTTATCAGCCAGCTGATCACATAATAACTGTTTTCATTGTATGTAAATAAACTGACACTACGTCATTAGAAAAACATTAATGCAAGACAAATACTCGTAGATTCAACACAGAAGCCCATATTAAATTAACCTCGGTGTAGTCTACTCACTACTCTACTCTCTGTGTCGGTGTAGTCTACTCTCTATTTATTTAGTGTTCTTACTTCTAAGATACTTAGGCCCACTTTTACGAAACTCGTTAAAAACGTTTAACGCTAATCATGTTTAAAATATCATCCCGTTTCTGCCAATGTCGAATGACTGACAAAGACAGAATGATGTTTTTAAATATGTTTAGCGCTAATTGTATTTATCGAGTTTCGTAAAAGTGGGTCAAAGTAAGTCCCATTTGCACAAGTTTAAATTAGCTAATACGGAAGGTCCACATGCGTTAGTCCGGATTAGACTTGCGCAAGTGCGCTTACAACTCAGATAATAGACCTTGAACAAGTCCAGATTAGGTAATCTGGACTGGCGCAAGTGGGCCTTAGTGTACCAATTTAACCAATAGCCATCCTTATGGGAAGTAGCGAGTTATTCCTAACAAGTGACCATGACTACACGCCGGGATAACTCGGCAAAATATTGTAACAAGTCCTTTTTACTATTATTAATTGTTCGGGCTCAGAGTGCAAGTAGGTAAATCATAAAAAGAAAATTTTCATGACCCGTAACCTAAAACACAACAAAATAAATTGGTGTTGGCGGATACGGCATGGAGGACATGATCATTGACAAAATGACATTCCAGTATTTTGAGTGCACTATACTTAATTTGCAATTTTGATTTGATGGTAATTCAAAAATAAATGTTAACTAACGTAAACTGGAGAATTCGGGCTCTGTTTTAGGGGCACTCAGGTGCTTCACAGAAATCACGATAAATTTCCTCCATATTTCTTTTTACTTGCGCTCCGATTCACATAAACTTTTCGGGGATATAACAATTCCGCTTTTGTAGCAACAATACATTATTATTATGGACATTCTTGAACATAACATAAAAAAACGAATGAGAAAAATATACAGGATTTGTCAGTGGTTTGAGTTCAGTAATTTTTGTAAGTCTTCGGGCACGAAAAACGTATAGTCACATATTTTTTTTCCAACTGAGATCATCAATGATCGGAGTAGGTAGAGCTATTCTTTACCCGACTGCGAAAGGAGGGTTATGTTTTTCGAGAGTATATATGTATGTATGTATAACTGTTTAGCACGTTCTACAGCCCAAACGGCTGGACAAATTTTGACAAATGAGGTTTCGTTAAATTCATCAAAATTGTGAGAGTGACATAGGCTATTTTTTTTTAAATGGCTTCCGCAAATGGAAATAAAGGCGGGAGGGGGGGATTGATTATTGTTTACCATAGCAATATGGGTATCAAATGAAAGCCAGTAAAAACACCATTTCAAAAATATAAAACAAATTGCAGTCGGGTGTTTTGTTTTTTCAAAAATCATGTTTACTTGAAGTACTTGCGATGCGTGGTCGTAACATGAACCCTGGATTTTAAATATATTTTTTGGCCAGAGAGCCCTGCCAATGCATAAGAGTTTTTAATAACCATAAAAATTTTCAGAAATTACTACTCGGAGTTTCAGTAAGAACAGCGGGGGAATGTCCATATTATTATTAATGTTTGCGGTCATTGAACCAAAATAGCTTTACCTACTCCGATCATTGGTGATCATTCAACAAATCTTACAAAAAGATCTCTTGAATAGAAAACCAATGAGGTATATTTTTTAATAATCCGATAATCTTATGATTATAATTATGGCAGCTAGATATTGGTTTATTTGTGCTCATTGATTTAAGTTTAAAATGTTATCTTTTTTTTTTCTTAATAAGGAAATGGAGAGAGGTCGCACTTTTTGTATGAATATTATCACCGTAACTATCAAAATTTGAAGAGCAGGTCAAGCCAGTAGCTTTCCTTCGCTTGGTTTTGTAAAACAAATATTGTGTTTCATGGTAAACTTAGCTTATGTCTTTTCCGGCTACATAATTGTTTTTATTAAAAATATACGACATGCATCGTTTTAATCAACTTTAGGGTGATCAAAACACCCTTGGCAGGTAGGTAACTAAATTAACCTTTTTGTCCTTTAAAACGTCTATAATATCAATATTGTTTTTTTTTAATCTAATATCAGTTTTATTTAATACTATAGTCAATTCATAAATTGGATTTCATTCCACATAATGATCACGACTATGAATGAAGAGAAGAGAGAGTTTCAACCAAAATTCATTATTATAATTTAAGTGGCTTAGAAGCTACGAAATCGTTTCTTTATACATCCCTTAAGTGACATTAGGAGAAAATATCTTCTTTCCCAATTCGTCTGTACGTGTAAACAACCCCATTCAAAATGTGTGCAAGCAATTTTCTCACTCTCTGAGTCTTCCTTACCCATATTTGTGTCAATAAAAGCACCGTGATTTCCTGCCGCCAGTCATAAATATTTTTATTATTATAATCATTTTCCCCTCGGTGCTATCATTATTGATATTCACCCAAAGTGGTATCTTATTGAAAAAGTTTGAACAAAAACGTATTACGTCGGCTTACGGTCCGCGCCTCAATGAATTTCATGAGACTTTGTAAGGCTCAAGTGTAACAGCCTACTCGGTAGGAAAACGGCTATTAAAAGTGTATTTCGCTTCATTTGCCATGGTACTTGTAATTCATAATTATTTACTATATTTTTTTTTTGCTTTGTACTTTTGGATGCTTTTGTAACCAGTGATTTACCTTGTATCTGTAACGAAACTTCTTTTATCAAGCGGTAAACAAATAACAATAAATCTCAGAAGAAAAACTCCATAACAGCTAAGAGTCTAGGAACTATCGAGGACAAGTACGCCTTACCAGTCTTAGGGCCAAAATCGTTTAACTGACCGGTGGTTCTAACTTTGAAATCGTCTGAGGCCTGCCAAGCAAATCTCTCTGCAAAGTGATAAAGCGCAATTGACCCCTATAGTACCTTTAAGTAAATATACAATGTAACTATCAAGCTGCTGTATAACATAGAATTCAAGAAAAAATAAGTAAAGAAAGTAAGAAAGGCACAAGAGAGGGTGCCTTTCTTACTTTATTTTTTGCATTTTTGTGCATTACAAAATCTGATGTGTGCCTAACTAATCACTGTTAGTATTGACCGCTCCACCTGGAGTTCAGGAAGGAGATTATCACTAATAACAATAATTATTCATAATAATCATATCCCCTTATGTGGCAGGCCATCACTTAGAGGTTGTGGTCAAAAATGCCGCAAGTGGGGGTCACCTTATCTAAGCGGTTAGGGGTTATTCGTCTTTACCACCAAAATAATTAGACACCATAGACAATCTCTAATAGTCGGTCAGCGGCAACTCTGGACAAACGGACCATCATCATCAGCTGCAGGATGTCCACTGTTGAACATATGCCTCCCCCATAAATCCAAAGTGACCTGTTACAAGGGGCATGCATCTAGTATGATCCGGCGACCTTTATAAGGTCGTCTGCCGATCTTGCTGGTGGATGCTTTACGCTATGCTTTTGATCTCATGGTCTCCAATCAAGAACTTTTCTGCCCCAACGGCTGTCAGTTCTTCGTGCAATGTGCCCTGCCCACTTAAGCTTACTGATCCGCAGGGCTATTTATCTTAGTTCTTCTTCGTATCTCCTCATTTCTGATTCGATCTCGTAGAGGTGTTTCTCTACGAGATCGAATCAGAAATGCAAGCATAGATTAGTATCAGTTAGAAGTTTCTAAGTTTAACATTCGATCCATCAAAGAGAGTGCTAGGACAGACATCCATCAGACTTATTTATGATCTGCAGCCGTCTATATATAAGTAGTGTGTCTGGGCGGTAATGTATCTTGTCTAGACCGATTTAGAGCTAGTGAAAAAAAATATGATTTTTTTGTTTTAGTGTGGATCATTACTTAAGGTCTAATGGTCTAGTGGCTTCACCTAAATAATGATATCAAGTTAACCGTAATGTTTTTTCTACCACTATCCAACTAGGAACATCGTACCTCCTTATAGAAGAGCTCAGGCCTTTGCCCAGCAGTGAGATGTATATAGACTTACTTTACTTCACTCGCCAAGTTTTTTACTTCACAATTATAAGTAATCGACATAAAACATTAGCAATAAAACATGCAGAACACATATAATGTCGTCATAAAATGCATTATTCAATTGAGAAATTCTCTCTCTTCCTGGCTGGTATATCCCACATGGTGGTAGGATCAGTCTTCATTATTTTTCTCTTCCATAAAATTTCTGCATTACTAAATTGAGAAATTGAACTGCTAAAATCCCGAACAATTAGCCGGCAGACTGAATCTAGTGACCACGTAATTATATAAGCACTCTGATAACACGATCATAATTATTATGCGTCAACGCTTACCATCGGATGAGATTATCGAGCAAGGGTTAACTCAGTTATCAAAAAAAAGAAAATAAAAATGGATGAAGTCAATCTCGCACATGGATAGTTCCGTGCTGGCGCCGTGTGTACACTTTCACATTTACAATATTAGTATGGATACTATCGGATATACAGACAGACACACACAAAATGGATACTATCCATATTAATTGTAATATAAGCCTGGAGTTCACCATCACGTCAAGATTAATTTATATTCAGCCGGTTAAGCATTATTGGTATTTTGTATCTTAATTGTGTTAAATTAACCGTAAATTAAGGTTTACCGGCTGTTTAAAAATTGATGAACTCGGTTCTTATTTAATTTACTTTCTTAAAACTTGCAAACAAATTGCTTTTTAAATTCATACTTATTTTAGAAAAAAATAGATCATATACCTGTGAAAGCAATTTTATACTTAGCAAGAAAATATTTTTTTGATTCCTTTTTTGTATTTTAACCCTCTTTTGTATTAATTAACGATTTTTGTATTAATTGTACGAAGTTCTTCAGAAGTTTTACTGCTTCATAATAATCAGATCGTTATCAGCCGCCCAAATTGAAACCGCCCTAGGCTCTGTCTGGCCATAAAGCCATTAATTTAAAAAGTTATTAACAATTTAATTACTTTATTTCTGTCTCTAATGAACATTATTAACAAGTCTGAGAAATACCTAGAACTAAGCCATAAATCTTAGTTATCATAAATAGCCACTTCAGTAGGGCTTTGTAATGGTCTTCAAGGCTTGTTTCCACTACATTTTAATGAGTTAATATTAATTGCACTAGCAGACATCGTTAATATGCGACCGTTTATGAAGTAAATTGATAGCACTGGATTTTATATTCGGTCGTAATTCAATTTAGGAGAAACTTTTTAAAATCTGATTAATATTTTCATTAAATCAAAATTGCGTTCGATGTTTCGCGAAATTGCTTCTTGAAAATAAATAATCGACTTTCAACCTTAATAATAAGTAGAAAACTGAGCAAGTCCACCAATTATTTTTATCAGTTTGGATCCTATTACAATATTACTTTATTTCTCGATAATCGTTTAAAAAAAATTAAGTTTACGTCAGTATGATGTTTAAATCGTAATATACGTGTATTTGATTTTAATGGACTCACGATTTAGTTTACCATCTGAATGCAATTCTGCAGTCTTCTTCAAAGGTATTTTACATTACAATTACTTATTTATTGTTGCAATTGGTGCTGAAGATCTGTTTGCTTTTGCGTATGCGACAACATCGAGACAAGATTATTCGTAGATAAACCAATGGCAGTAAATTGTTCTTATTATTTCACTTATAATATTTTGGCATTTATTGTACAAGTCTCAAGATATTTAAAAACCGGACTCCTGCGAGCCGAATTCGCGCAGGTTTCGTATCAAACTTGTGCAAAAAAATTGTTTTATTTTGTAATGGAAAAACAAATTTACGATTTTTGTTTTTTTTTCTTTACTTAGCGCTGTATTCATTTGTTTCCGTAATATAATAATGTTATTATTATAATAATATTTCCATAATTAACAGCACGTAAGAACGTCCGTCTTGCTCATTTTTATGATTCTAGGTATATACCTACGTACGTTTACCCTATACCTAAATGTTTTAGATTCCCTACAAAATGTTATTAAATAACGGTATCTTTAGATTCCGTTGACCGCAGAAGTATTTGATGTTAAGTTTAACTTGATACCTCCGCGCGTTCCTAAGAAAAAGAGTCTTGACAGACAGACAGGCAAACGTTATCCGTCCGCCTGTCGTGCCTGCCAAGTGATCTTCTATGGTTTGCGTTTTTTTTTTCCTTTTAAAATACGGAACCCTAAAATGGGTGATAAGCCTTCGTAAGCGTTTAACAGTAAAGGTACTCCATGACCATGGGGTCAGATCATCGAGGATTCTAATGTTCCTCTACTTGAATTTACATGACGATGATGAATGCTACGAGGAATGTACTTGAGGTATATTGTCATTATGGCTGGTAGCAAACGGTAATTTACCACTTAAGATAGGTACTTATCATTGTTGGTATATTAATCTACTAGACTAGACTGAAATTTATTATGATTTGAAATTATACTTCGCCCGTTAATTGTACAGATACAACGTGCTAATAGTACGCTAGTTTTATTTAAAACAATAAGTCCATCAGGCTACCAAACCAAACTTGAAAGATATTGCAATTACGATATCAATTCACGTATGAATTTTAATTATTTATATTTTATTATTTTAAAAGCTTCAATTGCTTTTCAGACGTTATATTTTTTGCAACTTGAAAGTAATCGAGTTAAACCTACACGTAGGTATTATGTTTCCAGAAACAATAGAAAATAATTGTTATAAACCCGCCCGTGGGTCTTATGGGATTGTACAGGTTAAGCAGAAGGCCTGTGAAAATGTTCTTTTTCTATGTAAGTTTTTTTTTTTTAATTCTGCCTAACTGTTCTACGGCTTTGAAAGCTAATATAAATTAATAATTCGTTTAAATCGTCACTGTCATCCTTTCTCATTCCTTTATACAGCTTTTAATATGCTTCGTTTTCCTCTTAAAGCATAGGTAAAAAAATAAAAATGCGAGTTCATTGACCTTAGAATAACTAGACAATATAACAAGTAATTTGTAAATTTCATTCCATTACTTTGAACTAAATGTTCGAATATTGATTTAAATTCAAGAGTACTATATGAAGTAATTATTGGCTTTATCTTATAATTATGATATGGGTTATTATTACAGGAAGTCCTTATCCATATGTTTTAATTTGTTTTATTCTCGTAAACGAGAATATGCAATCTGTATAATGCTGTTTTAATAACACTGCAATAAATTATCAAAGTGAAATACAAAGTTAATAGTAGTTGTTTATAAAAGAAACGTTTGTGCATTTTAAAATGAAAATAGAAGCAGTTTATTCGCAAACTAAGCTTTTGTGTGAATTGGTACAGTGGTAGTTTAAAACATAATTTATAATAAAACAAAAATAAAATAATTATTCTGTAGTGTACTTCATAAATTCAAGAGAACACTTTGTTTCACAAAGGTGCGTGAAAGCAAGATAGACGTTTCTCGCTTATAGCACAGAATAAATAATAGCTTATAGATGAAGCGGTTGTATTTATTCTACAAAAGAAAACTAATAGCTCTCACCTTGTTTAAACCTCTGCAGTTTTATTCTATTTTCTTTCTGGGGCTTAGTCTCTAAGAGAGGTTATAAAAATAGCTTATAATTGTTTTTATAACTTAAGCAAGTTTTTACGAAATCAAATTGAATTTCGCTTACAAAAATTTATCGACTGTGTCATCCGGTGGGACTCGAACCCACGTCCCTTCGCTATCCGGGCGAGTGCTCTTACCAACTATACCACACACAGTAGACTAGAGTAGGTATATTTCATATGCACACAGCAGACATTGACAAAAAAAATCATAGAAAGCCGTACAGTTCGTCTTATTATTGCTAAACTGATCACTAAATGGACGAAGAAATAAAGCCGCCTAAATTATCTAGGTATATGTAATGTGTGCAAAATAGCTATGTTTATATAAACATACAGACGATCAGGTACACATGATTTATCTACCATACATTTTTACCACGCCACCTGTCAGCCGGGATCTACAGCTTGACACCATAGAAACCAAACTAGCGAAGGCTAGTCTAGTTTTTTTTTAAATTAATCGAAAATATATCATAGCCTCCTATGATATATTTTCGATTAATTTCAAAATCTTACGATCACTTCCCTCTGGTGCAAAGTACATCAAAATAATCGCATTCACTTCAAAAACACATTTTCTATAAATTCAGAGGTTGTGGGTTTAAATCCCGCAAGGGGCAAAGTGTAATAAACATGAGCATTTGCTACTAAGTCATGAATGCTATGAAACGTATTGGAATGTGTTTATTCGTTATCCTAGTCGCCATAGCACAAGCTCACGCTTAGTTTGGTGCTAGCTAATTGGTGTGTTTGTTGTAACAATTTATTTATTATTAAATCTTACAAAACTTAGTGATTCATCGTTTATCTTCAATGTCACGGAGTAACCATTAGATTCAGAGTACTCTAGTATCAGATTATGATACTAGATATACTTATGTATTGCAGCAATCTTTTTATCTTTTCTCAAAACAATTGTTTTGATAAGAATAAGGCTTGGTAGCTTAGATCGGACATCAGTTTCATTCAAGATAACTTGTGGATATTGAATGAAACTGATGTCCAATGTATATTTTTAAGTTTACCGACAACGCGATTTGATTAAAACACCCAATAAAGCGTTTACAATCGCTCTAAAACTTCAAGGTTAAAAATGCTATCAGAGCCATCTCATGGCAATTTTTAACATCCTCAAAATCCCCCATTGTATAATTTCGTGTACCCTTCGTGGCGCATCATAGAGTCACTACAACATAATATCTTGTCTGACACTATGTTGCCACTCGTTATAACGAATAAAATAATTTGTTTTAATATTTTGAGAAGTCTGTTAAAACTAAAATTGTGCCTTGCATAACGATTTGTTTACGTACGACGTGCTATTTCTTACGTGTAGTTCATCACAGGTGGGTAGCTCAATTTCGTCGACCATTTTCTACGAAACTGGATTTAAGCGATACAAAGGCAAACTCTTTGCTAGGTGAAAGAAGTTTTGTTGACAATACTGCACTTTCAAAGGAGATTACTCCATACTCCATAGCTGAGCTTAGACATAGTAGAAATATGTTCAAAAGTATCGCTTAAAACATATGACGGTAGATGTCATTAGTTTACATAATGAATGCGGGTTTCCATGTTAATAGATATACCTTTTTAGGGGTTCCGTGCCCTAAAAGAAAAAGAACTAAACTCCTATAGGATCACTTTGTTGTCCGTTCGTCCATCTTTCTGTCAATGCGCTTTTTCTCAAGATTTCTACGGTATCAAATTGAACATCAAATATCTTGGACATGTGCAGTTTTCAGTCTCTGATGTAGTTAAACAATCACGTTCTTAAGTCAACGCAATCCAAAGATACGACCATTTTAACTTTTTGTCTAACATTTCGCAGGTAGGGAACTTCCCGATTTCCATATCCTAGAATCATGAAATTAGGCAGGAAGTAAATAAGGTCTTATAGCATAATTCAAGGAAAAATTTATATTTTGTTTCTCTGTCCCAAAAAAAACACATGCTTACCTATACGAAACCCTTACATTCATGAGATTTAATGAGATACAATTTTTGTTTAGCAAATGCAATGGTAAACTTTTATAGGTTAATTATTAACATTATTGTTTGATAATGAAACGATTATTTGTGAAACAATATTTAAAAAAACTCGTTGTCTGCTATTTACTTGTTTTATTAGTGAATCAATGCATGATGGATGACCTGATAAAATCAGAGTTTATTCTAGATCTTACTGATATTTGATTGATTAAAGTACGAAACAAATTTGATTTTGTAAATGGAAAGACACTGATAAATCGTGTTCCAGAATCATTTTGGTGAATATATTTTTTTGTATTGTAAGTTTTTTATTTATCTTTTAAGGTCTACCCTGTATACATTGACCTGAAAGCCTTGTTTTATGCAAGTAAAAAAATCGCTTTAAAGTGAAATAATTTTAGACGAACCATTACTTTAATACTTCCAGCAATTTTACAGCTTATCTGAAATTGGTATCTCGTTTGAGGCTAGAACAATTTTCAAGATAATCACTGTAAAAATCACATTTGCATAACCCCTACATCGTGAGTCATAGTTGTTTGTTTGATGGGGGTTACCACGACTTCTAATAACAATTAAAAAAACCGCTAAGTGCAAGTCGGGCTCGCGCACGAAGGGTTCCGTAATGTAGAATGCTTTAGAGACTTGGTATTTTTTTTTTTAGTTTTAAAAACAGCTAAAACACTTTTTGTGTGCCCTACTTAAATGTTTTTTTTTCTGATTTCAGTATTTATTGTTATAGCGGCAACAGAAGTACATCATCTCTCTCATCTGTAAAAAAATTTACTGTGTAGCTATCTTGATTCATATACATTGCAGCCTCGATTCATATACAGACTGGTGACAGTCAGACAGACAGTGGAGCCATATTGACGGGGTACCGTTTGGACGTTTAGGTACGGAACCCTAAAAAGTCTTTTATTAGATAAACAACACGTTCTGGTTAACTCCTTTGATTTAAGTATACCTATAGATGCCGTGTGTAATTATGTATTTTTGGTAAAGTGTGAAGTTGAGCAATCTATTGATAAATATTGAGAATCCCCAGTCTTAAAATAAAATGTATAAATATTGACACTTGTTTATACATTTTTGAATTGTTAACACAATAGCGTTACTTTTGACAGCTTTTGTCCATATTGTGTTTAACTAAGTAAGGTACAATAATAGGTATGAAATGGATACGTCCATCTGAATTTTTTTGGCACATAAAATTCATTGCACAATGCACATCCATATTTTTTTGTCCTTAACTCACTATTTTTATCTCAAATTATAGATAGAAGAGTAACGTAAGAAGTTGGTAATCTTTTGCGAAGTTGTGACGCCAAATTGATTTATGTGTAACGCAAATACAACTTGACCACTTGCAACCGGTCGCTGTGGAAAACCATGGGGGAGGCTTATGTTCAGCAGTGGGCGTCCTATCGCTGATAATGATGATGATGCACCTACGACTACTAGAAGACTCTTGTAAGCATAAGGAGCACTCAGATAATTATTTAATTCAGAAAGCTCATTGGCGCGCAGTGCACACATTCAAATGCGTGCGAAATGTGACCAATTCACCAAAGATCGATAGTTTTTTCTGCCCATGTAGCGTTCTCTTCTTATATCTTCTTTTTATGATCTGAGATTTACTTAGTCAGCCACCAGCACACCCGATTATACATTTTTTAGAGAACAATCGTTCCTATTATTTTATTCAAAAGCATCTGTATATTAAAAGTAATTACGATGCTCCACAGTCTGTTTTTTTTTCATCTTTTAAGAAAGATTGTTGGTTTGCAATTAAGTTCATAATGTATCGAATTTAATTTAATTTAATTTGGATGAACATGAAATCCGAACCCAAAACAATTTTATAATTTTGTCTTTATCGGGGACTGAAACAATAAAATTACTCATTCGCTCGAATGCACCTCAGTTTTACTCAATTTCCATTGATGATACTCGTCATTTAATTTTGTTTTTAAAAACGTTTTGACATAATTGTATCTTAATACTTTTTTGTAATCGTATTTTCATCATAAATTGAATATACCATAGAGAATAACAAACTTATTTTACAAAAGAATTAAAAAATATACCCCAAGTGAATACAAGAAAGTTTAAAAACAAACACCGCTAAGAAGTTTAAGCTCAATGCAAGACGTTTGTGCCATACAGACAAAAGAATTGCCTGGGGAAAGGTGATACTACAAGTTGTTTGGATCTTTGAAATTGCTATAATTCTAAAGTGTATTCGTTTGTTCTGTTTACAAAACATAAACTTGCGTATAATCTTGGAAACACATTAAATACATAATAGAATAGATACCACGGTATGCCATAGGTATAGGATAGACTCTATAATCAGTTTTTTCTCAATAAAATCATAATAACCCAGCAAAGAGAAAATGCTTGTTCCCTGTGGCAATGATATTTATTATTATTAATTTTATTTTGTACTTACCTATTATACATTTCTACAGAATACTTCAACTAAAAAAAACAACAAAAAATATAAATAAGTGTATTTAAGAAACATTATTTCAACATTTTATCTGAAAATTATGTGCATTGTAGTAAACTAAAAGTATTTTACAGTGCTTAGATTTTATGTAAATCTGATAGTGTTTTATCTTTATCTGCCTTTTTGAAGGATATTACGTAATTTTTACTGTTACTGGGCTGAAGTTCAACATCTCTACCGTGGAAATCTGTGACGCACTTTCTATAATAACTCTAAGAATCAAGTTCGATGTCAATGTCAGCTGTTTTATCCAAAAATCTGATGTACTATCAACATTTCTGACAGACGAAGACATTTTTATCACTAAACAAATCGTTATGTTAAATGAGACAAAAGATATAACAGATTTGAATAGTGCTTGAAGTCTTATCACTATAGCAAAAGATAAATATGGTTAGCAGTAGGGAAATGCTTAAGATACCGTTATACAACCATAATGATAGCCACTTAAGTAGGTTCGGTTGACAGCAAGTCAATGTAAGCATTGCGGCATCTTATGTAGCTGTAATAGAGGTTATTTTGCTACAAACATGTCGGGTGTGCTGACTACTGTAAAGAAGGCAGCACGTCAGGTAACCCGTTTGACCTACGAAAACAGCGTTTATTACGTAGAGGATAGAGGCGGTCTCAAGGTCAACGTGGGGTAGCCTGACGTGCAGGCGTGTGTATCCGTCTGCAGCGTGTAAAGGAAATATCATTTCAACATTACCAAATAACGAAAGTGTCATTTGACTGTGTGCGTGTTAAAAAATAGGCAATAATTCAGATGGTTGATTAGTTGGCGAAACGAAATTTTTAGTCTGAGTACGTAAAATTCCAACTATTTTACTAAAATATTTTACCTACTTCAAACACAATCATCAACGCACAGCCTAAACTACTGGGATTGAAAACTAGATATGTTGCACCATGATACCTTTGTAGACCTGTCATCTCGTATTGCGCGGCGATTCGAATGACAAATTTATGTCATATTTGAATGCAAAACTGAGCAAAATGATCAATTTAAGGCAATCAATTTCCGCGCGCTAATGACCCATCTGCCTCATTTTAAATGCACTATCATTACCTTTTCTATACTAATATTATAAAGAGGAAAGATTTGTTTGTTTATTTGCATCGAATAGGCTCCGAAACTACTGGACCGAATCAAATGAACTTTAGCACAGAGATAGTTTGAGACACTGGCTACTTTTTGTCGCGATATAAAATCATCAGGGGGGTGAAATGGAGGATGAAAATTTGTATGGAAAATTCGACTTTTGGCGCGGGCGAAGTCGCGGGGAACTGCTAGTATAGTATAAGTGAGCACTAAGAAATGATTTTAGGGCACTCGTATTTGAAAGTATGAAACTCTATCTTTGCTAAATCTATAAAACTTGTCAGTAAGCTTTTTGGTCAGAAATTAAGAATGACGTATTTCAGGAATGAAAATTCAACCTCTATGGGGGTGAAAGTTTGTAAGGGAAAATCGACAGTAGCGCGGACGAAGTCGCGGGCAATCGTTAGTCAGACCATTCTTTTTTTTTTATAAATTATTTCAACAAACGAATATTTTACCTAGCCCCAAACTAAGCGTAAGCTTGTGCTATGGTGACTAGGATAATGGATAGACATACTTATATACATTTACAAACATCCATGAAATGCTCGTGCTCATCACACAAACATTTGCCCCTTGCGGGATTCGAACCCGCAACCGCCTGGTTTAGAAGTCCGTGGCGCGAACTACTACACCAAGACGGTCGTCAAATTACCCCTATTGCAACTGCATAAGAATCCACGTTGTTTAACTCAACATGCGTAAAGCGCAATAGTGATCGCGCGATAAGTTCGAGCGACATTTGATGAAAACGCGCGTCTCCCGCGCAGTTATACAGTTGCCGACCAATTCACTTTATCTTCAGAGCAATTGCGTCTTCCTCTATTACCCGTCATTGTGATCAGTGGGGCTATGTTTGTGAGATCTTCACAAAACTGCTATATTCAAAACTCGACTGAAAGAACATTGTCTCTTGCTGATTTTTTTTAAACTCCCGTTGGTAAAGTACCTATTTCTCATATGGTATGATGAGTATGTGAGTAAATGTATGATTTATACATAGTACCTATATGACAGTATTATGATTATGTATCAGTATTATTTGTTTCGTACCTATTATTTTTAATTTAACTTTGAAGCCCCTGTACATATGTACAGGGAGTTAGCGGGCCATGATCGAAATCTACAAAACAAAATCAGGTCCCTCATATAAATAATTCCGCTAGTAAGATGTTTATGTTACTATGAGCATGCAGTGAAAAATACCGACCTGCCAACTATTTCGTGATTAAGTCACAAAGTATTTCGTATACTCAAAGGTAGTATAGAAGATATCGCTCTTAGCTATAAGACGGCCTAAGTACATCTTCCTGTGTAAATTGCATTGTTGTAACGTTTATGGTGTGCGATAAAGAATGATCTATCTATCAGCCTCTACTTCATCTTACCGTCACGTGTAGTATTTTTGACTTATCTTCCTGCTTATTCAAACCCGCACTCCAGTGTGAGCAAGTAAGAAGGTTAAAGCCGGTTATACAACAAATACTAAAAAGTCAATGTAATGCCTTCCACACAGATGTCCTTGTGGTACTGATGTCGGCTCGTTGGGACATCACGGACTCTCCTGTATTAAAAGTGCAGGCCGCTTTTCGCGTCATGCCAGCATCAACGACATCATCCGTCGGTCTCTTGCCTCTATCAACGTGCCGGCTTTACTCGAGCCGAACGGTATCGCGCGTGATGATGGCAAGAGACCAGACGGGATGTCACTTGTTCCTTGGCGGATGGGTCGGGCTCTTGTGTGGGAGGCTACCTGTGTCGACACACTTGCAGCCTCTCATCTGCCCGGGACAAGCCGTGATGCTAGTTTGGCTGCGACAAGTGCAGAAAACTTTAAAAAGAACAAGTACATGCAGATCGACTCCCGGTACCACTTTGTACCGTTTGAAGTCGAAACACTGGGTTCGTAGGGGCCCAACGCTATCGCTTATTTCAAAGAGATTTCCAAGAGGCTAGTTGACATCAGTGGTGACCTAAGAGCTGGCAGCTACCTTGCTCAGCATATAAGCATCGCTATCCAGCGCGGTAATGCTGCCAGCATCCTGGGAACCTTACCACAAGGACCCTTTCTATAATTTTTGTTTTTGTGTTGTATTAAGTAATTTATCTTAATTTTTATTAATAAGTTGTATATATATTACTAATGTAAAATGATATAACTTTATTAATGAACTATAGTTTTCTCTATAATAAAAAAATCAACTTAACCGAATTTGTGTAGCTATTCTGTCAAAATGGTATTCTCGTTTAACCATATCATTCATACTGTTTCGTTCGTTTTCGTGTGTAATGTGATATCCGTCTATTAAATTTATTTTCTTTCTTTCTTCCTTTCTTAAAGTACTTTTCACTAACACAATATAATTAAGTTCAATCACGTCCTTAAAACCGCAATTCTTAAAACTCATAATGCCTTCCATCCAAACAATCAAGTCTTAATCAATAAATCTGAAATTAAGCGAAAATAACTGTCTTCGATCGTCTATCATTTCACATAATGACACCGTTCTAACCTTGGGGATAAGAGGGCAGCCCTTGTGATTTCCACAATGCACGTCTTGGTTGAGTGAGACTCCCTTTAATTTCACCCGGCGCTACGGTCGAGATTTGAGGAGAGAGAGCAATCAGAATTGCTATAGCTGTACAAATACTAGAAAGGCCCTGTTCTCATTATTGCACACTGGTTTTGTCGGATCTGGCAAAGTATCATGATATCATCATCATTATCAGCCGCAGGTCCACTGCTAAACATAGGCCTCCCCCATAGATTTCTAAAGTGCATCCAGTTCCCGCGACTTTTATTTGGCCATCTTGCCGGTGGACGCCCAACGCTTTTGATCAAATGGTCTCCGATCAAGAACCAACAGCCGATGTGCCCTGCCCACTGCCACTTAAGCTTGCTGATCCGTTCTCGCTGCTCGCAGCTCGCTGCGTGACCTTGAGCTTTCTTATAAGGCCCAAATACAAACACACATACAGTTTTTACTTATGACAAGGAAGGGTTCCCCCTAGACCCCATTGTAAGCAGCTTGCTGTGTTCCGTCGGTGATTGGAAGTGCCAGAACCTTCTGTGTGTGCTCGCTCCACCGTCGATTCTGTCTACGTCACGCGTGGTTCAGTCTAGAGTCAAGAGCATACCCATTTCAAATAACACCCCTTAATTTGCGTCAAGAGTTAAAAAAACTTTATCGGCCGATAGTTCGGTTTTTTAGACGACCGTCTTGGTGTAGTGGTGCGCACCCCGGACTTCTAAACCAGGCGGTTGCGGGTTCGAATCCCGCAAGGGGCAAATGTTTGTGTGATGAGCACGAGCATTTGTACCTAAGTCATGGATGTTTATAAATGTATATAAGTATGTTTATCCGTTATCCTAGTCACCATAGCACAAGCTCACGCTTAGTTTGGGACAAGGTAATTGGTGTGTTTGTTGAAACAATTTATAATTTAGTTAGTATGAATTACAAGCGGGGCAATCGACTTCGTCCGCGCAAACGTCGAATTTTCTGTACAAACTTCTACCCCCATTTTCACCCCCTTAGAGGTTGAGTTTACAAAAATCCTGAAATTCGTTGTTCTTAATTTCTAACCACATAGCTAAATACAATTTTTTATCGATTTAGCTCCAAAACTGACGGAGTTTCAAACAAACTTCCCGCCCCTTTTTACCTCTTTAGACGATGAATTCCCAAAAAGCTTTTCTTAGTACACCCTTTAAACACTTAAGTAACCTTTGCGGAAAATTTGAGGTCTCTAGACCCAGTTTGGGCTGTGCGTTGATATATCAGTCAGTCAGCCTAGTTAAGTCAGTTTTCATTTTTGTTCAGATTAGCCGATACTGAATTACTGCAATTTGAATACCTCTTCATACTGATTAAGTCACAAAACTATCAGCCGATAGAAAGTTTGTAGCCGCTTACTATTCTGATATTTTAATTCGACGTGACGCAAAATTGACCTAGTTAGAAATCTTGTTCGCAGTAAAACCTAGTAATAAAAGGTGAATACAGATCTTTCGTGTAAATTATTTTGTAAACTTTTAGCGTGATGATAGTAATTAGGTCCCAAATGTGATTACCTCTGTAATTAAGTTAAGAGCACTAATTAAATACGTTTAATAAACCTAAATTATGAGTATGAGAAAATGTTCTTTTATCCGCACTGTTTATGAAATAAATGATAAAGTAAATGTACTATGTAATGTGTTACTAAGTTAAAAAGTTGTCGATCAGTCTGTTACTGTTTACACTCAGCTGCTCAGCGTATTATATGACATATAATACGAGCTGACTGATACATAAAACAGTTTTTCAAAAATAATTTAAAAAGAGGGATGAAAAGTTTACAACTGTTGGGAATACGACATCGCGGCTTATTTTGCAGGGGTTCCCTGTAGACTTATTTTGCTAGTATGGAATCTTATTTTAATGTTAATATACATGTATTAACAAGTACTTGTGAAATTAAAATTTTTAATGTGGGGCGGGGTGTATCGAGTTCTGTGCCAACCAATCTAATTTTGTGTGTGATAATTCTGTTATTACTGTTAACTACGTGACTTTCTTATCAAAATAAATTATTTGTGAATATGTTACGACTCAAACGTTAAGCGGGATCCATACGAGTGTAACGTGTAATGGTTACGTGTAATTTAGCATCAACCGTGTGGACGGCACTGCGAGCGCCTTTGTGTTTGCGCTAAAAATCTACAGCCGATGGATCAGTGACGAGTCTAGTCCAGTCTAGTCCCGGCTTTACGTCACGTTTTATATTTTCGCGATTCAAGCGATTTACTTGATACTAAACTATTTTCACTTAATTGTGCAGTTGTTGATTTCGTATTACAAATTATTTATTACTAGTTGTTTCATTGTTTTTGAGACTACAAATTTAAAAGTTTTAGAAATCATCAAAAACAAATACAAATATATGAATGTCAAGAAAATGTATGAACAATTAGTATCTACGTACTTATTCTGTGACGTACGTAGCATATTATTATTGTAAAAGAAAAAGAAAAGAATAACTAAATAATTACGATTTAGTTATTCTTTGCTTTTGTCATGCATTTTCTTTTGTTTACTCAATTAAACAAATGGTTACTATGTGGCGAACATAAAATTTATAAAGACTTCAAAGTTGTATTAAAATTTTGTGATATGTAAATCGTTTAACAGCGATAAAAAATATCTAAAGAATTTATAACCATTTACGTAATACGTGTAAATACAATTTAAAAAAAAACCTGTTTTTTGTGTCTTCTTTTTCGATAGCAAGATCTTCACTGACTTTGACAGACCTTGAGGCTTGAACTCTGTGGTTTAATTTATCTTTTAAAAATAACTCTTTATCAGAAGTTGACCCCCTGAACAAATTCGTTTACGCCTGTATGTAGTAGTATTAACATTAAGTGTTGGCTCAGTTGTAAAAGTATATTATTTTAATATTTAAGAACGTCACAAAGTTTTTAAGCCTTTGGTATTTATTAAAGTGATATTCTGCAGTGTTTCTTACATCGCAAAATCTTAAATAACAAGCGAGGCACACGTAATGCGTCTACTGACTTATACGGGGTATGCACACAGGGCAGGCAGCGAACGAATGATTAATCGACGCGACGAATGACGATTCATTCGTTAGTGGTACGGCCTGCGCACCACACGCTCCGGTATTGCTCGCCGCATAATCGCAGCATAATCGAATGACTGCGATTGCTTATCGAATACAGTTGATTACAGGGACCATTCGAAAAATTTGATTAATTTAGTAATAATCGCCCATCGCTAGGTATCACTATAAAGAGTAACGCTGGCTTAACTGGCGTAGCAAGCACTTACAAAAATGCGTTGAGTAATTAGCATACTCGGTAGCTCAAATGGGACTAAAGCGTTCCCCCGGTCTAGTGAAATCTTCACAAAAAGAATGTTAAGTGAAGTCCAGTAGGTAGCGCCAGCTTCAGTTCGAATTACAACCGCGATTTTTTTTACATTTTATTGCAGTTTATGAGTTGTGATGATTTTTTACCCAACTGCATTTTGAGGACATTTTCGACATAGTGAATCAGAAAGTATTATTTTTTAGTGCAGGTATAACAAACAACTAAAAGACTATTCGAGAATTTCAATATAATAAAGTCTTATAATCAATTACTAAAATAATATAATTAATCAAACTAAGTCTTATAATTCAGGGAAATTTGTTTTTATTCTCATTTATTATAATGTGGATTTAGTTGTCATCGTGTCTGTATTCGTAACAAGCACAAAAATTAATGCACAATTAAAATATTGTCCTGCGTGCATTTACGCAATACCTATTTTTTGATTGACTGAAGATTTTGCTAACATATAATGGAAATGCAGGTAAATATTAAGAATGTTTGATGACGAGGATTGGATTTTTGTGGTAATAAACATGACACAAATAACTGTATCGGTGAGCATCGTACTGCATCGAAGTGTAGGTATTACATAAACATGAAAATGCAAGAAAACACACACGATGAGTTTGATTAGTAGTGCCTATCGTAGAAAGAGTGGCACCTACCAAATTGTATTAAGTATGACGGCGGGAGCTGTGGCGAAGCGGGAGGTAGCTCGTCACCTTCGTCTCGTGATGGGGTATCCATGTTGGACAACTCAGGAAAACGCAGTTTGCAATCCAATCGGCGATTTATTTCGGTGTTACAGTAGGATAACAGCGACGGTGAACGTGACAGGTTCGATAGTACGAACTGTTCTAGTTGGCGATCGTACAAGAAGTGCCCATCGACTCTGTCCTCGTGTGGTGGTTCCAAGAAAACGATACTAGCGCCACCACACTGCGTTCACTGTGCACTTTACAGTTTAAATTGACCAATCAGAATAAAAATCCGGTACTAGACAAGTATATTCTATGCTACAGTCGGTGTTTAAAAAATAATGGCGGTTTTAATGGCTTAAAGCCTCTCTGGCCATCTTCTAAAAGAAAAACTGACGTAATGACTGACTGAATGACTGACGGGCATATACTGTGTGTCCGGGTTTCAACTGGCGATAATTCATTGGCTATTAGATCATGAAATATTATCGACAAAAAAAAAAGTATTTTGGGTACTAACTCTCCCCTTCTAAATTGGCAGCTATTTCAATTATTAAAAAAAACTATTTCTATGAATCTGGAGGTCCTATTCAAAATTATTAACTGTAAAAACGAAAACGATTTTCTTTCTTATAAATTAATGTCTCTAAAATTTAAAAGAGAGAAAATTATGTCTCTAAAAGTAAAGGCCCTTAAATTATCCCTAGTCGAAAACCGACGTATCGCAGGATTACTGAATATTCAACCTCTAAGGTGGTGGAGGTGGATCGACTGCCATACAATGTGCTCGCAATGCGGAGAACCGGCAGAGATGGAAAGTAAGCGGCGACGGCGAGCCGCAACCCTGTTCACCAACAGCGCGACACGACCACTCTGCCAAGAGTGCCCGACTAAGAGGAAAGAGGTGGACGGGGTATCAAAGTTTCTATGGAAAATTCGCCATCTAACCGGGCAAAGTCGCAGTAAATTTCTAGTTTTAAATAAAAAAAAGACTGCAGCAAGATATTTCCGACTTTTTCCGCAAACACGGGCATCATAATACCTCTATAAATAAAATCCTTCATATGTACTGTGCAAATACACAAATCTCCGCAAATACTACAAACCAACTAACGTCAGACACAAACTATAGTGTTTGCTTAGCTTTTCACACAATTTGCGTCACAACATAGACACAATAAAGGAACTCGCAAAAATAATTCCGCTTTTTAGGGTTCCCTACCTAAAGGGTAAAAACGGGACACTATTACTGTGCCTGCAATTTCTGTCTGCCTGTTACCAAGCTGTATCTCATTATAGCTAGAAAGTTGAAATTTTCACAGATGAGGTAGGTATTTATGTTGCCGCTATGACAACAAATAATAAAAACAGAATAAAATAAATATCTATATGGGGCTTCCATACAACAAACGTGTTTTTTGGCGTTTTGTGCTTGATATTAATAATGGCAATTGACAGACGTTTAAAATTTTTACAAAATATTACGTTTTATATTCACTTCAAAAATAAAGAATTAAATGAAAATAAAAAAATCACTATTCATGGGGTCACCTATACAAATGTGTTTTTTTTTTAAAGTCATACCTAGTATAGTGTCTGATGTTGTATAGATGATGGCACGGAACCCTTGGTGCACGAGTCCGATTCGCACTTAGCCGGTTTTTTCTCATATACCTACCACTATGGAGACATCACCGAAACTGTAAGATAAATGTAGGCTTCCGTACATTACAATTATTTTTATTACTTAAGCAATTTGTTTGCAAGTTTTTACGAAATAAAATTAAATTTCACTCACAAAAATTGATCGATCGGATAGCAAAGAGCCGTGGGTTCGTGTCCTACCGGATGACACAGTCGATCAATTTTTGTTCAACGAAATTTATTTTAATTTTCGTACATTGTCATCGAGGTAGTATAATTGTTTCAAGACCCCATACTAAAAGTTGTAGGATTTGATGCCCATATTTACCCCTATAAAGGATAAGTCTGTTTACTCGATTACTACATATAAATAGGCAGACATTTGACCGCAATTTCATCTGATGGTAGGTAAGAGACTATGCGACTGTTGGATGTGATATTATTATTTATTTATTTATAATTTTTTTCACTTTTTCATTATGTTATACACTTTTCCTAAACGGATTCAAATCATAATAGTGTTTAGCACACTTCAGCCGGAAATTTAGAACAATCTTGCAAATAAATTGCTTAAATCATAATGAATTTCTGGTGACGGTAACCATAATATGTTGTGTCAAGATTATACTATGAGTAGTAGGTACACACCACATCGATTTCCGAAATAGTCGTGGAATTCGCATGGCTGTTTACTTAACGATCGGTTATGACTGTCCGGTTTTCCATTTAGTTATTCTATTTTGACGGATTCGAATATGATGTTTTCTTAGGATGTAGAGTGGAACTAGTCTTATATCTTATCATTCATTCATCATTTATATCACATCATCGGTCATCAATCTGCTCACAACAACCAAGTTCACACAAAAACTAAAATATTTAATAAAGGTAAATTTTACAGAACTCTGTCTGTCATTTAATTCTAGAAGTGTTAAAAGAAAACTGGGATCCATAGGCCGAAATGAAATGAGTTAGGTCTAAAAAAAAATTTGTACTCAATTACATTTTTAAAATGCCTGACTTTCTATCTAAGAAGGGAGAAATACGGAATAACAATATTTAAGACAACTTATCAATTTAAACAGAATGATTGATGATAGATACAAAGTAAATAAACTTAGATATTTGTAAAAAGTACACAATTAAAAGCATAATATTGGATATATTAAGCTAATTTAAAAATAAAATATCAATTTAATATAACCTTTCACAAAAATATAGTTTTTTACGAATATACCTATATACATAAAAATCATTTTCGTTCTTCTTTTTTTCGGGCCCAAATTTTAATTAAATCGTTCACTTCCTGTCACGTTGCAAATAATTCGTATTTATTTTGATAGTTTAAGACAATATAAAATTGCTACTCTAGGTGTCAGATTTTTTTGTTTTTTTTTGTAATGTACTATATGTTTCAATGATTATACACTTTAATTCAAACATTCAATTTAAATAACAGATTAGTACGTATACTGTAATAATAACCAACAACAATAGGAATTCTTATCAATACTATTTAAGAGTAATTTAAATATTTTAGGAATAGTTTTATTTTCCTAGGTAATAATATTCAAGACTCTTCAAACGACGAATAAATTTGTGTGAACATTAAATTATCTATAAATTCAAGGCCCCTTTTAATATTAAGAGAAACGTAGTTTTCAACTATTTCATAACATTAAATAATACTTACTTCGAACAAACAGGAAACGATGAGTCCAAAAAAATGCAAAACAACAACACAGTTAGAATTTCGTTTTTCAAAAACAACGCACTTGATAAATCTCCGATAATCTGTACACACGTTGAGTTCCAAAACTAGACTCACTGTGATAAATTCAAAAAAAACTGTCAGTTTAACGCACTGCACAGCACAACGAAAATTTTTATCGTTTATTTTCCGAGTTTTCCCGATCGCGGTGTCTTGTATCGAGAGCCGTCGGTACGTGCGCTCGACGACATGGCCACGACACTACTGGCTGCCGAGCGCTTCACTTCGTTGGAACTTCGGTATTCGTCGCCGCGCACCTGTAGTCGTCGAAATTTTGATACCATTATCAGATTATTTCTGATTAATTTATCTACCAGAGTGCCACGGATCGACAGTCGATTGCGCAGTTGATAAGTAAACTAATTTGTTACTGAAGAGGTGTGCGGGTCTCCAAAATTGCTTATGATATGAGGACTGAAAAAGATGGAAAAACAATTGAATATCACTGACAAGGCCGACATTTTTGTTTTATTTAAGGCGTTTTGAACTAGAGCTTGTTTCGTATTCAGGATAGAAAATTTAAAATAATTTATCACATGTTTTTCGTTTAGTTTTGGTCCATATTTGTTTGAACTTATTCGTATTATAAATGAGAGAAAATCTGGCTACCGAAAATGTTTCGGAAAATTCTCTTTTTTTTCATTGTTAAGTTAAATAAATTAGTAATGTTAATGATAGCGACACAGTGATTTAATTTATTTATTTGTTGTTACTCTTAAAGGCCAATCTTAATAAAAACAAGTACATATTTACTGTCCTGATTAAAATGCCTTACCTAATTTTGAACAGGACCCTATTACCATGGACTAACATACAGACATACAGTCAGATAGCGGAGGCTATTACTAAGCCTCCGCTATCTGACTGTATGTCTGTCACCAGGCTGTATCTTATGAACGGTAATAGCAAGACTTTAAATTTCCACAGATGATGTATTTCTGTTGCTGCTATAACATCTGTTTTTAATATTTGTTATTTAAAACAGAAAAAATAAATATTTAAGGGGATTCCCATACAACAAACGTGATTTATTCTCTATATAAATAACGGCAACACGTAGACACTTAAAACTACTCACAGAAGTTAGAATAAGTTATATACAAACTTTAAAAATAAATCATAAAATTAAAATATTACAAATATTTAAGGGGGGCTCCCATACAACACACGTGATTTTTTCGCTGTTTTTTGCTTAATAATAATAATGGCAACAGGCAGACGCTTGAGAAATGCCCAGAATACTACGTTGTATATTCACTTTAAAAATAAATAATTCAATTAAAATAAAATAAAAATATTTACGGGGGGCTCATGGGAGCCCCCCGTAAATATTTTTGGCATATTTTTGGCATGGCCCCCAAAAATAATCACGTAATAATCATTTGTATGCACAAACGTGATTTTTTTAAAGTCATATTATAGTGTCTCATGTTGTATAAATAATGGTACGGAACCCTTCGTGCGCGAATCCAACTCGGTTTTTATAATTTGGCAGTTAGCGTGAAACATTAACTTATATCAATAAGACTTTTCATCTGACAAGTATCTGGATAAAAGAGTATGCAATTATATTAAGGAGATTTTATCTTGTTGGGATCGGTAAAATAGCTAATAGATTGTTTCAATCCTCATTAGGATTGACTCTGTTAAGTAAGGGATTACCTACGAAGATTCCTCTTTATTTAATTATTTATAAATACAGTGAGAATCATGTGAAGACAATGCGTAAAAAAATACAAATAGAAAATGACCGCCGTTAAAGAATCGCATTAAAAGTTAGATTTAACTTTTATCTTCGAGCGAAAGAAACGGTGCCATCTTCGAAGTACATGTAACATTAGGACACACGTGTGAATACTCTAGATTTGCCAACTTCCTTCCACGTGCCTTTCACTTGTAGATACAAAATTTATTTGTAACTTTTTAGTGCGTTGTTTTTTAGGGTGTTTTTTTTTGTTTTAATTTTATTTTACGATTATAAAGGTATACTAATTGCCTGTACCTACATCTTTACACAATACTGCAATCGCTCTCAATTTCTCAAAATTATACACAGTCATAATACAGGAATAACAACAATCCATACTAATATTATTAATGCGAAAGTGTGTCTGTCTGCCTGTTACCTCTTGACGCTTAAACGACTGAACGAATTTTTGTGAACTCTTTCATATAATATTAAGTTTATTCTGGTTAGAAATATTGACGAATAAAAAACCATTAATGGACAAGTCCTTTGGTATAGAGAAGAGACCCTGGAAAGGACATAGGCTACATTATGTCGGGATATAAAAACATTAAGGGGGTGAAATGGGGGATGAAAGTTTATATGGAAACTCTTGCGGGCGAAGTCGCGGGGAACCACTAGTTGTCAATAATTTTCAATCGTATTAGTTATCTTTTAATGAAAAAAAACTTTTACGATCTAACATAAGAAACACTCTCTACTTTTCGCTCTAAACGCTAAAAAATTCGCCATTTCGATGTTGGACCAGGCCTGTGTATCTCCCCGCGGAGGTAGCAAAAACGTACCTACGCGCGGCGCACCTACGTAGGTGCTAAAACAAGTTGCGTGTCGCTACCGGCCAGAGCCACGCTCGCGCGTTTTATTCACCGGCGGCCGCGCGGCTAAGTTGCTGGCTGGACGAGAATGAATAATTTATTCATTCTCGCACTTTAAGTACTAGAAAGAGGCGCTAGATGGCGTTAGAAGCTTCTCGTAGCAGTCAACCCTATCGCGTCGCGTGATATTACGTCACTGAATAGGTTTAGTGTATTATGAATCATATTCCAGAGCAATAAGTATGAAATTACCTTGCAATGGATTTTTGTAGGTGTCTACACGAAAATGTGCTTGACTCTGAGGCGAACTAAATTACGCCATATTGTTGACGACATTGAGTAGACATTTCTTTGAATACAATTGCTAAGTCATACTTCTGTACGAAGTACTAGTATTCTGTGGTTGGACTCGAATAATGCTATAATTGAGTACCAGAGCCCTTAAGAGGTTATTGGTGTTAAACAAATAACCCTATATACACAACCCGCTTAATTTAGTGGAACATTTATTATTCATAAATTGACCTTTACCCTACAAAAAAGTTTCCCCGAAAAAGAATGAAGTAATTTAACATAACCCATTTGTCCTTCATGTTTACTTAAGCACGTTTTAATGTGTTTTTTAATACAGTTCACACTGTGTCCATTTTTCATGTTCCCTACTCCATTAATACAGGGCGGTTGGTAATCAAAACGTTGATTTCCATTGCGATTATACTTTGTCGTGTTTTAATATCCGAATTGCATGTGTTTTGTAACTGTTGGTCTTGAATTACCACTGGGTACTTAATTTACACAATGTTTTTTTTATTTGAAATGCTTATAAACTTTTGATGTCGATATAATATCTTAATACACTGCCTCGTTGGTCTAGTGGTCAGCACGCTGGGTACTATCCACTAGGTCCCAGGTTCGAATCCCGGGTCGGGCCGAGAGTGTTTGGGTTTTTCTGTCTTGAAATTACTCAGACACAGCTCCGGAGTCAAGAAGTTGGTGGTGTTAACACCCCCGTGCCTCGGACCGTGCGTCTCACCGAATTATGAAAGTGAAGGATCGGAGAGTGCATCTGTGTATTGCGCTTGTGCACTATAATATGTTCCGCGCAGTTGGCTAATCTCTATTGAGATTAGCCAACTGCTATCTCTATTATTATCTTTATACAGTTCGTATATTCTCTGTCTCACCGAACTGTGAAAGTAAAGTAAGAGCACCTGTATATTGTGCACTCACTTGTACAAGTACTTTATTATTTCAAAGGTATCTAGTTAATCTCCGTTGAGATTAGTAAGCATAATTTATGAAGCAAAAATAAATAAATTGAATTTGAAATGTACGGAATTTCAAAAAACATCAAAAAATAAATGTATAATCACAAAAACTAGGAACACGAGCAAAAATATTAATTCACTTTTGACAATTAATACAACGGAACGTCAGTTTCAGCCAGTATTTGAAAAACAGACTAGATTTCCACAAAATTGAGACAGAACCGAATGGAAGTTAATAAAATGGGTTACAGGTATTTTTTATCCGCGGTTTTTTATTGGACGAGTGGTTTCGAGTTTCGTTTCGGAGTTGACACAAAAAAGTATTATTAGTTTTTTTTTTCATATTTTTTAACACTCACAGTGTTCTTTCTTATTTAAAAGTATTAGTAGTTATAAAAATAGTTAGTAAATAGTTAGTAAAGAGGTGTTTGTAGCGCAGTGGCGGCAGCGCTTTAGTAGTGATACCAAAGTTAAGCAACCCACGGTGCGGTAGTGATTGGTTGGGTGACCATTCCGACCATTTGATTGACCAAAGAATTCCATAGCAAGCACCTCCGTGCTCCGGAAGGCACGCTAAGCAGTTGGTCCCGGCTAATATCTGTTGGTATTAGTCGCTAAGCCTAGTCAGAAGCCCTAGGGCGGCTTGATAACATCTGACAGTAAGGTTTGTCACTTGCCTTCGAACAGCCCTCCACCTATCCGCACTAAGCCCGCGTGGTAGAGTAGAGCTCGAACCTCCTCATAGTTGAGATGAGGCCTTTGCCCAGGAATAGGATATAAGGTTAACTTTATTTTCTTTTACTATAGTAAAGTACTCTACAATTATCTGCTCTCAAGAATTGCACCCTAAAATGCTTGATTTCTGCGACACATTGTATATTGAATCACTTTCAACAGCAATACGTATTCAAATCAGGAATGTTATGGAGCTCCGTAACCGTAACCGAAACTATCGGATATCCGAAATAAAAATCTATCCGTAACCGTAACCGAATCCGATATAAAAGTTTCGGATAATTTCGGATAAGGGCGGAGTCTTAATGAATGAAAATCGAATTTTCCCGGCCGAACCGACACACCGCTCGCGCAAGACGAGTATTGCTAAGTTTGTATACATAGACAGTCATTAACTCGAAAAAGGGAAAGAAAAGTGTTGTGTTGTATTGTTTTACCTAGTAACCCACCAAATTGACTTTTCAAAACAAAATGCGCCCTAAGTCAAGTTCAATTTGAACATTTTTTGATGAAGTGAATGCAGAATATTACTTACCTACTTGATTTTTATTTGAAAATTTATTTAAAATCTATTAATCGTAACCGAAATTATCCGAAACTAACGGATAATCCGAAATAATTGCATATCCGTAACCGTATCCAAAACCCAAATAATATTATTCTGATATCCATATCCGTATCCAGATCCGAAATTTCATATCCATAGCATCCCTAATTCAAATCACAAGAACTGACGTTTGGTTCCTCACAAAATATAGGAGAAATCGTGTCCCAATTTGTGCTAGGTCCGATATTTTTCTAGTTCATTGGATATGAAAAATTCATTTCAACCGCTGCTGTGACATCGAACTATCATAACTTCTGCTATTAGTCATAACTTTCGTTTCATTTTCTAGTTACTGTCAAAACAAGAACGCTTGCTCCGTTTTCCGACACACATCTAAGAAGTTACGAGATTGGGTCTAAAACTTTATTGTTGGACCCAAATATATGTTTTAGTAATAATGTTATAGCAAAAGTCGTAGAGATGGTCTTGTAACAAACGTTTTTTTTATTCCGTACCTAAAATAGAAAAAAACCGGCCAAGTGCAAGTCGGACTCCCGCACGAAGGGTTCCGTACCATTACAGTTCTTCATTTTCATCTAGACTTTATCTTGTAAATAATTTACACTAAGGATTTTGTATTTGGTACAAAATTATTCAACACCCAAGTTCAACGAATATTACTGCTGAACTAATAAAGTTATCTTAACCGCTATAGTTTTCCTTTATAGTGAAGTCTATAGTTCCTTTAAGGCATATCTCTTTCCGCAGTACTATACGTGTCGCAGTATGATAGAAAAAGCTGCAATATAGTTATTTAGGGGTATAATTATATACCGTAATAACATAGTTCATTACTATATTACAGTTGCAATCTAGTAATATTTTTATCTGACTAAACGAATCTGGTTAAATAGTTATAAATCTACCATAGTCTACTAGTACAGCTGGCGATGGGCAATTGTTCGAAAAAAAATAATCGAATAAATCGACAATCGAACATTCGAACTATCGAATGTCGATTTAGTAATTCGGAAAAAATAATCGACAATCGAATGATAATCTATACTCGGCCCTTCGATGCTTTCGATTGAATTGCCGCGACTGTGCGTACAGGGCAGGCAGCGAACGAATGATCAATCGACGCGCGACGAATGACGATTCATTCGTTAGTAGTACGGCCTGCGCACCGCACGCTCCGGTATTGCTTGCCGCATAATCGAAGGGTAATCGAATGACTGCGGTTGCTTATCGAATACATTCGATTACAGAGACCATTCGAATAATTCGATTAATTTAGTAATATACGCCCATCGCTAATTACAGCTAATAAAACATAGGTAACTTTATTGGTTTTTATTTTTTAAACAAAATCTACTTTTGTTAACTGTTACTGTTCCATCCCTCGCATTTTCCTTCGCATTGCTCGACGCAGAATATGGTCGCTAATTTCGTCTCGGCGAGCATGAACATCGTGGTGGAGTGCATAAGACGTAGGACTGAAGAGACGTAGAAGACCTGGGTACGGATCTCGCTCGGTAACTCTTTTTTTCCTTTAGTTTTTTTTTGTAATATATTTATTCAAGTTTATACTTAGCTTTTTTGTTTTTTTTTACGTAAGACTTACTAATTATAAAGCTATTTTTATTTAATAATAGTAATCGAGCGAAACTCGGTCGCCCATGTACTAGATTATAGAAAGTGCGTACTCGGGTAATCTCAGTAGAGGTCGGCCGCCGCCATAATTCGGTGGGAGCATATTAACCTGTTGCGTGCCATGCCTAGACTCGAGCACACACAAATCCAATTTTGTCCCCTGCGCGATAGATAATTGACCCTGCCCGAATTAGATCGAGGATATACCGATAACATAAGAACGAACTATAACAAGCTTATGATTGCGAGCTTAAACGTAGCACAAACGGATTTCGGTTAGTATACTGACACAAAGTTCTTCATATTACCTACTTATTCAATGCTAAGCACCTACTAAATAGGTTTTTTTTTCAAGGGCAATATCTGATCCTTAGTTACTGAGAAATCATTTCATGGACAATTTATTAATAAGTTGATAATAGTGGCTGCGTTTCTTGGAGATGCATCTTCTCAGCACTAACTCACATTCACCCCAAAGCTGTGGTAGTGGCAGTTGGGACGTGTATCTATAAGCGCCCCTTGTCGGGTCCTTTCATGCTAAAATAAATGAATTTTATAAACTACAAAAATTACAATAAGCTAAGCTATACTTACAAGGTGGTCCAGAACGTGACGTGCAAAATATTTTACTATAGTTTTTAATATTTTTAACTCTCACAGAGTTCTTTTTTTGTTTTCTTTTTGTATCCTTAAATCCAGGGCTATCCAAACATACCCTATGTATGATCCATCATTTTTAGTTATTGTTGATACAGTAATTTTTGATGAGATTTTGAGAATCACCCCACGATTACGATTCTTGTTAGGTATTATTAAGGTGACACAACCATGAGTATGTACTTAAACCTATTTATAAATGATAAGTTGAAGTGGGGTAAGGAAGCGCCAATCACCGTTAGCATCAAGATAGCAGGATCAAGCTTCACCACCCTATTATACTGAAAAAAAAGGATAACCCAAACTAGTTTTGTTAGTTGAAGGTTTCATTGTAGGGAAGTCAATTTTTGTTAAATATAAACAATCTTCTCAAATCAAACCAGAAGTTCACAAGTCACTAGATTACGGCCTAATAGTAGCCAAATTTTGGTTACTGTTAACCAATCATTTTTTCAGTGTATCTAGAATGCCTCGCCACCCTCTCTGGCGACCGCAGGAAGGTCGCGCACGAACTTTTCGGTCTAAGTATAACTGTGGTAAAGACTGACACTATTGTACGTATTATAATAATAATATTCATAAATTGGACAACATCACATACATTGCTCAGATCCCAAAGTAAGTAGCTTAAGCACTTGTGTTATGGAAATTTGAAACAACTGGGCATCACAACACTCCGATCCGAGACAATATAGAAAATTAAAACAATATTTAATTTCTAAATTGACCCCACCGGGGATCGATTCCAGGACCTCAAAGATGGCGACAACTTAAAAGAACCGGTGTGCGAGCCACTCTGCTACGGAGGTCGTCTTTATTAATGTGCTAATGTGACAGTTAAATAGATTCTTAAACGCGTTCACAGACGGTTCAGCAATTCCAATTGCTTAGTTACTTCAACATCAAAGAGTTTAATATCAATGAAAGCTTACGATTGACATCACAGACCATTGTTTGACAAAACAACTACATTTCCAGTAACAGTAGGGTTGTTTTGTTTAAAGCGAGTAAATGGATTGGCGTGTTTCCTTGAAAACACAATTTTACTCTACTACGGGTATGAAACCACTTTTGCTATGTATTGTTAAAAATGTGTGTAGATTTATTTACGTAATTGGAAATTAATATTTATTAACTTTCACAAATAGTGCATGTCTTGCGAAAAAATAATAAAAAATATAAAGAAATTGTTCCCATAAATACACCAATCACCTAGCCCCAAACTAAGAGTAAGCTCGTGCTATGGCGACTAGGATAATGGATAGATATATAAGTTTATAAACATCCATGACTTAGGTAAAATAATAAAGATTTTCCATTGCATCAATAGCAATACTTAAATAAGATCGAATCTATCGGATAAATTCTATTCAGCGCCTAATGTATTGAAGATCGTGGAATCGAAGATCCACGTCCGAGCTGATATATTATTATTTGCCCTAACAGCGGCAGATTTGTACTTACCGCAGCTTCGAAGATTTATACTAGGACTTATTTTAGAAACTAGGTGATGGAAAATCACTGAAGTCTCGCTTACGGCCGGAATAATAAGATTAGTGAAATTAAAAGCTTGCACTTAAAAATTGATCGACCGTGTCATTCGGTGGGGCTCGAACCCACGACCCTTCGCTATCCGGGCGAATGCTCTTCCAACTGAGCTATGGAGGACGTTTGTCGGTCGAAGAATTTTCGTAAGTGCTTGCTGTGCCAGTGACCAGGCGTTCGATTTCCAATTTACTAACTTGTACATCCTGACAAGCTTCTCATGCACCCATTGTGCGCGAGTCCCGGTTTCTTTCTCCAGATTTCAAGGTACCAATCTACAAGGTACTTACTATTTTTTTATCCTAGTAGAAACATGTTTTACCTAAAAACTAACTTACTCGTGAAATAGCTCATATCGCAAAGTGGGCAAACATTTTCGGCTCCATCACCGACGTTACTCAGGCCTCACCAAAACAAAGTCTGTCTACTTTGTAAATACTGCCTACTTTGATCTCATATCATTTAATCTTTAGTAGTGACTCGTACTACAATATACTTACAACCCAATTTCAATCCCATTTGTAGTTGCAAGACACTACACTAAAAAAATGTTTGGTTAACAGTAACCAAAATTTTGCTACTAGTAAGCCGTAATCTAGTGACTTGCGAATTTCTGGATATCAATAACATTTTTTTTGTATTTAACAAAAATTTACTTCCCTACAACAAAACCTTCAACTAACAAAACTAGTTTGGTTGATCCTTTTTTCAGTGTAATTCAAAACTTGTACGTGGGTCCTATAAAATTTATTATTTTCAAAAGTGGCGTTCCGCCTCGGCTTCACACGGGAAGAAGTAAATAATGTGTAAAGAAAGTTATCCTTTATAGTTATGCATATGTCATAGCCATCATTTTTTTATCAATAAAAGACAAACAATCTCTTCATATTGTATTGCTTTGTTTTATTATTTCAAATTGATTTTAGGAAGCGTATTCGCTGAAAGCACCCAGTGGTTTTTTTCATAACTAGGTTTAAGATTATTGTGTGTTAATAAAATCTAATGTCCATTTTCTTTGGAAACTTGGAACTTGAACTATCCACAAATAAAACAAAAGGGATTCAGTGATTGTATACAATAGCTTCCAACAGGTTTCCGTAGCTGAAATTCTACAAGATTATCCTAATGGCGTCAATGAAATTGAACTGAACAAGGCAATTTCATTTCTACTTCACGGAACGTTAGAGCCTTCAGCAGCACCTTCAGGAAAACTTCTGAAAACTTAACCAGAACTTTCCGCTGAGCAATGGAACACAGAAAAACTTGAACGTGATTGCGTGGAATGGTTGCGTCAATTTTGTGGAATAAAGAGACAACTTTATCCGCTAACTGATTGTGGGAACCATACCTTACCTTAGTTTCTTACACCATTTAAAAATTATTACCCTTACCCTTTTAAAAAATTACCGTTGTTATTCTTTACCCAAAGTATCTATGTCTGGAAGAAATAGGTCCCAGAGATAAGACTGCTTTAAATGTAAATTGTACTTACGAGTTCAGTTTCTGAGTTATAGAGACAAAAACCGTCTGTTTAGTTAATATTCAAATAATACTAAAATGGCCAATCATGGCAATCTAATGATTGGCCAGGTTTTCAATAATAAATTGAATCTTTGGCAGGTATTATTATTATAGGTAAAATGTTTATAATCCCACCGGATGACACGGTCGATCAATTTTTGTAAGCGAAATTAAATTTAATTTCGTAAAATGTTTGGCTTTTAAATAACACACTTTAAGTTATAAAAAAAAGGGAAACCTAGAATTCATTTTTTGCTGCCTTAATTAGAATAAAATCTCTAACTCCCATTACAATTACCTACATCATCAAGCACTAATTCTGTACTCTAATATATACAAATGATATAAATTTGTCTACTTACTAACAAAATGCAGTTTCTGCATCTTCAGTGCAAGTCGCATTTCGCTACAGTTCTCAACTAAAGCAGACAAATTAGGGGTCGTTAACCCCTAATTTGTCTGCTTTAGTTCAATATGGGTTCCGCCTCCCTATAGTATTTGTTTGGCGCAACTCCAGAAATCGTTTAACAATTGAGTTTAGCCCTATATGTAGTCCGTGCCATTTAAACTTGCATAAAAGGTCATTGACACCCCTGTACCACTGCACCCCGACACGGGATCGCGGCGAACCAAAACACAAGGCGTAGCTATAGAAGTCTGTGTAAACAAACGTTTATTGGTACGAGACGACCTTGACCCGAAAAATTGACATGTATTACAAACATTTGGCTACTGCATTACAAAACAAGCAATATGCTGAGGGACAGCCGACATTTTATGTAATTGGACATGAATAATGAAATACAAATAGTTGCATCATTCATTATTAATTAAAAAAAATGATTTTTTTCTATATCCAGCGTTATTATCGCGGGAGCAGTTAGTAGGTATTACTCAAAAATTCATTTTTTTAGCAGATATTCTTAACCGATTGAGATAAAATTTTGCATATACACGTTCAGTTTGGATGACAATGCATGGTTAGATGTGTCTTTTAAATGTACTCCTACAGTATTGGTATTGGTATATAAGGTGACGTAATTCCAAATCCAATATGGTGGACTTCTAAAGATGGCAGACTAAGTTTTTTTTTGCTTTTGTACAAAGTGGGTATCAATTGAAAAGGCTTGCTGAGAATAACTCAATAAATAGGGTGACGTCATTCCAAATCCAATATGGCTAACTCCTAAAGATGGCGGACAAAGTTTTTTTATCTTTCCTTCAATATGGGAATCAAACGAAAGGACTTGCAGAGAATAAGCATGCGAGTTTAACTCCGTTGCTCCGATCCGTTTAGAAATTTGGTGTATTGGGTTTTCTTTGCGTAAAAAAAAGGCGTGTTAAAACCCATGCGGTGAAAACGGTGAAGGAAAACACCGTGAGGAAAAACGTGCACACTAGTGGCTAGTGTGTGAGATGGAGAAGGCCATTCGCAAATCATTCCAGTAAATATTGCCAAGAAAGTCGTGTGTGTTTCATTCCACATAATGATTACGACCCTCAGTCATGAGGTATACGACTGTGTAGAAAAGGGGTTTTCTTGGAGTCCTCGATTATAATTATTGAGGTAGAATGTTTCGAGTCTGAAGCATCGATAGGTAAAATTTTAAGACGAGTTACATTTCGGTGAGATATGCGTCAACAGCATTGGTTTGCCTGTCTAGGAGAAGGATAACTTCATATCAAACTGAAATTGTATTTACGCTGCTTAAGGCTTGCTTGAAGTTACAGTAATTAGCTTGAAGCTAACTTATGCTTTACGCGGCACATTCTTCCTATTCTTCAACACCCAAGATAAGGTGTTGTACCCAGTCGGGTTATAAGTTATGTCACAAATACTTATTGCAGCTCAATTAAAAAGCAGATATCTTAAACCGATCAGCTGAAATTTTGTATACAGGTTTAGCTTAGATGACAATGCATAGTTAGCTGTGTAAGTCGTCTAAGACGTCTTTAATGAGCTGACGACCATTTTTAAAAACTCACTATCTCGCCGAGATAGCATCATGCGAAAAAGTATTTCAGCGGAGTAACGACTCGCTTTTCGCAATTTCTTTTATTAGGCTCATTTTGTGCACGTCCTAGCTCCTGGACTAACTGCATTCGACAGTCAAATGACAGACGCGGCTAGCTGTCAACATCAGCCGGCGGCATGTCGACAGCTAGCCGCCGACTTCTAACGTCGGCTGCAGTTACATACGTCGACAGCAAACTGCTGTTCGTGTGTAAAAGCTCTAACAATCACTTTATACTTAGTTCAAACTTGTGTTTAAATGGAATTACCTACGATGATAGCAAAACATATTGTAAAGGTAAATTATACAAACTAACCTGCTCGCGGTTCGAGAATTCTTTGACGCCTCTTTTTATTCTTCTCAGGTTCCATCTTCACTTATAATAAGTAAAGAGTGGAGAAAACAGCAACAAAATTGCAACAAAAATTATAACACGTGAAATCTTCCGAAATTCGTAAATTTAAAAAAATCGAATTATGCCGCACCGGGTGAGCCATTACAAAATAGCATACAGGTATAGCACCCCTGACCTTTCAAACCACTAACGGTTAAGTGCAATAAGTCATAATTTATCATTTTCGGAGTCAAAATAATATAATGGTAAATATCTATGAATGGTCAACTACTGTATTCTTTATGGAAAAAAATTAATTTTTAATCATTGTGTTTTTATTTGTGGTAAAAGTAATGTCAATTAACCAAGTTTTTAAATTAAAACCAAGTAACTGCTTAAAGACTTTCAATACGTAAATTCAAAGAAAATTTATTTTAATAACTAAATCTGTGTTTTATTTACAAAATTGCGAAACTATTACTTAAATTTTGCTGTTTTAGAGTTGTCTCGTTCTCGGACGGGCCGTGGTATTATAAAATCAGCGATAGGTCGGGATTATCGCTATTTTATACGATGAGTGACACGTGTCGTAAAGTTTGGGCATTTTTTGGTACAAGTGGGGTCAATAACCTTTTGTGCAAGTTTAAATGGCACGGACTATAGTTCAGGTGAAAAACTACCGGATTTCAAAGCTAAAGCAGAAAGTAAAAACGTATTCAAAGAAGCTATTTGATATTTATTTACTCATCTTTGTTTAGCAACTTATGGTGCATCTAACTAAGGAATACATTAGCTATACATTAGCTATACATTAGTGTCCTGCATTCACTTTTAAAATAATAGAAGGCATTATATGCGAAAAATCAAACATGCAACTATCAACATCCAAGAACACAAAAAATGAGAACTCACCTCAACAAGGCTTATATTGGTGTATAATTTTATTCTTGAGAGTACTTTTATAAACTTATTAAATTATGGATGATGCCATTCAAGTCGCCAACAATCGCAACAAATGGAAGATCCCTGTGCAGAAAAAAATCATCGATGGAGTCCCGACCCTTTAAATATTAAGAAATGACACACAGTGAGAGAAAGCTAAAAAGCCATAGAACTAAAATCTCAATCATATTTTTAACTTAATTTAATTAAAGTAATCCTAAATAAAAACAAACAACTATCTATACTTTAACAACTAGACACTACTGAAGCAATATTATTTTATTCTGGTAGGGATTTAGCATTTAGTGGGTTGAGCAACGAAACTATTGGATTTTAATCACTATCGTTTTGTATATAGTAATTTATATATATATATATATATATATATATATATATATATATAGTAGTTTATCCTCCATTTTATTCAACAGCAACGCCGCGTGTAGAATATAGAAAAAACTATGACTATACTTTATTTGTTACGGTTACCTTTATTTTCAAAAAATATTTTTTTCCGTTGCCGTCTTTGCACTTCAGCGTTCTTAGACATGACTCTTTGCTTTTGACGGCACGTTGAAAAATTTTCGGTCCAATTAAACTATAAACTGTAACTGTTCTCAACTGTCTCGTTGGTCCAGTGGTCAGCACGATGGGTACTAACCACGAGGTCCCGGGTTCAAATCCCGGGTCGGGCAAAGATTGTTTGGGTTTTTCTGTCTTGAAGACACAGCTCTGGAGTCAGGAATTTGGTGGTGTTAACACCCGCGTGCATCGGAAAGCACGTTAAGCCGTTGGTCCTGCGCCTGCGCCTCTCTATGGTCATGTCGGACTGCCGTCTCACCGAATTATGAGAGTGAAGGAACAGAGGGTGCACCTGTGTATTGAGCACACACTTGTGCACCATAATATGTCTCGCGCAGTTGGCTAATCTCTGTTGAGATAGGCCGCCGTAGTCGAAATTCGGCTAGGAGGACATTATTATTAAAGTGGAACACCTGGATTATTATACCAATACGTTATGAAAAAGAACCTCTTAGTGTAAATTAAATATAGTGACTTCCATATCAGCCTATTGCAGTCCACTGCTGGACATAGACCTCTCCAAGACTGCGCCAACTTTTACGGTTCTTCGCTACTAGCATCGAGCCACCACGAGCCACCTTCCTCAGGTCATCGGTCCACCTAGGAGGGGGGCGTCCATCACTATGTTTCCCAAGACGTGGTCTCCATTCGAGAACCTTCCTACTCCAACCCCCGCCGGTTCTGCGACAGACATGACCAGCGCACTGCCACTTCAGCTTACTACACCTCTGAACGATATCTATGCCTTTCGTCTTTTGGCGGATGATCTCGTTCCGGATTCTATCCCTAAGCGAGATCCCCAGCATAGACCGTTCTGTAGCTCGCTGAGCATCATGCAGTCGGTGGGCCAGCTTGACTGTCAAGTTCCACGTCTCGGCCCCGTAGGTCTATATAGTGTCTTACCAGCAAGTAAATAGGTAGTGTCGACCACGTCCAAGTGATAAGGCTACAAAAGCTTACATCTCCATACAAAAACACACGTCAGTATCTGTAATAAAATACATGTAGTTGTAAACGCTTGTGATGAGAACGTGGCATAATGATCCTGTGTGACGTTTAATTGAGATGACAGCAAAATAAAAATGTATGTTGCATAAATTAAATATTTTCGTGTGACCTCAGCTTTAGACTGTAAAAGCAATCGCATTCGTTTGCATATTGCATACGACCAGTATTCAGTTCGCACACGTGCACCACAAATAAAAGTGGGCCCTCGACAATACGTCAAATTCGAGTCAGACCCACTAAAGTGGATTTAGGTAAAATCGACTTTCATTCTGAAAAATCATGCGGGTTACTGCCTTTACAGTTTGGTTTACTAATGAAAGTATAATACAGATCTCCCTAAATCTTTATCTTTATTAACTGTGCCTTCAGTCATAAGACTGAGTCCTGCGGGGGAATCACCTAACTTCATAGGTATCAAAATAGGAATAGGTGTAGGTACTAAGTATAGGGCTCGGAAAGAATGACAGCTTTCAAATAACAATGTAGGAAACATGTTTTACTTCAAAAATGGTCATGGCAAAATTGAATGCAATAGAATTGAGGTTTAAAGTAAGGCCTGCTGTTTAGTGAGTTTTGTCTGTGACGGTCACAGATCTGGCAACCTTATTGCTGAGCTGCTTGCCTGTAAACAGTCGCAGGCCCCATGGCTAGGCAAGTGTCATTTCATGTTTACGTAACGTTTTTCAACGTAAGGTAGACTTTGAATTTACGTTTGGCTCTAACTCTCAAAATCATAGATTATTGTTAGACATGAGATATTAGTTTAATTATGGTCAAGATCTATTGAGTCGACTGTGTTTCAATATACGATGGTTCTACACGCATTAAAATTATATTGAAGAGACTATTATTATCTTTTCAACTGTTCGTAATAAGTCAGCCTATTAGATCCCACTACTGGGAAAAGGCCTCACCTCAACTATGAGGAGGAACGAGCCATACTTCACCACGCGGGCTCAGTGCGGATTGGTGGAGGGGTGTATGTTAGGCAAGTGACAAACCTTACTGTCAGAAGTTATCAAGCCGCCCTAGGGCCTCTGACTAGGCTTAACGACTAATACCACAGATATTAGCCGGGACCAACTGCTTAACGTGCCTTCCGAAGCACGGAGATGCTTGTCATGGACGTCACTTAAATGGTCGGAATGGTCACCCATCCAATCACGACCGCGCCGTGGGTTGCTTAACTTTTGGTATCACTACCAAAGCGCTCTGGGCAAGCAACTGTTCGTATAAAAATATTAATATTAAAGATGTAATCATCAATATTTTAAAATTGGTAAGATTCCTATCGCTTTCGTGACTAAGATAACCGATTTTATTTAGTTGAATGTACGAATTAATTATTTATGAGTAAAATGCTTGTGAATTAGCACCAAGCTGTTCAAAATAGTTGTTTTAATAAAATAGTTGAATTTCATCCAATAAACTACGAGGGTTTTAGTAACTTGTAATATATTTTTATGAGGTAAACGTTGCGCTAAATATCAAAAGCTGTCAGTTCTTTAATTTTCAAAAGACGAGCGGCTCTTCTCTTCTTTGTGTTGAAGAGTTTTGTTGTATATGAAACATGTCTTTCACTCTTTAGCTCTCTCTCCCTCTCTCTCTCTGTCTTCTGTAATTGGTGGAGACCAAATCCGCTTTCCAAATCCACTCATCCACTAACTCATTATGACTATAATACCTACAAAGACATGGTTAACAGATAATAACAAAAATCCCTAATAAAAGGGGCATTTTCGAAAATAAAACGTATCGAGGCAAAATCTTTCAATCATGTTGCATTTTATTGACATATCTAGATAAAGATATAAAAACATATAATATATGTGACTTTCAGATCCGTAAGATCTTTCAGTAGATACCAAAGGGTATTAATTAAGTATTAGTTCTTAGGGTATTAATTCATAAAGGAAGAATATTTTCCGAAAATCATCTTAAACTGCTAAACCAAATAAGATGAAATTTAGTAAAGTGATAGTTTAAGAGCCTGGAAATGATGAAAGCTACTTTTTGTCACCATATAAAAACATTAAGAGAGGGAAATGAGGGATGAAATCGCTATGGGAAATCCGATCATATGCGCAGGTGAAGTCGCAGGTAACCGCTAGTATTGTAAGAAAAACACTTTTCTCAGTGCAAAAGAAGTTCGATCAATAATAATTATTTTTTGTTAATTACCTACCTTCGCAACACAAAGCGAGTCATGATAATGAAAGATATCCAGGTTTAATTTAGTGCTATTGTTCTCTGTGTTTCAGAGGACGTGGGATTTTCACGTAATAAATTTTAATTACAACCCCCATCCATCATTCTGATGAGACGTACTGCTATGCTTCGTGTTAGTTAGAATAATGCATTGGGCTAATTAGTCTTAGTATTTCTGTAATGTCAAGTTACTGAAATTCTTTTTTTACTACCTACAAAGTTAAGCACCCCTCGGCGCGGTCGTGATTGGATGGGTGACAATTTCGACCATTTAAGTAACGACCATGACAAGCATCTCCGTGCTTCGGAAGGCACTTCAAGTAGTTGGTCTCGGCCAATGTCGGCTGATATTAGTCGTTAAGCCTAGTCAAGGGCCCTAGGGCGGCTTGATAACGTCTGACAGTAAGGTTTGTCACTTCCCTTGCAAACACCCCTCCACCAATCCGCACTGAGCCCGCGTGGTGGAGGATGGCTCGTACGTACCTCCTCATAGTTGAGGTGAGGTCTTTGCCCAGCAGTGGGATCTATGTAGGCTTTACTTTACTTCTACTACCCATCCGATTGCGTCAGAAGGAGTGTATTTTGAGCCTATGTATGTCCGTTTCTTTTGCACGCTTTACAGCCCCAACGGCTGGACGACGTATGACATTATGAGGTCGGTAAATTAACATTGGTAGTGACATAAGACCTTCATTAAACTTATCCGACCTCTAACTTATATTATGTGGTTAGTTGTCCCTTTATGACGAAACAAATGTCACATATGACAAAAGAAGACATTCGAACTTTAATGTTAAAACTGCTATAACAGTGATGTTGGACGTTTATAAATAAGACTAATTTTTAAAATGGCGCCCGCACGTGAAAAATGGCAGTGTTGTTTTTTTCTTATCACAACAACATGGGTGAAAGCCAGTAAAAGTACAAATTAAAAAAATTCTTTTTTACAGTTGAGTTTTGTAAATAAATTTTTGAGTACAATATTTATGAACCAAACTCATTGAATAGAAATAAATGGTTGAGAGCAATATTTAGAGAGTAAAAAAAATATATTTAGAACCCTCCGACACAAAATAAAAGATGCACATAAAAATCCTAAAACAAGGTTTTATAACTATGGGCTTAGAGCTAGATACAATACAGTTGATTTAAATGGAAACCCTATAAAAAGCAAAAAATAAATTTAAAATGTTGACCCTACGTAAGTACGTAGGTATAAAATTTTTAATACTAAAGTTGTCGCACTAATATTAGACTAACTTTGTGTTAAAGTACATAGTTACGTAACATATTATTATAAAGCTTTTGTATAAGTCCTCAATCCATTTACTTAAATCGCTTTATTTCCCGAACGCGACTCGCGCGAATTTTGGTGGACGGCGCGCAAGGTCTAATATTAGTGCGGTCCCCCGACGACAACATTAGTATTAAAAATTGTATACCTACATTCTTACGTAGGGTGAACATTTCAGTTTTATTTTTTGCTTTTTATAGGGTTTCCATTTAAACTAACTGTATTGTATCTAACTATAATTCAATGGTTATAAAACCTTGTTTTAAGATTTTTATGTGCATCTTTTATTTTGTGTCTCGGGTTTTTAATTTTTTTTTTATAAATAAAAATAAAATAAAATATCTTTATTTCAGGCAACGGTGACCCATACAAAAAAGCAAAATTCAAAATCTAAATTAAAATTCAATAAAATACAATTTAAATCAAAACAATAAAATAATCAAATCATAAATAAAATACAAACTAGAATAAAGTAATAAAATTTTTTGGATTATTATACAATTATACTTAATTATGAAATTATATGGACATATATTCGACGCGTCGCTATGAAACCGATACTAAGGCGTGTAGCCCAATCCAGCGCTTAAGCAGCGGCGAGTCCCACCTATCAGCCATTGTGCTCAAGATGCTATTGGAGCTGCCCCGCAAACGCTTCAGCAGCGACGCAACACGGTTTCTTATGATGGCATGAAAGCCGTCAGTGTGCGCTTTAGCAAACATTCCTGACGCGCTGCAAAAGCGCGGCAGCCCCATTAGCATCCTAAACCCATTATTATATTGGACGCGCAGTGCGCTGCACACCCGCTGCGTATAGTTAACCCACAGGGTGCCCGTGTAAAAAGACTGGCAGTAGGCTTTGAAAATAGTTATCTTTACCTGTCTACTGCAACGTGCAAACCTGCGGGCCACCATATTACATCGGGTGGACAGCGCCCTGCGTTCCCGCTCTATATCTACATTATCACTCAGATCCTCAGTGACCCAGTGACCCAGATACTTAAACTGTGATACACGTCTTATTGGTGAGTTGTTGAGAGTGAAGACAGTCGCACTTGGATATGATTTAGCTCCTGCCTTAAAAATCATAAATTCGCTTTTTTTCACGTTGTATCTGAGTCCATGGGATACGGCATATGCTTCACAGATATTCAATAGTTTACGCATGGCGCCAACCGAGGGGCTGAGCAGAACCATATCGTCCGCGTAACTTATGTTGTTAACACATATACCGTCAATATAACATCCAACATTTGTTCCGCTCAACTCCTCGATCAGGCCATTAATATACAAATTAAAGAGCCTAGGAGATGTAAGTCCACCTTGTCTCACACCACATTCAAGTCTATATACATCAGAGTATGAACCCGCCCATCTAACACTGTTAGTCTGCCTCTCATACCAGGACCGTAGCAACGCAACCAACTCGAGCGACACGTCAGTTTCACTCTGAAGTTTTTTCCATATTATATCATACGACACCAAATCGAAGGCCTTGGACAAGTCAAGAAAACAGGCAAAAACTGGAGTGTTCCTATCAGTGTAGTACTTGACAGTCTGCTTGAGACACAATATAGCACTTTCGGTGGACAGGCCCGGTTGAAAACCAAATTGTGCATCAATTAATTTTATGTGCTTAGCCAAGTGCTGATCAAGCAGACCGTCAACCACCTTAGCCACCACAGTAGCAAGAGAGATTGGTCTGTAATTTGACAAGTCCGACGGATCCCCCGATTTGTTCTTAATAACTGGTACAACTATGGTTCGCATAAGGTCATCCGGCAGGTAAGAGTGGCTGAGACAGAGATTGTACAATAAAGATAATACCCTTGGTAGATGGATTTCTGCGCACTGCAAATGCTCTATGCTAAGGTGGTCGTGACCAGGGGATTTACCCCGTACCATGCTCTTGATTACGCGATTCACATCATTTGCCGAGAATCTGATACTCAGTCTATCAGAACAACAGCTATGATCACACACAGCAACTGCAGGCTCAAGAGGCGAGTCCACCCTGAAATGAGTTTGAAAAGCCTTGGCTATCTCACTATGCTCATGCAGGCCAGCAACGCTCACCGGGAGGCTCGATGTTGGGTTTAATTTGTTAGTAGCCTTCCAAAATCGCTTAAAGTCCTTACTAGCACGGTGTTGTGCAATCATGTCCATTTTGATTTGTTGCTGATTGTTTTGACACCATTTCAGCTTAGACTTAAACACTTTCCTAGATTTTTTTACGCAGGCATTTTCGTAGACGTGCGGCTGGCCAAGACAGTGGTCTATCAGTTTTGACAAAATTTCTTGTGTTAAGTGAAATAGCGATAAAATTGAACTCACCCATGGATTTCACAATGAAAAAGATACACATGGCGTATTATTAGTAGTAGCTGACAGAATATTTATGCATTTCAAAATCAACCCTGTTGGTCTAGGACCCGCGGATGATTTTCAACCGTAGGGTGATAGACCACTTTCTTGGCTGATTGTACCTACAAAGTTGTGACAAATGAGCCGGCGCACTAAGGGGTATTTGAGGCAAAAATCCGGTCAAAATTATTTAGGGGCCTATATTATCTCAAAACGTAATGAAAAACAATTTTTGATCAAATTATCGATTTAATATTAAATAAACATAAGAAAAACATATAAGTAATTTTTTTTTTCAATGGTTTCAAACAAATTGAATTTTGTTAAAAATCATATGCAATCTTATTCGCTGATGACATCAGAATCTTCCCCTATATCACCATCTTCGACAGTATTGTCATCAGAAGTTCGGTGTTGCTGCAATTAAAATCGTCTTTGCTTCGTTGGAAAATGGCAAGATTTTCTTCTTATTCTTTGGCCGACTACAGCTGATGAGAGGATCGGATGTCAGAAGTAATCTATTTAAAACGTCTCTGTTACATTCAGTTCTCGAAAATTTCCGTGCATAGTCCACCCGATATTTGCGCAAATGCTTATTTCGTGCTTCAGCGGCCTCCTCAGACAATTGTCCTATTGGAAGAATTGCCTCTTCCATCACCTGCGCTCCATGTATTAGAATTTTGTGGACTGTAGGCGACATTGGATGCCAGCCGTACAATTGCACATATAGTTTGGTAGTGTTTTGAGCATAATCATCGAATTTTTGGTAATCAATGTTATAACCACTTGATGTTACCTCAAGAATCACTTTAAACCTAGTAATTAATTCCCTGTTGATGCCGGTGATGCGAAAAGAGCATTCTGCGTTTTGAAAAAATCTCCTAGACGTATTCCCATAATTACTATTTCCATAGCCAGCTTTGGGAACATCAACAAGCAGACCCATTTCAGCTCTAAAACATTTCTGTATTTTCTCTTTTATTTCTTTAACAATTTTTTTATCTTCTGGTGTACGGGCTTGCCACTTTTTAATGGGTTCTTTATATGCTAAATGCAACAATAACTCAAAAAAGCGTATTCTGGCTTGGAGTACTGAGAGCCCGAACCTTAGAGCTTCTTTTTTTATGGCATTTTTTTTTTAATTTATTAAAGTCTTTTGATGTTTGACCGCATATATAACATCGCATAGTTGATGCAGTGTCCGTTGCGGAGTTGCAGACCTTTCCGTCTACCATTGTCAGCAAAATATTGTGAGTGATTTGCACTGATGTTTCACTTTCTTTAGTTTTTATCAGATCTTTGGCTTGATTTTCGATTTAGTTTATTTCTTCCTTAGTGACATCTTTCGTTTCATGTACAAATCGAGTTCTGATCGGTCTGCAAAATCTCACCGAAGAAGGAGTAGGGTTCTGCCAAACGGTTTTTATTGTTTGACCATCAATAGAAACAACCAACCTCACCGGAACAATTGAGCTCACAAATATATTTGAATCATCATCTGTGACACTTTCAAATTTTTGCTTAAATGGAGTTTGGTGAGATCCATCACATCCCCATTTTGTTTTGTTGATCTGATATCAAGAGTAAGTGCTGCTTTTCATTGTCAGTTAACGTATCTATAACTTCTTTTAAATATTGAATGAGGCGCAAAGACGTATGATCGAGCAAAGCTTGAAGTTCAACATTAAAACTGGTCTCTGTAACAGTTATTTTGTCATCATCTGGGTAGCACTCTTTTTTCGCCTTTTGCAGCAAAGAGTAACGAGTAGATATCTTTGCGTCCACCTTGTAATACATTTCTCTGGCTTTTTGTGAAATTACCTTTAACAAATAATGATAACGCTTCTCGTGGGGTATATTTCATCTTCACGTGGTCTTTTTTAGACGAAATTAATCTTCTGATCTTCTTGGCTCTTGTCGGCGTTGAAGTTATTTCTTTGATCATCATCGAAGTATCATTTTTCCCTGAAGTGCCCTGACTAACACACGCAGCGAAAGTCAACTCCTCAACTGGTACGTGAGCCCGTAATTCTTCAGTTTTCCGCCGCTTGCTCCTTTCACTCAACTCGTGAAACTGTTTAACTGGGCGACCGCTCTTGTGTGACGACCACAAAGGAAGCTCTAGTGATGTTTTAAGCCATTCCTCATTATTTTTTAAAAATCGTTCATCTGTGTAACTAGCTGCCGTCCATTTCTGCTTAAAACTTGTCTTGAAATGCCTCAAACAACGAGACAACACATTTCTATTTTTTGTCGCGCAAAAAGTCAGCTCGGCAAGCCTATCTTCTAACAAGTTAAGTTTCTCATCGATTATTTTTCGTTTAAATTCCTTTAGGATATCATTTGCGGAGTACCTGAGAACAAATGTACATACATTGTATTATTTTTTTTAATTACACCTACAAATTTATATAATATTTTAAAAAAAGGGGAGACGTTGGGGGACAATTTTATTTCTGTTTTGGTCAGGAGAAGGTTAACGCTTTATTATCATAATAAAAATGTTGCACGACAAAGCCTGATACATAAACAAAAACACTAATGTTATAAAATTTTAGGAAAAATAGCACGTTATGGAATGGCAATATAAGATTAAATGCTGAAATTTAAGAAATAATTTACTGTAATTTATTAAAATATAAAGTACATACCTTCAGCTTCTATATTTAATAAGTAATTTTCAACACACACACATATAAGCACCAAAAAATTTGCAAAGTTATCCAGAGCGCCGAGAAAAAAGTCATGCGTTTTACACAATGGCTAAGTTCCGACTGATTCTGTGGTGAGAGCGTAGGTAGAAAACGGGTTTGGAGGCGCGCCCTGGATGGACCGGTTATTGTACTTTATGAAACGTGCATTATTTGTGCCATTTGTCAAAGTTTGGAAAATACACTTTTGACCGGATTTAGGCTTAAATACCCCTTAGTGCGGCGGTTCTAAGTGACCTACACATAATACGTATCTCGAATCGCTACCCTTTTCAATTTACGATATAATACACCCTCTGTGATTACATACGAAAACGGATGGTGAAATCGCATTTAGATTAAATGCGGATTACCGTTTTGTGATGTTTGTAGAGCCCATAATTTTTTACATCTTATTTCTGGGCTATAAGTTTAAAAGGAAACCAGTACAAAAGTGTTTCTTCAATTGATTTGTTTTGTTGCTAGTTATGAGGCTGCGTACATACGTGACAACCGTCTTGGTGTAGTGGTTCGCGCCACGGACTTCTAAACCAGGCGGTTGCGGGTTCGAATCCCGCAAGGGGCAAATGTTTGTGTGATGAGCACGAGCAATTTGTACCTAAGACATGGATGTTTATAAATGTATATAAGTATGTCTATCTGTTATCCTAGTCACCATAGCACAAGCTCACGCTTAGTTTGGGGCTAGGTAATTGGTGTGTTTGTTGAAACAATTTATTATTATTATTATTTATACTGATTAGATAAGCAGTAGTGATTCCCGAGAGCCCTGTCTAAGATAATATTTAAAGTTCAGTCTAACTCTTTCTTTGATAAACAAAAGAGAAGAGACAGACTTTAATCATTCAGAAACGTCAGACTAAACAGCAACTAAGGAAATTACAGAATCCATAACCAATTTAGTAGGGATGTCAGTCATTTGATAACGACTAAATTTAGGCGAACACATGCAAGAAATCGCATTACCTAATTGTACGTTTACATTTTTTGTAGGTATTATAATTATTTTAGTTGGTCTCTTTTCATTTATATAGCACAAAAAGAGATAGAGTTAACTAAAATATAGTCTTAGACAGGGCTCTTTGGAATCTAGCCAGTGAGCGGCTAACTTTGCTGAGTGTTCACAGTCCCATATATTTACATTTAATTATTTAATCTATACATACATTCAGAGTCAGTATCTATAACTAAAAATAGCTTTGCTTTTCTGTAGTTTGGATTCCTTATCATTTTAGTGCGTACATACCACCTTAAATGAAATTGTGAAAAGACAAAGACACACTATTTAGGGCGATTTATGGAAAAGATTTGTTTTTTTCGATTTGACCTATTAGCCATTGTAAGATCTAACAGATCTGAAAGTCAGATATATATTTTTTTCACATATTTATCTAGATATGTCATTTTGACCAGAATAAGTACACCTATGATGATGACATCTCTCTTTTCACGCGTGATCAGTACTTATCATCATCTTTTTTAGGGTTCCGTATCCAAAAGATAAAAACGGGGCCCTATTACTAAGCCTCCGCTGTCTGTCTGTCTTTCTGTCCGTCTGTCTGTCTGTCTGTCACCAGGCTGTATCTCATAAACCGTAATAGCTAGACATTTAAAATTTTCACAGATGATGTATTTCTGTTGCCGCTATAACAACAAATACTAAAAACAGAATAAAAATAGTATCCTCCCAATAGGGGCTCCCATACAACAAACCTGATTTTTTAATGGTTTTTGTTCTACATTAATAACGGCAACAGGCAGACACTTGAAATTTTCACAGAGTATCAATAGAAATATAAACTTTAAAAATTTTCATCATCATCAAATTTAAGAGCTAGGCTCTTGTCGGTGGAGTTTTTTCCATTCCTCTCTGCTTTCCGCCCTTCTCTTAACCTCCTGATATGACCCGACATTTACCTTTTCTTTTATTTGCTGCATGTAGCTTATTCTTGGTCTTCCTCGCTTCCTTTTTCCTTCTATTCCTCGCTTCCTTTTTCCTTCTATTAAAAATTAAAAATTTTAATAAAATAATATTTAAGGGGGGTTCCGATGTACCAAACATGTTTTTTTAACAGTTTTTTGCTCGATATTAATAAACGGCAATAAGCAGACGCTTGAAATATTGACAGAATATTAAATTGTGTATATATAAACATTTAATATTTATATTTAAATAACGTGTTTTTTTACTAACTAAAAGAAAGGCTATAGTATAATTTAAAATGTTATGGATAATAGTATGGAACCCTTCGTGCGCGAGTCCAACTCGCACTTGGTCGGGTTTTTAAAACACCATCAGGGGTGTGTTCGTAAATTAATATGGCGTCTTAGCATCAAATAAGGAACCATGCCGTGTCTCAATAAAATATTACTTCTCCGTCACATATCGCAATCAAACGCGAACTCCGTTTGTAATTAAAAACTAAACACGATAACCATTAGTCTCTACATGAAACGAGTTGCCATTAACACGATGAAAGAGAAAGATTGATGGACAGAGCGAAAAAACCAACATCAACTCCAGTGGACCGAACGACAGAACCCACATCAGCAGGAGCCCTACTTCGTAACACAATGCGCGTAGTTCAACTCTTGCCGTCCTTGTCACTCATGCCAGAATGATAGTCTGAGTGACCGTTATTATGGCTAGAACTGACAAATAAAGAAATAAATTAAAAATTTACAACGTTCTAAATTTTTTAAACTCAAAAAACTGTTTGAATAAATAAGCGATTTTTGGTGCTTAATGCACTGATAATGTGCGAGTAAACTTAGCTTGTAAAAATTATATTATACCTACCTTAAGTTTATAATATAAAAGCCTGTCTTAGCAACAAAACAAACGAGTCTTTTGGCTATTTCGATAACCAAATTAGAAGCTCCTAAAGCCACCATACATTATCAGGCTCTATTCAGTTACGTCAGGCAGCAAGCCATTGATAATTTCGTCGGAAACCATTAGACACGATTGGCCCAGTGGCTAAGAATGTCGGTCTGGTACCGTGATTTACCTAGGTTCGATCCTTGGCACCGGAAAGTCTTTGTTGGGGTACTCCCGTAACAAGTAACAAGACGATATATATGTCATCGAAGATTCGATTATAAAAAAAACACATCATCCTACATAGTAGGGCCCAGGGCCGCAATAAGGGGAAGTCGCGAGTATTTTCCGATACCCCACTTGTCTCGCTACAATGTAAGGGCCGCACTCGAAACACAATTGTCGAAGGCTCTTAACATTTTCAACGGAATTATGCGAAAAATAAAAATATCAGTTAAACATTTTTCCCGCGTATCCATCTGTCTGCTTTTTTGAAACGCCCGGGTGAATTAATTCAAAGGATATGTTGGCATAAATTTTTTCGCGTTTTTTAATAATTAAACAGCTGTTAGCTAGGTAAAAGTAGTTTCGATTTTATACTTCTCATAAAATGTAATATGAATGCTTGTGTTAGTGATATAATAAGAATCTTCCACGAATATACAGGGTGTCCGCGTTTCGACTAGCAATAAATTAAGGGCCTTTTATTTATCAAATTTTCGAAACATAATCCTTATAAAAAAATATAGAAAAATTGCATTTTTGTGTTGAATTTTGTAATAGGTTTAAAAAAGTATTATTATTATTATTTTTTTATCAAGATTTCTTAAAAAAAATGTTTTCTTCTGTGATGGTTAATAATTTTGAATTGATCTTTATTTCACTTGGTAGTCGATAGCGTTACCTATCAAATGAATCATTTTTGTAACTATTAGGACTTCCAGATATACACAGAAATTATTTTTTTATATAATTAAAATGGCTGCCATTTCAAAAGAGGGGGGTAGGTTTTGTCGATAACATTTGATGAACTAATAGCCCATAAATTATCGCTAGTCCAAACCCGGACACACTGTATATATCTATAAGAGGCGTTTTTACGATGTTTTAGTCGTGTGGAGTTTTAGGGTGTTTTTAGAATTTGCCTACACCCGAGTGATTGAGATACATATTCTTTAATGCCAAAGGAAATTTCACATGTCACTGCTCTTTCGCGGGTGCTATGTATCACAGGTCATTTATCTCATATTATTATTAATTAAATTAAATATGTCTGTTTTCAGCAGTATTTTTATGCATGTCGTGGCAGCCTATAAGTAAGGCAACACTGTGAAATGTATTTAATTGACAATTATGTACAAATGTGTGGTGTACGCTTTATTGGTTATCCTTAACAAATGAATAAATAAACTCAATCCTTTTGACGTGAGCAAATCCGCAAGACTCTAAAAACGCCCTTAGTGGCATGCGTATTTGCTCAGCACGCACGCGTGATTGATATACATAATCTGTGCTGCGCGCGACACCGTAGCGACATGTGAAAATTTTCTTTAGCATTCGTCACAAATCACAAACGGTGAATTTTTGTGACGGATCCGGACGACTCTAAAGACTCGCTTAGAGCAAGCAATATTATTTCATTGCACAGTAGGCACGTAATACCACTCTCACTTACTTATTGGTTTAAAGCTTTATACTTTGTAACTAATCGATACACAGCCCATTTATTAATATTATACTATCACCAAGCTATCTTTGGTTATCTTCATTAGTTTTATTATAGCATTTTAATTTAATTTATGACTTACAAATGGTGTCGAAATCATGACCAGAGCGATTTTTAGTTCAAAGATTACATAAAACTATTGGTTGACATTACGTTTATCAGATTTCATCACAATTTGTTAAGGCATAAGTGCCGTTTACCACCAAATCAGAGTCGAGACGAGATATGTGGTGTTTTCATTTATTTTGACACTAGAAACGGCGTTCTGACAAGTAATCAACAGCTCAATTTCTTTTCAGATTTCTATGTTGATCCTATACTGAAAGTCGATGTAATAGAACAAATTTGAATCGAAAACTGCTCTAAAAAGGCATGCGAAGGACCAACAGTAACAAACTGATGAAAAGTGATTTTAAATTAAGATAAGGGTGTTCTTTTACTATATGAGACGTATGTACCACAAAAACTGAGATCCATCAATCTAAATACCACATACTTTATCTCGTCTATCCTAAGCTTTGCTTTAAGATTAATTCACTTCGTTGAACATCAAAATCGGAGTGATGGAACGAATCTGTGTCCTAATCTGATTACAGGGCCATTGTATTTTGTGCTCATCATAATCAAAAAACGTATTGTTGTCATAAATCATAGAAATTGCGATCCTTTGGGTATTGAAAATCAACCGCGCAGAAAAAATATAATTTAGATGGGAATTGATAGAATTTATGGTTTTTTAAAGTGCACTTATAACAAAGTGACCACCAGAGATTGGTTTGTCGGCAGTTTTTGTATACATTTACTATAGCTATATCGAAACCATCTTTATTGTTATAAAGCTTGTCTCTCTTTGAAACGCATTACATTATATACATTTCCCATATTATGCAGATTGGACATTTGATTGAAACATTTACAAATTGTAATACTTATAATATGTTGATAAAAAAATAATTTTTGTGTATGTACATTTTAATAATAAGTCATTTACAAAATATGCAGCCACGTTTCCTCATCAGAAAATGAATGGAAAACAAAATGCATAGCCCTTAAGAAGGTCTTGATGATACCTGAATTATTTATGAGTCGCAGACTCACTTAGGCGCTGTGAAGTAATGAATAATGAACCATGTTGCAACATAAACACAACACAATATATTTCGCGGATAATGACTATTTACAAAATATGAAAACATGCAGCCTTTAACACAGCATTACACTAATAGGTAGTATCTACGCAAAAACAAAATTCAAGGCATAAAACCACAGTTTTCAACTGACGCGTGGCTGTCAGTTTCATGGAATATCCAGTGTAGTTGATCGTCAAAAGGTAGTACCTACTTAACAGTACCTACCCAGCGGAAAACTATGCACATCGGCAATCAATGCATTACCCAATACAAACGAATGCTAAATTCAAATTTATAATATTATTAGATATTTTATCGTTTATGAGAATTCAAATTTAGAACTAAGACTTTATAGTTTTTTTTTTGAAATAACAAACATTATAGTAGTCTGCGACCACCGAGGACGTATTCTGCGACACAGATAACGTAGAACGTTATTATTATTAACGAAGCCAAAATTAGTGAATGTCTCTTTCCAAGGGTAGTTGTGCGATGAGCTACATAATTAATTAATTTCACAGCTGTTAGTAAATAATTTGCTTAATGGGTAATTTGCGTCATTCCTAGTTCCGCAGCATCAGATTGCATATTTTTACTCAGATATTTTGGTATTTCTATGCCTACGCTACGAATATTTACTTAAATAGATCTCCGTTGATTTTCGACGCCGCATGTCAAAACACAATTCCGTTTTCATACTAACGTACGTCAGAATATGATAAACCGATTTCGCGAGAAAAATGCGAAAAAAATATAAACATAGAACTCTGGCGTTGCTCAGTTTTCCCATTCACTATCTTATTCCTTTATTTCCTAAACAGTACACTATAAAAACATCGAGAGGAAATCTGCACATTTAAGCGATTGAATATGTAACCGTGATCTAAACTGGTCAGGTTCTCCTATTATCAGGGTCACGGAGGTCAGACGGCAGTCGCTCCACCGTAATTACCTGATCTGCCATGTCCTGGATCATGATCGTCGCGCATGAGTGCACAACCGGGATAACGTTGATGGTGATGGCGCAATAAAATATTGCTTTTGTTGTACCAAACTGCTATCAATGTTCCTTAAAATATTTTTATAACTTAAGCAATTATTCTGCAAGTTTTTACGAAATTAAATCAAATTTCGCTTACAAAAATTAATCGACTGTGTCATCCGGTGTACATTTCCCAAGTTTTGATGAAATCGAACGCCGGCTCACTGGCGTAGCAAGCACTTACAAAAATGTTTCTTAAATTAAAATCCCTGACAAGACAAAAACTTTTTCAAATTAATTCGCGTTTAAGGTTATCATATTGTACAAAGGTGTTAAAGAAGAAACACACTTTCTTCTAGTGGGATGTACTACAGACGAGTAATTTAGTATGAATAAATTTGGTAGTGATACCAAAAGTTAAGCAACCCACGGCGCGGTCGTGATTGGATGGGTGACCATTCCGACCATTTAAGTGACGTCCATGACAAGCATCTCCGTGCTTCGGAAGGCACGTTAAGCAGTTGGTCCCGGCTAATATCTGTGGTATTAGTCGTTAAGCCTAGTCAGAGGCCCTAGGGCGGCTTGATAACTTCTGACAGTAAGGTTTGTCACTTGCCTTACATACACCCCTCCACCAATCCGCACTGAGCCCGCGTGGTGAAGTATGGCTCGTTCCTCCTCATAGTTGAGGTGAGGCCTTTTCCCAGCAGTGGGATCTAATAGGCTGACTTATTAAATAAAAAGGACTGAGACAAATAGATAGACAACATGACTCATATAGGACTATACGAGTATGAGTCAATGATGAAGTACACAAACAGTTTAAATAGAAGCTATAGTTGATTAACGGAACCAAATCCGAGAAATATTGATGTTAACATTAGCTTCCATTTTAGCTGACATCCGACGTAAATGTTTTGGTAAATCTGGTTTTAGAAACAAAAATGTTTAAATCAATAAGCACGAATAACTAGGTGTAATGATATCTAAATTTAAGGTAACCGGGAAAGCAATAAGCTACAAGACCGCTTACGACTAAAACTTGGTTGCAACACATTGATTTATTATATATAATAAATCAATGTTGCAACATAATTTGTTACCTGTGAAAAGTGGAATTCGTTGCCGGCTGAAGTGTTTCCTAAATACTATGATTTGATTCCTTTAAGAAAATAGTGAAAATGCTGTTTCTAGACAGATATAACCCACCCTCGGCCGCATCGTCGCTTACCATTTGGTGAGATTGCGGTCAAATGTCTGCCTACTAATTAAAAAAAGCAAATCAACACTAACTGTAACAACTGTCAAAAAATCTGCCAAATTCCAAACAACTCTTTGTTGTATGATTTTTTCAAGGAAAATATAGTTCATACCTCTTGTTGTTGTTTGGCATTGTTTGGCTACGCTCAAATTAGTATCAGCCCAATTTAATGGTAACCTTAACATTAGCTATAGCTATTCTAGAAATGTGGGTGGTGGAACCGATTCTAAATTAGACTAAATTGATGGCCGACATAGACAAACTTATTCCCCAAATCGGAAACCGGCATTGGGCGTTTGATAGCAGGGTACGATTAACTACCTCTGCAGTGAAAGCTGAATTCTGATGTGCTTTGCCTACTAAATAAGTTGATTCCGGAAGTAAATGCACGGTTACATCTCGTGGTCATTGGTATTTTATGACGAACTAGTATGTATTAAAAGACTGTCCTTAAATGACAGGAATACCTACGTGAACATAACCTCCCGAAAACTGGTTGATTGAAATGGTCACAGAATATTTATATGTATATTTACTTTTAAAATAAATAATTAAATTAAAATATTTAAAAAAGGGCTCCTATACAAAATTGTTATCTTTTCGTATTTAAAACTAAATTAAGTATACTGTTGTATTATAGATAATGGTACGTAACCCTTCGTGCGCGAGTTCGATTCGCACTTGGCCGGTTTTTTAGCGTTCCGCACCCCAAAAGGATGAAACGGATCCCTTATAGGATCACTTCGTTGTCCTTCTGTCTACCTTTTTCACAGGACGGCTTGGAGGTAATAATTTGAAATTAATATCTGTGAACCCTTGAATCTCTCAAAAGTCGAGCTTCTAAGTCAACGCAATATAGCCCCTTGACTTTTTTTCTAACATTTCGCAGGGAAGTCAAAAACAATAGGGTATCTCCTTCCTATAGATCTATAATCATGAATTTGGCAAGAAGTAAGCACAAGTAAAATCGCCCACTGGTTGACTGGTAGAGAATGCCTTAAGGCATTAAGTCCGCCATTTGTACATCTTTGTTTGTGCAATAAATAATAAATAAATAATTAAAACTTTAAAAAAATGATTTTTTTTGCAACACAAAAAGTTTTACAAAAACTCAGTGTGTCTCAAAAACTGACTCAGTTTTTTTCTATTCTATGTATGAATTCTTACAACAGGCAATGTAGTTCTGAATATAAAATGAGAAATATCGTTTTATCATGGTAATAAGACTGGCAATGTATATGAAAATCAACACCAAAGGACGTGTAGTTTGTGTGAAAAATGTCCCATGGGGCTATGAAATATTTGACGCGTGAAATCGAGTGAAACACTAGGGGAAAAATCCGGTATCGGGAAGTAAAATTCTGTAACTACTCTCTGTTTTATGTATGTTTTAGTGAATTTTAAGTTATTTCGAAAAGTGTATGTTATTAATTGTAATTTGAAAATTTGATGGATTTTATTTCTTTTGGTATAGAATTACTCATCATGATAATTCGAAAAAGAAAGCTGATAAATAACGAATACCTACCTCCTTAGCATATAATTTTGATTATAGATAAATGTATGAACTAGAATCACAAAACATTTGTGATTCTAGTGTAATCACATTGCCCCTGTTCCAAACAGGGGCAATGTTTTGTGATAGAAAATATTCTCTTTTTACAAAATTAATTTTTGTGAACTGCATATTTTGTATATCTTATACGCAAATCTTCGACAATTTTATTAAATTACGTAATAATTATCACTTGACATGCTTTAAATAATAAAATTATTATTATATTTCAATAAATTTAACAGCAAATAATTAAAACCGAGACGTGGTGTTTCAAAGGATACAATATTGAAGTAAGTAATTAAGTATGTGCAGATAAATTATATCGCTAATATATACAATAAAAATAAATTATTTCAATAAACACACCAATTACCTAGCCCCAAACTAAGCGTGAGCTTTTATATTATCTGTTACGCCAATTTTTTTCTAATGGCAGCTACCGATAAAACTTTTAAAAAAAATACTTGGTGGACTGTGAAAAACTCGGAAACCAATCTAAACTGTACTAGTAGCGCCTTTATGACGTTACACAGTTTGTAACTAGTAAAAACCTGCTTTTTATTTATCGATTTTTGTATAAGTTTCACAATTTTTTAAATTAAATTGGGATAAGTTTTGAAATCTAGGCTCTATCATCTTCGAAACTACTGTCATCCCTTTCAATTATTTCGAAATCTCTTACAAAATGTTTAATCACATTTCCATTTCACCCGTTATTATTTCACCGTCGCTTTGAAAAATTATACGTACCTCAAAGGTACGTATAATTTTTATAGCAAAAGATTTTTTCAGACAAAAGGTTAAATCACGCAGAAAAATTAATTGTAAAACCCATTTTTCATGTATGCTTTCTTTATGTTCTGATTTTTCAACTTGCAATATTTATAATCTCATCTCTTATTGAATTGTTGAGCGCGTATTGTTATGCGGTAAAATACGTGTAAAATTTAACTATCAGACTAGTAAGAACAAACTTGTCAATTAAATCAAGCACTCTAGAAAACTATATATACTACTAGTGCTACTCCGCGACTTCACCCGCAAGAGTTGGATTTTCCATATAAACTTTCATCCCCCATTTCACCCCCTTAATGTTTTTATATCGCGACAAAATTTTGCCTATGTCCTTTTCAGGGTCTTAAACTGTCTCCATACCAAATTTCATCTCAATCGGTTCAGTGGTTTAAGCGTCAAGAGGTAACAGACAGACAGACAGACACACTTTCGCAATTATAATATTAGTATGGATTCATATTTTTAAATAAACAGAATCCCTAGAAACATCCTGAATGCCTGAATGAATGAAGGTAGGGCCGTAAACTCTTGTTACGTTTTAGCATCGATGAATTCGTAGTAAAAGAAACTGGCGCCCCAACGGTTCAAAGAAGACGTTTTCCCCCGAGATGCGATGTTTCAATTAGCCCTACTCAGAACAAATGTTTGTTTAATTAGTAACCCACATCGAAAATGTACTTAAAGCACAATGTAGGTTAAATAATACATTATATTTTATCCACAGTTCACTCTTGCTGGACTGAAACTCTTGTGTGTATGTATAGAGCTGGGAAGTAACATGGGTCGTTGATAAAGACTTGAAGTGATAGACTTATATCCAAGCGGGAAAAGCAAATATTACCTATCTCAATGCTCTAGGTACTTAATATTAGGTAAAAAGAGGTTTGTAAGTTTGTTTATAGGAAATAAAGTCTAGATATACAGACCCAATTTTAAAGATTCTTCCATCAGACCGAATAACAAAAACTACTTCATATCAATTGAAGGCTCTCCTTGAAGGAGCTAAAACGAAACCTTTAATTACTCACATCTAAGAAGAAGGTCAAGACACTTTACCCCGAAGGATATCATTTCGGTTGACCCCCATTGTAGTCTTCTGGGATCTTCAAGGATCCTCAATCGACCTTAGCCTACTTTAAGGGGGCTATTTATAAAACCATCGATGCTATAGGAAGCTAAACGTGTCCCCTGGGTTATTGTGAAAGGAAAATGTAAGGTCAAGGCTGAACTTGTATACTTTACGGGATAAATAGGAAGACGACCGTCTTGGTGTAGTGGTTCGCACCCCGGACTACAAAACCAGCGGTTGCGGGTTCGAATCCCGCAAGGGGCAAATGTTTGTGTGATGAGCACGATCATTTGTACCTAAGTCATGGATGTTTATAACCGTATATAAGTATGTTTATCCGTTATCCTAGTCGCTATAGCACAAGCTCACGCTTAGTTTGGGACTAGGTAATTGATTTGATTTGAGGTGCTTGTGGCGCAGTGGCGGCAGCGCTTTGGTAGTGATAACAAAAGTTAAGCAACCCACGGCGCGGTCGTGATTGGATGGGTGACCATTCCGACCATTTAAGTGACGTCCATGACAAGCATCTCCGTGCTTCGGAAGGCACGTTAAGCAGTTGGTCCCGGCTAATATCTGTGGTATTAGTCGATAAGCCTAGTCAGAGGCCCTAGGGCGGCTTGATAACTTCTGACAGTAAGGTTTGTCACTTGCCTTACATACACCCCTCCACCAATCCGCACTGAGCCCGCGTGGTGAAGTATGGCTCGTTCCTCCTCATAGTTGAGGTGAGGCCTTTTCCCAGCAGTGGGATCTAATAGGCTGACTTATTATAATTGGTTTGATTGTTGGAACTATTTATTATTATTATTAAAGAAGTGTAAAATCATTAAGACAAATGTATGGTTTAATTTTGTGCACGTTTTTATATTTATACAAACATTTAATCTAGTCCGTTGACTTCAAAACAAAACGTCGCTATCAAAACAATAGAATATCAAAACGAGTTTATCTACGTAATCATTTAGATAGTGATTTCCAGTGAATTAGGAATAAAGGACTTGTGAGCCATCGTGTGTCGAAAGCGAACCGTATAATACGATATCTATACTATAATAAAACTGTAAAACCGATGCGTCTGTACATTGAGTATTTTTACCAAAAACTAATTGAAGGTGATGTTAAAATAGTAACAGAATAGGAATCTACAACTTTTATTTTTTTTGTCTGTTTGTCTGTTTGTCCGTTTGTCTGTTTGTCTGTTTGTCTGTTTGTACACGCTAATCTCTGAAACTACTGAACGGATTTGAATGAAACTTTTTTTATTATGTAGCTATTGAGTCTGGGCAAATACTAGGCTATAATTTATTTTGAAGATCGAAGTACCTGACGTGGAACCTTAGCAGTACACTTAAACTAAGAGAGATATGAAAGCAGCGCCTTGAGAAAAGTTAGTTAGTGTGATGAGCATTTTCTATTGACGTACACAAATTGAAGGTCTGGAGCAACTGATATGGGACCCTAGCAGTTCAGCTCAACTATAAGAGATATAAATAGAGCGCCTTAGAGAAAATTGTTCAGCGTGATAAGCTCTTTCTGTTGACGTAAACAAATTGAAGGTCTGGAGCAACTGATATAGAACCATAGCAGCTCGGCTGAACTATAAGAGATATGAACAGACCGCCTTAAGGAACATTGTTCAACGTGATGAGCATTTTCTATTGACGTACACATATTGCAGGTCTGGAGCAACTAGTATAGAACCCTAGCAGCTCGGCTCAACTATAAGTAATATAAATAGAGCGCCCTAGGGAAAATTGTTCAGTGTAATAAGCACTTTCTATTGACGTACACAAATTGAAGGTCTGGAGCAACTGATATAGAACCCTAGCAGCTCGGCTCAACTATAAGAGACATAAATAGAGCGTCTTAGGGAACATTGTGAAGCGTGATGAGCATTTTCTATTGAAGTACACAAATTGAAGTTCTTGAGCAACTGATATAGAACCCTAGCAGCTCAGCTCAACTACAAGAGATATGAATAGAGCGCCGTAGGAAACATTGTTCAGCGTGATGAGCATTTTCTATTGACTTACACAAATTGCAGGTCTGGAGCAATTAAATTAAATTAAAAATCTTTTTTTTTGGACCATAAATCCATATTGGTGTGTAACAATTTGCTTATAAACTATGTTAGTAAAATTGATATGCTAAATTACTTTAGACTGATTTTCAAACTCCCAGTGTAATCCTACTGTCTCCAAGTTACGATCTGGTGATGTAAACCTGGAGAAGTCGAGAGAATCCTTCAGATTTTATAGGCATATATACCATATATGCTACAGCATTAATTAAGGTATTTAAGCGTTCACATTCAGGAGTCATAATTTGATGGTGCTGACCTTAACGCTAAGTAGTTCGTGGATACTTTCACCACAGACAGTTTGTCGAAATCTAAATAGTCTTACCTACTTACTTTACGATAGTATTAACTTACAAACCGACCCTTGAGTAGGCTAGGGACACCACAGGAACACAAAAAATAGATGCTAAACCACATCCATCTATTGTGGTAGGGAAGTTTGAGTCTGACTTTTTCTGAACACTAAAACCTAAACTTACATATATTTTATTACAAACGAATAAAACTGCCTTCAATAAAGTTAACTAAAAAGTAAAAAACAATCCTTTCCACTTTTACTAAGAAAGATATCCGACAAAATTTTGTTTTGGAGTCGGTGTCACTGCCATGCGAAATTTTCTTACCAGAGGAGGATGGCGAGGTGATAGTACCTATCAAAAAGAAAGTGCCCATTGACCTTGATTTTTAATTCCTCTCATCTCCTTACGACATGGTAGACTAAGAGATCATGATAGCTGGATGGCGGAGTATAAAATATTTTGTATCATGAAGTCCACGCGTACGAAGTCGCGGGCAACAGCTAGTTTTTAATAAAATTGTATTTCGTTGTTCAAAAGCCGGGCAAGTGCGAGTCGGACTTGCGCGCTGAAGGGTTCCTTATAAACAAATGTTTTTTTTTAATAGGATGCGACCATTAATTAGCGATTTTCGGACTTTTTCCTTTACTTGTGCTGTTATACCTTCCTGCTTCCCAAATTCCATAATACTTACTATGCTTATTTACTTACTTACTAGGTCTATAAGAAGTAACCTTTAGGTTGTGATTCACTTGCGAATTGTTAGAAACTACGAATAAAATGGCAATATCTTTTGATTGCCTTAACTAAGAAGCTTAATTTTTCACAGCTTCAAGGGACCGTAGCCAGAAGTATTTGGTTTTAATTTCAACTTGATACCTCCAAGCGTTCCTGAGGAAAAGGGTCTTGACAGACAGCCGGACAACAAAGTGATCCTATAAGGGTTCTTTATATTCTTTTTGAAGTACGGAACTCTAAAAATTGATTGGATCTCATTCTAAGGATTGGACTTATTTTTGTGTAACATTTGTTGTATGTTATTTTATTTTTAAAAGATATGTGGCGCACAAGTTATCACTATCTTAAACCAAATCACAGCTAAAAATAAGGGGTGTTCTATTATTTAGGCTCTACTTAAGACTTTTTTAATTTTGTATTTTTCACAGCTCCCACAGGTATCAATAATTTTCATTAAAACTTTTGTTTTACACTAGCCTGGAGATGATTTGACTTCAACACCTGGCAGTCTAGATGCCGAAATAGGCAATTATTAAACTTTTTTCATTTAACACATTGAGCGCCATGGTGGTCACCGGTGACCCCCAAACAATATAGGTAATTCTATTGTGTCTAGTTCCGTGGCAGTCAAAGGCTTAACAATTTTATTCTGCATTTTTTAAAAGTCTGATTGTCCACTTGTGCTACTACACACAAAGTTTCAAAATCTAATCGGCGGTCGGTATACCAGTGGGGACAAACAGAAAGTTATAGCATAAATTAATATTGTAAACACGAACACAATAGATCTACGCTGTGAAACAATGCTGAATACGAAATTAAGTAGAACTCCTATAAATTACAAGTTTGTTCACTATTTCACTTGATTCAAACATTAGTAAGTGATATGATTTTAGATAAATATTGTCTTACGTAGATAAAATACTTTGTTAAGAATGACTTGTCAAAGAGTAGGCTATACAAAATAAGTACAAAATCCACCATTTATAAAATTAAGATACTATAATATGTCATGTCGTGAGTCAGGTAAGATCTTCAATTTTCTATCAAAGAACAGCATTAGTTTTGATGACTTATTTTTTATGATATAACCGTAATTGATTAAGTAACTTGTAACCATGTACCGCATAAAGCTTCTGAGTTGGTTACTTGATGGATGTTTGAAATATTGGCAAATACCTATGTCAATTTATTTTCCAAGTAGGTAAGTCATTCAGAACATAACTTACTCAGGGGTTGTGAAAACAAGTATTTAGTCTTGAAGGCCTGTTTCAGCACCTTTATGCTTTTCTTTGCCATCTTGAAACAATGCGTTAACACTGAAATAAGCTCATTTAAACACAATTTTACGGATTACTTCGCGATTTATTTACATTTCATTTTAAACCTGACGTTTCGAACACTTTACAGCGATCGTGGTCACAGGGGACAAGGAGACGATCGCTGTAAAGTGTTCGAAACGTCAGGTTTAAAATAAAATGTAAATAAATCGCGAAGTAATCCGTATAATTGTGTTTAAATGAGTTCAACAATTCGCGTAAACGTAAGAAACAAATACTGAAATAAGCTGTTGAGTGACAAAACTCAACTGGTCAGTAAGCAATACTCTTGGTACAAATAACTTCTGTATTGGAGATCATGGGATCGGGGCAACCTACAAATGTGATGTAAGAACATAAAGACAACGAGATGCAACTGGATTCTCTCTGCCAAAAACAGAGAAGTTAAATTCAAAGAGGCCTACTTAGTTTATAATAATTTCATGTAAAATTACAATACCTACCTACATTGTTGCTTTGACTCCAAATCAAGTTGCTGAAGCACTAGGGTTACGGAAATCAAAAAAAACGGTGGTACCACAACTCACATACCCGAAACGACATAGAAAATATGGATTTTTAAATTGACCCTAACGGGGATCGAACTCGGGACCTGACGCCATGAAACCGGCTTACGTGTCACTTAATAACCACGAAGATCAACGTAGTTTGTTGATATCAATAATTATTTCGTTAAAACTTGCAAATTCTTTGCAAGTAATAACAAAACTTGCAAAGTAATATTTTTTTGGTGCACAAAAATTGATTGAATGTGTCGTCCCACCGGATGGAAAATTATCACTTTTGTAAAACACTACATTTACTAAATTTCATATTAAGTGCTACTGTCATAAAACCATAAGTAGCCTAGAGCTATTTAAAACACGCTGTATTCGACCTCTACAAGTCTACACCTCTATTAGTGTCGCTTGCATGCCTCTAAGCATTTAAGTTGTATTCGTCAAGGAGTCAACTGAACACCGTGCCACAGATCAGAAAGAGCAGCCAGAAATTCCTAACTTTGACTTTCTGGTATGGATTTTAACGATTTAAAATCCATGCCTACTTACACTAACTTCGTAATCCAGCATGATTGTAGTAATAATATTTAAATGTCTAAAGAGTTTCTGGTCAAGATTTTAACGATTTATTTGCCTATTTACACTCATTTCGTAATCCAGCATTATAGTAGTACTATTATTTAAATGATGGATGGTTTATGCTTTCCGTTGACTATTTAATCCATGTTTACAAGTCCCAATTCCCTATTTTTATCTAAAATAAACCCTAGTTTCCTCGAAATATATAGATCTTCTGCGCACTTTTATTTATGTTATTTACACATGTACACAAAACAATCAGGGACATACTGTCATGTTGTGAACTGTACAAGACGCCAGGCTTTACTTTTTCGCCAAGACTTATTTGTTTTACACAGTCAATATCTTATTAATTAGTACAAGATATCAGATAACTTTTAAAAGTTGTAGAGCTTGGCTCATAGGGCTAGGGCAGGTTAGGGCATTAAGTCCGTCATTTGTAACTTTTTTTTTGGTTGTTAAAGAAACAACAAATATGATAAACATGTTTTTCATATAAAAAAAATTGCAGAGTATTTTTTGGTGTTAGAGCTGGCTTCTTTACTTGACCTACAACGGACTCTTCATTAGTAACGCCGAACCAGCGAACTTATGTTTTATTGGACTTGTTGTAATCAAATCACGAGGAGTTACTTAGGACCGGTTTGAATTCAATGCATCATGTTTATTAATTGTGATACTAATTAGTTTAAAGACTTAAAAGGTATGACTGGTAACGTAGAACGAAATTTTACATTTAATATTTAACTGGCTGCTTAAGAATGCTCTTACAGGGTGATTTTACAGCCTAAATAGGTACGGGTCCTTAAAATTCAATTTTACGCGGGAATCAACATCCAAGTTCAAGTCACAAACAATAATGAAGAATGAAATGCTCGTATTATAAATTGTGATCTACCTTCGCAATAAAAGTCCTGATAAGGAATTCTTATAATTTCGTCAAAAGAAGTTTCGTAGAGAGCTGTTATTTTGTAGGCATGTATTGGTATACATCTTATTGCTCTTGGTAGGCGTATTTGGTATACGCCTACCAAGAGATAGAATAAAATTATGAAAAATATTTTTTAAGCGGAGCCTTATTAAAATGACTTATGGGATTCTTATACTTTATTTATTCATTATAATTATTATATTTATTACGAAATATTAAACTGTGAAGTGCAATTTTTTAGTCGACACTCACGAAGCCGGTTTTTTTTCTATCATTGCTTTACTAAAGTTAGGGTGAAAGTTGGTACATCTATACAAAACTGTAAAACCGATTCGTCTGTACATTAAGTATTTTTACCAAAAACTTATTGAGGGTGATGTTAAAATAGTAACAGAATAGGAATCTACAACTTTTAATTTTTTGTCTGTTTGTCTGTTTGGACGTTTGTACACGCTAATCTCCGGAACTACTGAACGGATTTGAATGAAACTTTTTTTATTGTGTAGCTATTGAGTCTGGGCAAATACTAAGCTATAAATTATTTTGAAGATCGGAGTACCTGACGTGGAACCTTAGCAGTACACTTAAACTAAGAGAGATATGAAATCAGCGCCTTATAAAAAGTTATTCAGCGTGATGAGCATTTTCTATTGACAAACACAAATTGAAGGTCTGGAGCAACTGATATGGAACCCCAGCAGCTCAGCTCAACTATAAGAGATATGAATAGAGCGCCGTAGTGAACATTGTTCAGCGTGATGAGAACTTTCTATTGATGCACACAACTTGAAGGTCTGGAGCAACTGATAAAGAACCCTAGCAGCTCAGCTCAACAAAAAGAGATATAAATAGAGCGCCTTAGGGAACATTGTTTAGCGTGATAAGCTTTTTCTGTTGATTTACACAAATTGAAGGTCTGGAGCAATTGATATGGTAAATTACTTTATACTGATTTTTAAACTCCCTAGGTAATCCTACAGTCTTCAAGTTACGATCTGGTGACGGAAACCTGGTGAAATCGAAAGAATCTTTTAGATTTTATAGGCATGTATACTATATATGCTACAGCATTAAATTAGGTATATAAGCGTTTACATTCAGAAGTCACAATTTGATGGTGCTGACCTTAACGCTAAGTAGTTCGTGGATACTTTCACCACAAATAGTTTGTCGAAATTTTGTTGAATTACAGTTTTAATAATGAAAGATCAAAGTCAATTGGCACTATTTTTTATACTACTTACCACTAACTAACGGAAATTGAACTACGATTATAAGAATAGTCTTACTTACTTTACGTTAAAGGAGAAAGGGTGGGTAGGCCTTTGCCCTGCAGGGGGACACGACAGGCTCCTAATAATAATAATGACTTTACGATAATAGTAACTTACAAACCGACCTTTGAGTAGGCTAGGGACACAACAAATAAATGCTTAACCGCATTCTATTGCGGTAGAGAGGTTTTTTGAGTCTGACTTTTTTTAAACACTAAAACTAAAGTTACCTATTTTTTTATTTTGCAAACGAATAAAACTGCCTTCAATAAAGTAAACTAAAAAGTGAAAACAAAACCTTTACACTTTTATTAATAAAGATATACGACAATATTTAGTTTTGGAGTCGGCGTCACTGCCATGCGAAATTTTCTTACCAGAGAAAGATAGCGAGGTGACAGTAACCTATCTAAAAAAAGAGTGCCGATTGATCTTGATTTTTCATTCCTCTCTTCTCCGTACGACATGGTAGACTAAGAGATCATGATAGCTGGATGGCGACGGGAGTATAAAATATTTTGTATCATCGGGTTCACGCGTACGAAGTCGCGGGCAATAGCTAGTATAATATAAAGCTTTAAAATTATTGAAATTTGTAAGCAATCGATTTATGCGGTACATAGGCTTGCCGGTTTCCTTAGACTATAAAAAGGCGGTACCGCATATTTTAGTAAGAAAACACATTTTTTTAGGGTTTGTAGTAAATTTACTTTTGAATACATTCCTAGAATATTCGAACTTCGTAGCATAGCTATGTATCACATTGTATATTAGTAAATTGTATCGATTCATTGACACTCGAGTTGATGAGATTGGCAGGCCCAATAATACGCACGTGCCACTGATTATGCTATCAATTAGCTAAATAGGCTATAGTTTGGCAGTTTATTAGCCGATATTCAATTAGAAAGTGCCTATTTATAGACACAATGTTTGGGTTTGGTTTCATATTGAAATGAGAATAGACTTACAATATAACATATACATACACGTATTACAAATTTACAACATACAATTGGTATTAGTTTCGGAACCTTATGAGGGGAATGTGGAGCTAACTTGCAACAATTAGCTTTTATGACCAAGTTTGGAATGCCAAAAGTAGATTGTTATACAAGGGCTAAAAGTGAACATTCCACTCAAGAAGTTTCTGGCGCTATATATATAGCTCGAGAGTGAAATGGGTGCTTTCAACCGAGTTAAACATACTATTTTTCATTTCGACTGTGAGGAAAGAAATAGTGTATCGATAGACTATCGATAGTTGAGGCAAAAGCAATAGTATAAATAGACTATCTATGGTTGAGACAAAAGTAATAGTATCGATAAAATATCGATAGTATCGATAGACTATCGATAGTTGAGACAAAAGCAATAGTATCGATGAAATATCGATGATGTCGATAGACTATCGATAGTTGAGGCAAAAGCAAAAGTATCGATAAAATATCGATAGTATCGACAGACTATCGATAGTTGAGGCATAAGCAATAGTATCGATAATATATCGATAGTATCTATAGGCTATCGAATATCGGTAGTCTAGGCAAAAGCAATAGTATCGATAGATTATCGATAGCCAAGGCAAAAGCAATAGTATCGATAGAATATCGATAGTATCCATAGTCTACCGATAGAAATGATAGTATCGATAGCTCTGTTAATATAAATACTATCGACAATAGCAATACTATCGATAGTATCAAAGTTCAATATTAAAATCACTATCGATAGCTGATACAGCTCTGAGTATTGCAATAACTATCGATACTCTCGATAGTGGCCCTTTATTCGATAGTAGGAGTATAAAGTAGGAGGGAAAAACTATTTCCCACCCGGTTATCTAAACATGGAAAATCAACTTTTCGAACAGGTGAGATGAAAATTATTTTTTTCAATCCCATAAAATTAGATTAGTTTATTGAAACACAATTTTACGGATTACTTGGCGATTTATTTACTGTCCTATCAGTCTCCCTGTGACCACGATCGCTGTAAAGTGTTCGAAACGTCAGGTTTAAAATAAAATGTAAATAAATCGCCAAGTAATCCGTAAAATTGTGTTTTAATAAGTTCAACAATTCGCGTAAACGTAAGAAACAAATATTAGATTAGTTCTGAAGATTGTATGGAAATGAGGACTTTTTTGGCTGATTTCATGTTTCATGTTTATAGAGAAAGATTGCAGATGATCGCATCTATTACCTCTTCAATTTACACCAATTGAGACCAATGCATTTTTTTTTTGCTATTTGAAAATAAATAATAACTTAATATGCACATAGACCAATAACCTCTATAATACAAGTACTCGTACGCTGGACTGCGTACTGTCAACCTTAAAATGAAGAATTTGATTATCGCCATTTTGGCGCTGATGGCTGTAGTGAGCGTGTGGTGACCGTCCACGGAACTAATGAGAAATGAAATAAAATAAACATATGCAAGTTACCCTATTGTAGTTCCCTGTACACTCGGAGGGGGTGCTTTGATTTGGCACAAAAATTATCTGTCATGTCTTAGAGAAAGTTTAATCCAGCTCCAGCATGCTTGTATTTATAGAGGTCAGTGACATAGACACTTAGATTGTGATCTCATAAAAATTTATGAAAATATAATTTTACCATCGACAATGAATGCCAACAACACTTAACTTTCATTTAAGTCAACACGTTAAAAGTAATAATGTTTGATTTCGCTCGAATCACGGTTTACACAAGTTTTACATTTAATATTTCAGAATGTCAAGTGTTTGTCGTACAAGTTCTATAGTTGTAGGCAGTGTTTGGTTAGGACGTTGAGGGCAGCGAAAATATTTGATATTCAATTGACATGACGTGTTTTTTGATTTCGTATGTATTTGCTTATAAAAGAGTTCTTACTTACGTACCGCTTAAGCACAGGAGTAGATAATGTGACTTTAGGAAGGTATCCACAAACAGAGGTTGACCATTTGAAAAATTGCAAAACGCCATATTATTTATACATTTCGCATTTATACGTCAAATTTCGCAGACAAAATTAGAACAGGCATTCGACCATTTAGGATAAAGAAAAAAGTTTTTTTTCAAGGTTACATACCTCAAAAGGAAAAAGGAACCCTTACAGGATCACTTGTTGACCGTCTGTCCGTCAAAATCTTTTTTTATCAGAAAGACGTGGAGGTATCAATTTAAAATTAACATCAAATACGTATGTTTGCGATCCCTTGAAGGTGTAAAAAAATTAAGCTTCAAAATCAACGAGATTCAGCCATTTGAGTCTTATTTTCTTACATTCGCATTCGCAGGGGAATCAAAACTTATAAGGTACTTCCCATAGACCTGGAATCGTGAAATTTAGCAAGGAGGAAGTTCTTCTAGTTCAAGCAAAGGAAAATATCTAAAAACCGCTTGTTTGTGGTTACATCGTAGATAAAACCTTTGTTTGTACGGCACCCTTAGTCAGTGAGTCCGACTCGCCCGGTTTTTTTTGGGACTGCAATGTTAGTCACACTAAAAAAATTGCAGTTTAGAAGCACCAGCATCACACTCTTTGCCACAGAACATTTTTTTTTACATACTGGAAAAAAAATTATCAGAATTACGTCACGGTTACTTGTCATATTGTGTCGCCTATACATATGTAGGTAATTTGAAACAGCTATCGTATGTTTTACATAGCAAATGACACAATATTAATGGACGGACAATAAAAACCATTCTAATTGAATAATGGCTACAAGATTGAACTATCGTCTGTTGATGTAGAATACAATTACATTGATGCATCTGTTTTTATTAATGCAGCTATAATTTCACAGAACGAGAATATTAATACAGACATAAATATTTATGCGAAACTAAATAGCGTTACTGAGTAATCGTCATTAATATTTTGTCTTTCAGCGTAAATGTAAACAAATTTTTAAAGATAACAAAAGAAAATCTACTTTATGAAATAGGTATTAAGTTTATTTTGGGTTATACAGAACTTTGTAGATTTTGTAAAGCCCATGGCGGTATGCCAATGATGTGGTATACCAGATGCACCCACTCCATTTCATTTCTAATCGCGTTCAACGTGATTGGAACCCTATCTATGTATAAACAAGGTTGTAGGAGTACAAAATTGAGAAATTATAGTGGTCATCTAGTGATAAATGGAGGGAACTTTCAATGTCGGTTATGTGACAAGCGCACGACAAATCTTGTTGTGAATCGTCGGTTGCGTTTCCAATGTAATTTATGATACCCGGTATTTATAGGATGACATAGTATATCTTCGCTGTGTGTTCTCGGACAATTGATAAATCTCTGCGAGAAACATATCGCATAGATTCATCAATTGCGAAAGTTTTGTGCATAAAAAACAATTTTTCGAATTTAAGACCACAAAACACGTACCTTTTTTATATTCTGATTTGAGGAAATGAATGAATGCAATTTGGGATAAACTTAATTTATAAACACCTAGTATTGAGGCATGTTGATACAATTTTGTTCGGTTTAGTTACATTCCTGAAAGTTTTAGTTTATGATAAAAATTCAACAGCCAGTGTGACTCCGGTATCGCACAGCTATTTGTACTAGTAAAAATAATAATCATTAGTTTTACACTATTGAATTAGGTTAAGTCTACCTGTAATTATAGTGTAATGTAAGGTAATAAATAAATAAGTATCTTGTACCTCTGTATCTTCATAAATCAAATTTTGAAATCGGTACAATTATTTTTAGCACAAATAAAAAAGTTTATAAGACGTATTCCACAGCACATCAATATTTTTTTCCTTTCGCTGGCACCGACATTAATATAACGATATGTGAAAATACCGAAAAAGAAATATCAAAGCATTTTATATAGAGAAAAATAGTAAATGTGGCTGTATCAAGTAAGTTGACAAATTGACACCAATCACAAACAAATTCAAGAGACTATTTACAAAAAAAACTATTTCAAGGCTACAAAATCTATTTTATGATGTTAAATTTATCTTGTTCTTTTTTGTTATTGTGTATATATTTCAATTAGTTAGTTGTTAGTTTTTATATAATGTAGATATTATTATTATTCTTATATGTACCCCATCTTAAGATGTTCGATGAAATAAATAAAATATATAAAGTTAGTTATAATTATGAAATATTCTTGAATACTAGAAAGGGCTGTAAGCTATGTCTACTGAAGTTATCTTAATCTGATTGAAAGTAGAAAGTAAATTGACAGTGTGTAATATTTTCTTTATTTTTTCTTCAGGTATCATAAGCCTGCTTTGCTAAAGGAGGCATTGTAAAACCACGCCATGTTAGAAAGTTAAGTAGAGATCATAATCCCACCAATAATATTTTCTTGTAAAATGTTGCCTACAAGACACCTATACGGCTCCCACTGTCAAAAAAATCAGATCTCTTGTAGACCTAGCTAGCTTCTAAGTCTACACGCTTTTCCTCTATAGCCCTAACTTCACACTCTACATCTAAGTTATAATATATGGCGAAGCCGTTTCGTTACAACAAGATCTGGACAAACCAGAAAAATAATTACGACCGCGACCAAGCAACGTGTTTTGACTAAGGTGTGTTAATGCAGTTAGGGTTCATTGTTTCAATTGCAATATCTCATCATCTTCCTCACGCTTCCTTTGTCAAGTACCCTCAAGCTTTTTACCTACATCAAAGAGTTAGCCATGTTACCAAACTTGCACTTTATCCTAATGACCACGTCCTCAGTATGACTACACTAATCTTCGATTCCAACCACCCCATCGACTGGAGCCCTTTAGGACCTAGGATATTCGACATAAATATCACTTAATCAATCAGCTCACTATCCAATTTTATGTCGTTGACATACCACCAATACGCACCAAGCGTTTGGAACGTTTGGTTACGTTTATCGTACGTTTGTTGTACGTTCATCTTGCGTACGGCTAGAGAGTGGAATTCCGCCGGCTGAAGTATTCCCTAAACACTCTGGTTCTGGATACTTTTTAAAAAGAGCGAATAGACAGTATTACAGTATAGGATACATGATCCATCCTCAGCCATATCGTCCCGCATCAGGGGAGATTGCGACCAAAATATTAGATAACATCACATACATTGCTCTGATTCCAAAGTAAGTAGCTGATGTTTGAAATTGTCATATACGACAAAAGTTTTACAGAATCTCAGTACACATGACCCTACGTCAGACTACCCCATTTTGACCTTGAGACCGCCTCTATTTCATAAGTCATTAAAACTGTTTTCGTAATTCAAATGGGTAGACAGATGCCTGTGTGCTGCCGACTGTACCTCAACCTCGGTACGGTTTTATCAAAGGTTACCAATACATTTGCGAAACGTTCTAAAAGTGCTTGAGGTCTGGTAATAGGAAAACCCGGAATACTTGGCTGTAGTTATCAGAAGTGTCCTCGAGTCATCGGTGAATGCGGTGCGTCGTGAATGGCGCAAAATCGCCGCCATTTCCTTTGGGAGCGCTGAGCTGAGGAAAATCCGGAGCGAGGTAGGGGTGCCGAGATAAAATAAACCTTAAAGCTAATAAAACTACGTTTTCAAATCAATTTCAGTAACAATCGTCTGAAAAGTTCCTTGCTAACTTCTGTGAGTCGGACTCACGCACTGAGGGTTCCGTACAAACAAATATTATTTTCTAAGACGAACCGTCGACAACCGTCTTGGTGTAGTGGTTCGCGCCACGGACTTCTAAACCAGGCGGTTGCGGGTTCGAATCCCGCAAGGGGCAAATGTTTGTGTGATGAGTACGAGCATTTGTACCTAAGTCATGGATGTTTATAAAAGTATTTAAGTATGTCTATCCGTTATCCTAGTCATTATAGCACAAGCTCCGCTTAGTATGAGGCTAGGTAATTGGTGTGTTTGTTGGAACAATTAAAAAAAAAAATTAAGATGTAACCACACATATACTCGTACGGTATGTGGTTTTTTTCTTTACTTATACTCTAAGACCTTCCCTCTCGCCTAATTTCAAGACTCTAAGCCTATGGGAAGTCCCTTGCGAAATGTTAAAAAGTACGGCTAAAATGGCCTTATCTACGGACTGCGTTAACTAGACTTGATTTTTTTACATCATCATGACACATATTTTACACAAGCGTTATATAATACACTAGTACCTAAACTATTCTAATAGTAACATACACATATACAACTTATCAATAAAAATAAGATAAATTATTATATACAAAAGAAAAAGTTTAGTGTTTTAAGTTTTTTTTTTCATGCGTCTTTGTTTTTCTTTTCTTTAAGAAAAAAAATATAACAAGGGTCCTTGTGGTAAGGTTCCCAGGATGCAAGCAGCATTACTGCGCTGGATAGCGATGCCTATACGCTGAGCAAGGTAGCTGCCAGCCAGCTCTTGGGTCACCACACATGTCATGACACATGTTAATTACAACTTGATACCTGAACGCGTTCCTGAGAAAAATTATATTTACAGGCACACAGACAACAAAGAGACCCATTTTTTTCAAAAGGTACGGAACCGTAAAAATTTACTTATATTTATTTATAACATGACTGTGAAACATTCAATTTAATTTGCATCTTTGGATTAGTTTGGATTTACAACAAAAATACTTTTGTTTGTCGGCAGAGCTTTGATAAAGTCCAGTTGCCAGGAATAAGTTAATAAATTAAAAGTTATCATTACTATAAAATATTAAACTCAAAATATTATTTTCTTAATCAAGAATTTGAGTCCAACGAATTGAATGTCTTACTTTATTTTATCAGTTCAAAGAGAAACAATAAATGCAAGATGTTACAAATGAACAATTTACATGCCGTGAATATTTTTGTGCGAAATCATGACAGCCCTGACAAAAAAACTGAAGGCCCATTTACACTACAACTCAGCTAAGTTCCATTTAATAACTTAAGTAGCTTGGGCCGGCACTTATTTTTCCTTTGAAGGGATTTATGTTAAGCTGTAGATCAAGGAGTACGTTTTTGTATTTTCGGGTTCGGCACAAGAACTGAGTTTCATGAACGAAAGGTAAGGGCCACTGTAGATTTGAGTGTGTGTTTACTTGAAGTAACAATAAGGGCATACAAAAAAGACACGTATACTGAGTTAGAAAAAGAAAATACAGAAAGTACTTCATATTTAAATATGTGCCGGTTGAGCTAGTTAGTTATTAGGACAGTCTTTTTTTATTATTTACTATCAGTTCCCCGTGACTTTTCCCTCGCCAAAAGTCGGATTTTCCATACAAACTTTCATCCCCCATTTCACCCCCTGATGATTACATACCGAGGCCCTCCCACTCACCAACGGACTAGAATAAGGTGCTTGGCGCCGGGCTCCGGAGGGTGGTAGCTATCAGGCGGCGCCTGGCGGAGCCTTCCACAGCTGATAAGATCATTTAGCTTCCATCACAAACTGGAGTTCGTGATGTCGTGGCCTAGGGTGGAACCCTAAGATGTAGATTCCTCACCACCCCAATCAGTCATTTAAATCGAACTTTCAACCTTGTCTACGCCTTAGATTTCTGTCAAAATTACAATTTTATCGCACACAATAAAGAAAATCACATGTTACCACAAAATGGCTTCAAACAACGGAGAAGGAATATTGGCGAATCTTTTATCAAACGCATAGAGCAGCACACTGATTTAAAATTTAATAAAACCGAAGAGCAAACTGGCAAGTAGGGACTTCACGTTATCGATATTTTCTATAAATCGATTGCAACCCGCCATTGTTTTAACACGTCACAACAGTTATTAGTGCTAAAAGTACTAATGGATTGACTGCTGAAAGTACGTATTGATGAATGTACGGAGGCCAAATTACATTACAGTACCTACCAACACTGTGACCCAACGTGTATCAGTATTATTTATTCCGGAAACTGTAGTTCCACAAAAATATTGTACATACTTTTCTTCTATCAGTATTAAGCAAAAACTATTCTTTACAATAAGTCATAAGAGTAATGTTATCTTAAAATTGGCATTTATCAATTTGGGATAATTTGATTATTTTGTTATAATAGTAAGTGCAGGCACTTACTATCGACACTAAAATAATTTATTAACATTACTCTAATGACAAGAATGATGAAGAATGAAAAGTCCAATAGGCAATACTATGGACGACATATTCTCCAAACATACTCGAAATAAAAATATCGAAAGCACTTCACACTGGATCGCCTCACAGAGCACAAGTATACAAAGGAGATAGTTGAAAAAGGTCGCGACATTATCGATTCTACTCAAATCGCACATCACTAATGCCAAACGGATTTTGCCGTTTCATCGTTTAATTCGTGAAAAACATTTCAATAGAAAACAGAAGCCTTTAAAGCATATTGTTCGATGGCCTACATATAGGGATTTCATATCGATTTAATTTTTTAGTTTATTGGGAATCGAGAATAATGTCGAAAAGTACAGAATTAGTGCAGATGAGAGTTACAAAGGGCATAAATAATGAAATGATTTGAAGGCAGAACTACTCGTATTTGATAGGTATTATTTTCTGACAAACAGCTGACTACACAATAGAGTGATGCACAATAAAGGAGGGTTTGCGTTGCGTTTTAAAAAGTAATAAAAACTTAAGTGTATATATCACCGTAAGATTATAAACATCATTCGATTACAATCTATCTGGTGAGATTGTAAACTGTGGAAAAATTGTGAACCGTAACATATGATTGCAATTTAACGCATTATTTTTCGCTATATTGTAATCCATCGATGGGAAGCAGTCCAATTGTGAACCGGCGTAGAACGGAATGCATCTCAGGCGCTGATTGGTTGAACGTTATGTGCCCCCCGCTGCCCCGGCACTAGCCTAATTTGTTTGTTATTTGGTTTGTTGTTGAATGTAAACTACTCTGTTTTCGTGATTATAAATTAATTTCGTGTTCAAAAAAACTTATATGTATAGAATTAGTTATGTAAAATTATTGTAAACATAAAAACTTCTGTGATTAACCAAAAAAAGGAGTTTCAATGATAAACCAATAAATTAGTGCTAGTTTCCGAACATAACCTAAATTACATAAATTTTTCGTGTTTTAATATTTGTTTTAGTATTTATTTCATTTCTAACTCTGCGGGGACAAAGAACGGCTGGTCGTGATTGGTCGCTCTTACAATAAGACCGACCATTCAGGAAGAGCTTTCGGACAATTTGACGCGGGACAGATTGTAATTTAACACTTTCACTTTGATAGATTATAATATAGCGATAAATAATGCGTTAAATAACAATCATATATATGTTACAGTCCACAATTTTTCGACAGTTTACAATCTCACGAGATAGATTGTAATCGAACGATGTTTATAATCTTACGGTGACATATATAAAAGATACATAGAATACATTTACACACATATTAATTGACAACATTTTCTTGACTCTGGAAACTAAATCACTTGCTGCGTATATAATTCTTTGGATATTTTGTTTGTTTTAGCTATCATTAAACAATTGGTCGTCTCTGCAAAAATGATCCACCATTTTACTTTTACAGGATCTTACTAATTCTGGTGTGTTTTTACAAAGCAACTTAACTAGTTAACCTATTGGTTTATTATGTTTTATATTACAATTATTTAGCTTTCATCCTTAGAATAATTCTTTAATCGTTACTTTGAACTTGACCAAAGAACCAATTGTCCATCTCCTATCTGTAAAAGGTACTTATGTCCATATTCACTAACCGTCCACTAGCTTATGAGGCCCTTATTTTTATCCAAATTATTTCAAATATGTTTTTTTTATCATGCAAATCCTCACTGAGGTTCAGGACGAAAAACGAAGTTCATAAATATAAGATAATAATTATAAGTTGATTTAATACATAATTTGCCGCAATCTGTTATGAGTTACCTATCTTTGGAGACGGTTTGTGAAAATGACCATTACACCATCAAATGGTTTGCGTCCAATTTAGCGTAGCGTAGTTCAGCCTTAAATGTACTATCATAAACTGCTCACTAGAACTGCGGCAATAAACTTGTTCGCGTCTACACGATGACAGGTATAAGTCCGCAATAAACAGCAGTTTTCGAAAACTTACGCCGATATGCGGCAACTCGATTTGTTTCGATACCACCAATGGTTTCACGACACGCGACATCGGCCATGTTTTGTTGTTAGGGTTCCGCACCTCAAAATTAAAAAAGGAACCATTATAAGATCGCTTTGTTGTTGTTGACAAGCCCCTATTTATATTTACACGTGTAGGTATAAAGTTTAAGTTTACATCTAATACTTATTTCTGCGGTTCAAAAAAGTCGAGGCAATCCAAAGATACGTCCATTTAAGCCGAAATTTCTGACTTTTCGCAGGGGAATCAAAATTTTCCCAAGGTACTTCCCATAGTGTTGTACATAACGTAGTATTGGACGGCCCCCTGCTAGGTGGACCGATGACCTGAGGAAGGTGGCCGGTGGTTGACGAAAAGCGGAGGACCGTGAAAGTTGGCGCTGTCTTGGAGAGGCCTATGTCCAGCAGTGGACTGCAATAGGCTGATATGAATGAATGAAACTTCCCATGGACCAAGAATCTTTGGCAAGAAGGAAGGTCTACAGCATAAGTAACATTAGAATTCTGAATATCGCTTTGTACTTTGTACACCGTAGGAAAAAACATAATGTTGTATCTGCACACGTTTGTACGGAACCCGCAGTGAGTGAGTCCGACTCGCACTTGCCAGGTTTTTTTCTGGTACATACATTCGTGAAATCAAAGTTTTTTATTTATGGCGGCAGATTTATTTTGCTTGAGAGTTTTGATCGGTTATTTTCGATGATAAATTGGCACATAAAATCGATACATGAATCGTAGCTGATAGACACATTTTCCAGTTCAATTTACCGTCTTTCAATTTCTAGAACGAAATATAGGTATTTATTAATGGTTAAGGCTGAATTTTAAGTTAGCAAAAATATATATTATAGTGAAGAGTAAGTTATTGATATGATTTTGCCTTATTTTTCATTAATGCAACATGTTGTAACTAACTTGATGTGTAAAATCTCAATATTAACACGAATTAAACAAAGAAAATTGTGATTCCAACGCCTCTTACAATAATTTTGTAGTATTGGAGTAGTATTTTACTGATAAAGGTTAAAAAACTAAACCTATGGTTCCAAATGTAGGAGCCCAATAAAAACAGGCAGCGCCAGGGCCTTCAGAGGGCCTGGCTTATGCTAACCGAGGTCCTTTTGATTTGGACGTCACAGACACACAAAGTGATTGTGTGGCTGGCTTATACAATAAACAATATTATTATGTTTTTGATTTCGTATTGTTTTAATTTTCTTGTTGTATTGTGTACGTGTGATATCTTTCGTTCTACCTTTGTTTGTGTCTGTTTGTTCATCATAAACATTACAAATGTTCTAAATTATTAAATGCTTTTTAAGTGTGTAAGCTCCTTAACAGTTTGCGCTTGCTTATTTCCTTAAAATATTCCTTCTATCTGCCGATAAGCTAGTGAAAAGACTCTGCAGCTGCATTCAAGTATTCAGATACGATAATGACATATGGTTGTACCTACGTACGAGAACGAGTACGTAATGCAATTTCAACGTTACCAGGTTTCTAATACGCTGAAACTTTGTAAGTATAAATCTTTAAAAGCAGTTTCGTTTCATTTTAAAAATAAATGAATGTTTTCTTTCTGTAAAATGGGCTAACTAAAGGAGTTTAGGTAGTTCGACCTCCAGGGCTCATAGATTTTTTCCACCCTGTATGTTTACCTTTACATAATAGTTTATTACACTTGTATGCACGAAATTAAGTGAGTACACAAAATAAACCAAGCAACCCTAATTTAAAAAGCGCTAGTCTAATAGTGTTTGCAAACTCAAAATTATTTAACAAAAGACTCTCGAGCAAGCACTATCAAAGCGTCCAGCTATTTTCTAAACACGAATTTTCCTTTTCTCACAAAGATGGAAATTCATTCTTTTCAAATGTATCTCTCTAAAATGTTTGACTCATCTCATTCTAAGTTTAGTTGATAATTTAAAGACACTGGGCTCAATTCCAATGCGCCCAGTCTAAGATTAAATTTAGGTTCAGTCTCTCTCTTTCTCTGACAAACAAACGAAAAGAGACAGACTATATTAATTTAGAAACGTCAGACTAAACAGCTGTCCGTTGCTAAGGAATCTAGAGAACCCATAGACAATTTAGTAGGGATGTCATTCGATGACGACTAAAGTCAGATGAAAGCACGCAAAAACGTGTACAAATACGTTATAAATCGCATCTCTTAATTTGACGTTTCTAAATTATTGTAGTCTGTCTCTTTTCGTTTGTTTGATTGAGAAAGAGAGAGCCTGAACCTAAATTTAATCATACACAGGGCGTATTGGAATTGAGCCCAATGTTTGAAAACAAAGAATACTTAAAATTTGTTACGAGGGCAAGCCTCTTACGTCATACGGCTACGTCACATGTTTTCCCTTTGTCCATCGGCCCGATTGAGCAATCCTGACAACCGAAGAGCTGACTGGACATCATTATGATGCACGATTTCAAGGTGCCCTCAGCGCCTTATTCCAATCGGGGAAGCATCTAGACGTCAGATCATCGCGATCAATTAGCATTTGATTAATTATAAATCATTTTATGCAATTCGTCCTAATTATTAAATAATTTATCTTAATTTTTTTTTTATTAGTAGTATATATATTACTAATTTACATTTAAAAAATATTATCAGTATTGATTAAACTTATTTTAAAGAAATTTGTACTTTTTAAAAATTCTACCTGACGGCTCTATTCAGTAATTGGTTCAATAATATTTTTTTTAAATAACCTATTTAGTTTTGGTTGCATCTTCTAAACTGTATGAAAAATAATTAAAAAGTAAAAAAAAAAGTAATCACGGACGATTAGTTTCAGTGACAAGGTTTTTTTCAACTATGCATCAACTAAAAGTAAGTAAATAAGAATCACGATAAGCTCTACAAATATTATAAAGTTTGTAGATTTGTGAGTATGTTTTGTAGGAAATATATCGTCTCTGGAACTACTGATAAGATTTTAGAAATTATTTCACATTTATTTTATTATTTCAAATTAATCAGTTCTAAAAGACACAGGCATTTTTTTTAAATTGTAGTTGTGAGATTTCCGGGGGCTCGCTTGTTTAAAATAATATTTAAAAAAAATTGACACTCTTATTTTTTTTAATAAATTAATTTTTAACGTAGCATGAATTATTATAGCAGACTAAAACAAAAACCATTACTGACAACATGGCTTCACAGTTAAAATTATTTATTTATTTTTTACACCCTTGAAAACGTCAAACTTTTTAATGGTGAACGAAAAGTTACCGCGCCCAAAAAAACTGGTCATTCCATTTTGAACTTTCATACCATTAATTTATGGGCTTTTAGGATCTGACCGTAACGAAGGACAGACTGGAACTATACTATCTAAACTTTACAAGTATTGTTTAGAATACTTTAATATCTGTGTAGAGCGGCGATGAGGTCAAAATAGCTCGATGAATATTAAATTTAAAATCGCATACTTGTTATATTTTTATAACTTAAGCAATTATTTTGCAAGTTTTTACGAAATTCGTCGACTGACTAACGTCCTCCGTAGCTTAGTTGGTAAAAGCACACGCCCGGATAGCAAAGGAATTTTTGTAAGTAAAATTTGATTTAATTTCGCATACTTGTGCTAACTAAACATAATTCACACAGCACCATTTATTTTCAAATACTTACTATAATATATAATAATAAAAATATTTATTACTTCTTTCACAATCAAGTCAATGAAATACAATAAATATACATAAGCGCTATGAACATGAATAGAGAAGGCAGTATTATTTAAAAAATCTAGCCCTTAGTAGTATTTTTCCACGTTAAGTTATGTAGGGACACACATGTAAACTATACGAGTAGTACTAAGTTTCACACTCATGTTTCGTCAAGTAAGCATTTTATGTAATTAGCTTCAGTCTTGGGTCATCCTGACTGGGAGCGGTCGCGTACCACCAATAAACGGATATAAGTTAAATCTAGTTTGATTTCGCTCTCATAGGCACCCGGACCCAATAGTTTTAAATATAAGTATATGAGGTGCTTGTGGCGCAGTGGCGGCAGCGCTTTGGTAGTGATACCAAAAGTTAAGCAACCCACGGCGCGGTCGTGATTGGATGGGTGACCATTCCGACCATTTAAGTGACGTCCATGACAAGCATCTCCGTGCTTCGGAAGGCACGTTAAGCAGTTGGTCCCGGCTAATATCTGTGGTATTAGTCGTTAAGCCTAGTCAGAGGCCCTAGGGCGGCTTGATAACTTCTGACAGTAAGGTTTGTCACTTGCCTTACATACACCCCTCCACCAATCCGCACTGAGCCCGCGTGGTGAAGTATGGCTCGTTCCTCCTCATAGTTGAGGTGAGGCCTTTTCCCAGCAGTGGGATCTAATAGGCTGACTTATATTATATTATAAGTATATTTTAGTTATTATCATAATCAGCAGTCCATGTTAAATTTCATTTTGAGAAACTCAATCCAAACATTGCGGAAATTCGCAAAATCAATTTATTTTGAATCCCAAGTAGGTTTGAGGAGCATAACCTTAAAATATTCAAATTCAATTTCGACGCTACCTGTTTGGAAGAATCTTCTTCATTTCGTCGCCATCTCAATTGAATTTATATTCAAATTAGTTGAAAAAGTTCTATGGGCGCGATCTGTTGCTATTGGTGATTTTAGATTTAACTTTTTTTTATAATAGGCAGACATTTGGCCGCAAGCACCTGATGGTAAGCGACGATGCAGCCGAGGATGGTATATTAATCCTAATAAACGAAAATTAAACTGACAATGTGTTAACTTATTAGTACTCATTAAGCAGGGCCCGTAGATAAGCAATTTATTTTAAAGTGAAGTTCGCTATCGGTAACTAAAATGTATGGAGCTGACTTAAGCCATCGAACATCACGTAGCATTTGCATACATATTTTGACATTTCGCTGGCGATAGCGAAGTACGTTGTATAAAGATCGCAGTTGTCTAAGGACCTGTACTACTTAGGTACATTGTTTTTCGAATGGGGAACATGTTAAAGCACTTATGACACAATCCTTTAAGTAGTAAACCTAGTTGGGAAATAGGAAACTGTAATCCTAATAGGAGATCTCTATCTCTTTTTTTCCTTAGAAGTAGTATACGATTTAGGATGGTGTAATCGCAGCGCTCCAATTTAAATAATAAAAATAAATTGTTTCAACAAACACACCAATTACCTAGCCCCAAACTAAGCGTGAGCTTGTGCTATGGTGACTAGGATAACGGATAGAAATACTTAAATACATATAAACATCCATGACTTAGGTACAAATGCTCGTTCTCATCACACAAACATTTGCCCCTTGCGGGATTCGAACCGGCAACCGCCTGGTTTAGAAGTCCGGTGCGCGAACGACTACACCAAGACGGTTGTCTATTTAGAACGACTTTTCTTTTTTAATTTAGATTTACGGCCTTGGACAGGATATACAGCCCGTTCTCGAGTTAATTCTTTTTACACGCATAACCTAGACTCAACACTAAATAATACTAACAAACTTTTGAAATACGAGGATGGTTCACATTTGAAGTGATGATGACATGATGGAAGTTTTGAGCAGGAAAAGGAATCCGGATCTAAATATATATAGGTACTATTACTCTAAATATATAATACCTACTTTATATATCACATTTACTTCGTCAGTTTTCTTATTTCATATTTAAAAAAGGATAAGCCATGTGTCGTCTGTACAGTCGATTTAGGATAGTGTGACCACTACCTACACTACTTAGGTTCCTAACTTCTTAATTAGGATCCTTGCAAATAGGATGGTGTAATGCGTGCATAATTAACAATTGTCACCTTCATATCGTAGCTATACTCTATGTAGTGTCACGTATTAATATGAGCAACCATAGCCATAGCGTCAGGTTATATTACTGAAACCGGTAAAAGTGCGATTCACGGAAACATTTTTTTAGACAACCAGGTTGATTTGAACTTAAACCTACACTAATTGGCTTACTATTCCTGCTTTTAAGAATCAAGTCCAGAATATAGAATCCTTAAAGTTAATAATTAAGCTCTCGATTCCCGTTTCAATTTTCACTGGATTTATATAGATCGTTGGTGAAATATCTGAACGTATTACAAACGTTGCACCTGCCCCAAAATCTCTACTCTACTATACGTCGCGATAACATGAGATTTCCTGTATCTGCATGATACACGTTCAATTTATTACTGTTAGCGTGGAAAATTAAAAACTTGTTTTTTAATGGAAATAGATTCGCTAATATTTTATCTCGGAGTTTTCCGTAAACAGCGCGTCAACATTTATTCATTCTGTCACTACGATAAATCGTGGTGAAAATGTTGCTCTCCGCAAAATCATAATGCAAATTGGTACAGAAATACCACTTTAAAACAGAATTTAGAAGATAATGCAACGTTTTTTCTTGCATGAAGAATACAAGAAGGTAACAGTATCTCCCAAACTATAACACTTACTAGAGTTATAATTAAGCTATATCGAGCGTCAGTTTGGCGTGCCATTTTTTGACCAAAAGTGGCATCTCCTAAACCATTTCTTTTTAAGTTAATCTGAAACGTCTATAGCTAAGCTATCTGCCTGTACATTTATATAAAAACCGGGTATAAAACACATAGACTATTTTAATTTAAACTTTCTTGCTGCATTGTTTATTACTAATACTTACTTATATTATTTTCGTTTGTATTCTTAAAATGTTACCTTTTTTGTTAAAAAGAATGCATGATTAAGAAATGATGATCAGCTTTAAATTTTACAAGTTCACCTACTGTTCTTAGTTTACTTTATCTTACTTCGTCACCTTTTTTCTGTATTTCTGATATCGATTTCAGTTTCGCTTGAGGCTGGTGACTTGTAACATTAACTTTCTTTTTTTAGGCACTTAACCTAAAACCATTTGACAACAGATATTTAGTTACATTGACTCTTACTTTATATACGAGTAATGTACACTCAGGCTTAAAATATTAGAGTGATTTAACGTTTTAGTAACGAAAATAGGATTAACTGATCGATACACGTTTTTGAATCTGACTGTACACTAAACGCGGCAATTACCGACAATCTGACGAATCATTTATATTAATTGTAATGTTGACAATGCCATTACTCAATGCTGAAGTTTAAAAGTGTTGGTCTTTTAATTTGTGGGGTACCTATTTATATTCTCAGACGGTCATGTGTTTTTTATTGTTTTGACCCAAATGAATGAATTCAGAGATTCATTAACACGCAATTCAACGTAATTACTTCGCGATTTATTTACGTTTTTTTTAATTAAAACATAACGTTTCGAACACATTACGGCATCTGTCTACCTGTGACCACGGAAGCTGTAAAGTATTCGAAATGTCCAGATTAAGTAGACGTTCAGTCAGCAGTACGTACCTCTCATTGACCAAACATTCGTAATCAAAGTAAAATAAAGTTAGTTTCAAACATCAAAATCAAATTCGTACAATCAACAAACCAACTTGCTAACATTCAAATAGGTATTTATTTAAATACTAGGCTATCTATTTCTAGGCTAGCAAATTTGACAGTATTTTATACTTCAGCCGTCAGACAAATGTTGTTTCAAATTTGTAGGACAGGCGTATTGTATCATTTTATTTTCAGGCGATCGACAGCACGTCAGGGCCCGTAGCCATATGGCAATTCATTCTCAAGCGAAGTTCGTTATCGCTAACAAAATGTATGAAACTAACATAAGCCATCGAAACATCACGTGACTTTTGCATACATATTTTGACATTTCGTTGGCGATAGCGAAGTTCGCTTCAGAAAGATTGCCATTTGTCTACGGGCCCAGAGGTCCTACTTCTGTTGCCGATGCTGTATTTTCGAGTCAAGCCATCACGCTCGTTCGCGTCGTCATTCTATCATGAGTGAAAGGGACGGCTACATTCGAAAATACGGACATCGTCAACCGAAGTAAGGCCTCAGGTTACACGTATTAACTACAAAAACTGATTTAATTACTTAGGGAAAAAGGGTGGTCACAATGTCAACATGTGTGTAGTCTGAATGACGGCCGTGTGTACAATTCACACTTGACCATAAGTCCCACCTATCTCAATTGCTTTTAAATCACAATAGTTGTAACTTTCAGGGGAAATTACTTTCAAAACTGATGTGTGCAAAACAATATTACTTTAAAAATAATAAAAAAAATCAAGTAAGATGTCATTGCAACTCGTCGTAATCACTACTACTTATTAGTTTTAATACTAAGCGGGAGACCTTCTAGGCCAATATATTTTTGCCAGTCAAAACCCCTGATAGCAGAAAATCTGAATTTAAGATCTGATAGTTAGGTTGGTCTCTTGACTTAAGGACATTGCACCATCCTATTTGTAGCGTTCTAACTAATATCCTACTTATTATCCAAATTAAAAAGAAGGTAGGAACCTTACTAGTGTAAAAAGGATCCCAATTGCAATACACATCTTCCTATTTCCTAATTAGGTAGAATCCTAGACGCTACAAATAGAATAGCGTAACAAATGCTTTAGAGTCGGCCTGACGCTGACCAATTCGAACTGAATAAAATATGCAGATTACAGGATCTAAAAATATAAGAAACTAGCAGTTCCCCGCGACTTCGCCCGCGCCAAAAGTCGGATTTTCCATACAAATTTTCATCCCCCATTTCACCCCCCTGATGATTTTATATCGCGACAAAAAGTAGCCTATGTCTTTCCCAGTGTCTCAAACTATCTCCGTGCCAAATTTCATTTGATTCGGTCCAGTAGTTTCGGAGCCTATTCGATGCAAATAAACAAACAAACAAATCTTTCCTCTTTATCATATTAGTAAGAAATAAAGTACTAAATTTTATTTTTTTATAATCTACTGTCTAATAGGAAACAGTATTTTTTGCGTTACACTTTGGTTTGAAGCTTGTCTAACAACTTACTTAAGTAGGTAGGTATACCCGGTTTTGCGTTTCTTTAGACAAACATTAAGTACTCGTATAACCGGGTTCACTCCTCGTCAAAGAGACATGGAAAAACACCATTCACATGTTACGAGCGGCCGAAATAAGTTTATACCTTTTATCTTTACACTTTATTAAATAAATAAATATTACAGAACCTTAACAATCTTTTTGCTACCTTTAAACTACTTAGTTTGTCCCAAAAATATGCTTACTGTGTTTCGTAAGGGTTAAGATTAACCATTAAAGTGCTGCTAGCCGAATTACCGCTACGTTCGCCGCGAATCTCATCAGATATTTTAATGGCCAACTACGCCGGAGATATGACGCAGGAAGATTTGCACAAGTGCATAATTTGTGCAAAACTGATTCAGTCATATGTATTTTCTGCAGCGTAAAATCGTGAAAGAGAAGTGAAAAAGAATGTTCTATTTTCAATATTTTCAGGAGGCACTTGTTGCCGGATGACTGTATCGATACTTTTATTAATATACGGATTTATTAAAATCGATTCGTTTCATCTGAATTTTCAACAAAAGTAATTAAGTGGGTATAAATCTGTCCTCGAATGTTTTTTGCATAGACTGTGACAATTTGTTAGTTCATATGCTAAAAGACGAGGAAATCGTTAACATAGACTGTCTTTCTGGATAATTATTTCCAGTCGTTTGTAAACAGCTCATTTCATTCAGCAATCTAAACGGAGGCGGTTCAGAGAAATCTCAAGCGACCATGGAACTGTCATCGCGATCCGTCCAGCGCCAAGGTCTAGCTGTGCGGAGTTTAGACACTACGTACAATCATTAGGTTAGCTGTCCACTATAGGAGCGTAAAGCCTTTGGTCCTAGCGCACTACTCAAGTTGACGATGTCCGTATTTTTGAATGTAGCCGTCCCTTTCACTCACGACGGAATGACAACGCGAACGAGCGTGATGGTTAGACTTGAAAATACGGACTGCGTCCACAGGAGTATTTATTTATTTATTGCAATATTGTACACAGCTTATAAAACTAGTAGTACAAAACCCTGTAAGGGAAAAAAAATTTTAAAACTAAGTTAAACTTAATTAACAGAGTAGGCATTATTAACATAGATTAACAAATATTAAGATCTTATAAAAGACCTTAGTAGGGCCTCTGATGCGCCTATTTTTCTTGAGTCATGATGTCGGATTGCCGTCTGACCGAAATATGAGGGTGAAGGAACAGAGAGTGCACTGTATTGTGCACACACTTGCACTCTAATATCATCCGCGCAGTTAGCCTAACTCTGTTGAGAATGACCGCCGTAGTCGAAATTTGGCTAGGAGCAAATGTTTATGTGATAAGCAAGCACGAACGACCGCTCGCGATAAATCGCTCATTTAGTACTACAAAGACGGAATTGTCTTTGTTGTTTTTAATTGATATTTTTAAATATTTTTGTTATTTTACTGTACCTTTATAATTAAACATCTGAAATAACCTGGTTTCAGTTGTAAATAATATGAAATGAAATCATTTAACGAAATAAAACAGGAAAAAAAAACTTTAAAGCGCCCTCCTGTAAAATTTGCAAAATGACAGTTACGACTGTGTAGTACTAGATGAGCGAAATGTAACAGCTTCCCTCGACTTTGTCGGCGCAAATGTCGAATTTTCCGTACAAACTTCCGCCTTCCTTCCCATACAACCCCCCTTTTCATCCCTTTAAGAATATATTTCTGGGATACATATACAGGTACACATTAAAAAATATGTTCTTGTTATTTTAAACCCGTATTTCTCGCATCGCTTTGCAACTGGAGTAGCAACTTAACAGGTGTGTCATGTATAGATACGTAACGTGCCCCTAGCCCTGACCGTTGCTGCATTTGGCACGGACATCAAAGTTTAATTCATATTCCGGTGCCCGATGTGAATGCACATAGGTATGTATAAAAGCTGGATATCGAATTCAGCTTTGTGATTTTACGCCGAGATATCAGCTAAAATGTAAGGAATGAGAATTTTATCAGTATCAAAGACTACTAGAAGTATTATAATGATTTTGTAATTTAACCAATTTCTTTGGTAGTCTTTACGAAAAAAGCGCATTTTGCAATTAAAATAAAAAAAACACCTGAAGATGGCTTTTGAATTTTTGTGTGAAATATTAACTTACAATAAAAAATGATCAGACTAATTTCTCATTGGAGAAGTTTATTTATTTATTTGTAGATTCAATATCATCTACCTTAAGTAGCGGCCCAAAAAATTGGACTAATACTTGGATACATACGAGTATCTACGGATCAAATGTCATTTGTGTTTGTCTTTAATTTATAGCTTTACAGAAAAAGAGAAGTTATTTCTAACTGTATTGTCAACACAATAAGGCACACATCAGAACAGAACAATAGTTCCATACCACATTTGCTCTGGAATTCAATAACGCGATCTTTAATGGAACATCGACGTGAGTGACGTCTCATTTATTTGCATTCTCATATTGCGTGTTGATTTTACGTATTCGCTCGACAGAAATGTAAGTAAATGTTTATCAAGCTTGATCTATTATATCACGACCGTTTTAGTGTACAATTCTAAAGGTTAATGTGAATTAATGATATGTAATGATTTTTTATTACTCTAAAATGTAACATTATCTACTAGAATTCGAATTCGGTAATAGAGAAGTATACACTGAATAGTCATGACATTGAATATCTCCGTCTATTACAGACAATTAAAACTGTGTAAGTGTAATAGGCACCTCCTTTGATGGCTTTGTAAGCCTATGCGGGAGCGACATGAATACATGATCTTCGCATGATCCGCAGATGTAGATTTTCAAAGGGTATTTTAACCATAATACAAATGCTGTTTAGTTTTGTAACAGAGTGTGATTGTCTAAAGTTTGTTTATAAGACACGGGCCCTGTTATTACAAAAACTTAGTATTGGGTTAAGCCAGGACTAAGATATAGCTAACTAATTAGAAAAGCGTTTCTCTATTAGGTTATGTCACGAATGTGTCATTCTTTGTTGTCGGCTAATAGGTAGACTTATTTTAAACCTGGTCTATTTTTTTTCGTAATAACATTGGGAGTGTCTATGTTTATTTTTTATTAAATGGCAGAAATTTTACCGACGATTTAAGGTGGTAAGAGACGAATCGGCCGAGAATGGATCATGTCTGACTATTACCTACATGACTATTGTTGTATAATTGGCACGATCGTATAGTAATAACAATGTATTACTAAGTCAGAACAAGGTAGGTACCTACTTTGTACCATACATTGAATATTGTGAGCAGTTGGAAACTTCATAAAGTTTTAATGAGTGAGTTAATGAGATATTTTATTATATTAGAGTTTCGAAATTCGAATGAAAGAAAAACTTTCTTTTTCTTTTTAGGAATTTTATCTGTGAGCGTCCTCCAGTGGGACGGTGAACTCTAGCTTTTCTTGAACTTATAGTAAGGCCACACTTTTTGGCGTTAGCTCACTATCACCTACCCACCGCGAAAGCAGACGGAGGCTATGTGGGACTCTAGACTGAAGCCCCTAAATTCCTGACCGGGTTCTCCGGCCCTATATTTAGTGATTTGAGAACAGATAAGAACGCCACTCTGGTTCAGGAGGGACAGTGGTTCACAACCAGGGGATTTTTTTTAGCCCATATCACTTTCGATGCCCAGCAGGCCGTCGCGATTACGATTCCAATTCAAAAACAATGACATATGAACTGTATAATTTTTAAGGCTTTCCTGAAAGCGATAACTGTTGTAATTTGAAAGCAATAGATATAAGCGGCTGGTCTGCCAAACATTATGTTAATTAAAACTAAATTAAATAATGTTATTGCATAATGCAATTGGGCAACTTGTAACAGTTAATCCATAACTGAATCCTAATGCAAACACAACAGCGCAGCTGAGTAAACTTCTATGTAACACGACTGTAATTGTACCGGCCATGTCAAAATTAATGAGTTGGTGTTGGAGACATTAGGTTATTATGAGTATGATCTATCCAGTGCAATTCTAAATACGTACTCAATTCTAATCCTAAATAAAAGGAGCCGCCTTTTTGTTTACAAAACCAATGTCATACTTTTTACTTTATGTATACAGGGAGCTAATAGCAAACTCTATATTAAAGGGGTGACCTCCAACTTTTACTATGGGCTCATAAACGAAATCTTTATAAATGAATCTTTGTTGGTAACACACAAGTACAATCAATAAGTATTAGGCATGATGAGTCCAAACACGAATTTAAACGTTGCGCGGCCCAATTTAGGCGTTGGTCGACTTTGCCCTATCTGTGGCGCGGCCCAATTTAGGCGTTGGTCGACTTTGCCCTATCTGTGGCGAGGCCCAATTTGGGCCTCGGCGACTGCGCTCACGTTTTAGTATTTCCGCATTTACAGACTACTTTTGTCTTCGTCTGCCTCATGTAAACGTGTTATTTAGAACAAGTGAAATCAGACTGATAGCAAGAGGTCGTCTGAGTACTCGGTAGACCAAAAACTTGGCGACATAGAGTAAGTATTTGATACTCACTGCTCGACATTTCGGCTGGATTTCACCAGGCCGAAACATTTATTATTATTGGTACGTAATGGAAAGGCTTTTTTAACACTGCTGTGAGACATGTGGTTAACCTTTTGACATGTGGTTAACCCCTTAACTCGTTATGGATAAACAAACATTTAAAGCCACAACTCTAATGAAGCCACAAGCAAATCCGATAATGCGAAGAGCTACCACAATACCATAGCAATAAAACCGTGAGTTTAATCGAGTATTAACAGAACAAACAGACGAACAGTGGGCTAATTATGTGTCCATGCAAGTGCCAGCTGCAATGCTCACCGGACCACATAGACTAATAATCGTCATAGAATCCACAGTATTTTGCGACACGACTCTCAGTTACATCAACCCCCCTTCCTGTGATTAAGTATTTCGTATATCCAAAAGTTGTCTGGAAGAGATCGCTCTTAGCGATAAGACCGCCTAATTTGTACATCTTTCTTTGAAAATTGTATTGTTGTTACTTTTATGGTGTGCAATAAAGAGTTATCTATCCATCTATCTAACAACTAACAATAGCATTACCATCATAGTAACATAGCATCTCGTCATCAAAACAGCATTTTAGCGTAGCGTAAAAAGTAAAATTAACTTTTAACATCCCAACACTGGGAAAAAGGCCCATCACCTTAACTATGAGTAAATATTCGCCAGTATGGTGAATATTTCCTCATGGCTGATGGTGACTGTAAGGCAAAAGACCAACCTTACACCCATAACTCAATTGATTTCTGGTCACAATAGTTATAGCTTTCTGCAAAGCCATAAATGCTTTCGAACTGACGTCTAGAAAACAATGACATGTTTCAAAATAATTGTTATTTATTATTGTTTGAGACGCAACTTGCGTTGGTACTTTGGCCCCATCTCATCTCAGGGAATCAGCGCTAAAAGCTGGAGCGGCGGCGGAGTTAGCTGAAAACGCCAAATGACGCAAGTATGCATCACTTGCTAGTGATTATGTGTTTGCGCCGTTTGGTGTTGAAACATTTAGACCGTGGGGACCATCCGCTAAATTACTTTTTGGAAAAATTGCACCTAAATTGAATTCTATTTTGGCAAATAGTAAAGCTGGCTCGTTCCTAGCTCAAAGGATAAGTATAGCTATCCAACGCGGTAACGAAGCCAGCATCCTCGCCTCCTTGCCTCAAGGACACGGGTTTAATTTTGATTAAGTAGGTTTTAAGGTTATTTATTTTTATTTCATGCATGTCTTTGTTTTTCTTTTCTTATATTAATAATAATAAATTTACATGGGCAACAATATATATATTGTTGCCCATGTAAATAATAATTTAAATTAATAAAGTGACTTAGGAATTGTCATTTTCACATAATAATGTGAAAATGACAATTCCTAAGTCACTGTTTGAAATTAGAATTGTAATCGCGATAACTTTCAAATGAGGCGGTATACTGTAATATCTTTCAAAGCTAGATTATCTATGTCTTTATCAGGATCAGGCGTATTTTCGTGTCACAGCCACTTAATCTGAAACCAATAAAGAAACACAAATGGGGGCTATTCTCAACTCAATAGAAATAAGTCGATCTATCTCTCACTTCTATCGGTATCTTGGTTCGAACATAAATCCGCTCCGTGCAGTCGCGTGATAAATTCCATCTATTCAGTTTAAAGAGCGGCTGTTTCCAGAATACCGCCTTTGGATGGTGACCACGATTTTCGGTCTTCTTGGTACCACAAAAAACTATATCACTCTTTTTAACTTTCCCTAGTACTATTTATTTCGTATTATTTATAATTTTACTTAGTAGCGCCTATTTCGTGACATTTGTTCCAAACTTTTGTTCCTGGGGTTAAGGATTTCCTGTACCCAAAGGTTTATTTATTTTTTTAAACTTTATTGCACCAAAAAAGAAGTACAATTGGCGGACTTAATGCCTTAAGGCATTCTCTAACAGTCAACCGCGTGGGAATGCAGAAAGATGTGGCGGGGCATTCAGTATTGATACACTTTTAAGGAAAAATTAACAAAATACTGTAAAAATAAACGTACATACTAGATTTATGCATACAAATATACTCATATATACGTGAAATAATACACATACATAAATATTAATATAATAACATACGATACAATTTGTCAAGAAAAGTGATATGGCAACATTATTACCTACAGACGAAAAGGACAAGTAGTGAGACAAACTAAAGTGGTGACTCCTGAAGAGAGTAAAGGTAGTATTTTCGGAGAGACTTCTTGAACGCAAATTTACTAGGAGATATTTTGAGCTCGTAAGGGAGGGAATTCCAAAGTTGAATCGCAGATCTGGTGAATGAGTCGGACATGAAGCCGGATTTGAAAAGAGGTGTATAAAGGGTCAAATTATGAGTAGAACGAAAGTTGCGATAGAGAAAACGTTGCTTCATATAGCACGAAAAGGTTGTCTGAAAGAGATCTTCTTTCTATGTAAACTGCATTGTTGTTTGATGCGAACCGTTTTTAGACCCTATTTTTTGTTGTACTTTTATTTTAATTTAGATTTCGTTAGTTATATTTGAGTATTAAACAGGCTAGTACCATCAATGTTTAATTGAAAAAAATCTAAGTAATGTTTGTTTATCTCAGTAACAATTTACGAACAAGCTTTATCTGATTTCACAGATAAAGAAATTCGCAAAAAGTTTGGATTCCACCACTGTCCCAGTGTTGTAATTCAATTTATTCTCTCCGCAACTCCGCAATAGCGTGGTCACCCTATCAGTTGCAGCCGCTCAGCGAGGATTATTGGACAATAGCCGATATCGTCTGGGGAGCACGTATTGATCGATGTTGCTCACGCCGGCGGTAATATAGCCACTCACTAGTCATTCGATCACCTGGGAGTATTAGTTATGTCCGTCACTTATGCCACTGTGAAACCTGAACTAATAATAGCTGATATTAGTAGAATAGGTATCACCATCCTTATAATTAGCCCCAGGACGTGCTTATTCTAATCGGATGCAGAACGTCACTGCTGAACATAGGCCTTCCTTATAGATTACCAAAATGATGATAGAAACCTACAAAGCGATACTAATTTTTTATTTATTTATAGGACGTAATACGTCCTCAAAGTAGGTAGACATTTGATCGCAATCTGACCGATGGCAGGCATGTGTATCTCCCCGCGGAGGTAGCAAAAACGTACCGACGCGCGGCGCACCTACGTAGGTGCTAAAACAAGTTGCGTGTCGCTACCGGCCAGAGCCACGCTCGCGCGTTTTATTCACCGGCGGCCGCGCGGCTACGTTGCTGGCTGGACGAGAATGAATAAAGTACTAGAAAGAGGCGCTAGATGGCGTTAGAAGCTTCTCGTAGCAGTCAACCCTATCGCGTCGCGTGATATTACGTCACTGAATAGGTTTAGTGTATTATGAATCATATTCCAGAGCAATAAGTATGAAATTATCTTGCAATGGATTTTTGTAGGTGTCTACACGAAAATGTGCTTGACTCTGAGGCGAACTAAATTACGCCATATTGTTGACGACATTGAGTAGACATTTCTTTGAATACAATTGCTAAGTCATACTTCTGTACGAAGTACTAGTATTCTGTGCCGATGGTGAGCGACGATGCGGCCAAGGATGGATCATGTCTGATGGGTAACAAATTGTTAGGAAAACTGTCATCACAAAAAAAATACTGGCACAATAGAACAGTGCTGGCACATAAGAAAAAAAAACATAAAATCTAGGCCACGCGCGCAAGAAAAGCGATCGGCTTTTGTTTCTTTTTTACTTATGCCGTGCTTTTTTTTTAACGTCAGGGAAATGTTTTTACGCATACCCACTAATCGCAGAGGCAGCCGGAGGTTATGTGGGATTCTAGGCTTTACATGGTGCGTGGGTATGCTGCCCACTGAAAACCTGACGATGTTCCTCCGGGGCCATTACATCTTTCAATTATTAATAACAACATGAATTTATCAAACATCTTTACTTTACAATACCAACAACGAACGAACAAGCAATTCCCGAACCAACTACATAGTGTTTAGTAAAGACTTCAGCCGGCAACGAACTCCACTCTCCAGCCGTATCTTGACGAAATGGGCGCACTACGCTGACATTTTATCGAAGGGTACAACCTTGAACTTTTCCTAGCCATCAGTTGTTTGAATAAATAAATAAAATACTAGCCCGCCTGTCTATTTAACTCTCTAACTCTACTAATTCGATCACCTCGGACTACACATTATTTCCATCATTTGTACCACTGTGCAGTCTGCAGTAGAACTTGGCTGAATATCTGAAATCATAGATATTACAGCATACATTGTTAGAAATTCCAATGCTACAATTCACTTGCCCATTTTGTACTCGCATACGATTGCTTGGGATATGCACTCTGATATTGAATTTCTTGCAGACACAAATCAAAATGTCCGCTGTAGGCAGATAATACCAAAGCTACAATAAGTAATATTATTTTCATTTGTCCTCATTTTGATAGCAAATTCAAAAAGTAGTTAGACTACTAGTTACTTGTTTCGATTAGTAAGATGCAAAGAGATTGTGTAAAGAGAAACTCATAACATTCATCAGTTAAGCCGAGAATTTCGCATAAAAGAATTTACTCAACTAAATTTCTACTAAGTTATTTTTACAGCGATGAGAACGATGTGATCAAGAGTTCTTTTACCAGCGCCCTACAAAGAAAGCCCATTTCTCCTGAGCATTCTTTATCATCATCATCATTATCAGCCGCAGGACGTCCACTACTGAATACAGATCCTCCATAGATTTCCGAAGAGACCTGTTACAAACAAGCGACCCGCATCCAGTACTATCTTGCGACCTTTATAAGGTCGCCTGTTCATCTTGCCGGTAGGGCTACCACGCTTCTGATCAAATAATTGAAGGATTGTTGGACATTATTAATCCCATCTAATGAGGGTCTGCCTATTTTATTTATCTTTCCGATTTTGCCTATCTTATTTTTACTCCCTCCCTCTGGGTCTGGGATGTTCAGATTAGCCATTTACCCACGTACAAAACACCATGTATACAATCTGTTAAAAAACCGACCTGACAAGCTTTAAAAAGTATTTTCTATATTTAACTTTCATCATAATATAATTTGTAGGGTGTAAATCAATTTAAGATGTGTCCATTACTCCAACAGGAAAGGGTGATCTACAGCTAATTGAATTATGCAGAAAAATAGTGCGTAATCTGCTATTAATGTGCGCCAAATAAATAATTAGTGGGGGTTTTCGTTTTTCAATAAAAGCGAAAAAACAGATTCTGCTGGAGAAATATCTCTCCAGCAGGAAGATTTTGAAATAGTTGTCTAACAGTAAAACAAAGTATATGGGCGTGTAGATCCTACTTTTCTACAAATGTGGCACCTAAAATCAAAACTGTAGGCCATACCTCGAAAGAGATATTCTATTTTCTGCTGGAGTGACGTTTCGCAAAATCTTCTATCTCGGATCCCATCGCATGTGCGGCCGTAGAGTAAACGGATATGGATAGACTGTAACTAGTGACGATAAGCCCAATGATTGAATCTAAGGAAATATATACAGTTAAAAAGCTATAAGGATTTCTTGAAAAACATAAAATACGAGATACCGCTTAAATTTGAGAACCAGTGAGTTCATTGATGGATTTGAATGGTCTTGTTCTTCTTAACGACTGTGAACAGTTGAAAGACCATGTACATGTCTTTTCTTGAATTAAATAACTTTTGACTCCTAACTGATAATGCATAAATATGACGTGAAAATGCGAAAAACTGAATCAACTAAAGATATTCTAGTATAAACGAATGACTAGTGAGTAAATTAAAGCGTACATGCTGAAAATTTCAGCTTGAAATATGGCCTATTGAAGAAGATATCCACCAAAACCTAAAACAACAGCTAATGACTGGTTGTCCGACCAAATTGGAATGGTCACAAAAAAGCGGCCGTTTCATACATATGGGTGACCTACTTAACTATGCATTATAATTAGTTGTCAAATATGTAGGAAAAAAATAGTTAATGTTTGAAAGTTTAGGCATTGGATTACACGTGGAGGGCGACAATGATAGGTGGAAAATCAGTCAGGTCTGAGCACTTATAGCTAGGTACTTGCCACATCAGCTTTCGAGGGTTCAGGTATCACTTCACAGGCCACAATCACTCGAAATGTCTGTAAGGAGCTTCACAGGATACACACGCGGCGAAAGCACTCTGGTCAGTCTAGTACATGTGTCATAGGGAACGTCTCGATGTCGACTCGATCTTCGGGGTTAGTTAGTTAGTTAGTTTGGCTGGGGTGTTTTCCGCACTTAGCCTCTTGATTGGGCCTTTGTGCGTGTGTCCCTTTACTCTTTTATTCTAACCACTTCAGGTTTTCCCAAAAGGCTAGCAACCTGCCCAGGTTACTACAGGCCTCCGGAAATGTTGCCGGGGATTTGAGAATGTTTGCGCCGGCGCACTCCATGAGTACGTGTTGCGGTGTTTCTTCTGCCTCCATGCATCCTCTGCACAAGGGGCTGTCTGTGACACCTATGTTGAATAGGTGTTTGTTTAGAAGACAGTGGCCAGTTATTGTTCCTACGGCTATGCGCAGCTTGTCTCTTGTTAGTCGGGTGAGGTTGCGGGCGAACCTTTTTGAGAATTCCGGGATTGCGTCCTTTGTTTGCCTACAACCTTCACCGTTTCTCCACTCTGCTAGGTGTGTTGCTTCAGTTTCTGCACGCAGCCATGTCTTTGTTTGGGCCTGCGGTATGGCCAGTAATGGCTCTGGTCCGTGTACTGTTGTCGCTGAGTACCTCTTGGCTAGTTCATCAACTGCGTCGTTACCTAGTGAGTTACTGTGTCCTTTGATCCATTGCAGGGTTACTTTATTTGTGCTCGCTATGAATTGAAGTGCACTATGGCATTCCAGTATAAGGACAGATGTTGTGCTGTTGTTTTGCAGAGCTTGAAGCACTGAGGCGCTGTCTGAGACAATTTTTATTTGTAGGTCTTTTATGTCTCTGGCCGCTATCGCCTGCGCCGCTCTGGTGATTCCGATGCATTCCGCCTGGAAGATTGTGTTCAGTTTGTCTAGGGTGGTTGATATTCTTATGTTCAGATCGTTTGAAAATACGCCAGCTCCTGTACCCTGTGGGGTCTTGGAGCCGTCTGTGTATATCCTAACTTCATTGATGCCGGAGCTGTCTTTTGGCTCTTCAGTAAGTTGGATATTATATCTTCTTTCAAAGATGTGTTGGCATGGTGTCCTGTCCATGGGTGCGTTCAGAAGTGGTCTTTCTCTCAGGATGCCATCCAGGACTTTTGAGTGCGTGGTATCCGTGTTTTGTTTCCATAATCCGTTCGCTCGAAGTCTTAGGGCAGCCGCCTTTGCTTCCTCCTGTATGACCAGGTGTAATGGTCTCAGATTCAGGAGGAACTCTAATGCGGCCGATGGAGTAGTTTTATACATCCTGTAGCCGCCACGGTTGCTAGGCGTTGTAAACTTTGAAGTTTTGATTTGGTTGTGGTCAGTAGCGTTCTGGGCCACCATACAACTGATCCGTAGGTAAGAGAAGGCCTGATTACTGATGTGTATAACCACAGTGTTATCTTTGGATTTAGGCCCCATTTCTTGCCCACTAGTCTTTTACACTGATGGAAAGCTATGCAGGCCTTCTTTATTTAATCGTCGATATGACTCCCCCAGTTTAGTTTACTATCAAGGGTGATCCCTAGATACTTCACTTGTGTTGAGAGAGATAGTTCGGTGTTTAATAGTTTTGGTAATTGTAGGTGTGGAAACTTCCTTTTGTTGGTAAAAAGGATGAGTTCCGTCTTTTTCGGATTTACTGATAGCTGATGCTCATCACACCATTTTTCTACAATCTGGAGCGCGGATCGCATTATTCCACACAGGAGGTTTTCTGCGTTTCCGTTTATCAGTATTGCTAGGTCATCTGCGTATCCAATAGTAGTGTATCCTCTTTCATTGAGACTTTTCAGAAGGCTATCTACTACTATGTTCCATAAAAGTGGCGATAGGATGCCTCCTTGTGGGCATCCTCTGACTACTGTTGCACGTGTGGTGGTATTTGTGGTTATCTGGACTGCCCTCTTACTGACCAGTTCATTTATCCATTTTGTTATGACTGGTTTTACTTTAAGTTTTCGTAGGGCGTGGTTAATGCTGTTGTGCATGGTCTTATCGAATGCCCCCTCTATATCTATGAAGGCGGCAAGTGTAGACGATTTGTTGTTTATGGCTGATTCTATTTTGTGTACTACCGTGTGTAATGCAGATTCTGTTGATCTGCCTTTTCTATACGCGTGTTGTTGTGGATGAAGTGCTATATTTTTAGGACCTCATCTCTTAGGTATGTGTCCACTAGTCTTTATAGTGTTTTCAGAAGAAATGAAGTCAGGCTGATCGGCCTAAACGCTTTTGCCAGTGTATAATCCCCCTTTCCCGGCTTCGGCAGGAAGACTATTTTTGCTTCTCTCCATAACTTCGGTATGTATTTGAATGCTATACATGCTCTAAATATAGGTAGTAGGTGGGTGATGATTTCCTGCGATTTCCATTGTAGAAGAGCCGAGAAAATCCCATCCAGACCCGAAGATTTGAAGGGTAGGAAACTTTTTATTGCCCATCCGATTTTTTCCGTAGTTACGATTTTGTTTGCGACTTCCCATTCCTGTGCTGTTGATACTTCACGGTGCTCGTCTTGCCAATCTAAGTTTGGCGCAATTTGACAACATGGGAAGTGAGTTTCTAACAGTACCTTGCTGGTTTCTTGGTCTGTGTTCGTGTATGTACCGTCCTCTTTTTTAAGGGAACCAAGTAGGTTGAGGTCTCCTTTGGGAAGTATTTTCTTTACCCTTGCGGCTTGGTTCGTTGAGTCTATGCTACTACAGAAATTGTGCCAGGCTTCTGTTTTCCGGAATCTGGTACGTTTCTTGTAGTGTTTTTGTGCTGTTATATATTTGTCCCAGTCTTCAGTGGTCCGGGTGTTTTTCGCTCGATTGAACAGTGTCCTGAGAGCCTTCCTAAGCCGTTCAAGTTCTGGCCCCCACCATTGACTTTTTCCCGTGGTTTTCGGTGTTACGGCGGGGCAGGCTTGCTCGTAGCTGTTCAGTAAAGTTGTAGTTAGGGATTTTACGTTAGATTCTATGTTGTTAGTGTTTTGGATTACGTCGGTTATTTCGCGGACGTCTAGTGTTTTGGTTAGTATGTTGCTGTATTTTGTTACGTCTGTCTTGCGGGGGTTACGATATGGGACAGGGTCTGTTAGTTTAAAGTTTAATTGGAAGCATACGCGCCTGTGGTCAGCGAAGGAGGGTTCATTTGACACATCGATGAGTTCCGCTGCTTTGTGCGTTGCTAACGTGATATCTATGGTGGTTTGACACCTTGAAGTAACAAAGGTGGGTTCGGTGCCTCTGTTCATAATGTTTAGGTTAGTTTGTAATAGGTATTCGGTTAAAAGCTCACCCCTTTTGTTGGTGTCCTTACTTCCCCACAGAGGATGATGCGCGTTGCAGTCAGCTGCGATGATTAGATCCCAGTCCATGGCCTCGCAGTGTTGCACCAGCTCGGCTAGTTCCTTGGTAGGAATTTCGCCCTCGCTGGGCATGTACACTGAGGCCAGCACCAGAGTGGTTTGGTTGTGAGCTGGGATTTTCACAGCGGTAAGATCTCTGGAACAGAATTGGTTTAGCAAGGTGGTATTTGTGGTTTTTGGCATGATAATGCATGTTCTCGGTTTTTCTACCGGTGTTTTCAATAGTAACTTACCACTGATGTTTTCATTTACCTCCAGCACGCTGCGAAGTGTGGTCGTCGCGATCTGTTTGTGCTGGAGGTTGGTTTGGATGATTTTGAGGGGCTTAGGGGCTGGGGCTACGTAGGACGCCATCTTCGTCACTAGTATCCCCCGCGCTCTGCAGCGGCGAACTCATCATGTCCAACCAGCTCGGACCCGGTTGGGGAGCTGATGTGGACGGCCCTGGAGTTTCGCTCGTTTCCTCCATGTTAGCGGTCGGTGGTGTCGGCGCGGTCGCCTCTTCATGTGCGAAGAAGCGGATGTATTCGCTTCCCGACATGTGGGCGATACGTCGCTCTCGGTCTAGGATGGTCTGGAGTTGGTCTTCTGGGATTCCCAGGATGAGGTGGACCACCCTCTCACTGGATCCCGCTTCCTCTGGTTTGTCATCCGCTGTCATGGCGTAGCACTGCCAGGAGTCGACTCTGTACCACGGGTTCTGGGCACTGAAGACTCTCTGAAGCATGGCTGCGTCGGTGATGCGGGTGTGTAGCAGAAGCCCAGCTTTGAGTCTCTTTTTAAGGTCTGACTGTCTGATGACAGTCAGGGTGGTTTGGGGAATGGGTGATGGGATGTTTCTAACCTCCCTCTCCAGCCAGTTAAAGGCGTTCGCATTCTCACACCACATCGCCAGCACCCCATCCAAAAGGAATGGGCGTCCGCGGAAAGATGGAGCTTGCGTGCTCGGAGACGGCAGGGACAGTACGGCTTGAAGGATTCTATCATCGATAGCTTCCCTAAGCCGCTCTGCCTGCTCCTGAGAGAAGTCGCGCGGCGGAACAGTGATGACCGCTACTCTCAGATGCGATTGACTCGCATCTGCGTAGCTCACCGTTCGCCTCTGCCTGCCGTCAGTTTTCGGACGTTTGGCTTCACCCCTGGGGGACCGGGTGTCGTCCAGGCGGGCTCGCTTCGTAGAAGCGCGGTCGTCCGGACCACTCCCGGGTCCAGGTTGCTCCCCTTCGGGAGCATTGGAAGCCACCGCCTTAATCCGACGGCCGCGAATACCCCTCGGTTTCCGTTTCCGTTGTTGGAAAGATGGTCTTGGTGGTCTTGGTGGTGGGTCAGTGACTCCATTCCCTGCCGCTCTGCCTCAGCTGGGATCGCTCCCGCGGAGGTGGAGGGCACGGGTTCGCGCATCGCTTGCGTTGCTGCGGTGGATGGTCCTGTTTGTTTGGAAATAGGTTGTTCAGCTTCCCTTCCCGCGCACCCTGTGGGGTGTACGCGTTCCGGTTGACTTCCCTACCCTTGGTTCTGATGGTTTATCCGCGCCACTGCAGGCTGGTGGGCCTCCCCTCTCGCGCACGCGGTAGGATGGACGCGGTCAGGTTGACCCACCAGCCCTCTGCTAGTCGGCGCAGCCTCAGGATTTCGGGTTTCCCCTCTCGCGCGGCCGGTGTGGCGGCGGCGATCGGGTTGGCCCTCCTGCCTTAGGCTGCTGGAAGCCGTTGCCTTCTTAGCGGCCCCTTTGCAAGGGCGCTTTCGGGCAACAACACTCCATTCCGACGTCATTGCAGTGTCGGCGGTTGATGGTATGGCCTCGGCCAGACCTGAAAGGTCTAGGCTTGGGCCTGATTCGGGTTGCGGGGTACTCCCCGCAGGTGTGCTACGACCAGTAACATTGACCGAAGGAAGGGCCTGGGTCTCCACCCTTCCTTGGTCGTCGGTGACTAATTTCACACTCCCAGACCCGGGTATCTGGGAGCGCCGGGGGCTAGCCGGAGTGCATGGCAAATCATTATCATTAAGTCGCTCTGTCATGGTTTACGAAAAAGGGTTTGGGTAATAGATACAGGGGTTCCCCATGTCCCTGCACCCAGTCTTTTAGAGGGTATTTAGGCCTTATGGTTCCTGGTAACCGGGTTTGGATTGGGTTAGTTACTGCCGCCCAATATTCGGCATCACTCCCTTTTACAGCCAGACAAGTGTGCGGATGGAGGTGCACACCGAGAGTGTTGTCTGACGGCCAACCCTCCTCTTTTCTCATCATGGGCTTAGGACCAGCAACGGCAGAGTTAAATCAGAGATCTTCGGGGTTCTCACGGTACGTTTTAAACAAATAGAAATAAGGCAGGTATGCGTGTGAGTGTGCGCGGCGTAGTATCAATAGGGTACACAAACAAATCAAAATATTGTAGTAAACAATTAATAATAAAGAAATCTGTAATAACGGTGGTAGCATACGCCCAGAGCCCAGGAAATAAAAAAAAATTGGATTTCTATATTAGACCCGACCGGGGATCGAATCCAGGACCTTAAAGACAGTGACACTTGAAACCTATCTACGAGCCTTTCGAATGGAGATATCATACAAAGCTTTGCTTTAGGTATGTATACTTTGATTTATTAATTTTAGGAAGAGGTAATCCTATGCCGCCATGTACCAATGACTTTTTCTGAGTTATGTACATTAGTTGTTTCACTAACCGATGCTCTTACGGTGAGAGAAAACATCGAGAGGAAACCTGCACATTCAGGCGACTGCATGTGTAACCATGATCCAAAAACTGGTCTGGTTCCCCTGGTAACAGGGTGACGGAGGTCAGTTGGCAGTCGCTCCACTGTAATCACCTGATCTGCCACATCCTGGATCATGGTCAGCGGACCCTTGGCCCTCGCGTGCGAGTGCACAACCGGGATAACGCTAGGAGGATGATGATGAGGAAGAGGTAATCCTATCTAAAATATTTTTATCTAAAATGCACCCAAGACGAGACCATATGACTCACACAATCAAAAAGTTATCAGATCTTATGTGAAGCCAAGCTTCTAACTTTACACGCCCTAACTCTACACGCCCTAACTGTACAAGCCCTTATACCTATTCAAAATATGTGGGTTGGCCGTTCGGCTACCGTGATATAAATTGAAGTCCCTAAATATAATATGCAGCATTTTTGCCCTATTTACAGTCGTATGGGTGCATATGAAGTGTCTGCGGGTAGGTCTCGGCCAGGCAAACAATATTGCCGAACAAAACATGCAGGTGAACGAACAAATTTTTTCTATATAACTGATAAACTTTTTTTTTTTAATTTAAGTTTTAATATTTTCCTAGTGGACTAAACATCGGAGCGCGTTGCAGACAACGTTATGCTTAAAATAACGCATACTATAATGCTATATCAATTTTTTTTCAAAATCGATCAGCGAGAAAACAGAGAAAAAGGAGAGTGGGCAAATTAGTATAGAGCTTGGACAAAGAAAAAAACAGGCGGCCGCCTCTGGAATTAACCTCTTTTTATGATCAATGATATGTGCTTACATTGTTCAAAACATTACTTCGTTGTCAGACTTCTGTGATTTTGTACTATGTCACATTTTCCTGTTTTTAAGCATTTGCGAACTTACTCTTATCATTAATAACAACAAAAAATATATTAAAAATATAAAATGAACATTATCTTCTAAACTATCCACATCTGAAAGTTATGCTTATAACTTAAGAAAAAAATAAGCATATATTCATAGTTGTAATTTAAAATTCGATTCTGAAGTGGCCGCTCACTTTTATTTTTCAACCTTTGGTCCAGAAGTGCCCAGTCTTTTTTCGATTGAATTTTGTATGAAGATCGTACGTCGCGCTTTTACGTTTACGTCGTGTATGTAAAATATAAAAATATTTTACAATTTAAAGTAGGTCTGTTACAAAAAATATTAACTGATAATTCGTCTCATTTACAAACTCATAATGGTTCCAACATTGTTAAGCAAACACCAGTATTACTTGATAATAGATTACTAGACCATGATCGCTATTAAATTATATTAGCGCGACAGTACGAAAATCAGCTTCACTTAACATGATTGTATTAGGAAGGTCACCCATTTGTACGAAACGGCCGCTTTTTTGTGACCATTCCAATTTGGTCGGACAACCAGTCATTAGCTGTTGTTTTGGGTTTTGGTGAATATCTTTTTCAATAGGCCATATTTCAAGCTGAAATTTTCAGCATGTACGCTTTGACTTAGGTACTCACTAGTTATTCGTTTATACTAGAATATCTATAGTTAATTCAGTTTTTCGCATTTTCACGTCATATTTATGCATTATCAGTTAGGAGTCAAAAGTTATTTAATGCAAGAACAGATGTGTACATGGTCTTTCAACGGTTCACAGTTGTTAAGAAGAACAAGACCATTCAAATACTGTCATCAATGAACTCACTGGTTCTCTAATTTAAGCGGTATCTCGTATTTTTTGTTTTTCAAGAAATCTTCATAGCTTTTTAACTGTATTATTTCCTTAGATTCAATCATTGGACTTATTGTCACTAGTTACAGTCTATCCATATCCGTTTACTCTACGGCCGCACATGCGATGGGATCCGAGATAGAAGATTTTGCGAAACGTCACTCCAGCAGAAAATAGAATATCTCTATCGAGGTATGGCCCACAGTTTTGATTTTAGGTGCCACATTTGTAGAAAAGTAAGATCTACACGCCCATATACTTTGTTTTACTGTCAGACTACTATTTCAAAATCTTCCTGCTGAGAAACATTTCTCCAGCAGAATCCGTTTTTTCGATTTTTTTGGAAAACTAAAACCCCCACTAATTATTTATTTGGCGCACATTAATAGCAGATTACGCACTATTTTTCTGCATAATTCAATTTGCTGTAGATCACCCTTTCCTGTTGGAGTAATGAACACTTTAAGATTTCTAAAAAAAATAGAAAAACTTAATTTTTCTGTATTTTCTTCGTAACCGATAACCAAGTAGTTAAAATGGCCGCCATTTTGAAGGGATAGTTTTCACCCGACATATGGTTATTTTATGATTAAAATTAACTGTAAAAGACGTCCTTAAAATTTGACGCGTCGGTTTCCAAACAGATTGTAAAGTATCAAAAGTGTACCCACACACAACACGAGTAAAAGGATGCTAAAATAAATCCATACGCCGTTGTTTTGCTTACCCACACCAGCGGTTGCGGACGCTTGGTGATTCATCTCTCTCGGTGTACGCAGCATGAAAACTCTTTAAATGGACTGTAAATTATTATTTTTAAGTTTTTTATAATCATTCATATTGCATTACAGATTAGTTTTACCACGAAGATTATAATAATAGGGGAATTCAAGCAACGCACCTGGGCCCTATTTCACCAAGCTGGCGTTATGTCAGTGACATACGTACGAGTATGTCGGTTGTAAATCATCAAGTGAAATAGTGTCAATTGACAATTTTGAATATTATATTCATTTTATTCGTGCTGTGGGCACTGATCACTAGCAAAGATTGATGATGCACGTTCCATGGCGTACTTTGAAAACAACGACAAAAACATGATGTACTTACAATTTATTTGTTAAATTATAAAGTTAAAAGTAAAATATCTTAAACGTAGTTGTGCGTTAACTACAAGTTGAAACTTTTTTAGTGTATTTACCACGCACATACACTAAGCATAAAAAAAAATCACATCTCCCAATATTCAGATTCTTTTAGTCAAGAAAAAGCCAAAAATCAAGTATGTTTTTTTTTGCAACAACAGGCATAAATATAGACTATATCATTAGCTGTCCAATTATACCTAAAAGTACTCCCATTGTAGATTGAAAAAAAGTTATTTATTTCTTATGAATATTTTCGTTCAATATTTTTTATAATTTATAACCGGAATATTTTGAAAAAGTGTTTTTTACAAAAAGTGTATTGTTAGCAATTCATGATCTTCACATTGATTGCAATCCTTTCATGAAATAGAAAACAGACAATAACACTTGGAAAGTTTTCACAAACGAGCAATTTCCGCAGCACATTGTGTCTTTGTGGACGAATCACGAGAGCAAAGCAAGCGTACGGTCAAATGTTTTCTCGAAAACAATTTTCTGTGCAAAATAATTTTCTTCTTTTATTATGCCAATATCGTCTGTGGTTTGTTTTTCACCCTTAACTTAATTTTGATTTGAAATATTAAATTTGAAAAATTCTACCCCTTTCTTGGGTAGTTCCGGAACAAAATGCTGGGGTTATTTTTTTTCAAGCTTGTATAATGCTATATCCTTCCAAGCATGTGGTCTTTATACCCAAAATTCCTTAAAATCTGTTAAATGACTTTAGCCTAGAAAGATTAACAGATCGACAGAAAGCCCATGTTACTTTCGCATGTAGGCTTACAAAATATTAGTATGGATTTAACAGTTGGACTTTGAAATTGTACTGTCTACAGAATATCACCACAAATCATACTCACAGTTTATCTTTGTTTGTACATAATGCAATTTTAATGGATGAAAAGTCATAAACCAAAAATAAATTTGCGCGTTTAACAACAAATAAGTTTTATCTTTCGTTTCATCAAAGTAAAACGTAATGCCCACAAATTGCTTTTAATGGATTTGTAAATAGCTAAGTTTGGTCTAACCTTAACTTTGTATATAATTAAGGTAGAGATACACCAGGGGCATTATACTTATTTGTATTAACCGGTTACTTTATATTTAATTTTGTAATTAAGATTTCTTTGGCAAAGCACAACACAAAAAAAAATCATACCATAACTATATGAATTTTACTTTTAAACTTAGCTTAACGTATTTAGAACTTAGCATAAGAGTTAAGGCCATTAATTTATAGATGGCGTTAGTAGTCAGTTGCATCGCGCGAACGACTTATTCTTGTTAATGACCCTCGGGTCCATTAGTTCGATTGTAAATCTTGGTTTTAAAGTATATCGAAATTTTATTTCATATACCCCCCTCACCTCCCAGCCACTGTATTGGTTCATACATATCGTGAAAATTAAGAACACGTCAAAAAAAGAATCCACTTCATAAACAATTTAGGCCCAGTGTGTAAATTATAATGTATTATTATTTCATTTTGCAAAATAAATTTGTATTATTCAAAGTTAAATTGATATCTTTCCCAGTGTGTCTATATCTTGACATCCATCTAGGTATTATTTCTGCTGCAGCGATCTCATTTATATTCATAAGCGCGTTCGTCCGTCTCAGTGTAAACTAGATTTGGAACCAAATTACGGCGGACTGGAAAACATTTTGGTAACTGTACCTGAACGACGTAGATATATTGATAGTTTTATTGATTGATTTGGTAAGTTCTTGATTAGCATACCTACGTTTACACTTCATATTGTTGCTAAATAATAATATTAAAACATATAAACTGTTGATTACTTTTAGGGGATAAGCGCCTTTATAATAATAAATATAATAAATCATCTATTTCTCTCAAGCACATTAGGGAAGTAACAAGTACATAAAATTAGTAAATTACAATTTAAAAAGGTTCCTAACGTGCGAGAGGCTGGTGCCTGAGATAGGTTTAAAAAAAACCGGTGATACAGGTCACCAGGCCCCGCCCGTAAATACAGAAGCCAAAATGAAAAGTGTAGGTATAACTAGGTATTAATATGAAAAAGAAAAATGAAACATATTGGAAATAAAATAATACTGGTCTAACTGTAAGTAAGTATATTTATGTGCGTGTGTGTGTGTGTCTCTGAGTGTGTTGGTTGTGGGTGTGTGTGTGGGGATTGCATTGTTTGCATTTGTGGTAAAAAATTATAAGATACTCCATTGAGATAAAATAACTCGAACTGTGGTATAATTAATTACATACTTTATTAATGAAGATAGAACGATAGGTATTATTTGTATTTATGCCATTCTATTTATTTATTTTATTGAGAAGCAATAAGAAGCAGTTCGGTGGATTCATAGTCCAGACTCTTAAGATAAATAGTAACTGTCGACTTGCATTTATTCTTGGTTAGGTAGATGTTAAGAAGTTCATTGGGTTTATTATAAAGGTGGCTTCCCAAGTAGCAGTAAAAGTTCTGTGCAGTTGCAGTTCTTAGAGGTAGCCTATCACATACAAGACCGTGACGTCGTTTCCCTTCTACCAAGCGAGGGTCATAGTTTAACTCTGAGTGTTTGGTCAAGATTGTCCGAAGAATGAACGTCTGTCTCACCGAAAGCACGCTCCATTTTCTGAAAAGATCTTCTGTAGGGTATAGAATTGGGAGACCAACTGCAACTTTTAAAATCGTTCTCTGAGCCCGTTCCACTTCCAGAAGAGTAGTCTTGTGGGTACCTCCCCATGAGGAAATGCAATACTCCAGGAGCGGTTGACACAAGGCGTAATACACCATTTTGACGACGTGGCTGTCAGCCGCGTGTCGCAGGGTTTTGAAGATAAAAATCAGTTTACGAATGCATTGCATGCGTCATGCATTGGTCCACTGTGACACTAAGGTATTTAAGACTGCAAGTTCGTTCTAGTGGGCTACAATGGCAAGGGGGGGACTGTGTGGGGCAGACATGAGCAGTTAACTGCAAACAAGGTGGAGGCAGAGAGCATGATCTCAGTGCAAAGGCAACGTATTTTTTTTTACCCATATTCAGCGTAAGCATATTATTCCGCAGCCAGGCCGCAACTCTGTTTATGCCCTCTTGTGCATTGGAAAAAGTTTCTCTCCAGGAGGCACCACTGAAGAAGAGGGCAGTATCATCAGCAAAAGTGTATATTCGGCCTCCTCCCAGCTGCATGAGGCAAAGGTCATTTATGTAGGCCAGGAATAGGGTTGGGCTAGCGATACTGCCCTGGGGAACTCCAATTTTGGATCCCAACCGCATCACTGATCCAGCTTCCTATCTTAACTCTTTGAGTCCTACCTAAGACATAACTTCTAAATAGTGCAAGAGGAAGACCTCTCACTCCCAGCTTTTCTAGTTTGGCCAGAAGGTTCGGTATTGAGACCGTGTCGAATGCTTTCGCTAGGTCCAAGAAAACAGTCAAGGGTTGAGATGACGCAGTTCACAAAGTCTAGGACTGCGCCATTTGTGGACTTACCACTACGAAAACCGTACTGTGTCGGGGCAAGTAACTTGTTTGTCTCCAGGAACCTAGTCAACGCGTCATTCATTATCCGCTCTAATATTTTGGAGAGGGTGGGCAGGATTGAGATTGGCCGGTAGTTATCGACAAGGTCCTTTTTACCTCCCTTATGTAGAGGCTTTATAAGTGCGACCTCGAAGATAGATGGGAAGATTCCAGTGGATATCACCAGGTTACAGATAAAGGTAATGGGGGTAGTCAGTATGCTGAGGTAACCTATTAACACCTAGGTACCTTTTAACAACTATCAAATACCAGTAGTACAACTATCCTTTAAGCTTCTTATTATTTTGGCGATCTCAACCTCGTCAACCGGCATTATCACCAGAGAATTTGGCGGGGATACCTTTATAAAACATATTACAAAGATGATAATTATTTTTTAGTATTTTTTTTTTACAAACGCACCAATTACCTACCCCAAACTAAGCATGAGCTTGTGCTATGGCGACTAGGATAACGGATAGACATACTTATATACGTTTATACATCCATGACTTGGAAACAAATGCTTGTACTCATCACAAAAACATTTGCCCCTTGCAGGATTCGATCCCGCAACCTCTGGTTTAATAATTATAAATGATAATTAAGCGTATATAACTAGAACTATTCGACTTAGGCCCACTTGCGCACGTTTGGATTAGCTAATCTGGATTTGTTAAATGCCTGAGCCTAATCTAAGAATTCTCTGCACCCTTTTCAGTATCCTTCGAGACCCTCATTCTCCAATTTATATGAAGCAAGCCTTCGTTCTACCCACAATCTGACCCATTTCACACCTCTTTTCAAAACCGGCTTTACGTCCGACTCGTTCACTACTTCTGCGATCCGTCTTTGGAATTACAAGATCAAGATGTCCCCAAGCAAATTTGTGTTCAAGATGTCTCTACGGAAATACTACCTTGACTCACTTCAGGAGTGATTACCACTCTCGTCCGTCTCACTACGTGTCTTTTTCTACCGTAATAATGTTGTCGTGTTACTTTTCCTGAATAATTCTCGTATTTATTATATTATTATTCGTGTATGTTTCATACTTAGCTTATGTATTTGTATCTTCCTATCTATGTATCTTAGTATGTTATGTTTATTTATTCAGTAGTAATTTAGTTTTACCATAAATTAATTTCTTTACTTTACTTAACATCCCGCCACTTATTAACTCTCTGCATTCCCATGCGGTTGACTAGTAGAGCCTAGCCTCAATGCCTTACGGCATTGAGTCCGCCGATTGTACTTTTTTTTTTGGTGCAATAATGTTTAAATAAATAAATAAATAATCTGAGTTGAAAGCTCACTTGCGCCAGACGGAATTGCTTATCCGCACTGGCGTAAGTGGACCTTCCGGATTAGCTAATCCAGACTTGTGCAAGTAGGCTTTCAACTCAGATAATAGACCTTGAATAAGTCCGGAATAGGAATCCGGACGTGCGCAAGTGGGCCTAGTATGTTCGAAATAGCTGCTACTATAGACAATATATCCATGGCATAACAATCCTAACATGATGAGTAGACATCGGATTATATGCACTAACTAAATGCCAAAATATGCATGCAAATATGCACTAAAAAAGGCCGAAATATGCACTAAAAACGACTAATATGCCTAAAATATGCACAATACAAAATCAAAAAACCTTTATTATTTTTATAAATTTTAATCAAAGATTGTACAAAAACAGCGAAATTCTCTTAAAATTAAGTATAGTTTTTGTGGTAATATACAATCAAGCATTTTTCCAAATTTTCGAGCGCAAATTTGTGACTTTTGTCACCCAGTATCAATTTGTACGCCGAGAACTAAAGAGAAGAAAATTTTAAATATTGTCCAATGACATCAGTTGATGTGGAGAGGTCCCACATCAACTGGTGTCATTGGACAATATTTAAAATTTGGCGCCATTTCTGGAGTAACCTGTTCCGGCAGGGGGCATGACCTGTGCCGTTGATGTAGGCATTAATGTTCTTCAGGTCTTGAAGACTTGGGTTTTTGCGCAAAACATCGTCCAACTTTGTGCGAACCTTTTCCGCTTTTGAATTAGGAAGGACGCGACTCGCGAGCCGCACTGTCAGTCACTCTCGCTTACACGTCATTGTCACAATCACAACACATTCTTTCCGCTCCCGCTACTTAACGAAATATGCACGATAATAGATATAGATAATAGTGCAATAATATATTTAGATTGCATAGTGAATGCTTATCACTTAAAAACAATAATTATCGAAATATGCACGATTGGGGAAAAAGGCTAAAATATGCACTAACGCCGTAATTAGAGAGTTTTATGCATTTGCATATGGGTATTTCCATGAAACTTTACCCTACTGTGATAAAAATTTTATTGTGTTATTAACTAAAACAAAAACCATATTTGGAGTTCTGAATAATCATACTCTCAAAAATTTACTAAATAAAAATTTTAGCTCTTTTCAAATTATATAAATTAATTAGTTTGTATGTCGACCTCCTTTGTTCTATGTAGCGCCTTCTTTTTTTAAAAAAGTTTACTCGTTATTGCGCCATCTTGTGGACAGCTTGTCAGTCTGCACATTACTGTGGCGCGAAGTTCAGTTTTTTGAGATTCCTGTGCAAGTGATTTTAATAATTTCAAGTAAGTATTACTTTTGATTTACTACGCTTTTATTAGTTAGTGTAATAATGTCACACCCGTTACAAAAACATATGCAAATAGTTTTACTGCGACTTAAATTATAACCTTAAAATCTTAGTAACTTGTAATAATAAGAAGCTTACTTTAATAATCAACACGGACGAGTTTTAACGCTTGATAGAAACTTTAAGTGTCATTCTTTTGATAATAAATATATGTCACACCCGTTATTTTTTTTTTTGAAAATTTATATATTACGTTGTTTTGCGCATTAATTGAAATTTATTTGTTGCCAGATATGAAAGCCGCCAACAGAATGCAAAAGCATCGAAAAAAACTGAAAGAAAATAAAGAAAATTATGAAACACATTTGCTTAAAGAAAGAGAACGAGACAAGAAAAGAAGAGATTCCAAGAAGGCTTCAGCGGATGCCGAAGAGATAGAGAAGCGGCGCAAACGTGACCGAGAAAGACAGAGAGCACTGAGATTAAAGAAGAAGAAAGAAATACTCCATCTGCCTACCCAGTCGACGACATTACCCATTGGAGCTTATAAGTCAAAAAGATCATTTAAAAAAGCTATAACCAAAATCAAACGCGCGCTGCCTGCTAGTCCGTCTAAAAGAGTGGCAGTTCTAAAAGAAATTGCCATTGAAGTTTTTCCGACAAGTGCTAGACGATTATTGTATCCAAAGGAAAAAACTTCTTCTAGTCTATCCAAAGAGACTATAGCTCAGATAGAAGCGTTTTACCAGCGGGATGATATAAGTCGTGCAGCACCTGGCATAAAAGATTATAAATCGGTGAAAGATCCCACAACAGGAGAACGTCAGAGGCTGCAAAAGAGACATTTAGTAATGAGTATCGGCGAATGTTATAGATTATTTAAAGAAGAATATCCGACGCTTAAAGTGGGCAAGTCAATATTTTACGCTACAAGGCCAAGCCATGTCCGACCAGTAAGTGAAATCCCGCACCATGTTTGCGTATGTGTGTACCATGCCAACTTTAACTTTCTGATTGAAATAGCCAGTCATACATTTCCTTCATTCCCACCTTCTGCTAAAAAACTTCTAGAAGAAGTTTGTTGTAATATAGAAAGTGAAGAATGTATGACAAATAAGTGTACACAGTGTGATAACGTAACTGATATAATACCTCTGACATTTGATCGTGATGCAATCATATCATGGAACCAGTGGAAAGAACATGAGGGTCGTCTACAAGTTCAATTGGAGACAGGCACCGTTGCTGATTTCATAAAATTATTTGAGGCCCAACTAAAAAAGTTTAAGACTCACTGGTTTGTGAAAAAAGTTCAGAGCAAACACTTCAGAGAAATGAGAGAAAGAATATCCGAAGACGAGGCGGTGCTGCAAGTAGATTTCGCCGAGAATTTCGCAATTATATCGCAGGACGAAATTCAAAGCGCACATTGGCGACATCAACAGGCCACTGTTTTTACCGGATGTGCTTGGGTACGAGGAGGAGCTATAGAACCGCGATCTTACGCAATCATTAGCGAGGACCTTAGCCACAACAAAGTTTGCGTTTGGGTTTTCATCAAAAGAATTATTAAAGAACTGACGACCTACAAGAAAATCAGGGTAGTTCACATCTTCTCGGATGGCTGCGCAGCACAGTTCAAAAATCGGTACAATTTGTACAATATTTGTACAGCTCCAGAAGATTACGGAGTAGACATAACTTGGTCATTCTTCGCGACCAGTCACGGAAAAGGTGCTGTTGACGGCATTGGTGCGGTCGTTAAGAGGACGTTATGGATTTCTGTAAAAGCACGGGAAATCATCCTCAACACTCCACGAGATTGCTATGAACATTTGAAAAAAAAGGGATCAAAAACCGTACAAATTTTCTACCAGTCCTATGAGGACATTAAAGAACATCAACCATTGTTGGAATTACGATGGGAAGGCCTTAAGCCGATCAGAAATCTACATGGGAAGCACTATTTTCAAAAGTCACATGAATCTAAAAATTGCATCAAAGGTGGTCGTACTGTTTCTTCCAAATTAGAAGAATCCTGCCTAAAGATATCACGTCAAGACACTCGTTTGCGTTATTCTGACATCTATACGGATTCAGAGGGTGATTTAGAGTAATTCCATACAATTTACAAGCGAATTTTTCAAGTTCGGTTGGAAATTATTAATTTTAGACCAAATCTCATGTTATTTCCCTGTTTTTTCTTATCTGGAATGATTTTTAATAAAGCAATGTTGATTAGAACATTTTTCATTTTACGATAAAACTTGAAAAACCATACAGTGTCGCACCCGTTACAAAGGCCTGTCGCACCCGTTACATTTTCAAAAAAATATATAAACTACATTATACATGTTTGTACATTTCGAATAACGTAGTTATTTGAGGTAACTATTCAAGTTTTACATAAAAAAATCTTACTGTATACTTTCATGGAAAATTTTACAGGTGTTTAACTGAAAGTCATCTTGGTCGCATTTAGCGATTTTCTGAGGTCACACCCGTTACGCGATTCATGACGTTGTATAAGTTTTTCATTACAAGTTTTGATACATATCTTGTTTGAGTTAAATATCTAATTTTTTGTACTATTTTTCTTCATAAATGTAATTTGATATATCTGATCAAACACTTTACTATCTTTAAAAAAACGCAGTGTCAGTGTCGCACCCGTTACAATGGAAATACCCATATGCAAACATGCAAATGCATATAATCCGATATCTAATGATGAGTAACAAAATACCGCACACGAAACAAATTTAAACGTGCCAATCGCAAGTCCGCAAGAATTCGGAGAATATGTATCTACAGTACAACTTGTACAGTACAGTTTGTAGAATCCTGACAATATGGTTACAAAATACCGCACACGAAACAAATTTAAAAGCGCCAACTGCGAGTCCGCAAGAATTCGGAGAATATGTACAGTACAATTTTGTAGAATCCTGACAACATGGTAACAAAATACCGAACACGAAACAAATTTAAACGCGCCAATTGCGAGTCCGCAAGAATTCGGAGAATATGTACAACCTCGTAGAATCCTGACAACATGGTAACAAAATACCGCACACGAAACAAATTTAAATGCACCAATTGCGATCCGATAACTTGTAAAGACACACTGACGTTGGCAATCAAGTAGTTCTTAACGGTATTTCAATAGTATTCCTTTCGAATGTTGAGGATGATATCCCAATAAAAATGATGAAAGCAACGCGGCATTACAGTGTTATGTAGCACTTGAAACCTTGGTACATTTTTAGAATAGAAGAATAATTTTTACAGGCATTTGAAAAGCTTCACATGTGTCTGTAATTGTAAAAAAACTGCAGTTTCTTGTACAATCCAGCTAAGTTTTTTATTTTGTAATTATTTCTGTCAATTAGGTTGAAACCTCGGAACATTTTCAACTTTACCAAAGGCGCAGTATGGAGTTTACATCTTATAAGTAAGTAACAGTTTATGCAAGCGGCGCTGGGAGCGATCTCTACCAGACAACCTTTGGGTAAAGGAAAACAATAATAATTTTACAAAGGGTAGCACGGTGCAAGAAAAAGCTACTAATTATAATAAGTTAAACATACATGAAATACATAAATTGCTGTTGACTACCACAGAAAATTGAAAATTAATTTGAGAAAAACATATCCACTTTATTTTTTAAATGGCCGCTACGACGGATCCTAATGCGTAGAAAAAGTTTTAATGTTGTTTAAAAAAAATACTGTGTATATTGGGGACACTATTTCTACAGTAAAAATAACAGGTTTGATTACATACAGTTCAACTTATTTTCAGTCAAGGTAACTTTAGAGGGTTCGAATTAAGGTTACACCACAAACTATTATTATAATTAGTTCTCAACCGAAATCAATAAGCGAAACGGACTATTGACCTTCTAAAATAAGATAAAAAGTACACTACGGCCAAATAATTACCGAGCGATTCAATTTCCCATTGAAATGTCAGTCGAAAAATGGCTTTATTTATGAATTCTCATGAATGTTATGAGAATTCATAAATAAAACAGTTATGTGCGAACGTTTGAAAAAGATGTTTTCGACTGAAATTATGGTAATGAATCGGAAAACTAAACGATTTACGACATCCTACGTCTGTATTGTTTTCGCTTTTCAGTGTCTTACCTAAAAAATAATATGAATTTATTAAAGATATTGCACAGCGCGTATTGGAACGTCGGTCGCGTAGTGGCTAGCTTGTTGCCTCTCATGCAGGAGATACCGAGTTCGATACCACATGCCGCCATGTACCAATGACTTTTCTTAGTTATGTACATAAGTTGTATCACTAATCGATGCTCATACGGCGAGGCAAAACATCGTGAAGAAACCTTCACATTCAGGCGACTGAATGTGTAACCATGATTTAAACTGTTCAGGTTTCTCTGTTCAGGGTCACGGAGGTCCGACGGCAGTCGCTCTATTGTAATTACCTAACCTGCCATATCCTGGATCTTGGTCCAAAGCGGACCCTGAGCCCTCGCGTGCGCAACCGAGATAATGCTAGGATGATGATGATTGCACAGAAAATATTAAAATTATATCTACCTCTCTGGCAAAACACTTAACTTAGTCCTCCCCTTTTTTATATTACATACATACTATAAAATATTGAAATTGAAGGCATTTTAAGTTCTGCCTAATTGAAACCCTAAATACGAATCCTAAAAATGTAATATTTGGCAAACCTATCTCATCTTTTATTTGAAGACGTGAAGTTAACTGTGTTTTTTTAACGAAACCAGAAAACGTTTATAACGTATTTGACAATATATTCCAAAATCCCTTCAAAATAAAGACAAACCATTTAACTTTCACACGTTATTCGTGGAAAGATTCTACATTAGAAATAACGGGTGTCCTACGTAGTTTCGAATGCCGCGCACGCTGTTGCGAATTTTTTTTCCACTGCCTCATAGGTTCGAAAGCTTATGGACTCGAATGATGTAGTCGCGAAAGACGCTGATTCGAAAAACATTTTCACTGCCTCATGCGCTTGAATGCTTGTGACTTTGATTTATTACTTTATTAGTCATAATGTGTGTAAAAAAATATACAACTAGTAATTAAAAAAACCACATATTCAGAGTCAATCAACATTTATTTGTATTAAAAAATTATAAAGATGAAAAAAAAGTACCTAAATTGTACATATTTAATATTTTCTATGTGTAACGATTATTAGTATTAACAAATTATAAAGATGAAAAAAAGTACCTGAATTGTACATATTTCTAGCTCCACTCAAGCCTAACTAGACGGGAACGGAAAGCGAAACTGCGGAATTATAATACGTATAAATTTATGTCGCGAGACTCACGAGTAGATAAGTGTGTATGATGTACCGATGCAAATACTTATTTACATACAGATTTCAAAAAAAGGCATTTAAATAGATCCTAATAATATGGAAATCGCAAAATAACTTTTACATATATTATTGCACTTGAAAAAAACGACCACCAGAGGCGGGAATCGAACCCGCGTTCCTCGCATACCGGGCGATTGCCTAACCTCTCGGCCACCTTGGCGTTGGCAGAGCCTGTCGAAAATTTTCAAGTGCTTCTTAACGCTGTAATGCCGCGTTGCTTCTTGTTGTTTCGCGCTGTTTTTTCAAGTGCAATCATATATTTAGATTGCATAGTGAATGCTTATCACTTAAAAAAACAATAATTAACTTTTACATTTCATATATTTAAAAAAAATCGATTATGAATTGCTAGTAGTAACAAATGTTGATGGACTCCGAATATGTTGTTTTTTTAATTACTAGTTGAATATTTTTTACACACATTATGACTAATAAAGTAATAAATAAAAGTCACAAGCATTCAAGCGCATGAGGCAGTGAAAATGTTTTTCGAATCAGCGTCTTTCGTGACTACATCATTCGAGTCCATAAGCTTTCGAACCTATGACACAGTGGAAAAAAATATCGCAACAGCGTGCGTCGCTACAGCGGCATTCGAAACTACGTAGGACACCCAGAAAAAACAATTGAAGCACCACAAGCCACTTTAAGCTGATCTTTGATTGTACATTCGTATCTTTCTGTCAGAGCTCTGATAATGATGGAAATGAGCAGCTTGAGTGCTAACTGTGGTGTTCACAGGCCAGCACGTCAACTTACAACCATACGGCTAATTCTCTCAATCAAAATTGAAGTCTATCACACTAGATCTAGAGATGAAAATTGTCTGACAAAGTTTTACGTTTCGATACACGGTTACGTGCTGTTGATTGTACTAATAGCACCAAACAACTAATGCAGAATGTGTAAACAAAGCGTAGAGTAAACATTTACTGTAGACTTCAGCTGTCATTCGTATTTATTGTTCGAAGCCACGCCTGGCCACAGATTAGAAAGGTGTGGAAACAGTCAAATGATTTATTGCATGTTTTTAAAAAAAGTTTATGTGTTATCTGTAGTTATTTATGTTATGCTGGTAGCTAATGGCGTCGTACGTATATCTAATTCTTGATTTGTCATATCTTAAAATTAGTATTAATTAAGTGTACTTAACATAAAAGTGCATTATTTGAACAAAGCATAAGTGTAGTATAGCCGACATTTAAATGTATGAGATAATCAGCTTCGATTGAGAAAAACAGTTGAAAGTTGACTATCTTCAGGATTCAGGTTAGGTAATAATAAGTTAATACCAAATGTTTCTTTACAATTCAAAGCTGTATTTTAGGACCTACAATAACAGTTTAAGAAACAGCACTGGTGAAAACAAACAATAATAGTAAAAAAACAAACTTCGATGTTAGGACTACATAACCTTATTTCTTTAGTCCTAAGAGCCCGTTCACACGAGGACGATTCGTGATTTTTCACGATTCATTATTTTTTTGATGGCGGCAATGCTTTTTGAATGCCCATGTTCACACGGATCACGAATCGTCAAAAAACACGATTCCGTATGCAATGTGAACGTCCATCCGACATGACGTATCCTGTATTTTGACGAATCGTCAGTGACGGATCCCGTGTGAATTATCCCTAACATCGAAGTCTCTAAATAAACTACAAAATCACAGCCAGAATTCAAATTAGCAGGATTTTAATAATTGTGTTTATGAAATACGGGCAAAAGAAAACTTTTCATTTCTGCTTAGCTCAAAGGTATGACTGGTAATAAATGCGACTTGGCACTAAGCCCGCCTTTTATACAAAAAAAATTGTGCAATAGAACTTAAATAAATAAATAAAATACGAGTATATTCTAGTTATTGAAAAACATTTTCTATGCTTGTATTAATTATTCACTGGCGTAGCAAGCACTTGCAAAAATTCGTCGACTGACTAACGTCCTCCGTAGCTTAGTTGGTAAGAGCACTCGCCCGGATAGCGAAGGGACGTGGGTTCGAGTCCCACCGGATGACACAGTCGATTAATTTTTGTAAGTGAAATTTGATTTAATTTCGTAAAAACTTGCAAAATAATTGCTTAAGTTATAAAAATATTTTGAGGGTTAGTCAAACTAATATTAAATAAATCTAATGTTACTGAGACGAAACACGTCTTTGTTATTCAACACTAAGCAATAGCATAATGTTCATCATTTAGCATAAAATTCCAATTATAACAAAGGGACTTTTCATAAAATTCACTTGACTCAGCTTCATAACTCGTGACAGAAATAAAAACGACAAAAGCTACGTAACACAATTAAAACCCTTCGTACTAAAACCGCTAAACTTTAACGTTAATTTCTGCTGTAAACATACACAGACCGCAAACGGTGCAGCGTAAACAATGCAAGCAAAGGTAAACAATAAACATTCCTGTTGCCTCCTGTTTATTGTTTGGTTGTCTACATTGAAGCGTAGCCGTAGCACTGAACGCTGTCGTAGCAAAGTGCGGTGTTTTATTACGCTGCTACAAAGTTTTGTAGCATTGGAATAGGCACCACACCTTTGGCTTTAGCTCTTTAGTTGAAAGCCAAGGTTCGAAGCCATTAGTTTTACTCGACGCTCCAATAGAAGGTACCTACTCAAAATTGACATTACCATCTAACCCATACGAATATTATAAATGTGAAAGTGCCTGTCTATGCATGATTAAACTGCTTAGCCGATTAGGTGAAAGTTATATGTAGAGATAGCTTACGAGGCCCTGGGACAGACTTAAGCTACTTTTTGTTGCGATATAAAAACATTAAAGGAATGGAAGGGATTGTTGTTACAATAACCCAGAGCTGATAATATCAATATTGAGCTGCGTGTCAACAGTATTTATACTAATCGAGCTATCCATTATACTACCCATGGACCTATCGATATCATAATATGATTTTTAAGGTCAACTATTAACTGTCAAACTAACGATAGTGCAGCAACGCTACTGGAAATTATTATTTGCTCTGGCAACGAATTTAAGTTCGACAATCAACATTTATGACAGTCGAAGTTAATTACAAAATCTGTACTCGTAGTCTTGTGATCCCACTTATATTATAAATGCGAAAGTTTGTGTGTGAGTGTGTATGTTTGTTACTTCTTCACGCAAAAACTACTTAATAGATTTCGATGAAACTTTACAAACACTTAGCTTATACATTGAAATAACACATAGACTATATTTCATAAAGATACGTATTTAAATATCGAGGTTATGACGATAAGTGTTATTGAAGCCAGAAAAAAAACTGTAATTTTCGATCTATTGTGTTCCGCGATTTCGCCCGCAAAAGTTGGATTTTCCATATAAACTTTTATCTCCCATTTCACCCCCTTAATCTTATCATATCGCGACAAAAAGTAGCCAATGTCCTTTCAAGGGTCTCAAACTGTCTCCATACCAAATTTCATCTCAATCAGTTCAGTGGTTTTAGCGTTAAGAGGTAACAGACAGACACACTTTCGCATTTATAATATTAGTATGGATAGTATGGATGAACATTGGCAACGTCCCTTGTAAATCGTTGAAAAGAGGCAGACAATAGTGATTGAGTTTCTTGCGCTGTTTCATCAACAATAGTCATTAGTCCCCCCCCCCCTTCTGGACCTTGGAATGGAAATAAATTATTGAATGTCAATTAACGTCGTGGCTTTCATGCTTTTATTAAAGTTATGTATTTAACGACCGTCTTTGTGTAGTGGCAGGCCTGTGTATCTCCCCGCGGAGGTAGCAAAAACGTACCTACGCGCGGCGCACCTACGTAGGTGCTAAAACAAGTTGCGTGTCGCTACCGGCCAGAGCCACGCTCGCGCGTTTTATTCACCGGCGGCCGCGCGGCTACGTTGCTGGCTGGACGAGAATGAATAAAGTACTAGAAAGAGGCGCTAGATGGCGTTAGAAGCTTCTTGTAGCAGTCAACCCTATCGTGTCGCGTGATATTACGTCACTGAATAGGTTTAGTGTATTATGAATCATATTCCAGAGCAATAAGTATGAAATTATCTTGCAATGGATTTTTGTAGGTGTCTACACGAAAATGTGCTTGAGTCTGAGGCGAACTAAATTACGCCATATTGTTGACGACATTGAGTAGACATTTCTTTGAATACAATTGCTAAGTCATACTTCTGTACGAAGTACTAGTATTCTGTGGTAGTGGTTCACGCGCCGGACTATAAAACTAGCGGTTGTGGTTCAAACTCCGCATGGGGCAAATTTTTCCGTGATGAGCACGATTATTTGTAGCGCAGTCATGCTTGTAAATGTACGTACATGTATAAGTATGTCTATCCATTATCCTAGTTGCCATAGCACAAGCTCGTTTGGAGCTAGGTAATTGGTTGGAACAATGTATGTATGTATTTACAATCTTGTGTCTACTGCCTACATCAATTTCAATTAACACTACCACCTTCTAACGCTTATTGTGCCACCTCAAACAGGCACATAATGCACAAATAGTGCAGAACGTAAACAAAACTGTGTAAACAAACATTTGCGTCGCACATAGTTGTTTATTGTTTACGTTTGCTTAATGAATACAAATCGCTTTTTAGAATCCAACACCCTAAGCTGTACTGTTGGGACGTGTGCTGCGAATAAACAAAATGTTTAATTTACGAATGTTTTTTGATTTACAAAAATTTAATTTATTTGATTTATCTTAATTTTTATTAATAAGTTGTATATATATATATATATTACTAATGTACATTGATGTAAATTAAATATTTACAAAAAGGTTTGTCAGAAAATTATTAATATTTTTTTTTCGTATTCATTGCAGTAAAGTAACTCTTACTTGGTCATCGCTCATAGATCATATAATGCGGAGACATCAACAAGACAATAACAAACTAATGATTGTTGTGATAAATGATTTGTCTGTGAAGAGCAAAGGCATTGCCTAGTTAAATAAGCTACGCTCTTCACTCTACAGTAGAGCGATTTGGCACTTTACACAGGGTTACATTGCAAACTTAAAAATAATTTATTTATCGCAATTATTTTTAATCAAAGTTGTATTAATAACATCTACTTTAAAATATCCGAAAATAAAGTAACATAACTTTCGCGCACCGTAATGTCTATAGGTGTATTGCACCTTTCAGTTTATCGTTATGCATTTAACTTTCGTGCGTATTTTTCTATGAATGAGTTAAATTATCTGCGCGTAAGATTTTTAACAGTGGGTAGGAATAATCAAATATGAGTAAAATCATTTTCGTTTCTTTTAAAAATTGAACTTCATGATCGAAATTTAGTTTTAATGTTGGAATAACAATTTCTAATGAAAGGGTAAAAGTATGTTAGGTACATGTTGTTGAACTCGCTGGAGGAAATTCCCAGCAAAATTCTCATCACTTTCATAATCTTAAATGTTTGAAACACACAACAACTTCTCAAAATGTAATAAACAAACTCTCAAAGTAAGCACACGGTTGTGTACTTTTATTAACGTTCTCGCGAACGCCCGCATTCTCGAAACTTCAAGTGCACATCGTTTAAATTAATTCTTACTTTGAGTAAACCATGTTTCAACAGGCAATTTACATCTTAGAGTATTTAAGAGGAAGACTAAGAGTATAAGCTAGATGCAGCAAGTAAAGGAAAAGATAAATGTCACGTCGTAGCAGGAGGTCGAGAGAAGGGTGAAAATATGAGAAAGATGGAAAAGAGTCAACAGACAAGAGTTTAGCTCTTAATTTTTTTTAATTGTTCCAACAATTACACCAATTACCTAGCCCCATACTAAGCGTTAGCTTGTGCGACTGGGATAACAGATAGATACTTATAATACGCTTTTAAATATCCTTTTACCCAAATACTCGAGTCCCTTTGCTCCTTGCGGGAGTCGAACTCACAACCGCTGGTTCTGTAGTCCGGAGCGCGAACCACTACACCAAGACGGTCATCGTTAATTGTTTGATGATGATGAGCATTTTCCCGTTGCCGTATAATAAAAAAAATGACAGTATAAATTGATCGCAAGTATGAAGTACAAATGACCAATTTCGTTTCTGTTAAAATTTTACTCATTTTAAAGATGTCACGTGGCATGATTGATGTCCTTTAAAATAGATCAAGCACAAAAATTAAATAAATTGCCTTCCCCAGCCGGGACGTATTCCATTTACGCTACCGAATGCCACCTGAGCAAATGCTATCTGTCTGCAAAATATTTTTTATTATTCTTATGTATTTATTAAAATACATATTTTATCCCCGAACTCTACCTAATTCTAAGTAACATAGAGTCCTACACTGAAAAGTGTTTCTACACCACAAGTTACTAAGGCGTAGGTGGCAATTGGTGACTAACATTCAATAAAATACGTATTTTATCCTCGAATACCACCTGCGGAATTCGCTTACGTGGCATTCAGAAGGGTAACGTGATTGGAATACGCCCCGTTCGGCGCCAAAGGCTTCGCAATAAATTGACGACAAAATAATGTAATTGATAGGATTAATCAGATCTCGCTTAATGAAATGACGTCCTCATTGAAATTGGCAAAAACGATAAATTGGGCTGGTTAACATTTTTCGCCAGTGTTTACTTGTGTCCCGATTTTATTGAGGAATTTAGCCAATTCACCTTGGCTTTTGAAGTGTTATATAAAAATAAGAACTTTTCACTGAGCTAATAAAGACGCATTATTGCCGTTAGATCTTATTTGGCTATGTTTTAAAAGCATAAACAAAAAAGAACTATGTTTAAAGGACTTGTCCATTAATGGTTTTTTATTCGTAAATATTTGTAACCAGAATAAACTAAATATCATATGAAAGAGTTCACAAAAACTAGCCTTTCTGCATAATTAATATATTTTTTAAGACCTCCGATTTAGAGAAAATTTTAAATTAATTTTTATCATTGTCTGTACATAAACAGCACCTTCGCCTATACCAATTAACGCATGAAAAAAAAATTGACAGCAAAATTTATATTCTATTGACAGTAGTACCTATTATATAATCTGTGGTAGTACCTAGTAGTATTTATCCACCAGTGGAAAGGCAACGGTACATAGTCATACAGCCAGGAAATACAAGTAATGATCAATGGATGATGCCTCATTACAAAACATATTTTTTCTCAAAAACGGAGGCGTTTAAAATTCAGATTTCTATGGTTTCGTGTTATATATTTTTGTAGCTTAAAGATAAATATAGGTTATTGGTGGTTGGTGATATCTTGAAACAAAAAACCAGCCTCCATACAAAAAGAGGAGAAGTCCTTTGACGACACATTTTTTTTAACTAATTTGGCTAAGTTCAAAATTACCTTTTTTTATTTACAAGTTGTTCGTACGTTGTTTATGCGCTCCAAAATAACAGTTTGTCTGACATGCCCTTAAGCAGTGCGGTTTCTTATTTCGCATTTCAGACCCAGACCAAATAGGCGGTCTGATTTCGATCGTCTAATGAGTCACGTCGCTAGGCTATGAATCTCCCAGCTAATCTCAAAGAAAAATTCTCACGTTTAACGTTTTCTGAGATTATATCAAAAGTGAGCATTAATCATCTAGAAATGAGAAAGCTAGAAAAATAATAGCCTTTTATTTTTTATATTTAAATTAAATTTTGTTGAGAATGGAATAAAATATGTTTTGGGCTATAACAATTAGTCTTATGCGTTCTACGTTTCTCGAATATGGGAATAATTTTACTAGAAACTCATTAGACGGGTAGGTTCTGTAGCTTTGAGATGGAATAATTTATTCACTATTCTCTTAAATTTACCTCAATTGCCATATAAGAAGTTATAAAACCGAACGTCAAAACTAAAATAAAAGCTCCCTTCAGAAAAAATGCATTGCAAACTCGAAGAGGGTGAAAAACTGTAAAGATTTCTATTTAATTTTGACATTTCAGTAACCCAATAATAAATTAATGTTCTTAACCTTTTACCACGTGGGCGCAAGCACAGCAATATAAGGCAGAATCGTTAATCATAACCAGATACCAAAAAGAACAGACAACTCAATACAATACTTCAAGTCAAGTTACTAATTAAAGCTGTGTAAGTATTCGTTATTTAGTAAGTTGTTAATTTTTTTGATACCTAAGCAGTTTTACACGGTGAAAAAGAATAACCTGACAGATTTTAATCAAAGATCCCAGTGCCTATTTGGACAAAAAAAGATTCTTTATTTAGTGAGTTGAGTGACCAGTAATATCATCAGAAATCCGTGGTTAAAATCTGTGCGGTTACTCGTTTTCCATTGCTTATAAATTTTGATAGTTAGAAAACATTTTAAACAAAATATTTCCCTTTATTTACCTGGTAGGAACATACGTTAGAGCGTCGGTGGCGCTAGTGGGTTGCCTCTCATGTGGGAGGTACACGTTCGATTCCATGTGCCGCAATGTACTAATGACTTTTTCTGAGTTACGTACATTAGTTGTTTAACCAATCGATGCTCTGGTCAGAGAAAACATCGTGAGGAAACCAGCATATTCAGGCGACAGAATGTGTGATCATGATGCAAACTGGTCAGGTTCCCCTGTAACAGGGTCACGGAGGTCAGGTGGCAGTCACTCTACTGTAATTACCTGATCTGTTATATCCTGGATCATGAACCAAAGCGGACTCTGGGCTCTTGCGTACACGACCGGGATAATGCGAAGATGATGATAATTGTAAGAATCCCATAACTTTGACATCTCTAAGCATTGAGTTCACCAACGCATGTTTAATTTTTAAGCAGCCGTTTTAATATTACTTGTCATTTTTTGTGTGAGAATTGTGTGAAATTAACCACCATCTTGCTTTAACTGCGGTTCAAAATGTTCAATACGTACGCGAGCCCGCTGTGCAACAGTTATTGCTCTCTGTGTTTATTTAATTAATATATAGTAAAACGTTTAAAAGTACGATAAACACTACTATAATTTTAAAGCCTGTGAAGTGACTGTCACAATGATATATGGTTCGTCGTATTCGGTTTTGTTATTAAAGAGAAAACTTCGTATTTGTCTATAAAAATATTCCGCCGACCCTGACCTACCTCACATAACATCACTGGAATCGTGCATACAAACGGGTCTCGGTGCGGCTGCCTGCGTGCATCGTGCTTAATCAGCTACGCTACGTCACACGGCCCGCTTACCAAGGTACTAGCGTCACTTTAGCGATACAATAATATTATTATAACATCTTCAAGTGTATTGTATCACAATGCTAATGCAGCGATCTCCATCGAAGATCGAAGCTCTGGAATAGCATGCTAGGAGCTGTAACATTGAGATCTGCGGTGTCCCAGAAAAACGAGATGAAAACTTGATGGAAATAGTGGCAAACATCAGCAGTCATATAAATCTACCCATTCAGCAGAGGGACGTAGTCAGTATACATCGTGTCCCACAAGCACAAACCCAAGCAAATCGCCCAAAAAATATTATTATAAAGGTTGCCTCACGTTTATTAAGAGATAACATACTTAGCACATTTCGCAAGCTTAAAGGTGTTACAACCAATGACATTGGCATCCATGGTGTACCTAGGTCAATCTTTGTGAATGAGCATTTGACGCTAGAGAGGAAGAAGCTTTTTTGTGACTGCCGTGAAACTGCGAAGAAGGAAAACTTCCAATACGTTTGGATTAAGCATGCTGCTATTCTTGTGCGTAAATCTAACAATCATGCGGCTATCGCTATACGAACCCAGGCAGACATTTCTAAGATCAAAGCCGGCTCGAGTAAAAAACTTAGTTAAACCTAATAGTTTAATAGATTACACATTTACCTACTGCTGTGTAATAGTGTTTTCCTCTGGTTTCAATCGTGTCCTTGTTCTATGCCGTCGTACCTCATTTGGTTTAAATATATTGTATGAGTCTTATTCAACAAGTTTAAGTGAATCAGCGTTCAAAATGTTGAAGTTGTTTCATCGCCATATTGGAGTTGGGAGTGTATTCAATTATCAATTTTACACAGTTTCATATTATTGTTCTGGGTTTAAATTCATTAATTTTTACATATTATGTCTTAGAAGGAGGTGTTCATTCGTATTATACTTCTATGGTAACATACATTTTTTTTTTCGTGTTATGAATGGCTAACTAAGTGTGTTATTATCAAAACTGTAGCGGTATTCGTACAAAATTACATACGCTGTACATGAATATTTTATCTCATGCATATGACCTTATTATTCTGACGGAAACCTGGTTAATACCAGAAATTGATAATTGCGAATTTATAGATCAGCTCATTAAAACACAATTTTACGGATTACTTCACGATTTATTTACATTTTATTTTAAACCTGACGTTTCGAACACTTCACAGCGATCGTGGTCACAGGGAGACTAAGGTATTATTTGTCATTACAAAGTTTTTAAAAATTTTAACTACCGTCACTCAATAATATTAATTTACGTTCCTATTTACGCAGAAAGAGCTAACCGTGGCTTGAGATCTTGCAGTGCTAGGTGTTGCTTTAGTTTTTGCTAGAATAGGATCCCATGCCAGTGGAACTTTCCAACCATCTTCTCTATTGAAATTTGGATGTTTTCTCATTTCAATGGCTTCACGTAGCATTCGAGGAATAAAACGCCGTTCTTTTGCAAGTATTTTAGGTTGGTCAAAACGAATGAAGTGGTTGGGTTTGTCTAAGGCAAGTTCACAAGGCAGACAGAATAGATATTGGTCTATAATTAGACCAATATCTATTCTGTCAGCCTTGTCGAAGCTTTAAGACTGGTGCATAATGAAGTTTATCCAGTTATACAGAACATCTTGAAAGAACAACACGGCTTCGTTAAAGGAAGATCCACTATCACCAATCTCTTAATCTATGTGTCTTCTCTCTTTGAAAACATGGATAATCATACTCAAACAGACGCTATATATACCGGCTTTCAAAAGGCCTTCGACAAGGTAGACCATGAACTGCTCTTAATGAAAATTGCTTATAATGGCATTCGTGGTAACTTGTTAAGATGGTTTTCGTCATATATCATGAATAGAAGTCAAAAGGTCGTTATCAATGGGTTTCAATCTCATAGTATTCATGTGACTTCAGGGGTTCCGCATGGGTCCATCCTTGGTCCCCTTTTATTTAAAATTTTCAATAATGATATTGGTCAATGTTTTCACAATTGTAACTTTTTAATGTATGCTGATGATTTAAAAGTTTTTAAATCTATTACATCTATCTCTGATTGCATTTTATTACAACAGGACTTAAACAGACTTTCTCAATACTGCATTAACAATAAATTGCATTTAAGCTTGCCTAAGTGTAGTTTTATATTTTTTTTTCAAAAAAACATAGTGTTATACATTATGACTATTCTCTTTGTAATGTTTTATTAAATAAAATCACATCATTGCGTGATTTAGGAATCATATTGGATAATAAGTTACATTTGGACCTCCACATAGACAAAATTGTTAAAAGAGCCTATCAAATGTATGGTTTTGTAATGAGGTCATCTAAACACTTTAAAAAGCCCAGCACGTACCTATATCTTTATAAGACTTTGGTCCGCTCCCAACTTGAATATGCCATACCAATATGGAACCCTCTTTATAAAAAGTATGCTGAATCAATTGAGAAAGTGCAATGTAAATATCTAAGATCAATGCACTTTAGGTGTTATGGCACATATATGTCTTATGAGCAATTGTTAAATAAGTATAAACTGCTCCCTCTTCAATCTAGGCAAAAACTCCTTGTGTGTATGGTACTTTATGGTATTGTTAATAATAAGTTTGATTGTACCGACTTGACCAATGGTTTATGTTATATTGTCCTAAGAACTGTATATAGGCGGGAGGTGCGGCGCGCTCGTAACCTATTTGCAACTGCCAAATATCGTACGAATGCGGGTCTTCGCTCACCTCTGCGACAAATGATAGATTTGTATAATGATAACTTTGTTGAATCTGACATATTTCATTTATCCGAAGGTCAATTCAAGCGTTTTCTATCTTTAATATGCGAAACTCTTTATAGTGACCTAATTTTAACCGACTTTTAAATTATTATTTGCTTTTTTTTTTCACGCTAACTCATTATCAGTCTTGACTACTTCCTTTTTGTTAAGAACATTGTCTATCGCTCATTATTTAGTTTAGTGTAATGTGTACACAATAAATGTTTGGCTGTACAGTGCTCAGTACAAATCTTCCTGTTTGAGAGTTTAGGCAGTGGATTACACGTGGAGGGCGACAATGACAGGGGGAAAATTGTTATAGTCTGCGCTTATAGCTAGGTACTTGCCACATCAGGGGGTTCACTTCACACACTTCACAGGCCACAATCACTCGAAATGTCTGTAAGGAGCTTCACAGGATACACACGCGGCGAAAGCGCTCTGGTCCGTCTATTACATGTGTCATAGGTGACGTCTCGGTGTCGACTAGGGGCTCCGGGGTTCTCACGGTACGTTTTAAACAAATAAAAATAAGGCAGGCAGGCGCGCGAGTGCGCGCGGCGTAGTATCAATAGGGTACACAAACAAATCAAAATATTGTAGTAAACACTTCATATTATATATTTTTTCTCGTTAGATGGTCACACAATCTTTACAACTGATACATTTTTATATGCAGTCGCTGGCATTATGATGTGTGCGCCAACCTTATTTAAGCACGTAAATATATATTTATAAGCATATATATATATATATATAATTTTAAAGTTCTACACATTTTACTACTGGTGACTGCACCTTACTACTTTTGGTTAGCTGTTGTTGCGCATCGCGTCCGATAACTTATTTTTAATTTGTGTTTGTTAATATGTGGACAGTGTGTTGACTGCATATTTATTAATTATTACTTAGGCCTAAATTATTGTATTAAGATACAGTATGTAGTTGTTTGCTATCCCAAATAAAGGAAAAAAAAAAAGTTGCTGAACACGAGTCAAAGGACTTGTAAGAGGTTGGCTGGTATATTTTTCCTGTGTCATAACCAAGCCCGTTTAACTCGCATGACTCGAGTTTTTTAACGAATGATACTCGCAAGTCACGGGCTTGAATAACAGGATTGATGGTGGACGACACCGGGGCGGACTCCTGAAAGTTCACTCAACTTCAGCTTATTGTGGCTTTAACACAGTTGAAAAATCCTTGTAATTCCGTGTTTTGAAACGTGTAATATCATGTTTTCCGGAAGGAAAGTTCTCACCATGGATGTAGGCGTTATTAATAAAAGCCAACAGGCTTTTATTCATAACGCCCACATCCATTTGATTGTAACTTCTCTATTCTACAAGAGATCTACATCTATGAACATAATGTTGGTATGGTTAACAAAGGAATTATTTTAGCATATTTTTCCTAACGTTTCCCATAACGTATAAATAAATAAATTGTTTAAAGTGATTAAATTCACTGTTTTTTCTATTATTTTGTGGCCATAATTCTATTCCAAGTGACCATACCAAGATATTGCCCCTTATTGTATACTCGTACATATTCATCTCAATCGCAGATTTAAGACAAATGACAATTTTAATAACAAGAATTCTAAGAGTTAAGATCTTCCTACAAAAAGCGCGACAACTCAACGATCACGGGTGACGACTCGCACTCCTGAGATTTAGGTAGGTACTTTAATTTATAAAACGTGTTTAAAATGTGTTAATGAAATACACTTTTCCGTCATACATCCAAATGTAAGCAGCGAAATACTTTTCGCAGGCGGCTAATGGGGGACGCGAGGAAACGACGGCTGCGGGGAATTTATCAGCCTGCCAGTGAGGAGGTAAGATCGATAAAGTCCTCGGTGTTTTTAAGTACTCTCACTTATAGCGTAGTTAAACCACGGCCAAGAAAGTCGTTAGGTAAGGTCTAAGGTTGAAAATCATTCGCGCGTCATCATAGAACAACAGAGTTGTTTTTCCCAGGCAAAAAAGTTCTGACAGCTACTACTAATAATACGTCATGTAAATTTATTTCATTGTTTAAAAGGTAATAAGACCATCAATTCATTTCAGTTCAACCTTATTATCTATCGCTTTTTTACTTACACATGAATTTTTTTCTAAATTGGTAGACCACTTTCTTGGCCGACCGTACTTACCTCTGTGTCCCTTTTTCATATTATTATAATCGTCACTTGTATGTTTTCCAGTCTACCTGCCGACACTCACTCTCTTAACTTTCATCCCCCATTTCACCTCCCTGATATTTTTATCGCAACAAAAATACCCTATGTCCTTCCCAGCGTCTTAAACTATCTCTGTACCAAATTACATTTAAATCGGTCCATTAGTTTCGGAGCCTATTCAATCTTTACTCTACATTATATCCTTCTTATTATAGTATAGATTGAAAAGGAAAAAATCGATGGCCTTAATATTTTTTCCAACCCTATTTCTAGACGTGAAGGCAAATTCAAATTTTAGCGTACATCCGATTGCGGATACAGTTAGAAATACGGGATAAAATATAAAATGTTTGCATTTCGCTACATTTAATTTCATATTTAAAAGAGATGACGATGGCTTTATCAAAGGACCGTATCAATAACCAGATTCCATTTCTCTTTTGGCATATTTTAATGTGTAAACGGCATAAAACCTGCCATAGATCTTATCCTAATTTTGTTTTTTCTGTGCTCTGGTCAAATTTTCATCTTTCTGGTCATCTGGTGCCATTATGTAAGTATTTATAATAGTTGTACAGTGGGTCACACATCAACCTGATCTGTCAAATTTCCATATTTCTATCGTATGTTGATCACATAGAATTTCATATCATTTGAGATATTTTGACAGATTTGGGAAGTGGATGCGGAACACTGTACATCATAAAAGCAAATTTTCTCTAAAAATGGGTTGTAGGTTAGGGTCAACTTCCTTTAATTACGTTTATGTAATAGTATAATAGTAAGGTTTTTAAAAACAACCTAAAACACTTATGGGCCTTATTTTGTCCTACTCCCCTTTTCAAGTCACTGCTTAAGCGCAACTTTTCCTCAAATGAATAGATGAACGCGCTTTTAAAAGTTTTCTGCTTAATCCCTGCGAGATAGGGTGGCAATGAACATTAGATTATGAGGACAGGTAAAAATTCGTTAATAAGTTTAGTCTAGACTTAGTAAGAACATTATAAGATATAATGTTCTTACGAAGTCTAGACTTGCAAGTTATTTAGTTTAAAAAACTCTCAAGTTACACATGTCAATTATCATGAAATTTTACTTAAATCTTACCAAAAAAAATAATCTATACATAAATATATTATTGCACTTGAAAAAATATTTAGATTGCAAAGTGAATGTTTATCACTTAAAAACAATAATTTAATCTATACATATAATAAAACTGTAAAACCGATGCGTCTGTACATTGAGTATTTTTACCAAAAACTAATTGAGGGTGATGTTAAAATAGTAACAGAATAAGAATTTACAACTTTTAATTTTTTTGTCTGTTTGTCTGTATGTCTGTTTGTCTGTTTGTACACGCTAATCTCCGAAACTACTGAACGGATTTGAATGAAACTTTTTTTATTGTTTGTCTATTGAGTCTGGGCAAATACTAGGCTATAACTTATTTTGAAGATCGAAGTACCTGACGTGGAACCTTAGCAGTACACTTAAACTAAGAGAGATATGAAAGCAGCGCCTTAAGAAAAGTTATTTAGCGTGATGAGCATTTTCTATTGACGTACACAAATTGAAGGTCTAAAGCAACTGATATAGAACCCTAGCAGCTCAGCTCAACTATAAGAGATATGAATAGAGCTCCTTAGGGAACATTGTTCCGCGTGATGAGCATTTTCTATTGACTTGCACAAATTAAAGGTCTGGAGAAATTGATATGCTAAATTACTTTAGACTGATTTTCAAACTCCCAAGGTAATCCTACTGTCTTCAAATTACGATCTGGTGACGGAAACCTAGAGAAATCGAGAGAATCCTTCAGATTTTATAGGCATGTATACCATATATGCTACATCATTAATTTAGGTATTAAAGCGTTTACAGTCAGGAGTCATAACTTGATGGTGCTGACCTTAACGCTAAGTAGTTAGCGGATACTTTCACCACAAACAGTTCGTCGAAATTTTGTTGAATTTCTGTATTATTAATGAAAGATCAAAGTCAATTGGCACTATTTTTAATACTACTTATCACTAACTAACGGAAATGGAACTACGAGTATCAGAATAGTCTTACTTACTTTACGTTATAGGAGAAAGGGTGTGGAGGCCTTTGCCCTGCAGTGGGACACGACAGGCTTCTAATAATAATAGTAACTTTAAGATAGTAGTAACTTACAAACCGACCTTTGAGTAGGCTAGAGACTCAATAAATAAATGCTAAACCGCATACATCTATTCCGGTAGGGAGGTTTGAGTCTGACTTTTTTCTGAACACTTAAACTAAAGTTACCAATATTTTTTTACAAACGAATAAAACTGCCTTTAATAAAGTAAATGAAAAATTAAAAAATAATAATCCTTTACACTTTTAGTAAGAAATTTAGGTTTGGAGTCGGTGTCACTGCCATGCGAAATTTTCTTGCCGGAGGAGGATGGCGAGGTGATAGTAACCTATCTAAAAAGAGTGCCCATTGACCTTGTTTTTTTATTCCTCTCTTCTCCTTACGACATCGTAGACTAAGAGATCACGATAGCTGGGTGGCGACGGGAGTATTAAATATTTTGTGTCATCGAGTCCACGCGTACGAAGTCGCGGGCAACAGCTAGTGTAAGAATATTAATAAATCTCATTACAACACTGTTAGGTACTACGTGTACCAATATACTTTTCTAAATTACTCGATAAACTTATGAATTGTAATTTCTTCATTAAAACACACAAGAAGAAGAAAGTCGTTCAATGTAAATACTTGTTGCAAATTAATGCCAGAATTCTTTGCCATGACATACTTCTTTGACGACCGTCTTGGTGTAGTGGTTCGCGCCACGGACTAATAAACCAGACGGTTGCGGGTTCGAATCCCGCAAGGGGCAAATGTTTTTGTGATGAGCACGAGCATTTGTACCTATGTAATGGATGTTTATAAAATAATTTAAGTATGTCTATCCGTCATCCTAGTCACCATAGCACAAGCTCACGCTTAGTATGAGGCTAGGTAAATGGTGTGTTTGTTGGAACAATTTATTTATTTATTTATTTATTCCTACTTAAATTTGCAACACAAGTTTAAGTAGCATGATCTATGTTTCTTTCCGCTATTAAATAATGACGCGCGAAAGTTACGTTATCACTCCATTCGATTTATTTTTGGATATTTTAAAATAATTGCGAAAAACGCGTTTATTTATATTGTTCTCTAGATCCTATTCATAAATTTGACAATTGACTGAAAAGTAACCCTGTAAAGATTGCCACGTTACTATTTATAGCACATTATCCCAACTAAAAGGAAAAGCATGCCGCCCCTACTAAAGCTACTTAGCTTTCACGTAGAAATTGGCTACTTGTTATAATTCCTCGATTTTGAGTTGACGGCGCCTATGGGACCGAAGTTTGGTCACTGCGTTACGGCCCATTCACACGATGCCAGTAATGTCTAGTAGCTACTTAAGTTAGTTCAGTACTTGAATACTAGTTCTACCCAAGAGCCCTATTCTTTAAGTAACACGTATAGAACAATCTTCAAAGTTTCTGCACAATACTTTGTAGGTAGTCAAACACAACGGCATCTTTTTTGTAACTTATTATCATCTATATGCTAGAATCTGAAGGTACCTACTTTATTCTTATTGCATAATAATTACGGTAAAAAAACATTCATTAATTTATCTTTTTATTCAATGAACGTACGAATGAAATTCAAATACCTTCACCGTAAAAGGAAAGCGCCCAAAAATAGCTTAGCCCCGGGCCAACGGTACATATCGCAAAATCTTAGCAAAACAGAGTTATTTCAAGCTATAGTTTTTTTTGTCAAAATTAGTTTTTTTTGTTTCAATATTATTTATATCTAGCAATGTTGTATACCATATGCACCTTGGTTAAGGTTAAATGTTGCCATCAATGTTTGTATGTAGCCTGTTAGTGTTTCAAATTAACTTTTTTTTGTTTATTTACCCTTAAATTGCAGATTGAGGTGGCCGTCAGAATAAATGCCTTAAATGTCATATTTAGAACAAGAGTAAAGAATTCCCCGTAAACTTTAAAGTATAGCTCCTTACAAAAACAGCTATCTATTTATGACATTTATAAAAAAAAATTGTCAACGCCTCTACATATTATAACTAAAGTCCAAAATTCATTTTTATTAGCACCGGACCAGGGTTTTTCCTTACATAGTAAGCATTGTCCTTTTATATGAACCGCAAGTTGACCATTAAGTTTAAATAAATAAATAAAAATAATAACTAGCATTGCGTTTTATCCCAGTTACTTCTGTAGCGTAAACGAGGCATAATGATTGTCAGATTTCAGCGATCTATACAGATTCTGACGAAAATAACCTGAATACTTGTTTTTTTATTTTTATTCAAAGATCGTTAGAAAAAAAGGGGTAAGCTGCCCTTTGGACGTTCAATTTTATGTTTAGGAGGTGTCTGGTGTCCGTACTATAGTATAATTTTAATTCTTGGAAAAATTAATTGGATTCCATCAAACAAAATAGCAACGTATCTCTTTTGCTTGACTTGGCGGGGGAACTTAACAGTGTATGAGTAGTCTGCATTTGATGTAACTACATAAGTATTTTATTGTTATTTGCTAACTTCATAATAAAAATATGGATAAAATAGTTCGATTGAATTGGCCGCACTTTGTCCTTAAGTCCGCCTCTATTCCCTACGTAAGAAAAGCTGTTTGCGTACTTCAAATGGGTAACCTGACGTGCTGCCGAATGTACTGCAGATTGACTGACACGAAGAAGAAAAAGCATGAGTTTTTTTTAACTTTCTTTCCAACTACATTTCTAACTTCCTTCTTGTACATAAAAATATACCTATTTGTACATACACAAATATCTTCTTTAATTAGTAAAATGGTCTAGCGTTTCCAATTTCTGTCTGTCTCAGTTGCAGCTTTGCCTTACAATTTAGTCTCATTTGTCTCGACATATTGTACTGAAATAAGAAGATTTGGAACATAAAATGTCACCTGACGCTCGCATGTGGCAGAGTAAAAATAATAACCAAATAAAATAAATATTTAGGTAGGGTAAAAAAAACACACACGTTTATTGTATAGGATACAATAAACGTGTGTGTTTTTTTTCTATGTTTTGTTTTTAGATATTAATTACGGCAACACGTAAATGCCTAAATATCTACAGAATATTTAGTTTTATATCCACTTTAAAAATGAATACCTACGTAAATAAGTATAAAATAAGATAATTGTACCGAACCCTTCGTTCACGAGTCCGACTCACACTTGGCCGGTTTTTATTTTTTTTCAAAAACAACAACAACTTTTATTCTTTGAAACTACGTATTAAACTCGTAAACTTTGAATCCATGTCTTTGATTAGTGTTGCGTTAAGTATGTTTTTTCTTATATTCTGTCATAATTTTATAAATATTTTCTTGTATAGTTTTTTTTTTCAGAGGCAGATTCGATACTAACACTGCAACGTGCTATAAACTTGATAAAACTTAGAACATACCCGTATGCATCGTGTGTTGTAAGTTATCTTCGTGTAAAATATTACATTCATTATTTATCGTTGTAACTTCTATGGATCTTATTTTTCAAAGCTAAACACTGACATTGTATTTAAAAACATTATTTGACGTGTCGAATGTCATATGAGTACGAAATTTGAATGAACAATTGAGCAAATTGCTCAATTTGAGCCTATTAATTTCCGCGCGCTAGTGTGTGACTCTGTGTGTACTCTTTTCAAATGAACTGTCATTGAAACTTATGTGTATATGCTCAGAGTAACTTTATACGATTATGATGACAAAATTTACAGATGTACAGACAACAGCACGTCTAACTAAACACTACACAATCTTATGCAGTTCCAATAGGAGCGATATTATAACAACAATGTGTACACTGATGTGCTGGCTAGCGATTGTGCTTACATAACTATGTAAGTACAACTGACAATTTTTTGTAAGAATCAACTTAAAGGTTACAAGTGACATTATATGCCCTAGATTGAAATGACTGTTGATTTGACTTTTGATTTCTACATTGTTGTTAAAAAAAAAGCAGATATTTGGCTGCAATCTCACCTATTGGTACCAGACTATGGCTAAGAATGGGTCTTGTCTAGGTATAGGGAACATTTCAGCCGGCAAAATCAACTCTCCAGCTAGCCGTATAGCGGAACGTTAATAATTTCATATTCGCATTTTCGAAAGCAAAGGTTAACATTTCCACCGAAAAAATTACTTATGTTATTAGCCGCAAGCCACAATAAATCTGTTGCGAATGGATCACGCAATTATTTGGTGATAAAACCCGACCTGCAACTTACAAATTAAATTTGTTAATGCTTTCCACCAATTAGGTACGGTAATTCGTTGAATCTGCGGGAATTCTGGAACAACACGTTACAAACATGATATTATTTGTGACTTGTATGTACCTACTTTTTCACCATGAATTAGGTGCGTATAGTACTTTCACCAAGAGACAAAAAAAAACTTTTATTATCAGACCTAGAGCCCTCTTCAAATATTATTTTTATTGTTTTTTGTATTTGTTGTTAAAGCGGCAACAGAAATACCTCATCTCAACAGTCAACTAGAAAACAAAAAGAAAATTTCAACAATCTAGCTATCACGCTTCATGACATACAGCCTGGTGACAGACAGACAGCGGAGGAATAGTAATAGGGTCCCGTTTTTCTCCTTTGGGTACAAAACCCTAAAAATGCCTTACATTATTTTAACACGAAATAGTATAATTACAAATATAATATAATATTTTCATAATTCTGTATTAACCACGAAATAAATATAGTTGTCTAATAATGTTATTTCCCTGTCAGGTCTACCGCTCAACTCTTGCTTTTAAAATGCAATAGTTATACTTAGCTTTCAAGAAAGCAATAATAGCTTTCAAACTGACGTCAGGAAATCAATTTATAGATACTGTAATTGCAATCACGAAAGCTTTCAAGTTCAAGTAGACCTGCAGATCGTAGAAGATATTTTTACTTTGCAGCTTTGGGTCAATCTCCAAAACGGACGGACTCGTGTGATCGCTCTGGCGCTTCTTTGACACCTATACCTAACTTAAATTATGTTATCTCATTTATAAGAACAATGTTGAAATAGTGTACATCACTCCTTTAAATGAAATACACAATAACAACCAAACACCATTATCCGAAAAGCGCCAGAGCGATCACACGAACACGCCCGTTTTGAAGATTGACCCCTTTAGTTTTATATTTATTATGTGCCGCTAATTTAGAATCAGACTTTACACCCAAAAGTTACAACAGCAGTTCGAACCTTGAAATTCAGTTACCTGTAAACCAAGGAAATGAAGCAGTAAACCTTGATTCAATCGGCGCCAAATAAAACGTGGCAATGAAAGTAAACTCGTCGCTTGCCGTGCGCTCGTAAATTTGACAGTTAATTCAATATGGCGGCTGTTCCGCGCGCTTTACAGTGTTGACAATGTAAAGTGAGAAAGTGTAATAATAAATTGCCGCTATCGGCAGTCGGATCGAGGTTGCCACAATGTTTTACAGCATTGAATTAGCTCAGTGGTCAATTTTATATGCACAATGTCAAAAGTTAAAAACAGCGATGATTTATAGCAGAGTAACACTACCCTGAGAGAGAGTATCCCTCGGAGTTGTCTATCGACAAACCGCTACCAAAGGCTGTCTGGAAGAGATCGCTCTTGTCTTGGACGATCTGTAATCAGTTAGTCGGATTAATATCCGGCTTTTAGCGATAAGACCGCCTACTTTGTACATCTTTCTCTGTACCTAAATTGCATTGTTGTTTATTTTATGGTATAATAACGAATTATCTATCTATTTATCTAAAATGAGACTCACTCGAAGAAAAAAGAAAATTACGTTTACGATAATGTCTGCCTGGAAGGCAAAGCCTAATCTTTTTTAAACTATGAAATAACATGTCAAAAAAAGGTCACACTAATCTTGTTTTACAGAGCCCAATGGTTTTGCTAACTTGCATCCATATCTATCTCATCCATAAAATTAACTGATACGACACGAAAAATATTTGAAATAAAAAAGTAAAAACATTACATCCACTCGCTATAACTTTACGTAGACCAGGGTTGGGCTGAGTTACGATTATTATAAGTACTTGCAAGTAGGTATTATTATTTCACTTGGGGCGTGGGGATGGTAGCCTTGGGGAGAAAACTTTTACTATTATAATGATCAGGTAGTGAGTTGGAACTCCAGCTTTTATGCGAATAAATCTACTTTGGAGGTTTTTACGAGTAGGTAGTTCAAGACTTTTCATTTAATTTCTCAAAAAGTCTAAATATTTTTACCGTGACTGACTGTGTCCGCGCTTAGGTCGGAGGCTCTATTTTAGACAAGCAGTAAGTCAGCATCAAGCAGCTAACATTTTAGTACACTCCGTCACAATTAATTTACATCTAAAAGAGTCATGGCTACACCGCAACGCTAGAAATTCTAACTAAGACATAAAAAGAAAACGTTCAACTATTTTCAATGCTAACGGTACCAACCTGTTTCCATACACAAACATTTTCTGACCTGAAACCGTTACTGGCGAGTCGCAAACTCGATTTCCACCGCCGCCGACAAGTACTACAAGTAGGGTTCCCGACCATACTGCTAAAAACAGGTTTTTACTTTTTCGCCCGTTAAATCTTTTTACTGTTCTTTAAAAACCTCTAAATTACAAATTTTAAAACCCCCCAACGAATGTTATAGTGTACCTATAGTATTCTACTAGTCAATCCCTTTCATTCAATACTCATATTGAGAGATTTGTAAAATAATGTTGGCCGCCATTTTGTGGCGGCGGCCATCTTGGGACGATTTTCATGAAACATGGCTAAAAACACTCGGCATAAAATTATCAATGACACAAATAAAAACTAAACGAAATCGGTTTATCCATTTGGGAGCTACGATACCATAGACAGATACACAGATAGACCCGTTCACCTATAACACCTCTCTTTTGCGTCGGGAGTTAAAAAAACGGACATGTGCAAGTTAGCCCACAAAGGGTTCCTTACAAAAAAGGTTTTTTCTACGATATAACCACAAAATTAAATATGCTGTAATAGAACTTTTTCCTCTGCTTGTGCTGTAAGACCTATTCGTGCTTTTCATGATTTAAGGTCACATATTTGTTTCTTACGTTTACGCGAATTTTTGAACTCATTAAAACACAATTTTACGGATTACTTCGCGATTTATTTACATTTTATTTTAAACCTGACGTTTCGAACACTTTACAGCGATCGTGGTACTTACAGTCTCCCTGTGACCACGATCGCTGTAAAGTGTTTGAAACGTCAGGTTTAAAATAAAATGTAAATAAATCGCGAAGTAATCCGTAAAATTGTGTTTTAATGATTTAAGGTCCATGGAGTGTAGGTTTTGATTTCCCTGCGAAATGAAAATAAAACTCAAAAGGTCATATTTTTTTATTCTGTTATCTAAGTTAAGAAAGCTTGATTTGTTCACAGCTTCAAGGGACCGCGGACATAGTAAGTATTAGATGTTACTTTACCTCGATACTTCCACGCGTTCCTGACAAGTAAGGTTCGTGACAGACAGACGAACAACCGAGTGATCCTACAAGGGTTCCTTTTTCTTAAACGGAACCCTACAAAGTATAAAAAATACTTTTTTATCAGTGGTGTCCAGAGCCATAACACCTGTTTAGTAGGCTCCAAAATGTAAATGCATGTTAGGTATGCATTAATTTTTTCTTTAATACTGTTTATTTTTATTTATCTATCCTTAACCGATCGTATACCGCCATTTCCAGACACATAGAAGCCAGTTGTTTTTTGGGTTGATCTGCGTTCCGGCATGCAAAACGTTAATAAAATAAACTTTATATGAGTATGTGGTACAAAAAGTTGGGAACCCTACCTACAAGCCGCTCCGGAATATTAGCCATTAGCGCGCCATTCCAGAGGTTGTTTTATTGCAGCCGCTTCCTGTCCTGACCTCTACAGAGTAGATGTGACGATAAGGGGACAGATTTTACTGTACGAATGTCTAAATGCTGTAAAGTAAAAAGTTTTTATTCCGCCGCAGCAACATCTCTATTTGAGTTCTGCTGTTATTAGGGTTGTTTCCTCAAAAGTAAAATATAAACCCTTATAGGATCACTTTACTGTAATTACCTGATCTGCCACATCCTGAATCATGATCTACAGCGGACCCTGGGCATCGCGTACGAGTGGACAGTCAGGATACCGCTAGGATGATGATGATGATGATAGGATCACTTTATTGCCCGTCTTCCTGTTAAGCAACCAAACTATTTTTTCAGGAACGCGTTGAGGTATCAAGTTGAAATAAAAAGCAATACTTATTACTTACTACTTATTATTATTAAAAAATACTTATGCTTGCGGTCCCTTCCAGCTAAAAAAAAACAAGCTTCTAAGTCAAACCAATCCATAGATTATTATACCTGTATTTTCTAACATTACGCAGGGGAATCAAAATCTGCCTATAGACCTAGAATAATAAACTTTGGCTAGAAGAAAGGTTTTAACGCATTAATAAAGGAAAAAAAATAAAAAACCTCTAAGGAGAGTGGCCAAAAGTATATGGAGCTTTGGCCAAGAAAAAAAACAAGCAGACACTTCTGAAATTAGCCTCTATCTAATAGGTTGCTGAACGATCCTGTCCTCCTGTCCTGTCATCCGATAGATGCCGCCTGGTGCCTACGTACCATCCTCCATGTAGCTTATTGCTGTGTTCCGTCGGTGAGTGGGAGTGCCTTCTGGGTGAGCTCGCTCCACCGTCGACTCTGTCTACGCCTCGTGTGTCTTAGTCTAGAGTCAAGAGTAAATAAATAAAAAAACACAAAACAAATGTTCCCAATATAAATAAAGTGAACCGCAGCGTCTCAAATTCACTTACATCTAAGCCTCCATCGATCTTCGGAATAAACACATCAAGCCTAATAAAGTAGCAGTGATAAATAAATCGGCTTTTTCGTAAATCCGCGAGTTTAGGGAGTCGCTCTCTAATCCGATTTGTCTTGCTTCGCCATTTCTCATGTGACGAGTCGCGATCACGAAACGAGGTCTTATTACGTACAATGAGGGATTTTCCTAGTGTCTGTGATTGAGTTGCTTTGCTGCTTCTTCTCAGCACTATCCCACAATTGTCCTGACGTGAATAAGTGCTCCTTGCGAGCCTACTCGTATGTACAGAAATAAATGAATTTTATGATTTGATAAATGTCAAAATAAGTACTTAAAATTCCTCTAGATGGCGCTGACCAAACTTAGTCAGGTAGTTTATAATGCGTTTATAATAGTATAATGTTTATTTTTAGCATGTTTTTATTCACGCGTACTTACAGGTCGTATTTTAACAATTTAGTGATAATCAAGACGTTTTTTGCATTATATATTTTTAACTGAAATTTGAAACTTTGCTTATTTTTAACGTAATGATTTCCACTACATGTCTGTACTAATACATCACTCGAAACACATACATTTCCACACATAAATCATACAAAACACACACACTCACACACACACACTTACACACACACACTCACTCACTTGCACACACGCACACGCATTCGCGTGCGCGCACACACATATACACAATTAAGCCTGTATACCACTAAAGAGTGTTGATTTATTGTTTTAATGATAAGATTTAGTTTACTTACTTTGATCTTCTGTTTATTTTGAGGTAGAAAATATGTGATGTGCTTTAAAATTAGTAAGCGAATTAGTATTTTAAACTTTAGTTCACAAACACACTCGTATTTAAAAGGTAATATTTATTATATTTTAGTTAAATAAAGTTATAACATTGAATAGCAGAGGCTCCTGGCACAAATATCTTCATACTTAAAAGGAGACTGGCCACTTGCTGTAGAAATACGTTTCTTAAAGGTAAATAAATATTTTTTGATTTTTGATTTTTTGAATACATAATATTACTATAATTTGTTTTTGTCTTACTCGCTCAAGCCCGCATTCTAGCGCGGGCAAGAAAAACGCCTACGGCCGAAAGTACGGACACCGTCTCACAAAGTAGGGACTTCTCTCTTATTCAAGGTGGAATGCTATTAATAATAAATTCATTTATTTCAGATATCATCCATTAAGAGTGAGTTGAAAGGCAAAAAAGCAATACTGACGTATCGGAGCGACAGCTAAACATGTAAAAATACGTACAACGTCATGATATGTTTAGTTGTTTTTGGTTTTGAGCACATAAAACTTATTTTTTTTTTTTTTTTTCAATGTTTACTGACGCACTCAGAGACGTCAATTAAAGGACAATGTTAAATTTACTATGAGAATCCGTACCAGCTTGCGTCTAAACAAATTTACTCTCAAGAACCTAAACAACACACAAGGACTGTTTTTGCCAAACGTCAATACTATGCACTTGCGGTGCATATTTATAATACAATCAATTCCAAGACCAACATTACGAAATTAAATTCTAACGACTGTAAGAAAAAGGTAACTGAGGTTTTGAATGGATTTGATTATGAAAATATTGAATTAATACTATCTGGTTAAAGTGGTTACATAAATTGCCAAGCAACTCTTCTTTAAAACTTACAAAACCCAAATTAAGAAATAATGAGACACACTACACACACACACACACACACACACGCGCGCGCGCATGCACACTGCAAATATTTCTATCTTTATAATTAATAGCATATTAATAATGCTGTTGTATCATTACGATAAGTTTGAATGTTTATTTAGTAACATAATGTAAGGTATGGAAGAGCGGGTCCTTCTGCCACAGGAGTTCACGTAACTCCTACTAGACAGGGCCCAATTACTTAAAATGTTAAAACTGTTACTGTGTTGTTATTGAAATAAACATTTATTTATTTAAGAAGAGTCAAGTTTTTTTATTTAGCTTTTTACTACCAAAAAAAATTATCAATGTTTAACCATATTTTGGAAATATCACAAAAAAATTAAATAATGCCTGTTCGATTTTGAACCTACTGTTGTAGGTTTAGGTAATTGACAGCTGTATTTGGAACGATACAGTTTTAGGAAATGAACTTTTGTTTATGGATATGCCACTTTTTGCGAAAGTAGGTAATTATTAATTTTTTAATATATTTTTACTGTGGTTAAAAAAGAGGGTGAAAAATTAGCTGATGGTTCACAAAATAAACCATTATTTTTAGTGTTAACGAACTTATGACGCAATATGGTACGGGTTTTAACAAGATCCTTTAATCTATAATTAGTCGTACTGTCACTTTCTTACAGCCGTACTTAGAGACGTCAATTAAAGTTAATCCTTCATTAAATCTCATTCTGTCATTTTTTATTTTATTGACAATAAAACTGACAGAACAAGACTTAATCAAAGGTTAAAATTAGTTGACGACTCTGAGTGCGGCAGTTAGTCAATGAAATAGAAAAGAACTGCATGAGACTTAATGAAAGATTAACTTAAATCGACGTCTCTGAGTATGGCAGTTAGTCACCGAAGCTTAAGCTGCTAAGTATTTAATCGCATTTCGTAGCTCGTAGCAATCTTCGTACTCGCAACCGAAGGTATGTGCTACGAAAATCTCCGTAGCACGTAGCGTAGCTTACCGTTTTCGTAGTCAGACTTGGCAAAACTACCTGAATCTTCTACATTTGGCCGGGAAAATCTGGAAAGTTTGATTTCCAACACGTGCGTTCCTTAGTTATTCATCTCTCAAAGTAATTAGGGAAAATGGGCCTAGTCGATGTAGGTCACATACAATACGTAACTCTATTTGAGAAATAAAATCGCCCTCTTTATTCAGTTACACAGAACCTATTCATTTTAAAGAACAAACTACACTATCAAATGTTATAAACTGTGTATCCGCTCCTTGGAAAAATTGACAGTCACCAAACGTACGTAAAAGATATCGAGTGAAGTCGATTGCAATAAAATTGGAGAACAGAGCCCCAGGATTTACCGGAACACACAGCAAATTGACGTTTAAATAAAATGAAAAAAAAATGTTTCAACAAACACACCAATGAAAAATGAAGCTTTATGAAAGTTAGCCTGTTTCCGAGTATTTTTAGGATTCCGTACCTCCAACGAACCCTTATAGGATCACTTTGTCGTTCGTATGTCTGTCAAGCTAGTGATGGGATTCTACCCGGTATTTTCCCGGTATTTACCCAAAATGGGTAAAAACGCGGGAAAATACCCGGTAAATACCAAAATGAAGGGAATATACATTTTGCCACTAATTGAATATTTTCCAGTCTACAACCAAATCAATAACGGTATGCAATTGTATTAGGGCCGCAGTAACAACAAAAATGAATTACTTAGATTCTAATACAAAATGTTTAGATTAGTTTTTTTTTTACTTTTGCGCCATTTTATGTGATAAGTCCCTAAAACGATTTAATTACGTTAACCTTTACGTAAACAAAAGGTTGCTATAAACAACGACATTAGGGATAATAGATACCCGTTTTAAGTAATTGCTTTGAATCGACCATTACGCTATTATTATACGTCATACAAAGTTTTGTCTCCGTACTGTGCGCACGTGCTAATTCTGCCAACACTTTTGACAACCTGGATGGACTTTCGAGTGCTTTGTGATTTAATCGTGATACCCTTTGGACTGACGATTATTACTGCTGCTACGCCCAAGGACTTTGATATTAACAAAACATCATTATTCACTAATGATTTCGCTTATTTCTGTTTGTTAAAGTTAAAGTAAATTTTGGAATCGGCACAAAATATTAGGTCTTTACCTATGAAATTGCCGTTTTGTATGGAATAAGTGAAAGTACTTATTTTTTATTTCTGTTATTCAAAGTAATCACCCATGCAATCGACGCATCTTTGCCAACGCATTGGCAATTTATTGATGCCCTTCTTGTAAAAATCAGCTGGACGGGAGGCAACAAACTCCTCAACGGCATTTTGTATTGCCTCTCGGGAATTTAATTTATTACCCATTAAAAAGTTGTCTAAATTTTGAAAAAGTAATAGTCGTCAGGTGCAAGGTCTGGTGAATATGGTGATGAGGGAGAGCTTCCAACCCCAGGTCTTGCAACGTGGAGAATGTCCGTTGTGCAATATGGGGTCGCGCGTTGTCGTGAAGGAGCAGCGGGGACGACCGATTGACCAAAGCTGGTCGCCGCTGCCGCCTATTTTTTGATGCTAACATCAAAAGCTGCTGCTATCTCAGCTGTACATTAAGTTTCGTCAGCTTCCACAATCGCCTTTAATTCATCATTATTGACCAAAGTTTCCGGACGACCACGAGCTTCATTAAGTCAACACTTCCAGAACGGAACCGGGAAATCCAATAACGGGTTGTGCGTTCGTTTGTACAGTTCTCTCCCTAAACGTTTTTGATGTTACGTGCCGTTTGTGTCGCGTTGGTGCCACGACGGAACTCATATTCCATTTCATAACTACACGAATTTTTAAAGTATCCATTATGAAGAAAAATGTTCAAATGTAATGAAAATACAACGTTAATCAATAAAGAAAAGACTGAGTTTGTAAAAAGAATGTCAAAAGTCAAAAGTGTTTTTAAACTAAAATTAATTTGAATTTAGAATACAAACTTTCAATCCATTCCAAACTTTTTTTTCTATTTAAAATGACCAGTACTGAACAATTGCAATTTCATAGGTAAAGACGTATTATTTCAAGAACCGCATACAAAACATAGATCGAAATATTTAAGAATTAATATTCAAAATAATATAAATTAAAATAAGGAAAAACTGACTTTACATACTTAACTTATTGTATTCATGATCAAAATAATTCGTGAATTTAAAAAACTATGATGGATTGTACCTTTAAAAACCGTACCTTTTCTCTTAGATATATTAAATAAGACCTTTGTCTTTTTTTAATTACAAGGTTATTTTCTGTATAAGATATTGTTTACGCGCCCATTCAATCTTTTTTCATTTATTTTCCAAGAAATTCGCAAACTGAGACTGTCTTATCTCTCTTTTTTGTCAGTGCGCTCAAACAATAGCAAACGGCAGCTTTTGATGATATTGTTACATGCCACCTAATGATATTTACTTTAACAGTTTTATGCTACATACTTATTGATATCACTTATTAATATCTACTTTAACTAGTTTTATTACTACATGATTGTATGCGTTTTAAGCTTTCTTATATAAACTGTGTTTATATATATTTGTATGATATTTTTCAAAATACAATTATCATGCCGAGAAATGTAAAACATGATGTTTGGGATAATTATTTGCATTCGGCAAACAATAAAAGCGTCCAATGCAAACACTGCGGAAAAGTGTACAAATTCACTAACGTGAACAAGATGAAGGTTCATTTAATTAAATGTTTTAAATGTCCTTCAGTAATAAAAGAAAAACTAACAACGGAGACCAGTCTTCATCACAATCCAAACTTTAGATTCTGAAACTAACTAAAAATACCAAATCCCGGTCTGTAATCACCCCATATAAACAAATAATCGTTTTTACCCATGATTTGGGTATTTGGCCGGTAAAAACCCTATATTTACCCAAAATGAGTATATACCCGGTATTTTCCCCGTGGGTATTTTCCCGTCGCCCATCTCTAGTCAAGACCCTTTTTCTCAGGAACGCGTAGAGATAAAAGTTAAAATCAAAATCAAATACTTATGTCTGCGGTTCCTTGAAGCTTTAAAAAATATAGTCTAATATTGAGTAAGCGTAAGTCAAGTATACTACCATATAACCCTTATTGTCTGAAACTGATATCTTTTAATGTTAATCATAACCTACATGGTACTTCCCGTAGACCTAGAACCATGAAATTCGGGAAGTTCTTTCTATTGAAATTTTTGGATATTTTCCTTATCGTACTGTATAGAAATAATATCTGAAAATCTTAAAGTAGTTCAAAAACCTTCGCTCCGTACAAACCCTCAGTGCGCGAGCCCGACTTAAACTTGCCCGGTTTTAAAGGTAGGCTCTTTGAAAAGCACCTCAAACATCCTTAGTATACAATAATTGCTATCCTAATAAGTCTACTAACAACCAACCTCATTAGGGCGCTTGCACCTTTGTTATGCAGTTTGCAGCTGCCTAGTGAAATATTGTGCCTCTGTATAAGATTTCTTAAGGCATTACGCCTTGTTAAGAAGATGGGTAGTTCTAACCAGACCCTTAGTGTTTTCAAATGCATTTCTGTAATGAGCACAGTACCAACATTCTTAGAGTTGGCTAGCTGTTTGTTTTAATGATGAGTACCGCGGGATCAAAACATGAAGGTCCTGGGTTCGAATTCCAGTAGGTCTTTCGTCCAACTAGATAGCTATACATACGACTTTCAAACGTACATCTGGAAAGAAATAAGATGATATTTTGAAAACTATTTTAAAAGTCGGTGGATTTTAGTTAGACCTGCTTCGAACCCGGAACCTCTTGGTCCATGAGCAGCGCTGCGATGAGTGGCGCAGACGATGTTGCATAATTTAAAAGCAATCACGTTTAAGATTTAAATCCCAAGCAAACAATCCGTTGATAGCGAAGTTCACTGTAGAATAGATTGCATCTTGTCTAATGGCCTTGATTTAACACAATTTCCCTGCAAGTCGACTCCACCCCAAATAGTTACAGAAGTTAACTGAACTCCGCTAACTCGTTTGCTCATTTAAGGCTAAACTATAGGCAGACTGTTGAACGTGTTAACAGTACTCGATCTGCAAGTCCCTTAGTTAAACATTAACGCCCTTACTAACAATGAACTCCACTGCTATATAAGTCAGCCTATTAGATCCCACTGCTGGGAAAAGGCCTCACCTCAACTATGAGTAGGAACGACCCATACTTCACCACGCGGGCTCAGTGCGGATTGGTGGAGGGGTGTATGTAAGGCAAGTGACAAACCTTACTGTCAGAAGTTATCAAGCCGCCCTAGGGCCTCTGACTAGGCTTAACGACTAATACCACAGATATTAGCCGGGACCAACTGCTTAACGTGCCTTCCGAGGCACGGAGATGCTTGTCATGGACGTCACTTAAATGGTCGGAATGGTCACCCATCCAATCACGACCGCGCCGTGGGTTGCTTAACTTTAGGTATCACTACCAAAGCGCTGCCGCCACTGCGCCACAAGCACCTCGCTATACCACTGCTATACCACTTGTATAAATACGAGACGACCCTGGTTTGGAATTAATGATAAAAAGATGACATGGCCAATATTATCTCCAACAAACATTTCAATTTGGCCGTCTCATATTGATCAAAGTGTTTTAGCAATGGCATAAATGGCATAATCATTAATATTAGTTAAGGGACTTGAACTTGGCGGGGTCGACTTGCAGCCGGCACTTGACGAGATCGAGAGTGTCTTCAGCTTTTAAGAGTTATTTTTTAATAACGAGGGAAAGTAATTGCATATCTATAAACCTATAAAATAGTGGAGCGGTGAAAGCTCAACCTTGTTACTTTATAGTCTTTTCATAAAACAATCACAGATTCTACAGAACTGAGATAAAAGTTATCATCTATAAATTCTAACTCTCTTCGAGATTTATTTTCATGAAGTTCATAGTTTTTTTACCTTTAGAGGTATAAACAAATAAGTGTACGAAAAGTGGACCTAATGCTCAAAGCATTCTCTGCCAGTCACACCATAAAATATATTAGGTCATCATAAAATATAAATAACATTTTCATGATCTTCCATACGTACACAGAAATAAAACTGTGGAATAAAATGAAATGAAACTCTGACATTAATGCGGACGAAATATGGCGAAAAATACTGGTATGAAATGAATTAGCGGTCCTATCATTTTTTTAAATTTATTTATCAGATTAAAAATTGGCATACATATATAGGTTTTATCATCTAAAAACACGGAGGTTTGACTTGGTGCTAAATAATTAAATTCAAGTTAGCATAAGTAAGTTGTTAGGTAAAATATTGTGATAAGATAGTATAGTAACAATATATCGGCGACTGAGGTAAATAGTTAACAGATTAGAAAGTATAGTAAGAAAATAAATGCAAATAATGAAAGTTAACAACTTTGTTACAGTCAGTAGTAGCAAGGTAGAAGTAAGAACTAGGCACGTAGGTACGTTATTATTAAGTAAGTAGACTATTATCCATGCTATTATTTATTCTGTGTAGGTAGATATATTGCAGTAGGTAATATATTTTATATGAAAGACCTAGGCATTATTAAAGCATTGGGAGAACCTCAGAAGTTGACACCGACACCGTGTCAACCGAAGGATCGATGCGATGAGCAGGGCTTCACGAAAGTGGAAAGAAAGATTAGAAACCCCGCCAGCCGTAACCACTATGACACCGCACCAACCGGACCCAAAATTCCGCTGCGTCCCTAAGTGCACTCGAAGCAGCTGTATGTGTCCCGATTACGCTGGTCGACGAAGCTCGAGGAGGTCGTTGACTGTGTTCGAAGAAAATCCAACTGTTAGAATCTCGCCACAAAGTGAATTTAGATCGTTTGTAGTAAGAGACCTCATCTGGCGACCTTCATGAAGGAGGACTTCTGGCCACAGAGAGTCGTGTTTCGGAGATTCCCAGGACGGCTGCCACCGACACCGCACGCGTCGTATCTATTCGCAGACGCGTTTAGTTAGTTTCATTGTGTTATTATTTGTTTTTATACCTATGTATGTTAGTCTGTAACGTATTTATTTTATGGGCCTGTATTACTATGCCAGAAATAAACAAATATTAGTATTAGCAATAAATAACACCAACTAGCTAATAAAGTCATCAGGAAAGCCATGAAAGTAAATGTATCGTTATAATTGCGCTATTATCGGCACCTGCCTCGGGGGACTTGTTTGGCAAACGATCTAGATCAAATGAAACTGTTTGAGTATCAAGAAACCTCGCGATGATTGTCTGATTGGGGACTTTTAACACCACACATTGTTAAGTCGATCCCCACGGTCTGTATGCTTTGATCTATTGAACTATGCAACGGATTTTAAATCAGTTCAATCAATCAGAAATAATAGATAGAGTGATTGCGAATCAAAGTTTATATGTATAATACATGTATATTGTTTCGATCACCTAACACTCATTATTAAGCTTGATCATTACGGTGTATCTAATAACGCGTCTAAACTGTTGAATTCTTACCTCTCAGGCAGACTACAAACAATAAACGTTAATGGCATTAACTCGTCAGGTGCCCCGCTTCAAATGGGAGTGCCCCAGGGCTCAATATTGGGACCTTTGCTATTTTTGATCTATATTAATGACCTTCCTTTTTATGCCAAAGACTCCTGTGAGATAGTTCTGTTTGCTGATGATACTTCTCTAGTCTTCAAATCAAGAAGTGGCGAAGAATCATTTGACAATGTAAGCGGAACTCTCTCTAAGGTATTAAATTGGTTCACTAGCAATAACTTGAATCTTAATACAAAAAAGACAAAATGTATTAAATTCACCAGGCCCAACGTGAAGCAAGCTAACACAGAAATCCTAAATTACAAAAATTCGTCGTCTGACTAACGTCCTCCGTAGCTTAGTGGTTAGAGCACTCGCCCGGATAGCGAAGGGTTCGAGTCCCACCGGATGACACAGTCGATTAATTTTTGTGAGCGAAATTTGATTTAATTTCGTAAAAACTTGCAAAATAATTGCTTAAGTTATAAAAATATTACAGAAATCCTACTCAACGGTGAAAAATTAGATCTATCAAACTCCACTGTTTTTCTGGGCATTACATTGGATTCGAAGTTGCAGTGGGGACCACATGTTGACGCTCTGGCTGGGAGACATGCTTCAGCTGCCTTTGCGGTTAGAAAAATTAGACATTTGACTGATGTTGAAACAGCAAGGCTTGTGTATTTTAGTTACTTTCACAGTATAATGTCTTATGGTCTTCTCTTGTGGAGTTCTGCTGCGGACATAGATACCATCTTTATTTTACAGAAAAGAGCCGTTCGTGCCATTTACAAACTTAGTCCCCGCAAATCCCTGAGAGAATTATTTAAAGTAATTAACATCCTCACTGTCGCTTCTTAATACATATTTGATAATATAATGTACGTACGCAAAAATTTAGATCTTTTTATGAAAAAAAGTGATATTCATTCTTATAACACAAGAAATAAAAACAAACTTGTCATTCCAAACTTCAGATTAGCCAAAACAATTAATTCATTCTTGGGAAACTGTGTCAAATTTTTCAATAATATACCTCATAATGTTATCGAACTACCTATTAATAAATTCAAGTTACATGTCAAAACTACCCTAATGTCAAGGGGTATTATGTATGGACAGTCCAGCCTGCACCAAACTGATGTACCTACCTGTTTATTTTGATTTGTTTTATTTTTGTGGCAGCTAGTGGTGACTGAGTTTGTTCCGGCGCTTCTTATCAGCACTTGCCAGATTGTCTGTGTCTTATCTCGAAGCGCTAGTAGAGCCCAAAAGATAAGGAGACATGTTCTGCCCCATATGGGCCATAATTGATTGATATTTTGACATTCATAAGTGGCATTTTGTGTCCTAAATTGAATAAAGAATTTTTGACTTTGACTTTGCACCCTTGCGATGCCGAGGCGGGTAAGCAAGTAAATTTATAAAATCTTTACTAGCTCAGTTTGATACTTAGAAGAGCCTAGCTTAATAGAGATAAAAACAAAAATACGTTTAAAATTAATAGATCTTAAACTTTTGTTTTGGTGAGTCTAAATTAAATAAGGCCATTTAATAACTTTTTAAAATTTATCGCACCTATTTTCTGGATTTTTTGTGACTACACAAATGTAATATCTAAAAACCGGTCAAGTGCGAGTCGGATTCGAGCACGAAGGGTTCCGTACCATTAACTTACAACATTAGACAGTATAGGCAAAAAAAAACTTTTTAAGTTTATAATGTTCTTTTGGAAAAAAGTATATATTATTATTTTATTTATAGTTTCAAAAGTATTCATCACAGGATACCCGAAACAATTTTAAATAAGAGTTTCCGCGCCTGTTTCTTTACGTGAGTGATTTGAAGTTTATAGGTCCAAGACTTTAGAAATTACAGGGGGGGACACCGTGTAAACGACTTTGGCGGGCTATATCTCGCAAATGGTACAGCTGATTAAAAAGTGTGGGTACATAAGGGGGTAATTTTAATTTTTTGTATTTTTAAAAATGTGACGTATCCTCGAACCAAATTACATGCAAATCAGTCCATAAGCGTAGGACATATTCTGCTGTGACAGACTAGGACGGACGGACTGAACGACCTTATAAGGGTTCCTTGTCGGACTACGGAACCCTTAAAAGCATAAAAGTACTTATGTACCGAGCTGTGGTCGTAACTTGCAAGCCAGGTTACTTTTACCGCTATTATGTGTATTGTTGTAGATAATCCAATATGTTTTATCTGCAACCTATGTGCTCTATATGATATATAGAGTACATAATCAGTACTATAAATGGTCCCCTCTTTCTTGCATAAATAATTCCTTACTTAATCGTGAAATTCATTCAAGCTCCGAGTTCCCTGTGAAGATTGAGATAAGTTTTTAGATATACTTAGATAAAATATATACGTGACAGTAAGACAGGAATGAACAGGAAGCTAGGGCTGTCACTTGTCAAAATCTAAAAAACCAGGCAAATGCGAGTCAGACTCGCGCACTGGGGGTTTCCATACAAACAAAGGTTTATTTTCTACGATGTATATATATATATATATATATATATACGATGTATAACCACACATTCGCAGTTCTCCCTTAACTAAATGTAAAGTTGCTTTGTAACTACCTTCTTGTGAAGAGAAATAAATAAATTCTATTCTATTCTATTTTATTCGGACTTTCTCCTTTACTTCTATTGTAAGACCTTCCTTCTTGCCAAATTTCTTGGTTCTAGGTCCGAAGTAACCCCATAGGTGTTGATTCCTTTAAAAAAATGTAAGAAAATGGGGCAAAAATGATTGTATATTTTGATTGCGTTTACTTAAAAGCTTGACTTTTGTACAACTTCAAGGGACCATAAACAAAAACATTTGATGTTAATTTCAACTTTATACCTACATGCGTTCCTGAGAAAAAGTTTCTTAACAGACAGACGGACAACAAAGGGATCCTAAAAGGGTTCCTCTTTTTCCTTTTGAGGTACGGAAGCCTAAAAATGAATAAATAAATGCCAACCAAGCGCTACGCAGATTCGCAGGTGTGAATTACAGTGATTACAATGCTTGTAATCTCTGTAAATTCGTAAGAAATAAACGATTTAAAAAAAATACCTACTCTTTATTTGTCGTACCTAAAAAACAGTGATTTATTTGATCTTGTTAGTAGTACGCGATAACACCGATGTAATTTTTATTTGCGACTATGCCAACTTAACTGAAGTTTTAACTAGCAGTTCCCCGCGACTTGACCCGCGCCAAATTTTCCATACAAACTTTCGTCCTGGGGGACGAACCACCCACCTGATAATTTTATATCGCAACAAAAAGGCCTATGTCCTTCCCAGGGTCTCAAGCTATCTATGTCTCAAATTTTATTTGATTTGGTCCAGTAGTTTCGGAGCATATTCAATACAAACAAACAATCAAACTTTCCGCTTTGTAATATTAATAATAATTATTATATTTTTATAACTTAAGCAATTATTTTGCAAGTTTTTACAAAATTAAATCAAATTTCACTTACAAAAATTAATCGACTGTGTCATCCGGTGGCACTCGCCCGGATAGCGAAGGGACGTGGGTTCGAGTCCCACCGGATGACACAGTCGATTAATTTTTGTAAGTGAAATTTGATTTAATTTAATAATTATTAATAAAGTATATAATAGTTTTATATTCAGTATTTCTTTATGTAACAACCCTAATGCTGTCTCAAGTAGCGCGTTAGAGGCCTAATGGTGAGTAAAAGTAAGTACCTCCATCATGTACTCACTTAGGAGCAAGTACCTACCTCCGAGAAAATGACATTGCTTTGTAAAGTCTAAACTTTTTACAAGGTAGTATTGTACATTATCATACATTGTACATATATATTACCTGTGGTATCGTTACACCTCAGCATAAATAATAGTACATTATTTTTTTGTTCTGTGCTAGAACCCGCAGTACCCAACTGTTAACTTGTGATTAATTACAATAGTATGATAGCTTTATCTGAAAGTTTCTCCCTCCATTTGCCTGAAAACTTTTCACGCCGCCGATTTTGATTGAATAAACGGGACTTCGTAAAAGGACATTATCTACATTTTGTCGTGGTTTGCTATCTTTATAGTAACCTAATATCAGTACCTATATTACTTTCTAACCAAATAATCGATTCTAAATAAACCTTATACCCTTATAGGGTGGGTAGGATAATCAATTGCTTCCACCACATTCTTGGGTCCAGATTAAGACCGATGGGTGCTAAAAGCTTAGTCGGGAGCGATCGTATCGTATCGTGGCTGTGTTGCCTAAGTGCCTTGATCAAGTACATTGCATTTAATTTAGGTTATTTAACCCTGTTTCGGACACTGTGTGGGTAAAAATTATAACCCTCCTTTTGGGGTATCCGGGTAAAAAATCGGGCAAGTGCGAGCCGGACTCGGGTTCTGTACAAACAAAGGTTTTTTTCTACGACGGAACCACGCGCTTCGCAGACTTTTACCGTTACTTGTGCTGTAAGACCTTCCTTCTTGCCTTTCATGATTCTAGGTCTATGGAAACTACCCTTTAGGTTTTGATTCCTATTGATTCCTGATTGAGATTTGATTTTGATTTGAAATTTTAGAAAGTACGGCTGAAATGGCAGTATCTTTCGATTGCGCTAACTTATACACTTGTTTTTTATTACAGATTCAAGGTACTTCAGCTGTAAGTATTTGATGTTTTCAACTTGATACCTTTACGCGTTTCTAAGAAAAGGGTCTTGACAGACAGAAGGTCAGTCGGACAACAAAGTGATCCTGGGTTACTTTTGAGTTACGGTGCGGAACATAAAAACAAACAAAATGGAAGTCAGATTTTCAGGTTCATATATACTGAGGTTATTTGTTTTTTATAGTTAACAAAAGAAGTAAATATTGACTTCTCCACTCATCATCACATAAAATTTACCTCGTATGGGATTCCACCCCGCAACTGCTGCCTTAGAAGACCAAAGCTCGAACAACCACACCAAGACGTTCGTCAAACTTAGTCGTCGTTGATTAAATACGTAAGTGCCACAAAAACCGTAAAAAGGTCTTTCCTTGCTCCTATTATGTCTTGATACAAAGTTGGGGCCATCACGTCGCCTTATCTCGCCTGTTTCGTCCGAGCCCTCATATCGTTTACGACATATGATCATAAAGCTCGTAGCGGCCATGAAGGCAGTAAACCAACACGACATGTTGCTGTTATGAATATTTTCGCGAGAAATAAAAACGTGGGGGGTGTGTGATATTATGTTAATAAGGGATTCAATTAGGTATTTTACGAGTTATATGGAAGATTTATCGTCAGTACAAATATGTGTTATTATAATAATGCTAAAGCTAGGGGTAATCTGATCTTATAGTTAAGCTTATTGGAAGAAGATAGGTTAAAGTATTGTTTTTAAGTGATAAGCATTCACTATGCAATCTAATTACATTTTTGCACTTGAAAAAATGACCACCAGAGGCAGGAATCGAAGGGAAGGGAAGGGAGCTTCATCTTTCGATTGTTAAATACTTGCAATAGTACTTCTTTCGAGTGTCGAGGGTGTAATCCCAATAACATTGATGAAAGCAACGCGGCAGTACAGCGTTAAGAAGCACTTGAAAATTGCGACAGGCTCTGCCAACGCCAGGGTGGCCGAGAGGTTAGGCAATCGCCCGGTATACGAGAAACGCGGGTTCGATTCCCGCCTCTGGTGGTAATTTTTTTCAAGTGCAAAAATGTAAGAAGATAGGTTGTTCATAATATGCACAAGAAAACACAAATATTGATAAGGTCTATTTAATAAGGTTTCAATTGAATTCTTAATTGAATCCAATAAAGGTCAACTAGGGAACCTCAATTAGGGATAACCAATGGAAGGTGAATTGAAACAACTATTGAAAAGGATATTGTGCTTTGTCAGAACACGCTGTGTAAGATACCCCAATATTATATTAAACGGGCTTATTATTCACTAATTTAAGCTGCTATTGTTCTCCAAGCAAATAGTGGTTTCATAAACAATACTCTATTATCCCTTAAGAATTGAACTACGAATTAGTAGTAGTAGTGTGTCCATAAATTATACACAGGCCTTATACGAAGGCTATATCGGCTTTGGGCATTTACATGAGACTACTTTTTTGTAAAAAAAAAAACAATTTATTTTTATAAGCGGCGGCTCGTCAGGTAAACCATTCGAACCAAGAAAACTGATTTTATTACGAAGGAAATCTTAAGGTCAAAGTGGGGAAGTCTGTCGTGCGGCCATGTGTACAAATGGTCAAGTAGGTAATCAGCTATACTAATATAAATTCAAACACAGCAAATACAGCCGGGGCAAATTATAGTACTGACTAAAATAGAATAAATAAAAATAAAAACAAAAATCTTTATTTATCAGACAACTGGAATCCATAAAAAGTTAGTAGCACAAAAAGAAAAAACTTATACCTATGTTAGTATTTAATACCTAATTTAGTGCGAGTTAACTGGCACATGTGCTCGACAAGCGGACAGTCCCCACTGTCGGCGATGGCTTGCAGAACTTTGTTGCGGCTGTCACGAACTCGCCGTAAAAGTGAGCCTGCTTTTTTACGTAGTATGGTTGGGAAACTGTCAACCCCTGAGTACGCAAACATACTAGTCGCGCTGCAATAACGTGGCAGCCCTAACAATGCCCTGAAGGCGTTATTATATTGTATACGCAGGGCGTTATACGATTTTTGTGTCTAGTTAACCCACAGACTGCTCGAGTAAAAGGAAGTACAAAACGCTTTAAAAAGTGTTACCTTTACAGGCATAGAGCATCGAGCAAATCTGCGAATCAATATATTCGACCTCACCGACAGCGCCCTGCGTTCTCTTTGCATATCGACGTTGTCTTTTAGATCCTCCGTCACAATATGACCAAGATATTTGAACTCTTAGACTCTTACAAGAGGAGACCCATATAATTTTATAGGGGGTACAGAATCAGGACTTTTACTACCAGATTTAAAAACCATGTACTCGCGTTTATTACAGTTGTACAGCAAGCCATGAGCCGCTGCATAGGACTCGCAGAGACCCAGCATCCTCCTGATGGCACTGACCGAGGGGGCCAGCAGGACCATGTCATCCGCGTTGCTAATATTGTTAACGCACTTGTTGCCAACATGACACCCGATCTTCATACTGCTGAGCCTCTCGATCAGGGCATTTACATATAGATTGAACAGCTTAGGAGAGCTCAACCCCCCCTGCCTCACACCCCATTCAAGCCTATAGGGGTCCGAGTACACGTTTGCCCATTTTACACTGTTCATTTGGTTGTCGTACCCAATATTTAAACAATGAGATAGTTAGGGGGGGAAGACCTATCTGCTTGAGCTTTTTCACACAGGATTTCGTATACTACCATATCGAACGCCTTTGACAGATCCAAAAAGCAAGCGTATATAGGTATTTTCCTATCTGTGTAGTACCTGCCAGCGTGCTTTAGGCTCAAGATTGCACTTTCGGTTGATAGCTGTGGTCTAAAGCCAAATTGGAGCTCATGAATTTTCAAGTGACAATCCAACTGAGAATTCAGCACGCTGTCAAGCACCTTGGCGATGATAGTTGCCAGTGAAATGGGTCTGTAGTTCGACCGGCTTGACACGTCACCCGGTATATTTTTAGTTATAGGCACAACAATGGTCTTGATGAGGTTTTGCGGCAAGTAAGAATGTACTAAACATATGTTAAACAGCATTGCAAGCACCCTGTGAAGATGCGGCCCCGCATTTTGAAGATGCTCGATGCTGAGACTATCATGGCCTGGTGACTTGCCTCTGGTCATAGATTTAATTATTTTTGCGACGTTTTTGGCTGAAATTATGTTCTCAACATACTTTAAGTCAGTCCCGTCATCGGGCATCCCCCCCACGGAGCAAGAGAGTGATCTGACAGCAAACTGCTCACTGAACAAGTTAGCTATCGCCTTTGGCTCACTAACACCTTCTATAACCTCTGGCAGGCCAGGCCCAGAGTTTACCCGATTGGTTGATTTCCAAAAAAATTTGAAATCGCCCTTTCCATGATGTAAAGCCAGCGCATCCATTTTCAATTGCTCTTGGTGGTTTTGACACTACTTTAGCTTTCCCTTAAAAACCTTACGACTTGCCACCATGTCTTCATAAAAAATTCCACACTTAGGCTTACCGTACCATACCCACAGGAGAAACTTGGACCTGGCCTCCCTATGGGCATCGCTGACATATCTATTCCACCCTCTAAGACATTTAGATGATTTAACAGTACTGCATTCAGCCTCGTAGGAAACGGACGCTGCCTCGGACAAAATCGACACCAACCGCTCATACAGACTGTCAATAATGCATCTATGTTCACAATTATTTCTACATACCCCTTTACAACAACGTTGAAATTCACAGGGAAAATTAATATATTTCAATTTTTCATTACAATATTTATAATAAGTATCAATTTGATATTGAGATCGATCCCCCCATTTATTTTATTCGTCAGATAATTGTTCATTAATAAGTTCCTATTCATTACATTTAAATTTAAATTACGATAAATTAGCAACGGTAGGTGATCAGACCAATATGTGCTGTAATCAACCTTAGCACTGGTTACATACTGCCCGGCTGCCTCCGTAACTACACAATGATCCAGCCACCTTCTGCTGCCGTGCGCATCACTAACAAAAGTAAAAGTTTGAGAATCAATGCCTAGTTTACTCACGTCCGCGCAAGTCCAAGACTGGTCCGCTCAAAAGTTTTCTAGTTTATTATGAAACAGCTCGTGCGGGTGCGCATTAAAGTCTCCCAACAGAAACGCACGCTGCACACCACACTCTTCAATTATTGCACTTAATGCACTAAGGCAGTCTGTAAACTCTGTCAAATTTTCACGACAGTCGGTAGGCATATAAACACTGCACACAAGAATGGGAGCATCACAAAGTGCAATCTGTATAGCACAAATACGCGGGTTCATACACTCGATCACTTTAACACACGGAAAGGTACTTCTCCTCCACAGTAACGCTACTCCACCGTTGGGCCGGCCTGCGATCAAGCCAGTGGATGTGTCCTTGGCGGAGATGCCCGTGCTGCCAAACTCGTCGTCTACAGTTCCGAGGTATGTTAGGTCGTGCGGGAACAGCCAGGTCTCTTGAAGCGCAATTGTATCCGCATTTTGACACAGCATCCTCACACCTTCGACGGATCTTTTTATTGACTTACAGTTGAAAATAACCATAGTTGTACACTTTAACATACTTGTGTTACTATTTTTGTTTTCTGTCGTGTCTTCCATAATTGCTATTTGGTTTGAATACTATAAACTTCCTGAAGGTTATCCCCTCCGGCCAGAAACTATCATCTAAGAAAAGCGATAACTTTGTTTTAGGTACTTCAATTCTATACGAATTATATTGTCTCGGCGTTTTTGGGCTTATCTTTGATAGAACGACTTTAATTTGTGTTTTATCAAATATATACTGTGATATATCGCCTTCTGAAGTATCCAAAGACACATTGTTCACAAATAACGATATTTTCGTTTCAGCCGCTCTGAACTTGTCTTCGACATTTATTACTGCCTTTCCTTGCGTTGCACTGAAACGATTTCTTAGCCTTTTACGCTGTACTGGTATCCATTGCGCGTCTTGTTTTTCTTTTCTACTACTACTAAGAGTCCTCTGTTTATCAAAAAACCGGCCAAGTGCGAGTCGGACTCGCGCACGAAGGGTTCCGTACCATTAACTTACAACATTAGACTACAGTTTAATATTCTGTGAATATATCAAGCGTCTCCCTGTTGCCGTTATTAATATCGAGCAAAAAACGCAAAAAAAATACGTTTGTTGTGTGGGAGCCCCCCTTAAATAATTATGTTATTTCATTTTTAGTATGTATTTGTTGTTATAGCGGCAACAGAAATACATAATCTGTGAAAATTTCAACTGTCTAGCTATCACGGTTCATGAGATACAGCCTTGGGACAGACAGACAGACAGCGGTGGCTTAGTAATAGGGTCCCGTTTTTACCCCTTGGGTACGGAACCATAAAAAGCGGTAATACTGATGCTTATATGTTTAACTTGATGTAGTTGAAACTTGGAGTTGAAACCAACATCCAAAATATCACTTTCCGATACTAAATGTCAGCTGTTTCAATTTTAAAGCAGGATCAGATATTAAAATTTCGTATGGGAGCCGTGTTTTCATTTTTCTATGTCCCGTATTTTTTTTTTGTTGAAACACCAGGACCCTTTTGGATTGAACAAGCTTTTTACCCGACTGGAGAAGGAGGGTTATATTTTTCGAGAGCATGTATGTATGTAAAATTGTTTGGCACGCTCTACAGCCCAAACGCCTGGACAATTTTTGACATAATAATATGAGGTGTCGTTAAATTTGACAAAATTGTGAGAATGACGTAGCCTATATACATTTTAAAAATGGCGCTCGCATATGGAAATAAAGGGGGGAGGGGGGATTGATTTTTCCTTACCATAGCAATATGAGTAAGTATCAAATGGAAGCCAGTAAAAAGACCATTTCAAAAATAATAGTTTTTGCAGTCGGGTGTTTTGGTTTTCCACAAATAATGTTTTTTAGGGTTTCTTCAGAGTAACAAATATAGTATTGTGTAAATGTCAGTTTCCCCTCATCGGGATTACCTATGTGCGGTTCACTTTACAAAGGCAATACCGAGTGGCCTGAGTTTATGGCCTGTGTAAACCGTTTTGCATTTTATTGTAGTGGTAAGTTAAATCAAGGCTATGAAACTAGGTGCGGAGGTTATCAGGATCACGTGACAGATTTAAGGGTTCCGGAGTTAAATTGATGATTGCACAATAAATTAAGACCTTATTGGTAACTACAACCCTTAATTAACGACTAGGCTCTCTGCGGGGCTATTCACGTGGCCTAACGGGTAATTCTAATCGAAATTAGAGGGGTGTCAACGGTGACAACGGTGACAGTGTTAGAGATATATTTTTGCTACTAATAATAATGTCCTAGCCGAATCTCAACAGCGCGGTAATTATTATAGTACACTCTCATAGTCCAGTGAGATAGGGATCCGACATGACCGAACAGAGATCAGGCGCAGGACCAACGGCTTTACGTGCTTACCGAGGCACGGAGTTGTTAACACTACCAACTTCTCGACTTTGAGCGGTTTCTGAGCTATTTCAAGACAAATAAAACCAGAAACAAATTTTGCCCCGACCCTGGATTTGAACCCAGGACCTCGTGGATAAAAGCTAGCTGACGGCTCGACCAACGAGGCACTCAAATAAGCAGAGGCTAGTTTATATAACTCCAGGCTCAAACAATACATGTTTAACTTTTCTATCAGCCGGTTTAGCATTATTTGTCAAATTTTGTATGGGAATTACTATGATAGTGCATTTATAAAGAGGTAGATAGATCAGTTGCGCGCGGAAATTGATTGCCTCAAATTGTGCAATTTGCTCAATTTTGCATTCAAATATGTCATTTGACACGTAAAAGAACGTGTGGGAATGGTGATGCTCCGATCAATTTCGAATCGCCGCGCAGTACGAGATGACAGGTCTACCTCTTTTTTAATTTATACACTGTCAGTGGAGAATTATGACAAATTAACCGTCAATCGTGGTTTACTGGCTGTTTAAAAGTAAGTGAACTTGGGCTTAAGAGTAATGAACAAGTAAAAAGGATACGAACTTCATCGATTCCGATGAGGTTTGCCCTCACAATGTGTTGCATGTGTTGATATTACGCATTCGTGGCAAAAAAAAAAAACATTTCACATCAGACCGACTCCAGATGGACGGTTCACTAGAGAAGACTCTTCTTTATATCTTTTTTTTTATTTTGGGGCTTTTGATACATCACATGCCAGCCCCAGCGGACCTTAATCTATTGTATACATACAGAAAACACGGATAGTTGCGCAGGCGGCAGAAATTCAAGGGTTTAAAATGTTTGCTAACTATTTTGCAGCCTCAGATGCAGGATCAGCTAAAATTTTTATGAATACACCTACATCATACATGTTTATGTGACTGCCTCGTTGGCCTAGTGGTCAGCACGCTGGGTACTATCCACGAGGTCTCGGGTTCGAATCCTGGGTCGGGTCGAGAGTGTTTGGGTTTTTCTGTCTTGAAATTACTCAGACACAGCTCCGGAGTCAGGTAATTCGTGATGTTAACACCCCCGTGCCTCGGAAAGCAAGTTAAGCCGTTGGTCCTGCGCCTGATCTCTCTACGGTCATGTCGGACTGCCGTCTCACCGAATTATGGGAGTGAAGGAACAGAGAGTGCACCTGTGTATTGCGCACACAATTGTGCACTATAATATGTCCCGCGCAGTTGGCTAATCTCTGTTGAGATAGGCCGCCGTAGTTGAAATCAGCTAGGAGGACATTATTATTACATGTTTATGTTGAATCTTCTGAATGGTTAAATTCCTCCATCTCCGATATTTCTTACAATGTTGGATGTCGTCAATAGTGCCATAAATGACACGACTTACGCACCATAATACGTATCTTACCGTTATAAAATAAGAACGGTATTGAAAATATACGCTATATATATAAAATACGCTCCAGAACTGGCATAGCAGATGTAGGTGAAAAGACAGCAAAGCTTAAATGGGAGTGGGCGGGGCATGTTTGTAGAATGCACCCGAATAGATGGGCAAAAATCGTCACGCAATGGATACCACCAGACGGCTACCGACGAAGGGGTAGACCTAAAAAGAGGTGGAGCGACGATCTGTCCAGTTTTGCGAGAGATTGGGAGTCGTTGGCCGCTGACAAAGACAAATGGAAAGAATTGGGGGAGACCTTTGCCCAGCAGTGGGATGATGTAGGCTAGTAAAAAATTGAAAATTTGTTAACGTCCTAAACACATACGACATCAGAAACTTCATTGCAAAACTATTACTGGGTTTAACTAGTTAAGTTCTAACTGGTTGACTGTATAGTAGGAACATACATTCAACCTCAACCCTTATCATTTAAACGTATTCTTATTTCCATGTAGAAAAGACTGATTTCGAATATATACTCGTAGGTATTTTGAGGTTACTGTATCAGGGATGTTCATTAACAGTAAAACCAATCGCAGTCGTGATACGATGAATAAATCGAAACCTATTTAACAAATGAGTTCTCCGTTTGTAGGCAATTCAATTGTTAAGTAGGGTTTGACAGGTTGAGCAGCGCAGATAGTGCTAGAATTTCTTTAAAAGAGCTAGGAACGAGTTCTACGGGTATACAGGGTGTGGCGTAAATAGTGGTCCAAAGCAAAGGTGTGGATACACTGTACACTGAAGCACCACATACCAGTATTTAAAAAAAAAATATGTACAGGGTTTTCAAAAAAAAAAATATTTTTTAATTTTTTTAGAAATCGTTACCTTGCCTTACAAATTTGGTTATAATTTCCAAAAATGACGGTTTTTTTTATCCATTTTTTTTATTATTATTGCTGATCACTTGTACTTAGTACTCCATTCGTTTTTTTTTTACAAACTGAATTTAATAAAAAAAATTAAGTTTCTTTCAAAATTCAATACTCACTGCTAGCAAATCGTTTGACTTTCAATGCTTTTGGTGCAAAAAAAATGCAGCACACTGTCAGTGCCCATTGTTTAAAAAAAAATGCCCATCTTTTGCAGATTCTAAAATGGTGCAACAATAAGTGTTACGACTTACAGGAAAAAAGTTATTGCTTTTCGAAACAAAAAGGAGCCCAATACAGAAAAACAATTTATTTGAAGTTCAAGGGTTTACAAGGGTTGTAATTTTTTTCTGTGTGGTCCAAAGCAAAGGTGTGGATACACTGTACACTGAAGCACCACATACCAGTATTTAAAAAAAAATTATGTACAGGGTTTTAAAAAAAAAAATTTTTTTAAATTTTTTTAGAAATCGTTACCTTGCCTTACAAATTTGGTTATAATTTTCAAAAAATGACGGTTTTTTTTATCCATTTTTTTATTATTATTGCTGATCACTTGTACTTAGTACTCCATTCGTTTTTTTTTTTTACAAACTGAATTTAATAAAAAAAACCCTGAAAACCCTGTACATATATTTTTTTTAAATACTGGTATGTGGTGCTTCAGTGTACAGTGTATCCACACCTTTGCTTTGGACCACACAGAAAAAAATTACAACCCTTGTAAACCCTTGAACTTCAAATAAATTGTTTTTCTGTATTGGGCTCCTTTTTGTTTCGAAAAGCAATAACTTTTTTCCTGTAAGTCGTAACACTTATTGTTGCACCATTTTAGAATCTGCAAAAGATGGGCATTTTTTTTAAACAATGGGCACTGACAGTGTGGTACATTTTTTTTGCACCAAAAGCATTGAAAGTCAAACGATTTGCTAGCAGTGAGTATTGAATTTTGAAAGAAACTTATTTTTTTTTATTAAATTCAGTTTGTAAAAAAAAAACGAATGGAGTACTAAGTACAAGTGATCAGCAATAATAATAAAAAAATGGATAAAAAAACCGTCATTTTTGGAAATTATAACCAAATTTGTAAGGCAAGGTAACGATTTCTAAAAAAATTAAAAAATTTTTTTTTTTTTGAAAACCCTGTACATAATTTTTTTTTAAATACTGGTATGTGGTGCTTCAGTGTACAGTGTATCCACACCATTGCTTTGGACCACTATTTACGCCACACCCTGTATATTATGTGTGGCCGTACACGATTAATTAAATAAATTTGGACAACCTCAATAAACAAAATTCGTTTCTTACGTTTACGCGAATTGTTAAACTCATTAAAACACAATTTTACGGATTACTTCGCGATTTATTTACATTTTATTTTAAACCTGACGTTTCGAACACTTTACAGCGATCGTGGTCACAGGGAGACTAAGATATTATTTGTCATTACAAAGTTTTGAAAAAAATTTAACTACCGTCACTCAATAATATTAATTTACGTTCCTATTTACGCAGAAAGAGCTTACCGTGTCTTGAGATCTTGCAGTGCTAGGTGTTGCTTTGGTTTTTGCTAGAATAGGATCCAATGCCGGTGGAACTTTCCAACCATCTTCTCTATTGAAATTTGGATGTTTTCTAATTTCAATGGCTTCACGTAGCATTCGAGGAATAAAACGCCGTTCTTTTGCAAGTATTTTAGGTTGGTTTAAACGAATGAAGTGGTTGGGTTTGTCTAAGGCATGTTCACACACTGCAGATTTCGTGTTCCGTCTATGTTTTACGTCAGCTATGTGTTCTTTTATCCGCACGCCTATACTTCGCTTTGTTTGCCCGATGTAGGAGAGGCCAAAGTCACACTCAAGCTTGTACACCCCTGCATCTTGAAGAGGTATGTTGCACTTGACAGGTGGTAGGAATTGGTTAATCTTCTTTTGCGGCTTGAAGTAAGTTTTGATTGAAGCACGCATCAAGATATTCCCAATCTTGTCAGTGACTCCCTTCATGTATGGTAGTACTGCAGGTTGGCGTTCAACTGTCGTAGGCTTGGCACGGGGTCTGCAACGACGTGGTACTGGAAGCTGGTTGTCCCGTAGTACCTTCCTTACATGCTGAAGCTCAGCAGCCAGGTGTCGGTCGTCACAGATGCCCCTCGCTCTCTGAAACAAAGTTTTGCCCACGGTAGCTAACTGTGAAGGATGATGGTGAGATGCACCATTGAGATATTTATCGGTATGGGTGGCTTTTCTAAAGACTGTGTGGCTAAGGGTATGATCCGAATTCCTAGTTAGTAAAATATCTAAGAAAGCTAGTTTACTGTCTGCCTCAATTTCCATAGTAAATTTAATTTTTGGATGTATTGAATTAAGATGATTAAGAAAAGCAGAAACACTATTGGTGGGTAAAATTGTAAAAGTGTCATCTAGGTACCGCTTATAAAACCTTGGTGATATAGGTGATGTGCTCAGAGCTCGATCCACAAAATCCTCCATGAATATATCAGCAACAACTGGGGATACCGGAGAGCCCATTGCTACACCATCGGTTTGCAGATAGAACTCATTATCTCACAGTAAATAGCCAGATGTAAGGCAATGTTCCAATAGTTCCGCATATTCTATTGGCATGTCGATTGAACCAGCTTCCTTTTAGTAATTTCAATGCAGTCCTGTACTGGTAAGCTTGTGAATAGGGACTGTACATCAAAACTAACCATAGTTTCATCATCTGCTAATTGTAAGTTCTTAATTTCGCTGATGAAATGGTAGGAATCCTTCACATACGCCGCTAAAGTAATTTAGGATCTGAGGTACAGGGTGTCCAAAAAATGAAGGACAATCCTATAACTGCGAATAGGTCACAGTATGATCTACTATATAATACTAGGCCACTAAGAAAGTATTGCGAAAAAAGTTTTTATGTATGGGAGACTAGCCGGTTAGAATATTTTTCGAAAATAACATAGAGCTATGATTTTTAACGATTTCAAGTGTCGCCTGAAACCGGAAGAATCGTTCGAATGACTTCAAATGGCATTTACGGATGAAGGCCCCTCTAAGGCCACCGTGTATCGTTGGTATAACGATACACGGTGGCCTTAGAGATTCTACATGGGCATCTTCGCGTGAGGAGGATAGTATCACGCTGGGTACCGCACTACCTCACCGACGCTTAGTAGCAGGCCCGGGTGATATGGTGTCGTGATATGCTGAACAAATTTGAAGCAGGCTCGTCTCGGCGTGTTTACGACATCGTTACAGATGATGAGTCCTGGATTTATCAATATGATCCTGAAACCAAGCGCATGTCGACAGTTTGGGTGTTTCAAAATGAACCAACGCCTACCAAAGTGAAGCTATCTCGGAGCGGGGGGAAGATTTTGATCGCCAGCTTTTTGACTGGCCACTTGGTGTCGATTCCCTTACGACATCAAAGAAGCATCAACGCCGAATGGTATACTACCAAATGTTTACTAGAAGTTTTATCTGTTGTGAGCAACAAGCTACCAAACACTGGGCTCCGCGGACTACTGCTCCACCACGACAATGCGCCTGCACACACCGCGCTCAAAACGAGGGAATTCCTAGACAGCACGCCAGTCAAACTCTTGGGTCACCCTCCTTACAGCCCTGATCTGGCACCGTGTGACTTCTTTTTTTCCCAAGAATAAAAAAAACAGCTTAAAGGGATACAATATTCGTCGCCGGAAGATGGGATGGCTGCGTTCGAGCAGAATGTAAACGAGGTGTCTGCGGCAGACTGGAAAAAGTGTTTTGAAAACTGGTTCAGACGCATGAATCTTTGTAAAGAGGCTGATGGAGAGTACCTGTAGAACTTTTTTTTAGTGTCGCACAACTTTCTGAGTGTTCCTCGTATGCCAAAAATTTCCAAGAACTGGTAACAATTTTGATTTGAAAATTTTTTTGGCATATAGTAGGTCATTCTGTGACCTATTCGCAGTTATAGGATTATCCTTAATTTTTTGGACAACCTGTATACTATTACACATTCCTCGCTACTTAGCTAAGCTCATTCCTAATGGAAAAACCTATCAAAAGCAGTTTTACTACTAAGAATTCTAGTTTATCTAAACCTAACCGAATATAGGTACTTGCTATCAAATTAAACATAAAATAATGAGCACTTCATGACGCTAAGTGTTCATTAAAATTAATGAACGTGTATGCCTCACTTTACACCTGAAAGAGTTACCCAATTCTTGGGAGTTTTAACAAGGATAATGTTTCAGAGTTCATGCGTGGAAGTTGGCCCACGCTTCAGGCATGTGCTATTTATATAGATATTGTGGAAATAATACCTTCAAGGTATGGTTTGGTACAAGTTGTTGAAAATTAACTCTACTGTATGAAAAAAATATTTCAATACTTCTTAACTCTGGATTACACTGCCACTGAAAAACCTCCTAAGGCCCACTTGCGCCATGGCGCTAACCCCGGGTTAACCCCTTAACCCTGTCATTTTTGTATGAACTATTCTCGGGTTAGGGATTAACCCGTGTTGGTGCAAGTCGGGCTAAAGTAACCTAATTTCTGTCTCACACATCCTTTTGTCCAAGACCCTGTCTCGAGTTACTTACCTACTTAAATATTCCTGACCCGATCACATCAAGAGAGGAGAGTGCTAGTTCTCTGTAATACAGGCCGCAAACCTAGCTCAAAATCCAGTCTCTCTCAATCTATTCTTTGTTTCGATTTAAAAAAAATACTGTCCATTATTGTTTACGTTAGATTGAAGAAGGATAAATAAAGTTATTTATTTATAAACCCTGTTTCCATATTCCATATAACCATATTTAATGTAAAGTTCTTCTACATGCGTAGATTACTAAGCTTATAAACTCCTTATGCCCCAAGACAAGATGCAATCTATTCTACACCGAAGTACGCTATCGCTAAAATGTATGAAAGTGACATCATGTGCCATCGAAACCTCATGATATTTTTGCATACATGTATTGACAGTATTTATATTATAGCCTAAATCATTGTGAAATCTGCAATCCTATCTAACTCAGCTCGTTTAGAGCTTACATAAAATTACTTCGAAAACACCACTAAAATACACTAGCTAAAAATCATTTTCGTGAAAAGGACTTTGAGAATAACTATTCGAAACTTATCCAATTAATTAATTACAAAAACTCACTAATAGAAAAACAACGTATTTTTTCCGCTCCTACCTTGATTTAGTACCATCTCATACTAATTACAAAGTTACTTGGTCTTAATAAGTCGATAAATTAATGTGCAAAGTTGGCGGTCTATTATAATTTCTTAGACACGAATCGTCTTCAATTTCTTCCTAATTAATCTTCATATTCAACTTTTAACAAAGTGAAAAGTGGGTAATATCTTTCAAAGTGGCAAGACCTAATAGTATAACTTATTTAAATTGACTTTTTAACTAGCTACAGATATGCTAAGGAGACTGTAGTAATTTACTGATACTTAAGTCCCTTCTTATAAGACAATCAATACACAATTAAAAGTTTTTTAATGCGACAAAGGTACTATCGATATTGCTTTGTAACACGAGTACACTCAGCTACAAAAATAGACAAGTTTTTTAGTTGTGCTCCCCTACAAAAGATTGTTCAATACTTCAATACCGAGTAGTTATTCAAGAAAGTTAGCATTGAGTCGTAACGTCTAACAATACGTTCTTATTGAATCTTTCTTTAGTCGTCTCGTCGACCTCAAGAAAATCTATCCTTTGATCAATCCCGTATTATTTTCTCTATCCAAAAGCATTTCGATCAAACTAGTCAAACAAATAATCTTGAAATCCAAAGATAAGAGTTGGTGGTGCTAGTACCCCCGTAATTCGTAAACCCCTTAGTTGCCCCTGCGCCGCGTTGCGTCTGATGTCTCTCCACTCTCCAGTCATATCGGATTGCCGTCACATCGAACTTTGAGAGTGAAGGAACAGAGAATATCCAAGTAATACACTCTACGCGCACATTTTTTTTGACGACCGTCTTGGTGTAGTCGTTCGCGCACCGGGCTTCTAAACCAAGGGGTTGCGGGTTCGAATCCCGCAAAGGGCAAATGTTTGTGTGATGAGCACGAGCATTTGTACCTAAGTCATGGATGTTTATATTCTGTTGAAACAATTTATTTATTATTTATTTATTTTATTTGTGCACTATATTATGCTCTGCTGCGCAGTTAGAATCTCTGGTGCGATTGGCTAGGAGTCAAAATTCGGCTAGGAGGGCATTATTATTACATTGAATCTCCCTTGGCTCATCTCTTACCTTATATAATACTGTTTTTCTGCCAGTCCGGTGCCTCCCTTCAAACTTTTCAATACTTCAATTTTTATAGACTATGACCAATAAAACAGACCGTGATAACAACTTTCATCTTGTAATTTACTAGATGAAACACCCACTTGCACGCAGCAGAGCTTTACAAACTTATACAAACTAAAAGCAACTTATTTCTTAAGTAGCTCAAGCCAAACCATTTGATCGAAAACATAAGCCATGTTTTAGGGGTCGTACGCAAAGGAACTGCTATTTTCACCAATATTTCGCCCATTTTACGTTTATAACCAAAGACAAATACTTGCACCAATAAGTAAGGAAATTACATTCCATGCAAAAATCTGATGGATTCTTTTTTATTTATTTATTCATTAAAACAAATACATGTATTTTATAGTATTATATCTATCGCTGCTGCTGCAGCACAGTTTCTCGGCGAAATGCACTCTTTTATACATAAACAAACATATCACACGTGCAACTATACGCTTATATTACTTATGCAATAGTTCAATGATAGGAACATGGTAACCCATTATGTATGTATCTACATTGATAGGTAATAATAGCTTACCACATCCTACTCTTTAATATTTTTATGGAAGGCAGCAAGCATTACATTTTTAGGTTTTGATTTGATGGCATGCAATGTCATGCCTTCTACTTCAGAACTACTTGCTAGAAAACCTTGGAGAATATCTACTGCCGCCGGTAAAGTCTTAGTACCATGTTTGTCATTACAGTACAATACAACTCCACATTAAATTTCAATAAAATATTCCTTGTAGACGATTGTATAAAACATTAATTTAACTTTATTTGATATTGATTGACTGGATACACACTTTTGGCTATAATTGTCAAAATTGAAGTCTTCTTCTTCTTAGCGTGTCGATGGAACACGAGAAAATTACATCGTAGCAGCCTAGAATTCAGCCACTTGTATTGCGGATCGACTGCCGTCCATTAAACCCGCTGGCGTGCAGGTGTTGGGGCACGCCGGCGCGATGTTAAGTGTGCCATAGTTTGCACTGCACCGCAAACACAGTCCACATCGGAGCTTACCGAAGATTCCCACCTGACCATGTTCTCCTTACTTCGGCCAACCTGAGTCCGAACCCTGTTTATGAAGTGAGAAGGTAAAATACAAAGACAATTCTGCGCAGCACGGAGGCCGAGCATCTGTCCTTTCTCATAGTATTAGTACACACGGCGGCATGTCAGACTACTCCACTTTAACCTTGAACCCGCCTGTATTCCCTGCGTAATAAATACTGCTTTCGCAGATCACATGGGTAACCAGACACGCTGCCGATCGTACTATAGTGCCTCGTTTACGAGCCGTTTCGAAGGTCGTCTTTATTGACAGAACCGTAAGGCTAAACCCAACTCACGCTTGACCAGTTCTGTCCTAGCTTCGTTTGCCCAAAGTTTCGGACCCAACTTTTATCCCAAAAGAAAAGTGACGGGTATAATCTTACTTGTTTCTTCATAAAGCCCGGTGGCTGCTCGTTTCGTAATATTAGGTAGATATAAATCACTTTATTGGAAGACTAGTGTTTGCCCGTGACTTCGTTCGCGTAGACTTTACGTTCGTTAGAACTTTTTATGAATTTTCAGAAAGTGCTCATCGCGCTGAACAATCTTCCGTAATGCGCGCTACTCATATACCTGTTATATTTCAGCTGTGTCGGTAGGGTTCCAGACCAATGTTTGTAAGTCAATAGTAAATACTTATCACGCTGAATAACTTTTCTTAAAGTGCTATTTTCATATCTCAAGTTAATAATAAATAATAAATAAATAAATTGTTTCAACAAACACACCAATTACCTAGCCCCAAACTAAGCGTTGAGCTTGTGCTCATATACATATAAACATCCATGACTTAGGTACAAATGCTCGTGCTCATCACAAAAACATTTGCCTCTTGCGGAATTCGAACCAGCAACCGCCTGGTTTAGAAGTCCGGTGCGCGAACGACTACACCAAGACGGTCGTCGAATTACGTTACGTAATTAAGTTTCACGACAAGTATTCTAATCTTGCAAATAAATATAGCCTATGCCCAGACTCACTATACGTATACAACAGAAAAGTTTTATTCAAATCCGTTAAGTAGTTCTGGGAATTATCGTGTACAGACAGACATTTTTTTTTAATTGTAGAGCCCTATTCTGTTACTGACTACATCGCTCGCAATTCGTTTTTGGTAAATATATGTATACACTCAATGTACAGACAAATTGGTTTAACTGTTGTATACTTTAAAGAAAATGATGATAAAATAACCAGTGATCCACGCTTATAGCCTCACAATATGAGCTTTTGAATTGTACAGATAATTTTTTAAAAATATTTCTAACAATGATAAAAAACTTGTCGGATTGTTCGGATCGGAGGTTTGTACAAACTTGTCTTTTAAGTAACTACGGTTTTACTAGCCTTTCGGCAACCAGTCCTGGGCCCATAGCTAAGTGGCAATTTATTCTCAAGTGAAGTTCGTTATTGCTAACAAAATGTATAAAACTGACGAAACATCACGTGTCTTTAGCATTCATATTTGACATTTTGTTGGCGATAGCGAAGTTCGCTCCAGAAAGATTGCCATTTGGCTACGGGCCCTGGTTTTAATTACCAAAGCCCCTAGACAAGATGCAATCTAATTGACAGCCAAGTGCGGTTTGGGCTCACACCTTGAGAGTTCCGTACAAGCAAAGGTTTCTTTTTATGTGGTGATCACAAATTTGCGGATTTTGGACTTCTTTCTTGTGTATAGGTTTTGATTCCCCTGCGAAATAACAGAAAAGAAGGCTGAAACTGCGTTAACCTAGAAGATTGTTTTTTTTTACTTTATGCTTATTTTCAAGGGACCGCAGCTATAAGTATTTGATGTTAATGTCAACTTAATACCTCCTCGCGTTTCTGAAAAAAAGGTCTTGACAGACAGACGGACAGACGGACAACACAGCGATCCTATAAGGTTTCCTTTTGGTGTTCGAAACCCTAGAAATGTTCAACTTGATCATTTTTGTATAACCTACGCAGTACGCACAGATAGGGAAGCCCACGATTAAAATAATCGATAAGTAAAGCTACAAATCTAAATTGGAAACGATTGTTGGGAACTTCTAACAATGGCCTACGAGTTTTAGAATTCAGACACAAGGCGGATTAAAATTCAGTGGCTTCCATTTATACTTTGTTGCTGAGTGGGCATTAAAATGCGCGCGCATTAGAACTTTTTTATTTATTTTGGAGTGCTCAAAGGAGTTTCGGTATTTATGATCAGCGGATTTTACGTTTCGAAGTTATTTTGTTTTACACAGTGACCTAAAATAACTGGGGCTTTATTCTCTTATAGTCCGTGAGCCCGCCGCATATTTGCCTACGTCATATGACATCGCGATAAAATGCATGGCGTGGCACACGACGGAAAACTTGTACTGAGCGAAGATTAAAAGATTATCGCTCCCAAAATTAGCCTAAAGTTTGAGAAAATCTTAATTTCCATTCAAAATTTTTGTTTAATTTACGTCATGTGACATCAGTCAGAAAAAATGGCATCATGTAGTAGCCGTGAAATTTTAGAGCTAGTAAACGTAAGTCTGTCAGTTCCTAAGTGGTCGGAAATACTAGACGGACGGTGCCAAAATTGGTCACTGTATACTTTTTCTATGTCGTGTAACATCCAGACAAAAAATATGATAAAAGTTTCGAAATAATAACCTATGTGGCATACATACATGTCGGAGCGTGAGGTGATTGGCGGTGTTTATTTTGAAGTTTCGAGCTGCCACGATGACAGGCGTCATTCGGTTTTGACGTTTAAACATCACATCATACAGTTACGTCAAACTGTAGCTTTTTATCGAATTTAGTCGGAAACGTCAAGTAGTTTACTTGGGCATAGTCGATACGGCGGTACAGCACTTGTTTCTGTCATTTTCGTTTGACGGGCACGTAAGAACCCCGTGGAGTTGGTTATTAGGGATGGCGATTCTTTTCGAAAAACATCGATTTTTAAATCGATTCGAATCGTGACCTAATAAATTGATCCACAATAAAATCGAGGCCAATAAGATCGATTTCTGAAAAATCGATCTTTTTCTCAAGTTTTTGTTTATAATGTAATATAAATCTATTTTATTAAAAACAAGATACATATCATAGTTTAACGATCTCTTATCAGTAAAATCGGGTAATTCGATGATAAAAAATATATAAACGTAACTTTTTTTAATAAAGAGAAGCGACGGAATCCAAACATACAGCCATCTCGCGAGTTTTTGAATAATTAACCCTTTAACCGGCAACCGGCAGCACTCTTTTAATACGGGTACATTCAATTAATTGTAAATACTTTTTTGGTTTATACCGAAAAATAAAATAACCGATTTTCAAGGGAGAAATATCGATTCACTGAATCGATACAGTACTACATATCGATTTAAAAAATCGATCTTTTTGGCTACAAAAATCGATTCTTCGATTAATCGATCTCAGATCGCCATCCCTATTGGTTATGGCCGGAGTGCCGACACGAATGGTTGTGTGGTTGTGTCTTGTTGAGTTTTACGTTCCCGTATTGAACTTGCCGCGTTTCTTGACTGTAATCCGAAGCCATCCTGTTCACTGTTTGTTATTTTGTGTTAAATTGATTGTGATACTGAAAATAGACGTCTGTAATAACTAACTAACTATGAGCCTTCTGATAACGATCCCTCTTAGGTCTACGTCGTTATACATATAACTCAAAACCTTAGTACTGAATGTTCTCAATCTTTATACTTTCAATTCAATTTGAATCATTTTTATAGTGGCAGAATTTCCAAGATTGTTGGTTGTACAAATTACACATTGCCTACGAACTTAAATGAGTCGACTGCTTAAATGAGTCCGCCTAACTTTATTGGGTTTCTAACAAGGAAGGTCATCGTTCCTTTAAAATAAATACTTTTTACCATTTCACAGGAAAATATTGTAGATATTGTGCCTCGAGCAACAAAACACGTTCAGATACATATTTAATTAAATAACAAATTTTCTGGCTCACCGAATACTTTACCGCCCATAACATGAATCATAAATTCTTATCAGTGTTCGTAAACAAAGTCCGTAGAGATGATGACGACATCAAGCAATACGCTTACAATCGTAAAGAGGCCAATTCTAGCAATTTCTTATGCCTTTCGTTAATGTTGCAGGCAATTTACAAACCAGTCATTTTCCTCTTCTACTTTTCACGGAAAAATAACTTTAGCTGCCATTTCAAGAGGGGAGGAGAATTACACCCAACATGGAGGTTTTTAGTCGAAAACATGTAATGATCTAATAGCCCATAAATTATCGCCTGTCGAAACCCGGACACACTGTTTGATCCCACTGCTGGGCAAAGGTCTCACCTCAACTATGAGGAGGTACAAGCCATACTCCACCACGCGGGCTCAGTGCGGATTGGTGAAGTGGTTCTCTTTGAGGCAAGTAACCAACCTTACTGTCAGATGTTATCAAGCCGCCCTAGGGCCTCTGACTAGGCTTAACGACTAATATCAGTAGATATTAGCCGGGACCAATTGCTTAACATGCCTTCAAAAGCACGGAGATGCTTGTCATGGACGTCACTTAAATGGTCGGAATGGTCACCCATCCAATCACGACCGCGCCGTGGGTTGCTCAACTTTGATATGACAACTAAAGCGCTGCCGCCACTGCGCCACAAATTTTCTTTCCTTGGGTGAAAGAAAATTTGTTAGAGCGTAATAGTATTAAACTCCCGGTTGTAATTTCCACAGCCACCCTATTTAAATAGTTATTCAGCAGCCAACCTCTTGAGCCACCTCCGTGCAACTTTATGATGGGTGCGCAATAAAGGCGTTCGCCATTAACACTAAAAGCCTCGTAAATTATACGCTTTATCTGTCTCCCTTCGCGACCATTTTTACTAACGGTACTTGTCGACGGAACCTAATGTTTTTGTCGAAGTCGCATTTGTAAATGAGTCTGATTTTTTTGTCGCTCGTGACATTTTTTGAGTGATTTTTAGCTCATACACATAATCTTTAATCTTGATGTTTGAATGATTTTTCTGTCTATTCTTGTAGTGTGAGGAATCAGTCTTCCAGTCATAATTTTATTTTATTTCCTTGTATGTTATATTTTATCTTTACAAAACACGAAATGAGGAATATGTTCAACTTAATTTCGCTCAAGGAGCTATAAAGTATTTTAACAAAATGATTTCCATTGATACCTTTCAAAAGGAGTTTTATAGATAAGTTCATAGATAAATTAATTATAATAAATATGAATATGTACAAATACAAAACAAACAAAAAAGTTATGTACAATTTTTTTACAAATAAAATACATGGCCCAAACCGCCGTCCAAGGACCGGGACATCGTCCCCAGAAGGCTGGCTGCATTTCCTCGTTAAGTGCATATTTTCATTTTCCTATTTTTATGTACCGTCGGCAGCACTTCAGGTTACCCACGTGAACTACGAAAACAGTTTTTATTACTTAGGGAAGAGAGACGGTCTCAAGGTCAAAGTGGGGTAGTCTGACGTGCGACCGTGTGTATCTTCTTAAATAACATTTGATGAAGATGTTTTTCACACTTGTTTATCGAACCCAGGGCCTCCGATCTTCTATTCCATTACCGACAGTAATAATCTAGATTTAACTAGTCTATACAGGATGTTGGCATAAACTGTCTTAAGGGAGTGAATATAGCCATCACCCCCTACAACTTCTAAGTACTATGGAGACATTACCGAAATCGTGAAAAAATAATTTGGCGCTCCAAACATTGCCATCAAGGTAGCAGAATTACCTATTTGTACCTATAAAGGACCAATTTTTTTTTAGATTTTGATCATGACCTTGAAGTAAAAGTTGTAGGTATTAGAATAAGACTGTTTACACTACCCTGTGTACACAACCGAAGCTAGGTGAATTCTAAAATGTAAAGTTTAGTCGTTATTGGAGTGTAAGCTCTTTTTCGCGCTTTTAATGAGTCTAAATCTACTTTAAAATGTTTTAAGGGTTCCGTGATTTTCCAAGTTTCCACTCCCGGTAACAGTATCTTACAAATTACGTAAATTTTCCGCTGATTAGAATGTATGAACAAAGTTATAATTAAGTTTTTGTTACGTCATGCAAAATAAAGCTGTGGAAAGAAATATTGTTCTACCCTTAGAATAAGGTTCTACCATAATTATCTCTATATCATACCACGCGTAAGACGGCGGACTTAAGAATCGTAGAAGACGTGTGGGTTCGAATCTCGAGCGGTGACGAAAACTTTTTCCATTTGTTTTTTTTTGTGTATTTATTCAAGTTTATAGCTTTTTTTTAGTTTTTACAATAGGATTTACGAATTATAAAGTTTTTTTTATTACATAGTAGGTAACCAAGCAAAGCTCGGTCGCCCAGAAACATAAAATCACGGAATACTGCATTTGCACTCAAAACTGATGATATCTGCTTCTTGCGCTCCCGGTGCAGTTAGAATTGCATCTAAAATCGTGAAATGCTTTCAGTGCAAAAATATCTCCCGAGAGATGCATTACTTCCAGCTGCGGCTGATATACATTTTTCATTTAAATAATATACGCCAGATCAAGATTTATTAGCTAGGTGTAACCTCCATTATAAGCAGACCTCTAACTAGAAAGAATACCGGCAAAGTAATAGTTCAGCAGGAACTATATAATTTGACTGGAAGCCTTATGTGTCTGCTAGTATTGCACAAAGGCACGAAGATGCGAATTAGCTATTAGCAACTTTATTTCTAACATTGTGTTAGAAATAAGAACCCTACTAATTCTGCAAGTCTCTCCATCTACGTCTTATTTTTATTGGTGGCGAGCGAACATAATACTTGCATGCCTGTCTTTAGACTGCAGTTAAAAAGTTAAAAAAAAAAATATTTTTTGTAAAATACAGATGGCGAGTGGCGGGACCACCATATAAGCCAAAAAGCCCGGCTTGCCTTAGTGTCAAAAAATAAAAAAGATCGAACACATTTTATTTACACTTAAATTTTCGCGCGTGCATTAATTCTTAATCGAAACTTGAGTGAAAACGCGACACGTAACGCCATCTAGCGTGCGAGCAAACAAACCCGCGTTTCGCGCGCGATTTCAGAACGTTATCTAGCGTCTCTCTCGCACCAGTGGGCTTCTTATGAGGCTTGCTTCACGACTCCGGACGCACTCTTCACACATATGCGAAAGTGTGTAAAAGACGTATAACTACCGGTAAGTATCTATAGTCGGTCAGTATAAAGAATTAAGCCGGGCTTTCAAATGAAGTTTGTGCAAGTGCGAACTAAATGCGGGCGGGAGTAATGAATGAATAGGGTTTGTTTATGACCGAAAGAGGCGAACTTCACGTATAATGTCAGTCAAGTGAGAGTTTGAGGAAATTTCGTTGTGTTTTTGCTAAATTGTATGAAAGTTTGTTTCATTACAAAATGAGTGCCGCTAGTGATAATAACATTGTTCCTTGTGAAGGTTTGAAATGTGTGCAAGTGTTAACAAGCGGGGCAAGGTAAAATCTTTAAATTTTGCTGAAAAAACAACTCATAGCTTCGCCAAAGCCGACACCGGATTTGAATATTTCGCAAACAAGTAAGTCTCACAAGAGACAATTTAACAGATCAGTTTATAAAACTCATTGGTTAGCTGGCTGCTCGCATTCAATAAATTATTTTGTTGGTGTTGCATATTTATTTACAACTGGTTATGACGACTTAAATAACTTATCAAATGCCATAAAAAGGCATCAAAATTCTCAGAAACACATGAACGCTGTTATTTCATTTAGCAATTTTGGTAAACAACGTATTGCAACATCTTTGTCTCGTCAGTTGTTGGACGAAATATCGAAACATAATTCGCGCGTCGATCACAACCGTAGTGTTTTTCAAAGACTAGTTGATATTGTTTGTCATTTGGCACAGCAAGAACTGCCTTTTCGAGGACATGATGAGTCCGATACCTCATTAAATAAAGGAAATTTTTTAGAACTACAAGTTCATTGCTTTCTAAATATGATCTTGTCCTGGAAAAACATATGCAACACCAAGACAGTGGCAAATCGAGGCCAAGCTATTTATCTAACAGAATTCAAAACGATATTATACATTCTGTAGCTGAGGTAATGAAATCTCGCATTAAGTACGAGATTAACATTACAAAGTTTGTTTCAGTTATTATTGACGAAACGCCTGACGTTAGTAACAGGGAACAACTGTGCATAATTCTTAGATATTATTTTGGCAATGATATTCATGACCGCTTTTTAGGATTCATTAATGTGACTAAAAGTCGCACAGCAGATACACTCTGTAAAGTAATTTTAGGAGCACTTAATGAACACGACTGCACCGAAAAACTCGTAGCACAAAGCTATGACGGTACTAGTATAATGTCGGGCGTAAGGAACGGAGTCCAACAAAAAGTTAAGGAAATTTGTCCTCAAGCTATTTTTATTTGGTGCAATGCTCATATTTTGAATTTTGTATTATCCAAATCATGTGGCAGGATTGGCGAAGTGAGCTCGTTTTTCTCAGCTCTTCAGGCTTTGATAAATTTTTTTAGCAACAGTACAAAACGTGCTTAATTTTATGATAAATATTGCAGCAGAACACTGCCTCACATTTCTGCGACACGTTGGTCATATTCATCGCGCATTGTAAACACAGTTTTTGAACAGAAAGAAAACTTAATTGATTTGTTTACGGATATGTCTGACAATCCGCAGGACTGGGACGGCGATACTATTTTGTCCGCAGAGAACTTTTTAAACACGTCGTGTTCCTTCAATTTCAATTTTTTTGTTTCGATTTTCCATCCCATTTTTGAAAAAACCGACTGCCTGTATAATATTATACAAAAATCGCAGGTTGATGTCGGTTATTGCTCTGAAAAAATTAAAGCCTTTGATGCATGGCTACGCACTGAATTTCTAGAGCAGTTTGATAGTATTTACGAAAACGCGATTAAAAACAACACAGCGCCTCGTTTAAGACCTGTCTAAGTGTCACCTGCGCGCGAACGGAGTACAAACGACTCTTTGTTCAAGTTGTTGACAACATATCTTCTGAAATTAACTCTCGGTATTCAGAAATTTTTAAATTGCAATTTTTCCAATTGTTTAACAACAAATTGTATGAGAAATACCGCTCACAATTTCCATCAGATGCACTTGATTCATTATTAAGTATTTACGAAAATCGTTTTGACAAACAAACTTTAAAGAATCAATTAATTTGTTTCTATTCCTCTCCTGAATTAAAAGAGCGCAACGTTTGCGATTTAATTGATTTTATTAATGAGAACAGTTTAGAAGACGCCTTCCCCCAGCTTTTAAAACTTGCACATTTAGTTGTAACTATTCCAGCCACGTCATCTTCCGCGGAACGTGCAGTCTCGTCTTTAAAACGTATTCATACGTATTTGCGTAACACGCAGGGTCAAGAGCGCCTTTCCGAGTTGTCTATCATCGCGATCGAAAAACGGCTGTTGGTAGTAATATGCCTTAAGTGTGCTTTGACTAACTCGCAAGAAGCCGAAAGAACTGAATGTATTAGAGGTATGAAGAAAGAGTACAGTGAAACATGAAGAATCAAGTAATTTCATTTCAACAACAGCAGTGCTCATTTTCAAGAATCAAAAAAGACCATTAATTTGTGCCGAAGCTGTAGCTTGGCTTGCCCTGTCGCGATACCCCAGGCACGCCACTGCAGATGGCGACCTCAATCAGAATGCAGTTTGGAAATTTGAGACCAAATGTAAGTAGTGTGCATCTGTGAAAGTTAATTTACTGTGCATAACGTTATTCAGCTAAAAAAGTACTCAACAGCAGCAAGGTCACACCTTGCTGACAATGCAACGCCTCACCAATACCTTCAAAAAATCGGCCATTTGATTACTACAGTCAAAGACAATAGAAGAGTTGAAAGTTACTCTTCAATACAAATGTTAATTTTTATCTTATATAATAAAAAACCGGCCAGTTTAAATAAGGTTTTATTTTATTTTATTTTGTAGGAAAACAAACAGCCTTTGACCCACCTTTAATGAATCATTTTTGATAGAGACGTCCAAAGTATAGCTTTAATGGTGTAATCGTCACCTTCCTATGAAGTCAGATTTTAGGTAATTACAAGAAATTGAATTACATAATGACTCTCTTTGTCGTCTTATTTCGAGCGAAAACTGAGGAGTAATTTGAAACCAACTTTAAAAAACTTTCAGAGCCTTCCAATTTGAACCCTAACCAATAAAACATAAGGGCCATACATGCTTTGAATTCGTGCGCTTGATAAACTTTGCGAATGCTCGAAGATTTCAACCGTTCGATATAATTTATTATTAACGCAGGTATTTCTACCCTTTCACAGAGTTTAATTACTTAGTTGAGTTAATGTTAAAGTCATCGTAATATTTTCCGGGCGGTAATACATTAAAATTGAACAGCTTACGTCGCGTGAGTCGCGTCGTTGCACAGTTTTCTTTACTTCAATTTTAGCAAGAGGATTATGAAGATGTTTATTTATTTATTTAAGCTTAATTGCACAACTAAATTTTGTACGAAAGGCGGACTTAATGCCAAGTGGCATTATATACCAGTCATATATTTGGGCTAAGCAGAGATGAGAAAGAAGTTAAAATGCTTATGTTTAAAACAGCCAAAAAACACTCTTATCTAAATGTATAATAAATAATATATATTAGGTACATACCTCTGTTTCCTGATATTTTAGTTTGACCAAGTTTAGTATCTCGTCTACGTCAGAGCCATACTAAGTAAGTGCTAAAATCAACGAGACTATCGAGACTTTGCTACTATCTTTATCTTGTGTCACTGTCATTATCTTTTCGGTGATCTGAGTAGTACTTACTGTCCTTAGTGCTTTAAGAACAAAACACTTGATGTATAATTTAGTTTCATTCAAGAGGTGTAGAAAAGTTGCTATTGGCTGTCACTATATGGGATATAAGTCAATGTAGCATGTCTCAAAAATGTACTTACCGTTATTAAGTACATATCAAAGCCATACCGTCCAAAGCATTACCCCTAGCCTTAATCTGCAAACTTGTAGGTCAATGACACGAGCCTAAGTCCATACTGTGCCTAAAACATAATTGCTGTTTCTACACACCATTTAGAGCACTAATGCCTGTGTTATACGTACCAGAATAGTATGATATACAGTTAGAATGTGAAGAGGGAGCGATTACGGTTGAGGCTCTACTTTGTAAGACGTTGCCCATATACATTGTGTTAATTTAAACAGTCTTATTAATTAAGGGGGTGGATAGAGTGTGGTGAGTATTGCGCCTAAAAACTAACACACCACTGTGGTGCGGGGAAAAAATATGGCGGATGCAGCCTTAGGCGTGGCTGTGGGTGATAATAGAGTGGACTGTATTTTGCGGGGAATATAAATAAGATGGATTTTCCTTTAGAAGATGAAAATAAAGAGAAAGGGGCAACGATAGCAGGTTGGAAATGGAAGCTCACCTCGAGGTCTTCTTACATATGCCTTCCAAGACACGTGGGCGGCCACCCAGGTTACACAGCTTTCCTGTCTCTTCTGCGGTGTATCTTCTTAAAGTCTTTCGCAACTCTTCGATCACATAAATACGCACAACACAGAGATGCACAATAGTCATGAGGTTGGTTCAATCACACACGATCCGAGTGCCTAGTACTTTGAGAGCGCGGTGTACTGGCGACTGTTGCGGTTACGATTTCGTACGTTACTAATGTATGGCGTTTCGTTCGGTGAGCGGGAAATGGAAAAATAGGAGGAGATACATATAAAAATAATAACACCTACCTAACCACTTTGATTTAACAACGAAACCCAACATCCCCCCGGCCTTGAAGTTACCCTTCAAAGGAAAGAGAGAAAAATTAAGCTCTACATAGTGAATGTAGAGCGAAGCGGAATGATATATAGCGGGTGAATAAGCAGTTAATTTAAACTAGAGATGGAAAGTATAACTAAAAAGTTAATCTATATAAAAGAGTCTATATAAAGACCAAATGAAACTAAAAGGAGAGAAAAAAAATTAAACTTAATAGTAAGGTGACTCTACTGAGTCGGACAAAGTCGGGTTTAGGATTCGACCGGAAACAAATATTACATTTATGTATGCGTTGTCTAACTATACGTCTCGCGGATATAATCCAATATTTTGATTTTATTAAAGAAATTAACAATTGCGGTCCAGCATGAAAGTTGTCGCGGTGATAAAAATCAATTAAAAGTTCTACAATACGTCCTTGTTTAGGTAATAAAATAGGGTGTTTAGAGGAGTAGTCTAACGACGAGTTCGATAAGCGACCTCCGACGCGTAAAAGTCCGTTACATAAAAATGGAAACAATTTCACTAACTTAGATGAACACGGTTTGTTATTAGTCAAATTAGTAATATCATCAGAAAAATGCTGTGTCTGCACAGCTCGGATAATATTTGTTTCAGCGATATTTAAATCTTCAGCTGTGATAATTCTATTACGCGGCAATTTTTTGATAAAACGAAGAACATACACGGTTACTCGAATGAGTTTGTTCCACGAGGAACATCTTGCAGCAAGGAATATAAGTGGGTTATTATTATTAAGTGCGTGACTACTCACATGAGACAAAGTTTTTTCTTCTGGTAGCGGTGTGCGTTTTGGTACAAATTTTTGTATAGGCCAACTTTGAACGGGCAACGAAAGCAAAGACGGGCCCTTAAACCATAACTCATTATTTACAAGTTGGGAAGGTGTGAGACCACGTGACTCACAGTCAGCGGGGTTTTCACAGCCAGCGACGTGATACAAATTATCAGCCGATATATTTAACTGAATTTGCGAAATGCGGTTAGCTACATAAGTGTCGAACCTATGAGGCGAAGCGATCGACCAACAAAGCGCGACCTCAGAGTCTGAAAACGCATAAATATCATCAATTTTATGTCTCATTGACAAAGTATCAAATACTTGTTTTACAAGTCGTGAAAGTAAAAGAACACCATTCAGCTCTAAACGGGCGAGAGTAATTTTAGGTTTAGCGGATGCGACTCGCGATTTCGAACACACGAGTGTAATAATAGGAGGCTGATTGCCATTTACAACGTGTAAGTATATTACACAGCCGTATGCGGATTCACTTGCATCAGAGAATGCAACTAAAGAAACTTTGGAATTATGTTCTATACCCATATGACGCGGAAAACTAAGGTGACTAATTAGTGGTAACTCGGCCAAATATTGTTGCCATAAATTAACGAAGCGGAAAGGAGAAACATCGTCCCAATCGAGTTGGAGAAGCCAAAGTTCTTTTATAATTAATTTAGCGTACAGAATGACTGGTCCGACGAGCCCTAAGACATCGTACAGACGAGCGGTAGCCGATAAAATGGCGCGTTTTGTACAAACGGGGGATGGACTCGAAATGTCAAAAACAAAACTATCTTGTGCGGGTAACCAGCGCAAGCCTAAAATCTTAAATGTATTTCCAATATCAAAGGAAATAGATTCAGAATGTCGGTGCGATTCAGGTATGTGCGTGAGAAGTTCGAGTGAATTCGACGACCATTTGACCAAATCAAACCCACCGCTTTTGAAGAGATGGATCAACTCATCAGCTGTCTTAACTGCTTCCTCAATAGAAGAAGCAGAAGAAGCAAGATCATCCATATACACGTCTCTTTCGAGAACGGCGGCCGCCTTAGGCCACTGGTGCCGTTCGTCGCTGGCGAGCTGACGCAGCGTGCGAAGCGCCAAAAATGGCGAAGATCGAAGTCCAAATGTTACCCGAGTGAACTCAAACACTTCAAGCGGGTCACTATTAGAAAAACGGTATAAAATCCGTTGAAATTTGCGGTGCGGAGCATTTGTAAAAATGCATAAATACATTTGTTTTACGTCGGCAAAAAATGCAATACGAACATTCAATAAAATGTGAAAAATATCAGCCTGTAGATTTTGACCACTGTGCAAGATATCGTTTAATGACAGACCAGTGTCAGTCTTGGCACTGCCATCGAGGACTGGACGGACCTTAGTGGTCGCCTTGTCGTCGCGAACTACAGGGTGGTGCGGTAAATAAAATCCTGGGGATAGGCACTCCTCAGGTGCGGTGCGGGTGAGAATACCTTTATCGAGGTAATCTAAAATAATATTATCATATTTTATTTTGAGATCAGGATTTTTTGCGAATTTATTCTCAAGAAACAAAAACCGTTTCTTAGCGGTGATAAAAGAATTACCTAAATTATTAGGATTATCTTTAAAAGGAAGATCAACAGAATAGCTGCCATCAGAATTACGAACAGTCGTAGAAGCGTAAATATCCTCACATTCTTGCTCATCTGGACTTAAAAAGGTGCGCGAAGGCATCTCCTCAACGGCCCAAAATCGCTCGACAGCTTCGTGAAGCGGGTCCTGAGTGAAAGCACAGAGCGTGCGCGAAGCGGGTAGCGGGTTAACAATAGGCGCGTCACCCATAATTAGGTAACCTAATGTAGTTTCAAAGGTGGAGGGCATATTACAATCAGAAGATTTAATTCTGTCAAAAAGTAAAATTTTACAATATAAATTCACACCTAAAAGCATATCTATTGGTCCGGGCTGAGAGAAGATATCATCAGCAAGCGGTAGATTTTTATACAAGAAACTAATAGCGGCTGTATCGACGTGCGAGTCCGGCAACTGTGACGTAATGCGATCAACGATCATAGGTTGCACAGAATATACGCAACTATCATCAAAGCGAGATGTGAATTTGAGTGAGGTAATACCTATAATTTTTTGACATGTTCCTCCTATGCCTTGAACTTCCGAAAAGCGTGTTTGTTTATTTATAGAAAGCGATAGTCGCTTGCAACAATTAGCAGTAATATAATCACTCTGAGAGCCTGGATTAATCAGACATCTCAAGTAGTGAGTGCGGTTAAAAGTATCAATAACTTTAATTTTAGCGGTTCCTAATAAAGTAGTAGTTTGCAACCGATTAACTCGATCATACGAAACTGTACAAACCGAAGGATTATTATCGTTACAAACGCGATGCGGTAAATTATTATTGACTATATCTGGACTAGGAGCAGACGAACATTGTTGAGTCATGCTCAGGCCAGCAGTGCAATCGGCAGGTAGGGCGTGCGAGGCGCCCGCGCTGCGAGCGGGAACAATAGCGGGGTCTGACGTCACCGCGCCGATATTGCAATTAGATTTTACGTTTGAATTAAAATGCAGTAATGAATGATGTCGCATAGAACAGTGCGAACAATTATGTTTAGACGTACAAGAAAATGTTTTGTGCTTCACACTTAAACAGTTGTTACAGAACGAATTTGTTTTAATTAAATTATATCTCTCATTCGGAGTCAATTTCATAAAAGAAGAACACGAATATAAATGCTCGTGTTGTTTACTATAGCACAGAGCGCATTTATTATTATCAATATGCGAACCTAAGTCCGTATTGACAAAAGATTTAGTTAAAGGTGAAGGGGTGTGCTTATTGCGTTGTAAATTATAATTAACCGGCTTATGATTTGTATTAGGTGAACGAGATAAAACTTTACTTTGTTCTTTAATAAATTCAATTAAATTATGATAAGTAGGTATTTTATCTTTACGGTTTTTGATTACGGTACGTAATCTCAAATAATTTAATTGTTTCTGAATCTAGTTTTTGTAGTGCTAAATGTAAGAAAATAAAATCATTTAAATCGTTAAGTTTTAGTTGTTTAAGTGCTTCTATAGAGGAATCGAAATTATTAATAAATGAGTCTAACCCGGTTGCGGTTGTACTAGAAAGCGGTTTAAAATGTAACAACTGGTTAAGATAAGCGGATGCGAGCGAACGAGGATCATCATATTTTTGAACTAAATTTTCCCATATAATATTATAATTATCTGCAGTCGGTGCCAACCCTGCGCAAACGCCCGAGGCTGGACCGGTTAGTTTGCTGACTAGGTAAAAGACGCGTTCATTATCAGTGAGCGAAGTGTTATCGTGGATCATGCTTTTAAATTGTTGATAAAACATTGGCCAATTCCTAGCATCTCCATCGAATGATCTGAGTTCGATAGGCGGAAGGTGGGGTTTCGATTTAGGAATAACTTGTTGCGGTTGAACAGAATATTGTTTTTCGTTATCAAATAGAACTTGTTTAATATAACAGTACATATCCTCGAATGACGTCCAAGAATCGTAATCGGCTTCAGATTCGGGATGCAGTTGTAAATTTAACATATTGTAAGAATCTAAAATATTTTGATAATCTGTACGTAAAGAATTAATATTAACAGCGATTGAAGAAAATGTTCGAATATACTGAGAATTAATTTCTGCCTTTTTAGCATGTTCAAAAATGTTTTGTACGCGTTTATAAATAACATCGCGTTTAACTAAGTAAATAGCTAACTGGTTTTTATTAACATCGAAACCTTCTTCAACAATACCTTCACTACCTCTTCTTTTAGATTTAACCATTGTAAATAGTTATAGTTAAATAGCGGTAAGTATATAGAAAACGAGTAAATTAGACAATAAATGAAATGAACTTAGACAGCAAAAAAATAAAAATAACCTAGTGTAAATATTACTAAGTAAATTAGAAATAAATCAATTCGAACGCGAATATAGCCAGTATCGAACTGATTAAAAATATCGGGACTAAAATAAAATAGCGGTAAAGAAAAAATAAAAACTAAAATTAACAAAAATAAAGCGGGGTAGAATAACTTCTTATGTGCGAGCAACGTACTTGTGCGATCGTAATGGCGGAGCGGATGACGTAAAAATGTAATCGAAATAATTACAAAATATTACAATAGCGGGAAAAATAAAATTATAAAAATATAATTTATGCTGAACAACGTAGTGCGGTGCGGAATAATAACGAAATAGCTGCCCAAGCGGGAATAAAAATATAAATAGGACAAACTATTTTAATTACGCTTTAGTCAATGCATAGAAATTATATTTTTACTTTGCGGATTAAACGAAATCGGATAAAATCCGGGAGAAGTGACCAAAAACAATGGTGAGTATTGCGCCTAAAAACTAACACACCACTGTGGTGCGGGGAAAAAATATGGCGGATGCAGCTTTAGGCGTGGCTGTGGGTGATAATAGAGTGGACTGTATTTTGCGGGGAATATAAATAAGATGGATTTTCCTTTAGAAGATGAAAATAAAGAGAAAGGGGCAGGGATAGCAGGTTGGAAATGGAAGCTCACCTCGAGGTCTTCTTACATATGCCTTCCAAGACACGTGGGCGGCCACCCAGGTTACACAGCTTTCCTGTCTCTTCTGCGGTGTATCTTCTTAAAGTCTTTCGCAACTCTTCGATCACATAAATACGCACAACACAGAGATGCACAATAGTCATGAGGTTGGTTCAATCACACACGATCCGAGTGCCTAGTACTTTGAGAGCGCGGTGTACTGGCGACTGTTGCGGTTACGATTTCGTACGTTACTAATGTATGGCGTTTCGTTCGGTGAGCGGGAAATGGAAAAATAGGAGGGTAGATACATATAAAAATAATAACACCTACCTAACCACTTTGATTTAACAACGAAACCCAACAGAGTGGATATCACTGAAATCGTAAAAAAATTGGTTCTCCACACATTGTTTTTTAATAACACAGGTCGCTGCTTTGTAAATTTTAAATTCGCTCGTAACACAAATAAACGTATACTTTCTGTTCAATAAAATAAAATCATTGAAGAGTACTACCCTGCTGACCCTGCCTGATAGCTAGCCAGTGGAGCAAACACATACCTATATGGGAATATAAGAATTTATTTGTGCAAAGCGCTTATAGTAAAAGTTGTGGGTATTGATAGTTCTATTCTGTAAAGTGGGCCTTATCTTACACAATTAGAATCAAGCCCGTTGTGATATAGATCACAGAATAAATAATCGTTATAGAGTAAGATCTCTGCATGCATGAGGGCTGCAGCCGGCGGAATGCTCGGCCGAAACGCAAGCGTTAGGCCAGTGTTACATTTGGAGTTCGGATTTGCTGCTAGAGCGAGCGAGCGCGGGCGTGGAGAAGAAAACCAAATGTAGGCTTTGTAGAAATGAGATAGGTTCCATTTTTGTTAATTTCTAGTAAATATACCTTACTCTTGCAACATGTTGTAAGCTGGAGATTTGATAACCTCATTTTTCCTGTAGTCTAGTAAATTGAAAAACCTTACTGTGACAACATGTTGTAAGCTGGAGAGTTCGATTTAACTTAGTGTAACGTTCTCATCTTCACACTTTAACCGTAAAACCGTTTCTACCGAATCGTTTTTTGAATGCGGTTCTCAGTGGCAAATGCAAAACTTATAAACACATATTCAGATTATTTGTACAGTTATTCATGTATTCATACACATTATAGAGTAAAACCGAAAAAGAATATGGAATAGGAAAAACCGTACATAATAGTGAAGTTGATGTAACTCTTCGATAATTGTTTTGGCGACCGTCTTGATGTAGTGGTTCGCACTCCGGGTTTGAAACCCGCAAGGAACAAAAATGGTTGTGTGATTAGCACGAACGTTTGCATATTATAAACGTATAAGTATGCATTTCCGTTATCCTAGTTCTCATGGCACAATCTCAAGCATTGTTTTAAGCTAGATTCTGTGTGAATTTTGGAACAATTATTAATTCAAGTTTAAATAAGAAACAAAACATTCGCAAACGGGTAGGACTTGAACCCACGACCTTTGGCTAATAGGGTCAATAAGAAAGAACACAGTGAGAGTTAAAAAAACATTGAATCTTTAATTTTGAAATTAAATTAATAATTTATTCATTTATTTACCCAAGTCCATTTCACTAAGTCCTCCCCCGAACTCCAGCACATGAGAAAATGCCTCGGATAATGTTGTGACGATTCGTGCGTCTCAACTTTTTGAGACATTGCAATAGCAGAGGCTGGGATATTTGCTCACTACTACTCGTATGCTGTCGTATGCTGAGGCTACTCTCATTCGGAATGGTAAAAGAGATTGAATTTAAGAAATATATAAACCTAGTTGTAAAGTATGTAGGCATACTTTGGATCTGATAATAACACACAGGCGGTAGTTTTTAATATTTTTTAACACTCACTGTGTTTTTTCTCATTTATATAACTTTTAATTAAGAAACCAAAAATTCGCACACGGGTAGGATTTGAACCTACGACCTTTGGCTAACCGGGCCAACGCTCTTACCAACTGAGCTACCGTGCAGTCCATCCAAAGGTCGATTCTGGAACCTTATAGGCATAGGCGGATTTACACCCTGTTTTGGGAAATCCCCCGATGACTCAGCTTAAAAAGCCTAACAAGCTGAATGTCTAATATTTAGTGCCTACAAAGCAATAAATCACCCCGCGAACATTATTGCAAACAGGTTCGGAATCATCATTCACACTTGTCGTGCCCTAACATTACATTGTATAAAGGGTGAATATGAAATTTTTTGGCCTGAGCTATCCAGGGCTATGACGGATGAAACCTTGAGTTAAACCATCATATCATGTCATAGGACAACAACACGTCAAGGTTAACAATGGGGTGTCTCGTGCTGTTATAATAGAACCAATAAAAAAGGTGTAGTCTGATGTTCTGGCCACTGAACGATGAAATTGATGTTCTTTATGTATTTTATTTACCAGTGCTTCATGAATATAATATCTACGAAAGGAATAAGTATCTACTATTATTTAACCTCGTGCTTACATTAGGATGTTACAATAGTTTTCTCGCAGCACCACAACAAATAACTTTAGTTCCAGCGCTACATGAGTGCTATAGGCTGCCAGTTAATAGGATGTTACTAGTCAGGAATGACCCATCTTCGGCCGATCGTCTCTTAGGTACCATTAGGTGAGATTACGGTCAAATGTCTGCCTATTAATTTAAAAAAAAGCGTACACAGCCTTACCTCTCACGATTCCCGTCCCCGTTTAACCCCCGCCACCGCATCCCGCAGACGAGGACTCAATTAAGCGGTCTTCCTTTATAACCTACACTTACATTTAGTGACTGGTCTCTCGAAACAACAACTAAAAAACACCCAACTACAAAAATTGAAATGGTCTTTTTACTGGCTGTCATTTGATACCCATATTGCTATGGTAATAAAAAAAAAATCCCCCCTCTCTTATTTTCATTTGCGGGCGCCATTTTTTAAATATATATAGCCTTTGTCACTTTCACAATTTCGTCAAATTCACTGACACCTCATATGTCAAAAACTGCCCAGCCGTTTGGGCTGTAGGGCGTGCAATTATACATACATACATTTTCGAAAAACATAACCCTCCTTCCGCAGTCGGGTAAAAAAATGTATAAGGCTGGTCTCATTTTGCGACTTTATCACTGACGAGTTCGCAATATGTAGGGTGGACGTAGCCAACGCAAACGTCGAGATCATTATCCGATTGTGATTTCTACCATAAACCCAGCTGAGCCTTTGCGGCCACCTCGAAATTCGTGTGAAATCTAGGGCGAGGATTATTCAGTATAGTAACTAAACCTATTTCAAGTCAGTTTGCAATATGACACATATACGCAAATCTGACGATCTGCAAAAGTAAGCCGTGCAATGTACAACTTTAAATCTGGAGTCAATAAAACCAATTATTTAAGAAAGTAAATATACAGTACTTACAATTCATTAACATGTATTAGATAATTTATGAAACTCCGTTGTATAATTAATAAAATAAAAAAATAATAAAAAGTATTTATTTGGCACAAATTACAGAGCAGTACATTTAGGATTATCAATAATCGCCTACACTAGGTGAAACCTGTATCGAAGGCAATTAAACTTCCAGTGACACAAAAACTAGACTGCTGCGTAACACTGCGTTACATGTTACATGGTATGAAGCAAAACTATTATAAAGTAAAATTAGGTTCACAAAACAATCAAAGTGAATTACTCTTTTAAAAGCGTGATGGCAAAAATGAAAATTATAAAAATAAAAAATATTATTTTTTATTATTGTATAATAAGAAGTGACTCGGTTTCGTCATAATCTAGACTTAGTAAATATTTAGTTAGTTTTTCCTTACAATCTTTAGTGGCCAATGGATGAATATTTAAAATTTTGTTTACTCTATTAAGTAAAAAAGGAGCAAGAAAATCTTGTTGTCTCTGAGCATACACTGTATTGCATTTTTTAACCGGACAAACTTTATCTTTTCTGCGTTTAGCATTATACAACTTCCCATCGAATGGTGTTTTAGAGTGTATTTTCAGAACGGCAGTGAGTATAAACAACTGTCTTACAGTAAGTATATGGGCTTCAGAGTGCAGTACTGATGTGGGATGTCGATAACGTTTAAAGCACATAACTTTCAAAAGCGACCTCTGTGCACGCTCAAGCTGAATGAGATGGGTCTTGCATGCACCACCCCAGGTGTCAATGCAATATTTGAGAAGAGATTGCGCTAGCGCAATGTAGACTTTTCTGAGAAGGTCCTTATCTTAATTGTAACAACTACTTCTCATTCTCCAAAAACAGTGATTTACATAACCTTTACAAGACATAAAAACAAACTTGCTGTTCCAAACTTCAGGCTTCAGGAGGCTGCGGGGGGAGACCTGAAATTATAGTATAGATAAACTTAATGAATATACACATTGTAAGTATTTTCGTATGAAGAAGTAGTCACTGGAACTACTGGACAGATTTTGAAAATTCTTTCAGCAATAAAAAGCTACATTATTTCGGTGTAGGCTATGTTTTATTTTCAAGTTGCATCCTTGCAAAGTTAGGGCGAATTACACCCTAACATATTGTCATTATGAAGCTATAAATAATTGTATTGAATTACTCCTCAAATATTACAGTGCCTGGGCGACCGAGCTATACTCGGTTACTATTTAATTAAAAACTCTTTATAATTCTTAAGTCTTAATTTAAAACAAAAGTAAAAAAAAAATCGTTACCGAGCGAGGTTTGAACCCCAGACACATAGTATTTTCTGCTATACTAACCCTTATTTCTAAGTCTTATTGTATACTAACAATTGGCCCCTAGTTGGCAAAATAAATATATGTAAACTTTATTATTATACTACCATCCATCAGTCCTACGTCTTATGCACTCGACCACGACGCTCATGCTTAACGGAACATGCGAAATTAGCGACCATATTCTGCGTCAAACAATGCAAAAGAAAAACACATGAGAACTCGAAAACACGCGTTTTCCCGAACATAAGACAAGAATATATCGATTTTTCACCCGCAACAACCCCCTCATACAAAATTTCAGCGAAATTGTTAGAGCTGTTTCCGAGATCAGAAATAAAAATATAATAGTAAATTAATTTGTTTCTTTTTTTAGAAGCGCGCGCTTTTTTCATTCCATTCCGGCTAAATTCTTGCCTGCCAGGTTCAAATTTCATGTTCTCTTTGGTGCGGGACGGGCTAGTGTGATCACGCCTACGAACTCTTATTCGAAACTCAAATCACTTTACCGGAGCGTAATGAAATTTCATACAACATTACGTCCCATGGGATGCAATGACTCACTTTAAGTCAGGTTTGCATGACGTGTAATTGAACATTCCCGAGTAGGTAGTGTGAAAATATATAAATTAATATACAAGAATTGCTCGTTTAAAGGTATAAGACGTTATTATCACCAGTCCTCATTTACCATATATAATATGTTTTGCCCTAAAACCCTCTGTTCCGTGTGTGGGTGAGAAAAGCTTCTTAAACGTACATCGCGTTATTTCCTGCGGCCCAACTCCTGTTGACGATGTCCGTATTTTCGAGTCTAGACATCACACTCGTTCGCGTTGTCATTCTGTCTTGAGTGAAAGGGACGGCTACATACGAAAATACTGGCATCGTCAACCGGAGTAAGGCCTCTGCACGGGAGTCGTTATGTGGAGCAACGCGTTCCGTCAACGCTTAGAATTCAGCTCGAGATTCAACTTCCGCATTTTAAACGGTAAAAAATTTAATCCGTAACTCCTTTTGGCATGGAAATCGTTTGGTGAATGGCAGCAAAATGCGTATTAAAATGGGTGTCGTATCGATTATTTTTATACCACAGCAGTGTACAAATGTTTTCATGAGTGTACATATAGCCAGAATGGACGAAAATCGGTGGACAAAACGGTTATGGAGTGGCGACCATGGGCCAACACGCGCGATCGAGGCCGTCTACCACTTCGTTGGGTCACGGGGTCTCATCACGAAGAAAAATTTTTTGATTTCAAATTTTTTTACTAGATGGCGACAAGTGTATCATCTGGTTATTGATGTTGTTTATAAACTTAAAATAACAGGGAAATAGGCCCTTAAACTATCAAAACAAAATTTTAAACAGCCCCTAAAATACAAAAAACATAATATTATGTAAATTTTCCTGGAATTTCAATTTAATGAATCATGTCTAGCACTTCTGACGGAATAAAATGGTGCCACATTGCAGACAGGATATTTGGCGAGAAAAGCAGGTGTATAGATGGCGCAGGTGTTTTGCTAGCTGTGTAATTTCACCCTAGAACCTAGAACACACCTATTGCATAAATCAATTTATATATTCGCTTAGGTGGTTGATAGTCGGCGTAGCGCAGTGCGCAGCCGATAGTTATTTTATTAAGAGACATAAATCTGATAAAATCCGATTCGAAATCTCCGTCATTTTAAAGTGTGCTTGATGTACTTTTCAATAACTTTTTAGAACCCTCTGATGCCTGTGCGTTCCATATTTTTTTACCACTTACCTAATTATTCATCAATTAATATTTTTGTTTAATGTTGTAATAAGTAGGTACTTAGACCCCGTGCCCGCGCGCCTTCTGAAGCACACTTAAAATTTTCAATTTAATGTGTAGTGCCTAGCACATCAAATTAATAATTTCCGTTTCGATCTATACTTGATTACAACTGCATAAGATGCTGCAGTATTTCCCTTGACGTGCTGTCTTCTGTATCGACCTAAGTAGGTAGGTAAGTAATATGGCCCGCATTTGTTGCATGAAAAGAAACAGTTATTATTTTTGTCAGTTGGTTTTTTTTCTTTACTCTGTCTTGTGTGTTGTGCCAAATAAATGTTTTCTATTTCTATTATTTGAGTACCTACATCCTACAGTACCTTCTTACATTTTTGTAATTCGTTCACGGACACTCAACACCCGCAGGATTGAAATTACAATAGAAAAAAATACAATGTCTGGCAGTGTCCGTAAATGTACTCAAATAATTGCATTCCATAACCAAAGAACCGAAAAACTGTCTTAAAAATGTCGATTACATTACAGTTGGTAGCACGTCAAGTTACACATTGGAACCATGAAAATAGCTTTTATTACGTAAGAAATAAAGGCGGTCTCACACCATCAAGTAAAGAGTCTGACCTGCGACTGTGTTTCTTTCTCTAAAAACAACTCTCGCTCGTAGGTACTTAAATCGTAAACTGCAGGATTATTCAGAGTATTATCCGTCTCGCTTGCACATCAGTTCTCTCACTCGTAACACAGATATTATAATGCTCATAATAAACTGAAATCCTGCTAATCAGACTAAAGGCCCTTAACATTTTATAATAGGCTTTAGTCCTCAAGGAAATGGGTTGAATATTGCATAATAAGCCAATAGCGATAAGGGCCAAAACTTGCATGTTGCACTAGATTCATATTTTCGCCCAAGTCGTTCGACGTGGTTGTAGCGCAGCACATAGATAGCAATGGTTTAAGTCGACTTTTCAAAACCTCGTAGATTCTGTTTTTGTTTTGGCAAGCTCAGACAGTAATTATGCTCAAAATGTTTTTTTACTTACTTTTCCTATCAATTTCATTAATGCTTACTTAATTCATATTCATAATGATAATGGTGTAAATATAAATGTTTTTGTTCAATGTAATCAAGATTTTGTACATTTTTTTTTCGGTACGGGATAGCTAGACAGCGCCATCTTTTAAAAAATATGACAGTACTAGGTGAGAGTTAGTTTGCTAACAAAGCATCCAACAAGTTGCTGTTATAAGCACGTCCGAGAGTAATATAGGGGCGCAGAATTGCTAGCTAGCTAGCGCCATCTTTGGATGAATATAGCAGTACGATTTTACCCGTACGGCCCCGCGAGTTACGGCGGCCCCGTTTTCATATGGGCGATGAGGCATCTGTACTCATGTATTATAATATCTGTGGTACAGGTAAAACACAATACTCCTGCTCCAGGATTTCCTATCGGGTCAATATAGAAAACCATTCAATATCTCTCCGTGACCTCACTCGGCTAGGGCCCATTGAAAATCAGAGCCGTGGCACCTGGCGGGTCACGACTTAAGCTGAGTGGGGCCCTCTTAATAGACATCACAGGCGCACAACTACACAGTCCGACTGGTTTAGCTAAATTGTTATTTTACTGTTGTTGTTGTTTTGTAATCGTGCCTTTTATAATGTTTATCTTTATGTGTTGTGATGTCCATTTATTTAAAAAAAAAGTTTTTTTTTTCTTTGTAAACCATATGAAAACATTGGAAGAGCGTAAGAAAAATAAGATATACTCGTACTTGCTTGCATATAGTGTTGTTCCCCTCATTGGTCTAGGGGTTAGCACGCTGGCTTTCGTCTAAGAGGTTCACTCCCGGGTTGGGCAATAATAGATTTCTAGGTTTTTCTGTCTTTAAATAACTATGAAACAGCCTCAGAAAGTACGCGAAGCTTCCTTTAATTAATATTCACTTTATTCCATCATTTTCAAAGGTGCGTTAAATAAGGAAAGGCTTTGTGCGCAGAGGGAGTGTGCACCGGAAGCGGCCAAAGCGGGGCGGATGTGACGTCACTACGCCACGCACCCGCGTACCTATAGTCGTTGTTCTAATTTTGAAATTCCACGAACAGTTGACTGGGATGGTGAAATAACGGATTTTCGACAGTGTCAGATATACAATACTTAGGTACCACAGATTTCCTAAATAGCTGCACTTATGAGAAAAAACAGCGCAGATCAAATATCATTATTACAACTTTTAGCCTTTCCATATTTAACTTACTTCTGGGTCACGATGGCTTAAATTTGGCCTCCCTTGTTTTTTATTTAACAATGTTACAAAAACACTCTATTTCTTTGAGCATTCCTGAACGCATAATTAAATTGATGGATCATTGATTTACTATAGGGTAACGGTTTAAAAATGTAACTGATGAGAAAACATGAACAAGGTAGAATATCAATAGCTTCATTAAAATTCTAAAAGTACGGTAGTAATTATTCAACATCGGGCGGTTACCGGAATATCGATATTATTTTATAAAAACTCCATTCTGCAATAAAAATAGTATCGGAATCGGTTATGTTCTCTAAAACTAGGTCATCCGATATAATTCTGTTGCTAGAATAGCAATTCTCGATAGCTGGAATTCTAGGTAACTATTGATACATGATGGCAAAAAATAATTATCGCGTCAGGGTTTTATCTATCATCTATCCATGCATTTATTTAAAAACAAAAACTGACTTACTGACTGACATTAACGCACATCCCTAATTACTAGAATTAGAAACTTGATATTTTGCTTCGTACTTCCTTTATAGTGTAGGTGAAGAAATATGAAATTGTTTTTGGTAGTTCGACTCTTATATGGGTAAAAAGAGTTATGTTTGTATAAAACTGCGTCAGATTTGAAGCTAAATCGATAAAAATTGGAATTCAGCTATTTGGTTAGGAATTATGAAAGACCAATTACAGGCATCTTGAAAATTTTACCTCCAAGGAAGTGAAAAGCATTAGTGAGCATGGGAAAATTTACATTCGCGGAAATCGACTAGTTATAAATATTTATACTCGGCTCGCCTCGGCTTCGCACGGATAAAAAGCTATCCTTAAAAGATGATGAGAGACGTAATTATTTTATTCTTTTTGAAATTCGGGCCAAGTACAAGCCAGCTCGAAAAGTGATTGGTCTATTGTGGCAGCCCTTTTGATTATAGCTCACTAGTTATGCCCGTTGAATCCAGGAATCGCCAGATTTATCGGGGAATGAGTTCTCTACCAGGTGCATTATATGCTGCCCTGAATGGATACTTCTTTTGCTCATAAGCAGTCCGCATGAGCAGAATATGTGCTTGTAGTAGCCGTTTCTTTTGTTGAGTGGCAGAAACGGCACCTTGAGTCCTCGTATTGCTTTTTTAGACCTTTAAATATTGTATTTATAATAATTAACAGAAACAATCCCACCATACGTGTCCCTACATTGTTCGGTCTTTTTCAAGGCAACGTTTTTCGGAAAGCTTTAGGAGCTTTGGGAGGACTTAGGACTTGGGAGCTGTTTGATTTTTTCAACGTCTTCAACAATCACCGTCATATTTTAACCAATTTACATAAAGCCTTAGCGAATTATAAACTTCCTCAAGAATGGTTCCCCGATATATAAAACCACATGAAATTCCGTATAATAGTATTACAGATAGATGCGGTAGAGGGCTTTGTTTCATAATTATGTAGTGATAAAAGATTTCCAACTTGACTGTCCTTTACCAAAAGCACAGACAAAAGGTCACCTTTTTTGGAATAAGGCCTTCTTAATTGTATTCTTGAAGAAAATCCTTCTGGTGTTGTGTGTGGCCGATCATTAAAACATAAAAAAGCGTAAGATGCCGTCAACAAGCAGTATCCTGACGGGTTGTGCATATTATTTCTCAACTTCACTCGGAAGAAAAATAATACATTGTTTTGTCATAATTAACCACAAAACATAGGCTCTCTTATTTCTTTTAAAAAGGCATAGCAAAGAAAACGACTACCGAAAATCCTATCTGATGGTTTCCTAAAGAGAACAATCTGTTTAATCTCGTTCCTTTCATAATTACTGCTTTTTATCAGCGACAAGGTTTTCATTGAAACGTCAAGACAAAAGACGTGTACCGTAATTTTAGCGAGAGAGAAAAATGAAATAGGGGCGTAACCTGCGCGAACGCGGCATCGGCAAAAGGAACCAACAAACATCGTAGTGGATTGGTAACATTTCACAGTCATTTGTGTGCGCACACTGCGCGTCAATGAGCGTTGTGAATTGAATTTCTGTGCTTTTATGCTTACAAGAGTCTGCTCTTACGGCGAGAGAAAACATCGTGAGGAAACCTGCGCATTCAGGCGACTGAATATGTAACCCCTGAACCTGGCCAGTTTTGGATCGTTATTGGGGGATAACAGGGTCACGGAGATCAGATGGTAGTCGCTCTACTGCACTACTGATCTGCCATATCCTGGATCATGGTCAGTGGACACTGGGCCCTCGCATGCGAGTGCACAATGGGGATAACGCTAGGATGATGATGATGATGCTGATGATGATGATATGTTAAGTGTGTGCTTAAAATATGAAAATAGGTAATTCGTTAATTTTCGTAAGGATAATTTAAAGCAGGACTTGCTTAAACCATGCAACAACTTTTAGCCTTATTAATTTACTTAGCACTTATTTGTCGTTTTATTCCTAGAAATATTATCCGACTGAGCGTAGTTCAGTCCTGTTTTCTCAGAAGGAAAACATTTTCCCGTTTTTGCAATATTTTTATTATATATTTTCCATTGACGCTCGGCTCCCATTGATTCCTCGATAAATGGACAATTTATCCAGCTATTTATAATATTCGTACCTACTTATAGATAGTTTATTAATATGCCTAAATTAATATTTACTTAAATAAATCAGTAATTATCGTAAGAATACACTAAAGTAGCTTTTCAAACCATGCAACGACTTTTTGCCTTCTTGTTGTGTATAACACGAAAACAAAACATTATCTGCGAGTACTCGAGCCTACCTAACTCGTGTAAGGTTCGTATAGAATCACATACAAACTTAAACACATAATCGGATTACTCATTAAGAAGCTCCTTCGTTCTTGTTTTTTTAGATACGTACGAAACATATTATGTTAATAAAGAGAAAGGTACCTAATTTAATTAGAGAGGCTCTCTAACCTCGATATTTGCAGAGAAATAATGTTGGTTCATTAAGAATAATACTGCCTGAGGCTAAGGTTTGCCATTTTTGGGGAGTTCAGCTACCTTCAGCGTGTTACCACATCATTAAGTAAGCAAATTACGTCGAGTCGTTAGACAAGTCGACAAGAAATTTTGACAGATGCCAGCATATACTTTTTCGAAGGTTTTTGACATGCTGAATCCAAACCTGGGCTCTAAATTGCTCCAGGATAGCTTGCTGAGATATTTAAAAACGGCTAAGTGCGTGTCGGGCCACACGTGGATTAAGGTTGAGTAGGTATTTAAACGTCGCAAATGCTAAAAAGTATTTTTGTTACCGAATATTGATTGACGCCTAAAATTAATAATCTATCTAGATAGATAAGCTCCGCCTACACGCCACCCGCGCCAAAGCGAATTTCTTACATTTAAAACTTAAACTTGTTCGTTATTAATATTTTTTTATTTTATATCTTAAAACGAGAAATTCTTGTAAATTTATTTATTTATACATATTTATCTGCTATCTCGGAAACGGCTCTAACGATTTGAAAATTGGTATGTGGTGGTGGTATGTAATCAATCTAGATTAGCCTTACGATTTGAAAAACCCGTGTTTTCGAGTTTCATGCGTTTTTCTTTTGCATTGTTCGACGCAGAATATTGTCGCTTATTTCGCACCGGTAAGCATGAGCCTCGTGGCCGAGTGCATAAGACTTAGGAATGATAGGCCTATGTAACTAGGGTTCGAAACTCGCTTGGCGACGAAACATGTTTTTAATTATTTTTGCATTTATTCAAGTTTATTAGCTTTTTAAAGTTTTTAAATAAGACTTACGAATTATACAGCTTTTTTTTTAAATACATAGTAGTAACTTAACGACTTAAGCTGAGTGGGGCCCCTTTAATATGGACATCGCAGGCGCACAACTGCACAGTCCGACGGGTTTACCTCTATAAATTGTAATTTTACTGAGTTTTTTGGTTTATAACCGGAACCTTAACGTTGTCTATTTTCGTGTGTTATGTCAGTGATGTCCTTTCATTAATAAATGTATTTTCTTTCTTTCTTTCTAACCGTGCAAAACTCAGTCGCCCAGGTACTAAATATCAAGGGTGTTATGGTTTATTTTTCAACGATAAATTAACACATCATACCTCTCCGACTACTGACGAAGCGTGTCGTTGCCCTAAATATAGGCATTTAACCACTTCCAGTCATTGCGTATCCTGATTTTTTATAGAAAGCTTCCTATGTCGGCAATTCCGAGTTCAAACGACCGTATTCGTTTATCGTAACTTAATTATCGTTTATTACCGAATTATACCTCTTGCGAAAATAAAAGCGTGGATATTGGCTTTACGGCCCTTTTTAATTATCAACGTGTTGTTTGTATTTTCGGTTCGGTAGCGGAACATGATTAGGACCGTTTTTGCTTAGTTGATATTGGATATTGGTGATCTACTAAAACAACAGTGACTCTAAAACAAATACAGTCTATAATACCAATGTTAAATTTCAGATTCTACTTTTTCCAATGAGTCCATAACCCATTAACAGTCAGGGAACCAAATGCTTTTGCAATGCTTTAACCCATTTCTTTTCCTATGGAACCAATATAGTGCAGTCAAAACTATTTTTGGATTCCCTATACCACAGTGTTCATAGTCCATACTATAAATTTTCCGATACCTATGTTAATAACTACCTATAGTTTGTTTGCGGACCCCAATTATTTTGATCGCACCATATCGGTTCCATAGAAAAAGTAATAATGTCCTCGTAACCGAATTTCGACTACAGTGGCCAATCTGAACAGAGATCAGCCTGCGCGGGAGATGTTATAGTGCACAAGTGTGTGCGCAATACACCGGTCACTCTCTGTTCATTCACTCTTATAATTCGGTGAGACGGCAGTCCGACATGACCGTAGAGAGATCAGGCGCAGAACCAACGGCTTGAAGTGCTTTCCGAGGCACGGGGGGCACCACCAACTTCCTGGCTTCGGAGCTATGTCTGAGTTATTTTAATCAAGACAGAAAAACCCAACACTTTCGGCCTGACCCGGGATTCTAACCCGGGACCTCGTGGATAGAACCAAGCGTGTTGACCACTAGACCAACGAGGCAGTCATAGAAAAAGTATTGTCCTAATTTAAGGGATATTGTATCGTTGTATAGGGTTGATATACCTACATACTTTAGTACACACAGTAGTAGCAACGAAAAAGTGGCTCGAGTCGTAATTTTTACCATGTAACAGTAGAATTACTAAAGTTCAACAGAATCTTCGTCTTCACAATACCTCAAGGTATTTCAGCCGAAACCCAAACCCTTAAATTGAAATACAAATTACCTTCGGGGGAAACTTCAAAGGGGATTCCTCCGGTGATTTCAACGCACTACAAAAAACACGCGAAGAGTTATGCGAACATACATTACACGTTCATAAATTATTCCCGCCAGAGAATTAAGTAGAGGGCTATAGGCTAGGAGAGCAGCAATATAAAATAGTACCTAGTACAGCACTACAGGTAAAACCTACAATTCATACTTTGGAGAGCAAAGCCAGCACCGTCGGGTAGCGATGGGCGATTTTTCGAAAAAAAATAATCGAATGAATTGACAATCGACCATTTGAACTATCGAATGTCGATTTAGTAATTCGGATAAAAAGTAATCGAATAATAATCGACAATCGAATGATAATCTATACTCGGCCCTTCGATGCATTCGATTGAATTGCCGCGACTGTGCGCAGGACAGGCAGCGAACGAATGATTAATCGACGCGACGAATGACGATTTATTCGTTAGTAGTACGGCCTGCGCACCGCACGCTTCGGTAGTGCTCGCCGCATCGAATGACTGCGGTTGCTTATCGAATACATTCGATTACAGAGACCATTCGAATAATTCGATTAATTTGGTAATATACGCCCAACGGCTGGTCAAGGCATGCCAGGCACCAATGACGGCTCACTAAGTCTAATACAAAGTTTAGTCCAGACGCGAAGACACAAAACGTCACACTAATAAAATGCAAATACTTCCCTTGAATTCTCCAGGATTCTATCGTTAGACACTGATTTGGTGACAATGGGACCACTTCAGGTGTGTTTTAATAGTCTTTCAATGTTTTAAAAAAAATTGGTAATGAGTCAATATGAGGAACATAGAACCTCATTCTTTTTTGAAGTCTGTTAAACACCAAAAACCCCACATCCGTTTTTTATTTATTTATTTAATTGTGACCAGCGGAACTCGCGTCATCATGACGAATGTAACGACATATTATTTATCAGTATTGGTTCACCGTTTTAGCAGTTACAATGAAGCACCATACATTTTGGACTGGGTAAATATACGACAAACTCTTTCAAAAGCTCTTTTCAAACAGTATCCTTGCAGTTTATTAAGCAATCGTTTTCTATTCTACGGCCACTTTATGCATTGGCGTGTATACTTTACCAAATACTGGTGTGAATACCATACTATCTGGGCTTCACCTTGCACTAGCTCGAGAAGATTTACACTCAATCTTGTAATGTTGGGACACGGGGGTAACGCTCATAAAGGTTTCCTAAGGAAATCGTAAATCACTTGGATGGGTACGTAGCGTTTCACAGGTCTACTCTAGCTAGACCCAGAGTCTTATGAGTTTATGCTACGAAATATCAGTGTTACACAAACCTGAACGTACGGATGGAGATCTTGATAAAACCTCATCGAGCACGTAACCTATAGAAGCGAAGTAAAGGGGATTTTTTATAGTTTTTAATATTTTTCAACACTCAGTGTTTTTCTTATTTATATACGTTTAAATAAGAAATCGCACACAGGTAGGATTTGAACCTACGACCTTTGGCTAACCGGGCCAACGCTCTAACCAACTGAGCTACTGTGCAGTTCATCCAACCGTGGGATTTTTCTCCGAAACTTATCAGTGCCTGGTACTGATACGAAAAGTGTCAAATTAAGCATGTATTTTTTAATCGATATTATGATATATAAGATATATCGGTTTTGAGCCTAAATAAAAATATTTTAAACTGCGCCTTTATTTTAAAATATGTAAAGGATTAAGAGAAGTGGTTTGACAAAATGCGTTGAAGAAAAAACGGAGGCATTCAGTTCTAAGGGATTTTGACGGAATTTTTCTGAACAAAATTAATGACATTTGGTCTCTATAGGTTATGTGCTCGGTGTAAAACCTGCACACACTGATAGTCTGATGTTGATAGGTAAGCATGTAAAAAAAATCTAATGTGAAAAATAAATAAATAGAAAAAATATCTAACTTTTCCCTTTCACCAATTTTTATAATAAGTACTGAGTCAGTAGCTTCTGTCACACACGGCCTCACGTCAGACTACACTTTCACCTTGAGACCACCTCTATTCCCTACGTAATAAAGTTCAATCAAATGGGTATCCCAACATGCTGCTGACTGTCGTAGTCGAATGATTGAACGAATTGAATTTTACCTCGAATCTATTTTTAATTTTTTAAATAATTTGATTATTCTTATGATTTCTTTGGGCATCCTTGGCGTTATCGCAAGGTGACCATATTACTTTAATAACCTTATCCTCGTGACGCCCAGAAACTTTTTGACTCTTCCTTGAAGATGGCCCGACTGTCCTTCTCATAGGACATAATTGTTGTAGTCTTAAACGCCCAAGGTTTGAAGTTGTAAATTGTATGTGTTAGAGTTACCATATTGAAGTAAAACTTTTAGGGTATAGTAATGATTATATTAGCATATTTTTTCAATTTTAATTATTTATCTATCTTTTGTACTATGCAAAGATTATTGGGCCACAGTTACTAGACTAAAGAGGAATAAATAATTGATGTAAATGCCAAATTTGAGAGATTTATGTGTTTATTTCAATTATTTTTTTAATTAAATGACATCCCTTAATTTATATCTTTTACAGGATTTTTTCTTATAAGTTTCCCATTACAAGTTTGAGGTTTTACTCTTATAGTAAAGAAATATTACATTTTTACTATCGCATATTTTTTCTTTTTTCATAATAATTAATTCTTATCGCAAAAATATCAATTAAAAATCATAAAATCTAGAATGATACTCTGAACCAGGCTTAAAATACTGAGTTAGAACAGTGCTATTATCTAGCACTGTTGTTTACACAGACTGGCGACAAATACCTAGTAGTGAAAACTATATTCAATTATTCGTCAAAGGTAAGTAGCGTAATTTAAGTAGGTTATATTCCAAATATTTCAAAAATCACACACAAAGTGATAAGCTAAATAATTATCAAAGATTTTTTTATACTAACTTCAACCCAAAGGAGTTTACAAAGGTCATATTATTTTAATCCAAGAGTTTGCAGAAGTTCGTCTCTTCAAATGCGAAATCATAGACTCCACTTAAGTGATACTCATTAAAGACCAACTTTTTGCATTAAAATATACTTGACAGTCACGGGTTATAATAAAAAAATACGATTTAGTTACCACGTCTTGGTGAGGCAGCCATACCACCGTCCATTTTCTTAAAAAGGACGTCTGTCAACTGTCACAGCCAATGGTAGCATACCGGAAACTGTCTTCTAATATTGCGTTCAGAAATTAAACAAAATTGTATCTTTAACCCGCGAAAATTAAAAAAAATATACAGAGATTTATAATATAGACTTCTTAAAGGCGCGTGGGCGGTAATTGAAAGTATTTTGAAAAAAGTTCTGGGCTGGAGTCGCCATGTTTATTTTGGTTTATCAAAAGGCGCGTGGGCGCCACGAGGGTATTTTTACGGCATCTCTCTCCTAGTCTACAACGAACGCGGCTTGTATACAGACAAGGCTTTATTGCACTCCTATAATATTCATACAAGATTGAGTTGGGAGTTTTCGTTTCAACAGCAAATAGTTTGGGAATGGCTCATAATTTGCGGGAACAAATTGCCAATGCAGGTTGTTTTGTCGATGTATTACTCACTACTTAGTTAAAATTTTGCAAACACGAGTATTTTAGCTAGACATTATTGATTATTTTCATCATCTTACAAAATTGCAAACAGTGTTGCTCAGACTGAACTATCGTTCTTTGATATAACACGTCAAAAAACTTTGCAAGTGCAAGTCAGACTCGCGCACTGAGGATTCCGTATGACCATCTTTTTCATGATTCTATGTCTCTGGCAAATAGCCTGTAGGTTTTGTTCCCCTGTAGAATGTAAGAAAATACGTCTTAAATACCTAGCCGTATGTTTGGATTGCGTTAATTTTGAAGCTTGATGTTGCAGTCCCTTGAAGCTGTGAAAAACACAGCTTCAATTTCAACTTTATACCTCCACGCTTTCATTAGAAAGGGTATAAGGGTTCCTTTTTTCCTTTTGAGATGCGGAACCCAAAACGCGGCCAAATGCTATAAAAACATTAGTCATCCTTTCAGGACACTAAGGTCTTAAACCGAGAATATGATACGTTAGTTCTTCTACGAGTATGCTTGTGTGGGCAGTGCAATTATGCTGCCATAAGCTTCTAAAATAGCACTGGGTTGATTGGTACCTAAAAATATTATTTAGTTACGAATAAATTATAAGTTCGGCATCAAAAACAACAAAGAACTTTTGAAAGTAAACAAAAGCACTTTTCAAAGCAAACACTGCCTATATCACATTAAAACAGTTAGGAGTTAAAGCTTAGTTTTCCCGAGTGCCTCACCAGATAACGCGTCGCGTAGGGGTTAACGAATGTCTTAGTGATGATTAATTGTCGCTGGAAAATGGCCGCTCAAGATTAAAACCCTTTCGGTACCCCTGGTAAGGGCTGGTAACATTTGGTCAGGGCTGCTAAGCTGTGTTTAAATATATTTGTTTAAAGAATTTCCGTTTTTTTTTAACAGAGTCATATGATAAAAATTTGATGTACTTTAACAGTCGACACATAGAAATATGTGTTTCCAATGAAGTTTTTTCAAATGTAAAAGATACATAATTTAACAATTGATACAATAAAAATGGAAGTAATAAAAAAAATACGTTAAAGATTGAAAAATACTTAAAAGTTACAAACAGAATAAAATGTAATTAAAAAAAACAATGTCATTGGTAAAGACCTATTATTACCCTACCTAAGTTCTCGACCTAAATTCTAAGGCGTATTATTACGTCATGAAACAATACCTACGCCTTTTCATTCGGTTGAAAGCATAAAATTGTTTTCATCAAGTTCAAATTATCACAAAGGCAGCCCTGGAAACAAAGGCAATGACATTTTGATAAGCACCTCACCGACATTATGTCGGATTAGTGCCACGCCTAATAAAGTTAGTGGATTTAGTTTAGGCATGTTTGTGGTTCGATTTCCGTGCAGAGTCAACTTTATCCGGGTTGCAAATTTTTCTTGCCGATACAGTGGGCTATTTATTTGATAGAAAGGTAATAATTTTCGATAAAATGTAACTATAAATAAAATATACTCAGTCCAAACTAATCGGGGTCATCAGGGCCACCTGCACCTAAACGGCAGTCGTTAGTCGCCCTAATACAAATCGCGCACATTTTTCAACATTATGTGCTGGATCTGGATCAGCTGAGCTATTCTACTCTGTGTAGTTTTGTTAGAGTATGAGCAAGTTATTTAAGACTAGCAGTTCCCCGCGACTTCGTCCGCGCCAAAAGACTTATTTTCCATATAAACTTTCCCCCTGGTGATTTTATATTGCGTTAAAAAATAGCCTATGTCCTTCCTAGGATCTCAAACCATCTCAGTACCAAATTTCATTTGAATCGGTCCAGTAGTTTTGGAGCCTATTCAAGACAAACATCAAATCTTTCGTCTTTATTAGTGTAGATTATTGGTAGTAACAAACTTTCATTTCAGAGGCATTTTCGAAAGAAATGTATTGAGGCAAAATCTTTAAATCGTGTTTCTGGTTCTAAATAAATATATTAGAAACATATTATCTGAATTTTAGATCCGTAAGATCTTTCAGTGATCCATTCACTAGTCATTATGAATATAATACGAATGAAAGTATTTAATGTCAAAGATCTAGAAGATACTTGTCAAAGATGCGACATCAGATTGCTTATATTAGTTTCGAAGAATTACCACAAACTGCCTTAAACCTACATTAAATCCTACTCGGAACAAAACTAGTCGAAGCAAACACAGTGTTCTTTCCCATGCAACAGTTCTATGACAAAAGTAAAAAGATACCGTTAGAATAAAGAGCCTCCTCTTTGCGAGCTAATCCGCAAATGTATCCGGAAGGTAGAAAAATATACGTCACGAAACAAGGGAAAAGCGTAGAAATATCGGAGTTTTTCGATCGCCCCCATCATACTGGCATCCGATTCAGCTACTTATCTAAAACTGCTCTCTTCATAGGCCAATACCCAAATGATTGAAGGTCCGTGGAAGGTTTCTTTATGTGCAATGTGAAACATGTACAACTACTTTTTTCGCAATTTGAATGGGGTGGTTTGCCACTGTCTTAAATAGGCAGATGTGATCAAGAATGATTTGTGATTCTGCAATGTGCCCGTAGAAGACGTGTTCGATAGGGTAAAATGGGTAAGATAACCAAGACACCACCATCAGAAGGGATTTAATAATGCTCAGGAGAGAGAAAGATGGGGAGGAAGTATGATTTAGCATTGCGTAATCCATTTCACACACTAGGCAACACCCAACCATGCGCAAATTCCTCACTTACGTTATCTTTCACTGACTTTTATAAATTACGAACGTGCTGGTGTAGTAGTTTGTACTCTGGACTGCACAACCAGAGGGGTTCAAATCCCTTAGGTACTTACTTGCTTAGCTGGCACAGTAACCCAAAGTGGATCTTGGCCTCAGACACTAGAAGACCTTCCGATCCGAAGTCAAAATTTCAAATTAACAAGAGACTGCGCAGGATCCTGTTTAAATTTCGCAAGAGGCAAATATTTGTGTAATGAGATGAACACAAGCATTTGTACCTAAGTACGAGTAATACAAATTCCGTTATACTATTTCGTTATCACAGCACAAGCTTACACTTATTTTGGGGCTAGGTTACATAGTTCCATTGTGACTCAATCATAAAATATGCATTTAAATTTCACTATATTAATAAACATGAAATAGACTCTGTTTCTTAGCCATTTCTGTGCTTATTTCCTTCTTCTCATCATACAGTCAGATGTTTTTTTGGGTTCATTGGAAACACTTTGGAGTCAAAGGGGACGTTGACAAGGTTAGAGGTGTGTGCGCGATCGACGGGCTTTGTGCTACACGGCAGAACGGATGGTGACAACCCTGCCCTGGAAGTGTAGGACAGAAAAAGTCGAGCCGGAAAAGAATTTTCAATACACTCGTATTTTTAATCGAAAATTAGTTACTTTACAAGCGTCAGTGGCAAACAAAAAAGGTAACTTCCGATAACTTCTTGTAAAGTAAGATAAGAATCGATAATGGATTCGTCCGCAATAGCATTATTTACATAGATATGACATACACGTCTTCCACATAAGGAGTCTCTGCTGACGTTGCGATTGCTAGCACGTATAGTTACAGTTAGTAGACGTACTGCTTAGCTGTCCGATTTCTAAACTCGCTACTGTACTTCTTCTTCACAGCCGTATACATCAATGACTTATAATCCCTTTGAATAAAGCAATTCTAGAGTGCGTAAGCGGGATCGTAATTTTTTTTTCGGAAACACGTTCAGAGTCTCTGGTTCATAAACATACTAAAAGTCCTAGACACTAGGAGAACTGGCGAAGTGGGGGGAGGGGGGAAACGGGCCCATTTTTGTGTTTTTCGCTTATATATCAAAATTGGTGCGTTTTAGAGAAAAACTTTCAAAGAGTAGTAAAAAGACCATAAAATTATCTACAAATAGTACCACGAATGTTTCTTAAAATTTCTCACCGTTTTCGAGTTACACCTTTTCGAAAATTAGGGAAAAAAGGGGTAAAGGACAATTTTTAGGGTTCCGTAGTCCGACAAGGAACCCTTATAAGATCGTCCGTCCTAGTCTGTCCCAGCAGAATATCTTCTACGTTTATGGACTGATTTGCATGTAACTTAGTTCGAGGATACTTCACATATAGATCTCATTTTTAAAAAAACAAAAAAATTAAATTACCCCTTTTTAAGCGTACCTCCCATACATGTAAAGGGGGGGTGAATTATTTTTTTAAGTGCACCCCTTTGTGTGAGGTATCGTTGAAAAGAACTATGAAAATAAGGTGGGGTTTCCATACAACACTTTTTTATCAGCTATACCATTTGCGAGATATAGCCCGCCAAAGTCGTTTACACGGTGTCCCCCCACCTGTAATTTCTTAAGTCTTGGACCTATAAACTTCAAATCACTTACGTAAAGAAACAGGCGCGGAAACTCTTATTTAAAATTGTTTAGGGTATTCTGTGATGAATACTTTTGAATTTATAAATAAAATAATAATATATACTTTTTTTGCCTATACTGTCTAATGTTTTAAGTTAATGGTACGGAACCCTTCGCGCGCGAGTCCGATTCGCACTTGGCCGGTTTTGTGTTTTTCTATTATATCTCAAAATTGGTGCATTCTAGAGAAAAACTTCCAAAGAATAGTTGAAAGACCATAAAATTATCTACAATACCATGACCATGAAATTATACCTAGAACATTTATGAAATGTCCTACCGTTTTTGAGTTACACCTTTTCGAAAATTAGTTTTTTAAAACTTTTTTTTAGTCTAGTTTTTTAGAGTTTTTTTAATTAGCTGGCCCAGTAGACGTCATCCTGACCAGTAAATATACCCTACCCCTACTCTACCCTACTATACCCCTACCCTACACCTACACTATTTAATCTACATCGGATCATCGGTTGCGGGTTCAAATCCCGCAAGGGGCAAATGTTTGTGCGATGAGCACGAGCATTTGGACCTAAGTCATGGATGTTTATAAATGTATATAAGTATGTCTATCCGTTATCCTAGTCACTATAGCACAAGCTCACGCTTAGTTTGGGACTAGGTAATTGGTGTGTTTGTTTAAACAATTTATCATTATTATTGCTTTCAAATTAAGCGCAAGGCCTGTTGGGAATATTGAAGACCGCGGGGTCTTCAATATTCCCATTCTTTCTCTCTCGGTCGCTAATAAAACGATATACATTTTTATAACACGATGGTGACCCTAGCCTGGTGTTGACAAACAGTTTTTCGGGTTCGTTTTGTGCGACGTCAATCTTGTGAAAAGCAACTCTTTTTACAGAACTCTGGTTTTGATCTAAACCGGGGTTGGAAAAAAAACAGTTTTTTTATCATTTTTTAAAACAAACAGTTCAAAATGTTTTTGTATTTGTATTTTTTAGTTTAGGCCATTATTTCAAAATAATTCTACATAGTAATGTATAATTTCTAGACTAGATTTTTTAAAATTCGCCATAGTAAATTAAATATTAACAAAAAAACTAGCCAAGTGCTAATTGGAATCGCGCACGAAAGGTTCTGTATCATTATCTATACAACATCAGACACTGATAACTTTTGTTCTCGCATAGGTGAGGACCCTGTGTTTTTTTATATTAATTTAAGAATTTATTTGCAGTTCTATAACTTTTATTGCAACTTAATATTCTGTGCACTGTATTTCAAGCGTCTACTTTTTGCCGTTATTAATACCGAGCAAAAAATACTACTAAACCTGAAGGCTGATTTTATTGTTCCGATATTTACTGCACGGCAAATTGCTACTTGGAAAATGTAATTGATTCATAGCATTGGGTGATGAATAGAATTATCATAATAATGCAATCCTGTTTTTTTTCTATTTTGCTTGTAAAATGAGTCCGGTGTATTCAGAATAGAGACCTAATTGGAGTGCTTAATGCATGCATTCTGAAAAAAAGAAGATTATTCCAAAAACAAACTGGCCACTTTATACGAAAAAAAAGAAAAAAAGTTGCGTAAACTACGATCTGCTTGGCTGCACACGATATTTTCCCTTGCATGTTAAAAACAAAACAGTTGCAGCTTCTCAACTACAGTTCTCGTTTTAATTATATTTGTCGTTGTGGATCAACTCTTTTAATTTCCGCACTCCACTCTGGTCTGATCTATCTATCTATGCGCCTCGTAAGATTCTCCACTAATGAGAGCGAGTGGCTGAGTCACTAGTAGTTTAGTGGTCATGAGCTTATTGCATTCCAGGAGCTGCCACAGTAATACCATTTCTTCCTTTAATATGATCGAGTGGTCTCCAATTTGATAGGGATATTACAGGTCTGAAACGTCATTGTGTTATTTTTTAAATATTGTTATTCAGAAGCAATTAACGTGGAGTCGGAAATATTAAGCCCTCGGTTCATCGGACTATGGAAGTGAATGAACAGAGATTCCATTCATATAATTTTTACATACTTATTATCCATAAAACGTGTTAGAGTAAGCTAAACAGTCTTATCCATTCAAGGGGGTGAATTATACGAGTATGTATGAAGCATCTGATTTTTTAAAGATTTTCCCTACATTGTAAAAGTTTAAGGTATTGATGGCCATATTTATTTTAAAGGATAAGACTGTTTACAATAACCCCTATATATCTTACGTACTTGTCCAACACCTGATACGGTACGAGGATAAATCATTATTATTTCATCTTTAAGTCGTTATCCAAAAGCCGTCCATAAAAGCCTCCTGTCCTGAATTCCGTAGCAGAGACTGTATAAAAAAGACTTACATTAAAAGACGACGCTTTAAATTAAAAGTCAATGATATTACCAAAATTAGTTAATTTTACCACCAATTGATTGAGGCAAAAAAACGCAGCTCTGTGGCGTTCCAACCAGAGGTCACTTGACAACCATTTTTATGGGAGCTCGCGTTTGACGGAAAACCACCCGCTTTGTCCAAGCCACTATCGGCCTGTGTTACTGTCGCCGATATGTTTATGCCATGCCTTTGTATGGTATGTAAATAAGGTAAGTATGCTAAGATTGACACAAAATACATGGTTTTCCGGAAACATGAAACACCTAAGGATGGGAAAAGTACCGACTGCGAATGGTTTGAACCCGGCTCGCCGCCATTATTACTCCACAATAAACAGTCATTGTTTGATGTCATTTGAAAACAACAACACAATACTTAGTTTTATATTTTTGCTTTTATAGTAAACAAGCATGCACATTTATTTAACCTACTTACAGCCTTTTATTTTCCTACTAGTAATGTCGAAATCAAACCGCACCTCTTTCGATGCCCAGAATTGAATCTAGCTAACGTAAAATCACGGAACACAACACTATGCAAATAGGGTTGTCACTTGACGGATTATAATAGAGATAATATTTGTTCAGGAACCCCACAAAAGCCAACCGTTGAAAGGGTAAAGGTGTAAGGTAATACATATCAGTTACCAAAGAAGGAATATCAGAATATCTTACTTAATACAAAATGAAGAGGTATTTTTTTCAGTGTCGTCTAAAATATAAATTATTTTTTTGATAATTTAGCGTTATTTCAAACTTATGCTGATATATATCTTTAGAGCGTGATGATTTGGACTAGATAATTTAGGGAAACAGCCTACAAAGTAGAAAAGTAACATTAACTTAAAACTTATTTTTCTTTTGAAAAGTAAAACTAATGTTAGGGGAAGATTTTTTGAATAAAAAGTTTTTGATCGATTAACTGTACTTACAGTAACCTATTTTATGTGTCATTCTATCAGATGTATTATACTAGAAGACCCGACGTCACCAATTTTAAAAAGCCGGTAAACCTTAATAAAATTGATGGTTAATTTGACAAAAATCCTCATAAGCCGGCGATTAAAAATTAAACATGTGTTGGTTAACTGCCTGAAGCCTGGAGCTTAGGTTAGAGTTTATTTGTTAGTACCTGCGCGACCGAACTTTGTTTTAAATCCGTAAATCTTGTTAAAATACAAAAAAGCTATAAACTTCTAATATACACAAAAAAAACACAAAAAAAAAATGTTTCGTCACCGAGCGAGATTTGAACCCACGTCTTCTAAAAGTTTTCAAACCGAACGTCTTACAAATTACACCACGACGCTAGTAGTCACCGGAACGAAATTAGCAATATAAATCTGCGTCGAACAATTTCGAAAGAAAAACGCATAAAAACTTGAAAACACGCGTTTCCCAAACATAAGATTAATATAGATCGATTTTTTAACCCCGTAATACCTTACTTACATACCAAATTTTAGCGAGATCTTTCGAGCCGTTTCTGAGATCACCAATATATAGGTACGAGTCTGTATACAAATACATAAATAAATATACTTACAAGAATTGCTCGTTTAAAGGTATACGATTACCGCCTACTGGTAATTTCTGTAAACTCTTTTTTTTTCTTAGGTACATCGGTACTGCAGCCCTACCCCACCCTGCCTACTATCGAATACTATCAAACTTTCAAATCGTGCGACCCCTCCATTCCTGCACTAAAACTTCACTGGAGTAGTGGAAAATTTCAAGTCACCGAGGTTTTATTTTGGTTCTCACTATCGAGCGCGACTAGCCAGCGATTGTAACTTGTTTACGACTTAATTTGTCGGTGGATTTGCATTTTACAGAGCTTCTTTTGTTTCAATGTAATATTCTACGAAGTCTAGTCTGCATGTGATCTTTATTAAATAACTAGTAACGATGTAATCTTTTTGCCTTATACGATTATAGCATTGTCATTAAAACTACGAAAACAACTTTTATTACGTAGGGAATAGAGGTGGTCTCAAGATCAAAGTGGGGTAATCGGACGTGCTTCCGTGTGTACACCTACCTACATAGTGTAGGGAGTGGGCAGACCTTTATCCATATCTGTAGTAGCAGATCCCAAAACCCAAGCCTCGTGGATCTCCTTCCGCGAGATTAAAAGGTGTTACAAATGTTGTAGTAAATCTACACGGAATCAGTAACTAAACAACTTTCTCCTACAATACAAACATGGGTCGAAATATGACCCTTTCCGTCATGGCCGCATGCGGCCATTCCATACACTTCCATAGTTCTACGATAGCTTTCAGAGCTATCGTAGAACTATGGGAGTGTAGGGAGTCTACCTTTACGGATTCTGAGTAGATTCCTTCATTCTAACGGGTAGTTTAGTAAAACCTATTTAATGCAACAAGCGTTACAAGACTGTAAAATCCAATAGAAACATATGCTGAAAGCTCAAACACGTTCGAAACAGCACATAGAACTTATTCACAACGTAATAAACACAAAAGACGTTTACTCAAGTTACACCATTCCACACCAAAAGGAGTCGGTATAAACAACACTTTGGCACGTAAAATCTCATACAATATAATTCAGCGTAGCGTATGATATCGCATTTTAATGCAGCATTTGGACAAAGCTGTTTGAGTTAGAGGCACATTTGAAAAAGTCATCAGTGGAATATGAACTCTGAAGGATTGACATAAAGTTGGGAGTAGCGTGTCAAGATGAAGGATGAAGTGGTCTTAGATGGATCTTAGATGGTGCACTCAGTCTGAACGCAAAGTGTGAGAAGAATTGTACTTAGATACAACATTTTATAAAACGATTTTTCATATTTTAATCACTAGATTATTGTACAACGACCTAAGTCTGCTAAATTACATTAGCTAAATTGTAATAGAATCGTAATTAGGTATGTGAAGTGAATTTTAAGGTTTGTTTTGTATTTTTTTCTTGAAGTAAAGATTATAAAGAAAGTAATTTGAGTATTTTGTTTTTTTATTCAGTAATTATTTTGTAATTAATTATTGAAAATTTAAACTTGTGACGTCATAAGCATGCCTATGATGACTTTCTCTCATATTTACAGGATTGTCTTTGGAAGCAAACTTTTTTCTCGATTGGAAACTCTCACACATGCAAATAGTAACGTCATATGTCGGTTTTAGGTGTGTTTAGAGGGCATATAAAGGATTAATTATACTTCGTATTTTCGTAAAAATAAGCCCTACTTAAGTCCCACCTTTAAATTTTAGGTGGTATAAGTAACTGTATAATGATTATGGGCATAAAATCTCTAAATGATTTTGAAATTACCATAGGTTGTTTTTTTACTTTACATACCAAATTGAACGTCTTTGACAGTTCTACTATGGGCCAAATATCAAAGTCAAGCTAATAAAAATTATTTATTTATGTATGTAGGCACAGGGGGCACTTATACACGTCCCAATATATATATATATATATATATATATATATATATATATATATATTTTAAAGCCGATTATTACGATTCTATTACAATTTTACTAGTGTAATTTAGCTGACTTGGGGCCCTTGCTGACTGTTTCTCTTACTACCCTAATGAAATAACCTTTCAAAATATACACAACCTTGCTTTTAGCGTATCTGCATAAGTATCCTGGAAAAACAAAATGTCGCAAAATGGAAATGAGAGGTCTAATAGAAAGTACAGTCAGATTCAAAAATACTGACGAGACCAATGTATTTTGCAACGTTGTTTGGGAAAACGACGTAGGAATGTATTGTCACAGAATAAGTTAAGTGGGACTCGCATCAACTTCCAAAATCTGACAAAACATCTCAAATGATATGGAACTCTAAAGTGCTACCATATTCTAGGTACCTAATAGCTAAGTTAATATTAATTAGTAAGTTCTTAAGCAGGAAACTTATAAGCAAATTAACAAAGATAGAGTATAGCGAAATAAGGAAAATGTAAAGTTATTGTCGAGTTGACTGTACAAGCAAAAACAGGAGATAAAACAAATGGTAATTGAAGTAGAGGCTCTAATGCGCACTTTTCACACCACTTACGGAGAAATAAGAAAAATCCGTGGAACTAGGGCGTAGCCTAAACAAAACAGCTAAGTAGATTATTTCGCGTACCTTTGCGAGAATAAGAACGTCGTGTTCATTATTATTTTTCTATTTGATTTTTTTATAATTTAATCTACTATTGGACTGTGAATACTTATTATTTTTTTCGAAAGGATTTGCTTAAACACTCGTACATTGCACTTAAGATAAATCATATAAATATTGTATATAAATCTGACAGCCTAGCCGCGGGACATTTTTAAATCCGCGTTAAACAAGATTTGGTGAACTTCAACAACGTATAAACTGACGGTAAACTTGAAACTTCAATGAATTATCAATCAATATTAATAAATTATCTTGCTAACCAGCAATGGGTGGATCTAATAGTTAACTATCACTTAAGGTGTTAGTTGAAAGTTGTGCTATGTTTTGGTTTTGTAATCTAAAGATGAAGAGTATTTCAAATTCCATGTTCTCATATGAAACGCTACATTCGTGACAAATCTGCATATGTATTTACGTGAAACAGCCCGCGAAAGCTTACGTCCTCGTTTTACAGCCACATTTGAGAGGCTTAACTCCAAAGTAAACATGCTTTCGAAACACAAAGCCCTTTCTGAATTAACGCACGATTTCCCCGAGCAAATAGTGTTTACACCTAATGGTTCACGATTTAGGTTAAAATTAGATAACTTCGATCGGAATTTCTAGAAGATTTGGCGGGATTGAAATAAATTATGTTTATTTTTATTTATTTAAAATGGGTTTGCTCTTGTCTCTGGCCTAAGCCAGAAGTGGCGTAGACAGAGTCAACGGTGGTACGAGCTCACCCAGAAGGTTCTGGCACTCCCACTCACCGACAGAACACAGCAAGCTGCTTGGCGCCGGGCTCCGGTGGGAGGGTGGTACTGGTACGCTACCAGGTAGCTACCAGGCCGCACCAACGGAGATCACAAACTGAAAATGTTTACATCTAACGAAAAAAATAACTACCACCGAAATTATTTACGAACAAATGACATTTCATATTTTCTATAAAGTACCTTTGCATTTTATATTGTCATTATATAAATCGAAGTTGATATATAGATAGAATTATTGGTTGTATTACATAACCACAACCATATCATTTGACATAAAGGCCCTTTAGCACAAAACAAAACCTTATTACCTACTTGCTCTGAAAGCTTGCGTGATTATCCCAAATTACTGCTATTTGACTTAACAAAGGCCTTTATTAATAGTGAAATAATAGAACCATTATAACATAACATACCTACGTAGGTATATAACGTGACACAGATCTCCGTTGCGTACCACAAATATTTTCCTAGGCTAGCTCAATCATTGACACTATGATATGGCTCATGGCACAAAACATAGTAATAACACTTTAAAAGAAAAGTTGCTACTTTGCTACCATTACAGTTACATCTAGAGGCTGGTTTTATATTTAAAAGGTGACGTCCAAGTTTTTTTTTAAAACAATGTATGGTTCTCGATTTTTAGTAGTTTTCGATATAATATTTTTTTATGAAATTTTGGGACTAATGAGCTTGAAACTATATTAGTAACACTTCTCATTATGTTACATCGGAGTTTTTTCTATTAGCAATTATCTTGAATTGAGCTTGAAAAATCTGAATATTGTATACTGGGATACAATTTTTCTTTCATACGATTTATATCAGGGTCGTCATTTTGCGTTGCTTTTAATTAGGCATAAGTGATTTAAGTTATGAAAAAAATATGTATAGTAACCTGGCAAGAAACCTATCCTAATTTATAAATAAATTGTTACAAATAAAGTCAACAATAAAAGATTTTTTTATATAAAAGGAACAATGCAACTAAACTTGTTTTAGGTGTACATACATTTGGTAAACATGATTTATTTCACCGATAACAATTGATATCAACTCCTAAGTGAATAGTCTGACTATCACAGGCCAGACGTTCCCGCACGTTTGGGCCTAAACGAGAGGGCTTGCTTTTATCACACAGGATCGTCTTACGTGTGAAATGCGTCGCATATGTGGTTATGTAATGCTGAATACTTAACATAGAGTATTGTGAAGTTATCACAGATGCTGCTAAGTATAGAGCGAAGTAGAGGAGAAAAAAAAGGAAATTAAAATTCAATCGTTCATTTACTCTACCATGTAGAGATAAGTAACATCTGACATTCAAAGCAGATCTATAAAAACTATAGTTACTTTCACTTACAGTGTATTTGTTGTAAAAAGAGGTAGACCTGTCATCTCGTAGATACTGCGCGGCTATTTAAATTTGATGCTCCGAGCACACGTTCATTTACGTATCAAATGTCATAACCATAAAGTTAATATACCTAGCGGAATAGAGAAACAAAGGGCTGAAAGAGCGAGATGTCTCTAGCAGCAACACTGTATGATAAAAAGAGATGCGTGATGCGAGGCAACAGAACCGTTTTTGGAAACGTCAAACAGTTTGTCGGCACTTATCGTCACGCTGAGATTTTCAGCTATTTGAATTTTTCAAATATTACATGAAATCGTGGATATTTTTTTTGAAATGTTTCTTGGTGAAACATGGTGACTTGTTCAGTAATTGATTGTTGTAAGACACAGCCAAATAACCCCGAAAAAAGTTCATTTCAGAGGTAAATTGTTCCAAATCGACACCACCTAACTTAGGTTTATTTTTGCCAATGCGTTTCGAATTTTAAGTGCTTACTGTGATAATTCTCTTCTTTAAACATTTATTAATGTAAGAAGAAAAGATCCAGTACACATAATGCAGAATTTAAGAATATTTTGTGTAAAGAAATAATTTTCGTTTTACACTAGGGCTGTATCTAGTTATCGATATGTCGTTTCCACTGTCTATCACGCAATAAACGAATAATGTATAACTGATGTTTAACTACCTATATGACGTTTAGATATGGTATGAATCAGCTGGGAATGTAATTACTATTTAGGATACTTAGCCGATCCATGCAGTTTTTGACTGTTAGAATAGTTACTGACATTAGTAATAAATGTATCTTTCAGATTTCAGACTGACTTGAATAAAAAAATACATGGCTAAAATTTATAAATCGTCCAAACTGGATTCCAAACAAAAATAAATTCAAGTACCTATTTGCAGTATGCACTTCGAACAAAAATTTAAAGAAATCTGCAATACCAACTAATGTTGTTCCGGTAAACTTAAATAAAAGAATACTATTCTTCTGCTGATGTTTTATTGGGTAACAATGTCTACTTATAGTTATGTCTACATATTTTATAGTTTGCTTAGTTTGAGCACAGATTATATAATAGATACTGTTTGGGACTAATCTTATTTCTTTTTTACAGGTCAAGATAAAGCCTAGACGCACAGTTTCGTCCTATGTTTACATAGATATTGCACCAAAGGCATTCACATGAATCAAAATGATTTGTCAAATCAATATGACGAATGATATTTTACGAATCGTCTTATTAAATTGTTTTTTATCAAAATTGGTTTGTAATTTTTCTCTAAAATAGATTTCATACTTTGGCAATTTTCCTTCGCACTGACGATATAGTCGTGGTCATAGACTAAATGGTAATGTAATAGATAAGAAATAATTTGGAGTGTTCCTACTTACTTATTTTAGTCCTAAAAAGTAAGACGAGAACTACTGCTGACAAACTGTTATGCAGTCTTGCAGATGTAAGGGTCATGTAATCTCTTTAAGTTTTTTTAAATAAACGATTTAAACAACAACATTTTTCATATCATATTTTTCATTTCGCTAATTATTTTTTGAACAACCATATATTCTGAGTTTAAAATAAATGTTTTTACTGCACTCAGAAGCATAGTTTCAGCCAAGAAAAATCTTAACTCATCCTATTTTTGTTTTATTATTACCTACTATTAATGTTACTAATTATTTTATCGATATCAATACTCATGCAACAAGCGACATGACATACATCACTGACACACATTCATGAACAATTTTACACACACAAATGTCATCCCATTTCGGTTTCGTTTGACAGCTCGTGTTTGTTCCTCTATTCCGTTAGGAATATTAACTTTATGGTCATAACTGAATGCAAAAATGTGCAGATTACACAATTTGAGGCAATCAATTTCCGCGCGCTGATGACCCATCTACCTATTTTTAAATGCACTATCAGTGGTTACTTTAGTCTGTTTATTCCAATTCGACGACCGTCTTGGTGTAGTGGTTCACGCCACGGACTTCTAAACCAGGCGGTTGCGGGTTCGAATCCCGCAAGGGGCAAATGTTTGTGTGATGAGCACGAGCATTTGTACCTAAGTCATGGATGTTTATAAATGTATATAAGTATGTCTATCCGTTATCCTAATCACCACAACACAAGCTCACGCTTAGTTTGGGGCTAGGTAATTGGTGTGTTTGTTAAAACAATTTATTTATTTAGTTTATTTATTTTATTCCGCTCGCAAATATTAATAATATGAAAAGTTAAGTACGGACAGCAGGCAGGCCAGTAAAACTACGTAAACAGCTAATATTACTAGGTAATAGAGGCGGTCTCAAGGTTCACTATAGTCTAACTTGTGCGACCTTGTGTTCAACCATAAAATATAATAAAGTTTAACATCAAAGCCAAGATGTCAAATTAGTTCTTATCCCAATTAAAATATTTAAATCTACTTATTTCTAGTTATAACCAGTTTATTCTTAATGAGTTGTCTCTAGACTCTAAACTAAGCCAAACGTGACGTAGAAAAAGTCGACGGTTGAACGAGCTCACCCAGAAGGTTCTGGCACTCCCACTCGCCGACGTTATTATTCAGTTTTTTTAATAATAATATGGAAAGGGTTGAAGCAGCAGATGAGAAATCTATCATTTTTGATAGAATTTATCAATGGCACTTAATTTATTCAATCTCATCGATAGTTTGTCCTAGACTGTCATCAGACAGTCTGACGAGGGTCTCCCATTTGAAGCGAACGCGTCACGGTACAGACGGCAGCACGTCAGGTTACCCATTTGAACTACAAAAACAGCTTTTATTACGTAGCGAATAGAGGTGGTCTCATGGTCAAAGTGGTGTAGTCTAATGTGCGACCGTGTGTACTAATTCACGCGAGGATGGGTCGTCGTGATAAGGAATTCAGCGATCACATCTCTTTGCTCCTCAATATTATTTTAGTGCGCCAGCATATCAGACCACCCATTTTCTCTGCAAAATCAATCCTATTACAACTGCATAAGATGCCATAATGTTTTGCCTGACCTGCCCGTTCGTATCTAATACTCGTAGATTCTTGTAAGTTTGTCCCAAGATTTAGGTGCGATGAGGTTTCAGAGAAGTTAAGTGAAACTTTGAGTTGTAACCCTATATGAAAATTTTGTAAATGTTGATTGTATGTGGTGTGCAAAACTGCAAATCTATACAAAGGTATGATAAAACTGTAGATGGTCAAATTCTGTATATTGATTAAAAAATAAATAAATATGATGGTGCAACCTAGCCTTACTGTTCGTCAAGTAACTAATAACTGTGGTCTACTTTTTTTCTATTATAGGTATATTCAAGTAGCATATCCTCTGCTCAACAGCTAGTAATAATACCTACAATTATCACAGGAATACAAGGTAGTACCTATTTATTAACCACGGGAATGTAGCTCAAAGTGTATCCCATTCGCTAACAAGCTCTACTCGGCAGCTTGAGTTAACTACGCTCTATGAATTCCAAAGCCTCTACCAATTATATATTTCTCGATCATTACAAGTTGTGCCAAGCTAACTTTTATAATCAGCGTTTAACCACAGTTATAGTTAAGTATTGCAAGCTTAACGTAGCAAGTGGTGTCAGTTTTTCGAAAAAAGATTGGGTCTGTTACATGTTTACACATGTATACAACATGTTTGTTACATCTGCTTTCAACTGTTATCGATGATTGGTCCTACCGCTGAACTAATTGGTAAAATTTAAATTTGATAATGCACACAATCAATGTACGGTGATCAATATATCAGATACATTTTCGTTGCGAAATCATCCCATTACAATTGTTTAAGACGTCTCAGTGTTTATCTTGTTGCGCTGTCATCCGTACAAAAAACTGCAGGTATTTTTAATAATTTAATTTATTCATTTTGCATATACTTATTGTACTCTTATCTAAGCATAGGTATGTACATAGGTACCACAGCATAGGTATGTGCATAGCATATAGCATAAAGGTACTTGGCCGTGTGGCTACATTTTTCCTTGTGTCAAACGTAATATCTCATCCTAAACTCACAAGGAGTTACCAAATGTAACACCTACACTAAACTTGACTCGCTTGCTTTTTCATTCTTTTAGTTCACAGTTAAATTATAGTCCCATAGCTTATGACTTATTGAATTTTGGAGTTTTTGGCTACGAAACCTCGTAGCATTATCGAGACTCAAACACGCTACGGATTCTCGTAGCACTGATCTACTACGCGTACGCGATGCGTTGATTATAATAGTTGCCTGTAAAATATTAACCCATGGTTACTTTCACTCATTTCTATCTCAGTACCGCTTATTCATGATAGATAATTAATTATGCCAGTACTAGCTCTTCATTTTTCCTTGTGTCAAACATAAGCAGACATTGATTGCATTCTCACCTGACAGTAAGCGACGATGTGGCCGAGGATTGGTCATTTATGTCGGACTAACTAGTAGTATTTTTTCACAAATAATTTACGTTAAAAATTCAATAGTAGTGGATACTCGGCTTGCACTACTTCTCGGTTAGTTACTCCGAAAAGAGTTTATCCCAACGACACAAAGCAATTCGATATTACGTTGCGTTTGCATTGACTATGTTGATGATGATGCTCTAATTTCATTAGAGAGCTGAAAATTTAAAAGTAAACAGTTTGAAGTGTTATTATATGATTTAATTTTTTCAACCATCCAGTTCTATGATAAGTTATTCTTTTTAAGTGATAAGCATTTACTTTGCAATCTAAATATATTATTGCACTTGAAAAAATGACCGCCAGAGGCGGGAATCGAACCCGCGTTCCTCGCATGCCGGTGTAGTCCCAATAACATTGATGAAAGCAACGCGGCATTACAGCGTTAAGAAGCACTTGAAAATTTCGACAGGCTCTGCCAACGCCAGGGTGGCCGAGAGGTTAGGCAATCGCCCGGCATGCGAGGAACGCGGGTTCGATTCCCGCCTCTGGCGGTCATTTTTTCAAGTGCAATAATATATTCAGTTCTATGATGTCGTGAAAACGGCGCATATCCAAACTTAATATTATAAATGCGAAAGTGTGTCTGTCTGTCTGTCTGTTACCTCTTGACGCTTAAACCACTGAACCGATTGAGGTGAAATTTGGTATGGAGACAGGTCGAGACCCTGGAAAGGACATAGGTTACATTTTGTCGTGATATAAAAAAAATAAAAGGGGGAAATGGGGGATGATATATGGAAAATTTAACTCTTGCGGGCGTAGTCGCGGGGAACCACTAGTTAATAATAAATAAGATACTATATCAAGCAAAGGGATTTGAAGAAAGGTGAGTAGATAAGTGTATGCATCGAGGACTGACTAGAACAAATAGTATCAGCCTATTGCAGTTCACTGCTGGACATAGGCCACTCCAAGACGGCGCCAACTTTCACAGTCCTCCGCTTCTCGCATCCAGCCACCAACGGCCACCTTCCTCAGGTCATCGGTCTATCTAGCAGGGGGGCGTCAAACCTTTCTACTCCAACGCCCTTCGGTTTTGCAACAGACATGACCAGCCCACTGCCACTTCAGCTTACTGCACCTCTGAACGATATCTATGACTTTCGTCTTTTGGCGGATGATCTCGTTTCGGAGGGCCTATTAAATATTTAAAAAAGAACTAACATCAGTATCAGTTATTCGATGTTGAACCTATAGTGAAAGTTGTCGCATTAGATAAGTAGAAGCACCTTCAAACACAAAATCAGCGAAAACTACAAGTTTTTGTTCTAGACCACTGATCAGCTGTACTCGTACAGTCTTCGGAAACTCGAAAATAAAAAGGTATATCCCGTAAAGACCTGTTCTAATGTTAAAGTCTTTATGCGAACATCTTTGTTTTTTTTATTTTCGATGTTGGTCCCTGAGTAAAGTTGTTGTGTACTACAAGGTAAGTACTAAAAGGAATATAGTTTATAAAGTTACACATTATATTGTTTCAACAAACACACCAATTACTAACTTAACTAAGCGTAAGGAGCCTATTCAAAACAAACAAACAATCAAATCATTCCTCTTTATAATATCTCTGTACCAAATTTCATTTGAATCGGTCCAGTAGTTTCGGAGCCTATCGAATACAAACAAACAATCAAATCTTTCCTCTGTAGAATATTAGGAAAATAGGTCATAATACGGTTAGGGCTGAGCTGTAGGCTAATAACGGGGTCACAGGTGGCGGATAGTGAATGGCCACCAGATATGGTGGTTAGCTGCGAATATGTAGAATAAGCAGTCCCCGACCACACAGCGGCAGGATACCAGAATGTAGTGGGGATTTCAGTGGGATGAACTTCTCTACAAAAAGCTACAATATTCATTGACGATCCTGTGCCATGGCGAGTCAACGCCGCCATCAAATAAGCGTTCCCCTGGTGTTGTGCAGCAGCAATATCAGTACTGGCAAAAGGCCGAAGATATAGTATCAAGAAGGGCTTTTGACTGGATATTAAGATGCGGGATAAACCGGTTCTTAAACTGCGGTGTGGAAGGCAAGAGGGAAACCACCACACTATCTTTCCTAATTTGGAGTTTTATGAATATGGACAACATTAATAAAGTCGTTCTTGACAACGGGCTTCCACGATGTAATATACGGTCCGAGTCCGGCAGGGTCAGGAGCAAGGCTGATTCGGTCGTCATCCAGCGAAATCCTTGTAAAGTTGGCACATGGAATGTGAGGACGATGCTAGAGCCGGGGAAATTAGAAGAAGTAAAGATGGAAATGGTCAGACTCAAAATTGATATACTGGGATTAGCTGAAGTAAGATGGGGAGGAAGTGGAGATTTTTGGAGTGGTGAATATAGAGTTATATATACGGGAGAGAAACAAGGATCTAATGGCACCGCTATAATATTAAATAAAAAATGGGGTTTAAACATAGAAAAAACCATACACCTTAGTGACCGATTAACAGCAGTTAAGATAAAAGCTAAACCATTTGTTATTACTTTATTGCAAGTTTATATGCCCACGAGTGGCCACCCAGATGAAGAGATAGAAGAGATATATGACAGCATAGATTCAATTTTAGATACAGTTAAAGATACAGATAGTTTGATTATTATGGGTGACTTCAATGCGGTGGTCGGTGAAGAAAAGGAAGAAAACTCAGTAGGAAGTTTTGGGTTGGGAAAGAGAAATGAGAGAGGGGACAGACTGGTACAATTTTGTAAAGAAAATGATTTGATTATTACAAATACAATGTTTAAGCAACCAAAAAGAAGACTCTATACGTGGAAAATGCCGGGAGATATTGCTAGATACCAGATTGACTACATAATAATTAAAAGTAAATTTCTAAAACAGATAAGTTTGTGTAAGACTTTACCTGGGGCCGATTTAAATTCTGATCACAACCTTCTTATAAGTCTACACAATTTTAAAACTAAGCAACTAGAAAGAAAACACAATCCAAAGAACTTGGATCTCAATAAACTTAAGGATATAAATAGTGATAGTAAAGTGCAATATAGTAATAAAGTAGGTCATAAGTTAGAGCAATTTATTAATAGATGTAAGAATAACATTCAAAATATTAATATTGAAGAAAGGTGGAATGAAATCAAAAGCATAATGGTCAAAAGCGCAGAAGAGACGATAAAGAAAGAGAAGCTGATTCCGAGGAAAAACTGGCTTAGCCCAGAAATTATAGCGCTAATGCTTGAGAGAAGAGAATTAAGAAACAAGACGGATGATGTCAAGGCAAAGGAGTACAGAATATTAACAAACAAAATAACACGACTGTGCAGGGAAGCGAAAGAAAAACATACGGAAGAGAAATGCAATAAAATAGAGTTTATGATGAAACGGGGGAAAATGGAAAAAGCCTACAAAATAATTAAACAAATGGACAAGAAACATAAGAGACAAAGTACAGCTATATTAGATAAAGAAGGGAAAATACTAATGGACTCTAAAAACATTGTTAAAAGATGGATAGAGTATATAGAAGAGCTGTATTCAGGAGAAGGGATGTCAGAAAGCTATATGGAAAAAGAAGAAGATGTAGATACTTTAGAACTGGGACCTCTGATATTGAAAGAAGAATTCGAAATAGCTTTGAAATGTATTCAAAACGGGAAAACAGCAGGAGTTGATAATATTTATATTGAGATGGTTAAATATGCAGCTTGCAATCAGTTGAAAGAGGAAATTTTTAATTTAATTCAAGAAATGTATAAAACAGGCAAAATACCTCAAGATTTTAATTTAAGCAAGACTGTAACACTACCGAAAAAAGCAAACACACTCAAATGCGAAGAACATAGAACAATAAGTATTATTTCACAGGCAAGTAAAATTTTTATAAAAATATTTCAGAACAGAATAAGACCGTTAACAGAGTGCTTTTTGGGACCGGATCAATATGGGTTTCGGCAAGAGAAGGGAACCAGAGAAGCGATACTAGCTTTGAGATTGGTAATAGACAGGAGACTGGATTTTGACATGGACACACATATAGCTTTTATCGACTTAGAAAAGGCGTTCGATAAGGTCAATTGGAAAATAATGATGGAAGTACTCAAAGAAGCTGGATTGGATTATAGAGACAGAAGGATTATTTATGAATTATATAAAAACCAAGAAACGGTAATAGAAGTAGGAGAGGAAAACGGAAAGGCAAAAATAAGACAGGGAGTTAGGCAGGGATGTCCACTTTCACCGCTAATTTTTAATTTATTCATAGAATGTGCGATACGCAGAATAACGGAATCAAAAAAGGGGGGCGTCAAAATTAATGGGGACGTATTTAAATTCATTCGTTTTGCCGACGATATTGCAGCCATTGCAGAAAACATATTGGAGTTGGAAGAACTGGTTACAGAAATGGACACTATTTTTAAAGAATTCGGTCTCAAAATTAACATAAATAAAACAAAAACTCTAATTGCTTCTAAAAAGGAAAAATATAGCCCTATCTCAATAAATAACACAAAAATAGAACAGGTCAAAACCTTCAAATATCTAGGTAGCTTGATAACTAGTGACTCCAGATGTACACCAGATATAAAAGCAAGGATAGCGATGGCGAGACAAGCTTATAATGCAAAAAAGCACCTGCTCAAGGCCAGAATATCAAGCAAAGTTCGCAAAAAACTTGTTAAAGTGTACATTTGGAGTATAGCACTCTATGGATGTGAAGCGTGGACATTGACAAAGAGGGACAGAGAGAGACTGGAAGCCTTCGAGATGTGGTGCTGGAGGTGAATGGAGCGTATAAGTTGGACGGAGAAGAAAACAAATGAAGAAGTTTTGTCTATGGTTAGGGAAAAAAGGAGATTGATGGAAACAATAGAGTGAAGGAGGGGACGAATGTTAGGCCACCTGATTCGACACGACAATTTTATTAAAACGATAATAAAAGGAAGAATAGAAGGAAAAAGGAAGCGAGGAAGACCAAGAATAAGCTACATGCAGCAAATAAAAGAAAAGATAAATGTCGGGTCGTATCAGGAGGTTAAGAGAAGGGCGGAAAGCAGAGAGGAATGGAAAAAACTCCACCGACAAGAGCCTAGCTCTTAAATTTGATGATGATGAGGTCATAATACCTGACTAACACTACTTATGTGCTACATAAGTAACTATGTAGTGTTCGTCAGGTATAGCATGGACTACTAGCATTATGACTAGGTACACACTATATTAAGTCATAATCCTCTTATAATTACGTTCCAAAATGCATTAAAAATGGATATAGCGATTTAGGCGTGATAAGGTTATAAAGATATACTGCAGTTACTTTTGAATTTTAACTAATAATAGGAGTATAAGTAGTGATTTTTGTCGTTGACTGTACCTATTTCAATTAACTGGCTCTAATTATAAGGTTTAGTGCACTTCAAGACGGTAGTCGTTAACGTCAAGCGAATGAGGCGTGAACGAAGCGCGAATAGTAAGTTGAAACGTCGAAAATTAGCTTCCCGATTAGATTAGTATCACAATACAGAATGAAATTTAAATCAGTGGCTGATTATGGAGAGCAGCAGAGAGCAATTTCTTTCTATTTAAGTACTTATAAATCCAATAGTAACTAAGGCAGGAATTACCTGTCTGTATGCCTCGGTCGTTTTAGTTGAATTCCTTTATAGATGTAGGCACAGGAGTAGGTAAGTAATTTGAACATCATGCTGTAAGGAACAAAATTCAAACGAGGTAGTTACTTACCTATTTATAAAATGTTGCTATTATATGAACGGTATGCCACGATTCACAACTTTGTGTAAGATTTAAGTAATAGGTACCTAAATAAGTAATCAGATCTCATTATCACTGAGTCCAAATTAAGGCCCTATCTATTTTAGCCTTGTTTACCTACGCAACTTGTGTTTAGCGCAAAGGTGTAACATTTAAGGGCATTAGTCCAGTTTCTCTTAGTCTTTAATATATTTGTTGTACTTTCATAATACGATTAATGTCTGTTTTAGTTAGCAATAAAAAAAAAAAAAAAAACCTATAATTCGGTGTGGACGTTCCTCCTGGTAACGAACCTGTAGTAGCTTCTACTCCTACTTCCTTCAGAGATAGCTACATCTTTTTCTACTTACGTACTTACAAACCGTCTTAAGAATTGAAACGTTAAGTAAAGCGAGTGAATGCCATTCCAACACGAAGTGCAAACGTTCGTGAATTAAGCCCAGCCGTTTCTCCTGGAGCCAAGAGCCCTGCTACCTACTGTGCAAGGTTTTCGAATTTCGACGCTAGGCTAGGCGTCTTTCTCGCTCACGCTGAGAGAAAGCAAGACGACAACAGGAGTCGGAGTTACAGACATCGCGTTATACAGTCAGACCTCCGAGAGCATTTCGTCTCGAATATTCGACAAGACGAAATCAGGCGAATCCCTCGTCGCGGAGATAATCCCAATACTAGATTTGTCAGGGAAATGCTCGATAAAGCACTCTAGCGAGGCTGAATGATAAGTGACTAACGCTCGAAATAAAGGTTGCAGATCAGAACTCCTAAAATCAGAGTTACGAGAAAAGTAAACCCGAATCTCTAGATCTACGTTAATGTACGAGTACCTACTTATTACTTATTATTTTATTCTGTGACGTTATTTAGATTTTCTAATAGGTTATTTGTAATATGGACCATAATTGATTGATATTAATTATTGACGTTCATAAGTGGCATTTTGTGTCCTAAATTAAAATCATTTTTTACTTTGACTTTGAATATTTGACGATCGTCTTGGAGTAGTGGTTCGCGCTCTGGACTACAAAACCAGAGGTTCAAATTTCGCAAGGGGCAAGTGTTTGTGTGATGAGACTGATAAGCACGTAGGTATAATCGATGTATAAAAACGTATATAAGTATGTCTAATGTCTCTAGCATAAGTTCGGGCTTAATTTGAGGCTAATTGGAGTGTTTGTTGAAACAATTTATTTAATTTTAATTTAATAATGTCCTCCTAGCCGAATTTTGACTACGGCAGCCTATCTCAACAGAGATTAGCCAACTGTGCCGGACATATTGTAGTGCACAAGTGTGTGCGCAATACGGCAGTCCGACAAGACCTTAGAGAGATCAGGCGCAGGACCAACGGCTTAACGTGTTTTCCGAAGCACGGGGGTGTTAACACCACACCACCAACTCCCTGACTCCGGAGCTGTGTATTAGTAATTTCAAGACAGAATAACCCAAACGTTATTGGCCCGACCCAGGATTCGAACCCGGGACCTCGTGGATAGTACCCAGCGTGCTGACCACTTCTTTTTTATTTGCGTCATAGGCAGCGTCGTAATGAACTTTTTTCTAGCAGGTGAAACTTTTCAGGCAGGCAGGTACACCCTAGCACCGCGAGACAATTCACAATCAAATAAAGTAATAGTACATACCTAGATACGACAAGTAAATTCCCATTGTAAAAAACCGTTTATTTCATCAATCTTACTTTGGTATCTAAATATGGAACACGAAATAATGTCGGCGTTGCCCCGTTGAAGGGATGATTAATAGTACCTATTCGTGTTCTATCGAATCTTTTTCTTTGTTCGCGCTTGACGCGACCGGGAACAATGGTGGAAGAGCAGATATTTTGAGTTTCATTCCGCCACTCAATAGGCACCCTTTGGAAATCGCTCCCTTTGAGGGAAACATGCTAATAAATGCTTGCCCGAGGCGCGAACGTGGCATCTTGTAGGCTTTATTTTCGGGGAATGAATGATAAACTGACCAACTCGTCGCTTATTACTTATTTACTTGATATGCACTACGATAAGTTAGACGCTGAATCAGGCGGCTTAACTATAGCCTGATCAATATTCTACACTGCACACCAATCCCTTTTGGAGTCTGCTATATTAGTAGCTAAGGGGGCAAGCTTCAGCTTCAGAATACTACGTCACATATATTATAATAACTAGTATTACATGTTGCGATGTAAGTTTACCATAAACTTTTATCAACGTTTGAGCTAAGATATTGAAATAAAATTCCAAAATATTTACAATATGAAACCTTTTATTACGTACATTCGTAATTTCTCATAACTGTTCATCTTCATTATGCACAATTCTGAGCAGTGTTTTAAGTACATGGTAATAAAAAATTTACACATTTTATGCCTATGTATGTAGAAATTAAAAATGCATCAAAATTGTAAACAGTACAAAGTCTATAACAGTCAGAGGAAAAAATATTATTATGAATTTCCCAAGAACACAATCTTATTAGGGTACCTATTTATAAATGTATCATTAGGTGGAAAAGTTGAGTAAGTAGAATATTGGAGTTCTCAACTTATTCCTCGATAAAAACTCTGTTTTTGTCAACCCTTACTTTGGGAGCACTTTTCAGTTTCTTAATGAATTTTTCAGCAATTCTGTCGTCAATTTCCCGTCCAGTCGTCTCTGAGTATTCCATCAAAACTTTTTTCTGCAAACGCTTGAATGGCATCTCATCCCCTTTCTTTTGCAAAGCGGACATGATAGCCTCATGCCAGTCAAACTTGTCACTTTTAACTACTTCTTCAGCCTCTTCGCTTCTAGCAACATTCTGGTCGTGCAGACAAACGCTGTCATCAAGTTGCTCATCAACTTTTGGTTTCTTCTTGGCAGTTTTTTCTTTATTTACAGGTTCATTTTCAATGTTTTCAGTACTGTTTGGCACAACCTCCACAACACCGTTAACAGTGTCTTGCCTCTTTCGTTTTTTATGCTTATTCTTTCCCTCAGCTGGAACAGCTTCTTCCTCAATATTCCCAGATTCCGTCCTATTCTTCTTCTTCTTACCTTTCTTGCTTGGAGCTTGATTTTCTTCTTCTTCTTCGACTGGTGGAGCTTCAGCGCTTTGCAACTCTGCTTCATACTTTTGTCTTTTTTTCTCTTCTTTACGCTGTTTTTTTGTCAATTTCTTGTCACTTGCTTTTTCAACTTCAGGACTTTTTGTATTTTCATCTTCAGCTTTAGCAGTTTCTGGTTCTGTACCATTAGTACCATTTTCTACAACAGTTTTGTTAGATTCTGATTCATCTAGATCGCCATTTGTTTGTTTGGCATCTCCATTGCTTGTGATCGAGTATTTTTTTTTATTTTGGTTATTATTAGCATTGGATAATTCTGAAAGTTTCACAGAAATGAAATCCCAGGCTTGATCAATGTCCTTTGGGTTGGTTTTGTGTCCGCAGACATTTTTGACAAAGTTGATGAACTTTGGCTTCTTCCGCGGTGTGTTGTTATGTTTGCTGATAGCCTCAACGATCTTCCGCACATTATTTGGTGCATCTTTTTGCTCATCCAGGACTGACTGTAGCATCTCAACCCAGGCATTCTGTTTCTTCTCACCTTTCTTCTCCTTAGCAGTAAAACCTTTTCCAGAGTATCTTTCTTCTTCGGTTATGCATTTGGTGTGACTTTCATAATCCTGACCACTGTCAAACGAAATCATTATTATTGCAATGTTTACAAACACATGGAGCTAGATAACCTCTAAATGGAGCACATTAACTTTAACTATAAAAACAACTGGAATTATAGAGGTTATGTCAATAAATATGTAATACGTATCTGCGTCTGCAATCAGTATAAGACGATGAATGGTTATACTTACAGAAAATCCTTAAAACAATCCATGCAAGACAGATTCGGGTTTCGGTTCCTACATTTGGTCAAGTAATGTTTCTCAACTTTCGGCTTCTGTACAGACTCCCCGCAGTGCCCGCAAGTAAATACAACCATATTTTACTGCTATATTGCACGTGGGCTCCGAAAATAGGGCGGAGTAAAATAATCAATGAAATTGGTATTTTTTTTCTAAATACCGACACGTATGAAACCCTTAATCTTATCAAAAAACCATCCAACAACTAGTTCCTAATTATTTATAATACAGTAGAAACCAAAACTTTCCAAAAATATCGCCGAAAACAAAAATAATGGGAACTTCCTGAAAGAAATATTTTCGAAACGTCAGCTGTCAAATTTTTTCCTTTTTTTTTAAATTACGTATGTTTTTTTACGGCCTAGGGTTTGGACATTCATCCAATACCGGTTGATTGCCAGAACTAGTGTTGTACAACCGGTAACATAACTTGTCCAAGCCAAGACCTGCCATTCACTCGTTCATAATTGTTCGTTGTCATTCAATCGAATCATCAAACAAATCCATTTCATTTTCATTCATTCAAATTTGTTGTTTGTGTTGTGATGGGGTGTGTCCGTTTTACAATTTTATTTGTTTATTTAAAAAATAGAAGACATTAAATAGTTCCTATAATAATGGAATCTCATAGTGCTTTAATATTTCTTCTATTTATTTTGGGTATGTACCAAATTCGTTTTCAAAATTTTAATATCCCTCTGACTCGCGAAATTTTACCAAAAAAACTTTAATTTAATACGTATTACATATATGTAATAACATATTGCGTAAATATGAAACAAATTTCCATCTTTTACGACTGAGAACTTACTGCCTAGGACCTATCTGACTTACCACACGAATTGTTATTTAAATTTATGTCTTTATCATGAAATAACTCTACACAGTAGTTAGATTTTAAAACCAGTTTGAACCTAAGAAGTACCGCCTGAAGGGTGTAAGTAAAGTTAGGCCTATACAGGTTCTATACATTATCTCTTAAGTCAATCTCACAACACGCGTTGTTCAATGAAAATTCCACAACGAGAGTTCTGATGTATTGGTGTCTAAACTTTTTACCCCCTAACCACAAAGGTATAAGGATAGCATGAAAGGCTACATACTGGAATGAGGTTGCCTCATCTCTTACCACCAGCTGAATCAAAGCCACATACACTCCTAACTCTGTAACAAGAAAAATACTGTATTTTTTCAACTTTTTTTTTCAGGTACTGCTCACTGCAATATCTGGACATCATCAATAGAAAACAGTCTTAAAGAGCAGAAGGTTGAGGGTCAAAATGTGATAACTTGGTGCACTATATCCGCACTGGAGCAGGAAAAATGTGAGAAGCTGATGAGAACTGCTATGCAGGACAAGGGGTTGTTTGGAGCTGACTATATTGAACTTAAGTGCAAAAGGGTAAAGTACATAATTTGTTATACAAAATGATTTGTGGGAGATATTGTCTTGCAAACTCATCATAAACTAAGAGCTAAGCTCTTGTTGGTGGAGTAATAATTGCTATTCCTATCTTTGTTTTGCAAGCTTCATTTAGCTTAGCTAAGAAATGACCATTTAGTCCCAGATGTTTTAGTCTAGTACAAGTTTATTGAGTTGGACAGAATGATCCATGTTCCCTAGGGCATAATTATTCATGTCAATATCAAAAGTTTTGATTATTATTTCACATATTACTAACTTATTAGATAGGGTAAATTGTGATTCAAAATTATCTAATAAGTTTCCCTTTTATTACTTGCATTAATTAAGATATTTTGTAATAGGATTCCGGAGTATTGATGCCATACACTCACTAATACCTATAGTTTTAGCTGGCCAAAAGGACAGTGGAGAGTTATACCAAGTTATAACCAATACAAGTGTCTATGACAACTTACTTGGTAGTCTCGGCCACATTATGTAATAGAGATTATAGAAACAAAAGATTTTTTAACTAACTTTTAATTTCAGGCCTTTGACACTGAAGAATGTATGGCGTGGGTAGACAGAGGAGAAGCATCCTTAATTGGTTTGGATGCTGGCGAGGTTTATGTGGCTGGAAGGTACCATTCTCTTGTGCCAATTATGATGGAGGTGAGTAGTTTTACCTTTTTTACAAGATATTTAATTGTTACGTAAAAAAAGTTAAATAATAAGACTAACTGCCACACTCAGAGACATCAAATAAATTTAATCTATGATTTAGTCTTGTTCTGTCACTTTCTTTGATGATGAAATAGAAAAGGACGGCATGAGACTTAATGAAGGATTAACTTTAATTGATGTGTCTGTGTATGGCAGTAAAAGACTTTATTGTTTACCACACACATATATGATATTTCTTTGATAAAATCATTATCAACTAAACTTTTGAATGTAAGAGGCTCATTTTGCGTACCATTTTAGTAAGTTTTTTGTCACCTAGCAACATGTGAATTAGCTGTTGTAATAATGTGTGCTACTTATTTTTCTACCATTCATAACACAAATCTATCCACAGCTCTACGGCCGTTCAGAGCCGTACCAATATGCAGTAGCAGTGGTAAACAAAGGAGGCCTGCCATCTGTGCAGCCTGGCACTGGCTTGTATGGTCTCCGGGGGGCGAAGGCCTGCTTCCCGGGTGTGGGTGCACTGGCCGGCTGGGTGATGCCTATACATGTTGTAAGTTTTAAGAAGCATGTTTATACTCATGTTGTTGCCATGCATAAAATGTTGCAAACCAAAAACATTTGAATGTTAAAATAATTACGAAATTATGGCAAGATTAAAAGATTCTCAGATTTCTAATATGACCATAAATTAGTAATAAGTCAGATTTTCTTTGCTTGGCATTGATATGGTAAACAATCTTTTTATGACTAAAAAATAAAATAAAATACATATTAAAATGTTGTATGCAAATGATAAATTACCATATCGTTGTTATTTTGGTGTCTATCTTAATTTTAAATAAAATAATTTTGTTAAAAAGGAATGTCAAGTTTGTTTACTATGTTTGCAAAGCAAAGAAAACCAGACTAAGTTAGGAGGCTGATAGTAGGTAACCCTGATAGTATTATTAGTTTGTGTTATATGAGATTCAGAATCAGTACACAAATTATTTTAACAATAATAATGTTGACATAATTTCAGTTAATGCAAGAAGGTGGTTTGAAGATAACAGACTGCAACAACCACGTGAAATCAGCCATAGAATTCTTTGGCGAATCCTGCGCACCAAACTCTTTGAAAGACTACTACAATCCTATTGGTGATAATTCTGATAAGTAAGTTTGAGCATAAAAACTATGTACTCTTAAACACACGTACACGGTTTTTACAGTGATGTGGATGTGGGACAGTCCTTTAATCTCCATGACAGCTATACCTTAGTAGTATTATTATTATAATGAGGGATTTTCTGACAGCTCAAAATTGTAGTTTTATATTATGTTAATAGATGGCTCTAAGTTAAATAAATATTGCGTCGAAATCAGTGAGCATAAAACAGAAACAACTTATTGCAATATTATGTGTACAGGCATGTACTCGTAGTAGAAGTACTTATGTAAAAAAATTTGCGAGTTTCAAAATTCTGTTAAAAATTAAATTTATTTGAAAAAAAGTCTTGATGATCTATAAATTGTTAAAAAAATACCTGTGTAAAGTAAAAAAAAGATACTCGTGAATCTAAAACATGCTAAACCTGCATGCATTTGACATAGGTTGTTCAGCGCCATCTAGCTGGATTTTTAAGTGCTGATTTTTGACACTAGGAAAATCACTCATTCCATTTTCTGCCTTACACTCGCTTGTCACACTAAAACCTACTACACTAGTCCCGGCTTAAACCCGGTACTAAGTTTTTAGAATAACGGGGCTAATGTCAACACATTTCTACTGCGTTATTGTTTTTTTTGATGTGAACTAGTATTATTTATCTATGTATTCCATTCAGACTATGTAAGCTGTGCACTGGTGGGGCAGGGTACCGTTGTACGCTAGCGGACCCGTACGCCGGCTACGAGGGGGCCCTCAAGTGTCTCGTTGCGAATGGGACGGGGGACATCGCCTTTGTAAGGGACACCACTATACAGCACGCTTTGCTGTCTAGAAAGATACTTGGTAAGTCTGTTATTTCAAGTGTTAGTAGTATTTATTTATGAATTTTATAAAACTGTGCAACTTTATTATCCAAGTAACTCAGGTATACTTTTACTACAACTAGCTACACTACTACAAATAGCAGCATCTGCATCTGTGCTTCTATTCCTGTCTGTAACACTTTTTGTTTCAAATGTAAAAACCAAATAAGTCTGAATTTGTGATGGCATTCAACATAGGCATGGAAATAAAGAAAAATATTATATTTGGAATACTACACATAAGATTACAAGCACATATAAAAGCAAAATAAAGTTTGTAATGTTACCAAACTGGTACCAGTGCATAGCAAGAAAAGAGCCTTTACACGCTCTCATCCAATTTGCTGTAAACACGCATACTTAATTCACTGGTTTCACCAGGTCAGGTCTGTATCTTACCCCGTGTAAGTATCGAAAACTTATCTAGGTGCGGCAACCCACCCAGGGCAGGCCTGTGCATCTCCTCGCGCAGGTAGCAAAAACGTACCTACGCGCGGCGACCATTACTTAGGGGCTAAAACAAGTTGCGTGTCGCTACCGGCCAGCGACACGCTCGCGCGTTTTATTCACCGGCGGCCGTGCGGCTACGTTGCTGGCTGGACGAGAATGAATAAAGTACTAGAAAGAGGCGCTAGATGGCGTTAAAAGCTTCTCGTAGCAGTCAACCCTATCGCGTCGCGTGATATTACGTCACTGAATAGGTTTAGTGTATTATGAATCATATTCCAGAGCAATAAGTATGAAATTATCTTGCAATGGATTTTTGTAGGTGTCTACACGAAAATGTGCTTGACTCTGAGGCGAACTAAATTACGCCATATTGTTGACGACATTGAGTAGACATTTCTTTGAATACAATTGCTAAGTCATACTTCTGTACGAAGTACTAGTACTTATTCTGTGCCCAGGGTGCTAAACTAATAGAGACTTGCAAGCGAGCGGTGACACACGTGCGTTAATGCACTGGCTGGCACTAGCAAAATTAAAGTGCTAGTGAAGTGCGCTATATGGCGATAGAAGCTTCTTTTAGCTAGGTTGATTAGTCAACCTTAAGGCCGAATAATATGACGTCACTTTAGTGTTATGTTAAATTTTTATCTAGAGTTATCAGAATGAAATTCGCTTGCAATGGATTTCGGTAGATATCTAAACGAATAGGTCCTTGACTCTAAGGCGTGCTAAATTACACCATATTTTTAACAACATTGAGTAAACATTATGTTAAATACCATTGCCATACCATAACTCTGCAATACCATACCATACCATGCCATACAATACCTGCCTTAACATTGCAATACCATTACCATTGCAAGTAATGCTTTTTTATGTAGTACAAGTAGTACCTGGGTGACCGGTTACACTATTTAATAACACAGCTTTATAATCCTTAAGTCTTATTTAAAAAACAAATAACAGCTAGAACTTTAATAAATACAGAAAATAATTAAAAGGAAAAAAACATTTTTCGTCACCGAGCGAGATTCGAACCCACGCCTTCTACATTTTTTCAGTCCTACACATACACACACACTCACTAATTTACTCTACGTTTTACGCACTCCGCCATGACGCTCATGATTACCGGTAATCGAGATTAGCGACCATATTCTGCGTCGAACAATTTAAAAGAAAAAGCATGAAAACTTAAAAACATGCGTTTTCCCTAACATAACACTAATCTAGATCGATTTTTCACCCCGCATACAAAATTTCAGCGAAATCGTTAAAGTCGTTTCCGAGATCACAAATATACAAGAATTGCTCGTTTAAAGTCATAAGATTTATGCTGTGACCAGGCGGGGTGACGGAGGACCACTTCGAGCTGGTCTGCCGCGACGGCTCCAGGCGCGCGGTGACGGAGTGGGAGAGCTGCAACTGGGGCCGAGTGCCCGCCGACGCGATAGTCACCTCCAGTGCTGCCACGCCGCTCCAGCGGAAGAGGTAGGAACTATGTTCAGGGTTATTATAGGGTTATTCCGAAGGTCCAAAGACAATCCTATAAATATTGATGTGTGGGAGAAGAAGTCGTCATAGGCATGCTTATGACGTCACATCAATAATTAATTACAAATTAACTACTGAATAAAAAATCAAAATACTTGAATTACTTTTTTATTTAATCTTTACTTCAATAAAAAATATTAAACATATACCTTAAAATTTACTTTACATACCAAATTGTTACTCTTGTTATTGGCGGAATAAAAATTGCAACAACACACATTGTCATAACTCATAAAGAAAATGAATTATTCAGACTATAGCTATCTTCTCCTCTATCATATTCACAGTACCCAAAAACTCGACATGTAGGTTGATATCAACCTGATTAAATTAGCCTTTAATCCGGTCAATTTAGACCAAAAAATGAGAGTGAAGTTACATAAAGTCCCAACAAGCTGAATTTCTGTGAAATTGTTTAATACATAATTATAAACAATGTCTAGAAGTTCCCCATCACTCCCGTGTAAGGAAAATTTTTTATTTAAGGTCAAAGGTAAAAAAAATGAGTTTTTCGCGATTTTCAGCAAAACGGTAAGTTTTATCATAAAAGTACCTCAGACAAAATTGTAGATCATAAAATTATCTATAAAAAATGTATCAATACTTTTTTCTTACGAGCCACCGTTTCTGAGATATAACGATTCAAAAAGTTATAAAAGTTGTTATCGTCATAATATGCATGAGTAAGCCACGTATATACATCTAGAGTTGTTATATTATATATTAAATGTTTAAATAATTTTCTATCGGTCATTGTAACTTATACTTACAATATAAAATATACATAAGTTTTAACTATAAGAATATCAGGTAAAATGAAACCCAGTCCCTCAATCTTTAAGCCAGTGTAACTTTGAGACATCTGTCTCTTGTTCTATTGTGTGCGTGGCTAGGGTCTTATACTTGCTATAATAAATGAAATACCGTTAGTCTTGAGCGTCACTCTGTAATGAAAACACGTGTTTATCCTAACCTATATTCATTTTTTATAGATAATTTTATGATCTACAATTTTGTCTGAGGTACTTTTATGATAAAACTTACCGTTTTGCTGAAAATCGCGAAAAACTCATTTTTTTTTACCTTTGACCTTGAATAAAAATTTTTCCTTATAAGGGAATGATGACTTCTAGACAAATTCAGCTTGTTGGGACTTTATGTAACTTCGAATGTCTACATTGACCGGAGTACTTATAATATCACCATCTTAATAAAGTCACCCTTGTTCACAGATACCAAAACTTCCTACACAGACTGGTTCAGTTATACGGTCAACCGAACCCGCTGAACCGTAACTCGAACCGTACAACCGGATACCAGGCCCGTGACGGATACGGCAACCCGTACCTGTCGAGTACGGAACCCTCAAGGAACCCGTACGACCCGTACAGAAAAAACAACTTCGACTATAACCAGAATAGGGGCTTTGATGATAACCAGAATAGGGGCTTTGATGATAGCCAGAATAGGGGATTTGATGATGAAATAAAGTGAGTAATATTTACTTTGGTTTTTAAGTGATTTATTAATTATCACTTGGATCATAGTCCTTTGAAATAAAAATATTTTAATATGATTATACAATTTGAAGATTAATATGGCACTTGCGGGTTCGATTCCTGCCGCAGTCGGTATTTTTTTCGAGTGCAAGGTCAGTTATTGTTTCGCATGAGATTTTCATTTGACTACATTTGTCGAAATGTGTGATAAAACTATTTTCTATATAAAACCTCGTAGGCGACCCTAAATCCTATATTTACCATGTTTCTCGCTCTCTCAACAAATTATAGAGTACTTTTAGAATCGCTTTTCTATGTAACAGAGTTTTCGTAATATTTTATGGACGCTACAAGTCAGATTTTTACCCGACCGCGGCTTAGTCCAAAAGAAGGGGTATTAGTTTATTTTCTTTTGACAGTAAGTTTGTAATTTTAATGTGATCTGATATGCGTTTTGTGCTCACAGATCAAGCACGTACTCTCCGTACCAACCGCGAGTGGACGCGGGTGGCCAACCCATTGAATTGCCCTTCCAACTGTTCAGTTCGAATGGCACCACTGATTTGTTGCTTCAGGTATGTATGTCTGTCATTATATTTTATCCATATGTATTGCATGTAAGATAAATTGTTTTTGTAATTTATTATTCACTGTCGAATTAGAATTACCAAAGTTACAAGATTTGTTACTTTCAAAGAAATATTACACACAAACATTCAAAATTCTAGCTTTAATTCCATTTACTTCCATGTTTGTTTCAAGTAAGCAACATACTATTGTAATTTTAATAAAACATTTATTTTCAACACAACAATAACAAAATCAAAGTTTCTCTAGAAATATTCAGTACTAGCTGAACCTGCAAACGTTGTTACGCCTGGCCCTACCCTTACCCCTACCCTGCCCTTACCCTACCTCTTTTTTAAATTTTCACCCTTTATTTTTTTTATTATCCTATTCCCGACACAGTCAAATCCAAAAACAGAAAAATCATAAAAAACGGTGCAGCCGTTCTTGAGTTATAGTGGTGTAACTAACATGACTTTTTTTATATATATGGAATGTCATCCCACCCTATCAACTTTACTTTTCTCTATATTATTTTCAACTTGCTTATCAATCAAGGTTATAATTCCTTTCCCAGGATGCCACAATAAACTTCCTAGTGCTCCAAGAAGAAGAACAAGCCGCCAGCCACATACTAAACAACAAATTCGTTGGAGACCAAGCCGAAAAGGCCGTGATGGGCATCAGGAGTTGCCCCGTGAAGCGAGCTATGTTGTGCGTGACCAGCGACGCGGAGATGGACAAGTGTGTAAAGATGAGGGTAAGTTTTCAATCTATACTATACAGATATAGGAGTAGGGGTAATAGAAAAAAAAATGTTTAAACTCACTCAATAAAAGTATAGTATATTTTTTTTACAAAACACTGCTGAGTGCAATGCAATATGCATGTATTATAAATATAAACCTTCCTCTGGACTCACTATCTATTGCTGGAAACTGCATTAAAATCCGTAACGTAGCTTAAAAGGTCTAAGCGAACAGCCAACGGGAGCGACTTCATTTTATACTATGTAAATGTGATGTAATTTTCATCTGAGCTATTTTATATCATTTTTACGAAATTTTGCCTTGCACAATTCCTTGATCGTTCATGCAAAAGTGCTCCTATTTTTCGGGTTAAGTTGACCGGACTAAGTATAAGGCTCCGAGCTTGGTCACCGACCACCGCCACAGTGAATGTCGCGCGCCACGCCCTTTGGTCCCGCGCAAACAAAGGTGGCCGCTACAATTTGACACCTACTAGATCCTTTGACAGATGTTTTGTTAAAATGGCTAGTGGCCGCCACTGGTGGCGTATCGCGAACACTAAGTCCCGGGACGACGCCACTCGCATCACGTGTGCGGCGACTCTATACGAAACTTATTATAAACAATGTAAACATGCCGCATGCCACCGGTGGCTGTGATCAGCCCATCTGCGCGGAGACTTAAGGTCATGGCACACTATACCGGCACCGCCTCAACCCAGCAATAACTTGCCAATCAAATTAGAGCATTAAGTTATGAGTCGTACAATATATTTTGTAAATTCGAGGCGACGCCGTGCTGTTGTGGTGCCGGTATAGTGTGCCATGACCTTTCGATGACTCGCCCGTCATATTGTTCTAAATTCAAATATCTCCACAGGTAGCGCTCAAAGCCGCGTACCTCTCTCCAACACTAGTCTGCTGGCGAGGCCACAGCGCGCGTCACTGCGAACGCGCTATAGCGGAAGGCGCGTGCGACTTCGCGCTATTTGACGCTGGGGATATGCTTCATGCTGCAAGCACGCACCGTCTGGTGCCCTTTATGCAGGAGGTAAGCCTCCACAGATAACGCTTAAAGCCACGTACTTCCCTACGCCATCGCGTTGTTGTGTTACGCACTATATCGGAAGGCGCGTGCGACTTCGCGCTATTTGACGAGGGGGGTATGCTTCATGCTGCAAGCACGCATCGCCTAGTGCCCTTCTTCTTCTTCTTGTCGTGTCGACACTGGCGTTATATTTTTGAGGACCAATACTCGGCGACTAACAAAGCATTATCAGTAGCGTTGTACAGGTCCTCACGTGTGCAGGTGTAGGGGCACGTAGGGCATGACAGTAGGTGTGCCATTGTCTGGGGAGAGACACCACACATGCATTCGCTGTCCGCAGCGTAACCCCATCGGTGCATGTTCTCCTTGCTTCGGCCGACTTGTGTCCGAAGTCTATTTAAAGACTTCCAAGTTTGCCAAGGTAGATCATGCCCAGGGGGGAGCTGCTCTGCCAGAGGAATGTATGATGTATTCGGGTATCTCTCTTTCCAGAGTCTTAAGCGAGCTTGATTAACGTCGCCATCAAGGGGGGACACCTCTTTGATGAAGCTATGCCGACTCTTCAGTCGCTGGACTACCGGAATTTGTTAGTGCAGGAGATGCCGAGCGTCTGTCTCTTTTTTTAGGCGCTCCAAGGAGCTAGCCACGTCTCTGCGGACGTCCGGGGGAGCAACACCAGCCAGCGGGTACAGCATACCAACAGGAGTTGGTTTCAGACAGCCCGATGATTCGGCATGTATCATTTAGTGCTGTATTCACCAGGCGCGCGTGTGCAGATCGGCTCCAGACCGGGCTAGCGTATTCACCAGCTGAAAAGGAAAGGGCTAGTCCTGTCGTCCGCAAGACTTGTGGCGATGCTCCCCACTTGGAAGATGTGAGGCGGCGCAGGAGGTTGTTACGGGTGCCCACTTTCTGCTTAGTGTTAATGCAGTGTTGCTTAAAGGTCAGGGCTCTGTCCAGGGTAATGCCAAGGTATTTTGGGGTAGAGCAGTGGGCAATCGGCACATCCCTCCATCGGATGTTAAGTGTCCGCTGAGCTTCACGGTTGCGCAGATGGAAAGCGCAAGACTGAGTCTTTGAGGGATTCGGTCGTAAGGAATTTAGCTCATAGTAGCAACTAAGGATTTCCAGTGCTTCGCTTAGATTCCTTTCGACTACTTCAAAGGAAGGCGCTTGGGACGTCAGGGCCAGATCGTCGGCGTATATAAAACGATTAGTGTTTGGCGCAAGAGGTTGGTCGTTTGTGTAGATGTTAAATAGCATGGGAGCTAGCACACTACCCTGGGGAAGGCCATTTTTAATGGTTCTCCATCGGCTCTTTTCAGAGAAAAGGTGGACCTGAAAGCGCCTGTTGCGAAGGAGTTCGCTCAAGATTTGGGCAAAGGCGTGGTCGCCTGTGAGCTCGGTCACCTTCCACAGGAGTCGTTTTATGTTCACTGTGTCATACGCTGCGGAAAGATCCACAAATACCGCACCAGTTACTTGACCCAGCTCAAACCCATCCTCGATATGTTGAGTGAGATTTAGTGACTGGTTACAGCATGATTTCCCTGGTCGGAAGCTAGCCTGTTCGGGGATGAGCATGGGGTCTACGATGGTAAGCAGGCGGTTCAGTAGCATTCTCTCCAGCAGTTTATAAGTATGACACAGTAAAGATATCGGTCGATAGGTTTTGGGATCGTTGCCTTGTTGCTTGTCGTTGAACGACAAGAAGAAGATAGTGTACAATACACAAGTGCACTCTCTGTTCCTGCACTCTCCTAGTTCGGTGAGACGGCAGTCCGACATAACTGGAGAGAGAGGCGCAAAACCAACGGCTTAACGTGCTTTTCGAGGCACGGGGGTGTTAACACCGCCAACTTCCCGACCAACTCCAGAGCTGTATCTGAGTTATTTCAAGACAGATTTATCCCTTTCGGCTCGAATTTAAGCCCTGAACCTCGTGGATAGTAGTTACTAACAGACCACTAGACTAACGAGGCAGTCAGTGGCAGAAGGTATACTCCACAGACAGCGCTTAAGACCACGTACTTCTCTACGCTAGTGTATCACGCGCTATAGCAGTAGGCGCGTGCGACTTCGCGCTATTAAATGCCGGGGATATGCTTCATTCTGCAAGCACGCATCTTCTAGTGCCCCTCATGCAGGAGGTAAGCCTTCACAGATAACGCTCTAAGCCGCCTCATCATCATCAGCCGCTAGACTTCCTACATAAATTTCCAAAGTGTTCTGTCACAAGTGGCCTGCATCCAGTGTGATCCAGCTATATTTATTAGGCGCCAGTCCATGTTACTGCTGGACGACGCTACGCTTTGAGTCAAATAATCTCCAAGCAACCTTTGTGTCCCAATGGCCATCAGTTTTTTAAAGTGCTCAGTCCACTGCCACTTGAGCTTAGTGACCCGCAGGACTATGCTCATTACCTTATCGTCTGTCCATGTTACCGGTAGCCGTCGCTACGCTTTGGATCAAATGGTCTCCAAACAACTCTATCTGCCCAAACGGCCATTAGTTCTTCGCGCAATGTGGTCTACCCACTGCAACATGAGCTTACTGAGCTGCTGGGCTCGTTAACTTAGTTCTTCGACGCACCTCCTCATTTCTGATTTGAATTTGAAACACCAAGCATAGTCTCACCATAGCTCGCTGCGTGATCTTGAGCTCCGGGGATATGCTCCACGCTGCAAGCACGCATCGCCTAGTGCCCTTTATGCAGGAGGTAAGCCTACACAGATAGCAATCAAAGTTGCCCCATCATCATCGTCATCCGGAGGCCATCCACTACTGAACATAAGTCATGGCCTTCCAAACTGACTCGTCACAAACGGTCTGCATTCAGTGTGATCCTGCGACCATCTATCCATGTTGCCGGTAGACGACCACAGATTATATAATAGTTACTACGTAACAGATAAATCACTCCATACAAAATCGTCCATACCTACTTCTATAATAGCCTACAATTTTTGTAGCACACCAATACGCACAAAAATTTACCTTAAGCATCGAAAATTACGTTATTATTCCTCTGCAGCTGCGCGCGGCCGGTGCGGTGCGTAAATGACCGGATGCGTAAACTATATTACTTATTTAGTTCGTTTAAAAACGAATCGACCGTAATACAAATAATTCAACATTGCGTACGCGCCCGCCCGTCGGTTGTTGGCAGCCTACTGATTTACGCACCGACGTCGGTGCGCTCGAGAGTAGGCTATTAACGCGCGCAAGTACATCGAGTGAGAGATGCCTGACGCTACGCTTTGGATAAAATGATCTCCAACCAACTTCATCTGACCGAACGGCCATCAGTTCTTCGGCCACTTAAGCTTACAGCTTCGTTACAGTGCATCAGACTACATTTCACTAGTGAAATCGACCCTATTACAACTGCAAGATGCCACAGAGTTTACCTCGACCGATGTACTATTTTTTTTTTCCTTTACAGATCTATACGAGCGGCGATAACTGGTACTACGCAGTAGCGGTGGCCAAGGAGCAAGATCCAGACACTGACTTGACGTATCTCCGAGGCAAGAATACTTGCCACACTGGAATAGGCCAGGCGGCTGGGTGGATCTACCCCCTGGCATATCTCATTTCTAACGGATGGATTAGGTGAACGTCTCTTTCTCATCAAGGTTGTTAGAAAGAGAGATAGTACCTTCATGTCTTGACGTATCTTCGTCGCATGAATTCTTTCCATACTAGAATGGTGTATCTCATCTGTTGACAGAGGGATAAGATAGGAATTTCGTGTTTGTTATGGAAATATAACAATTTCAGCACATTAGAAAGTAATTATTTTTATAATGTAATTTATTTGCAAGTTTACCTTCATGTCTTGACGTATCTTCGTGACATAAATTATTTCCATACTAGAATGGAGTATCTTATCTGTTGACAGAGATGCATAAGATAAGAATTTCGGGTTTGTTATGGAAATATAACAATTTCAGCACATTAGAAAGTAATTATTTTTATAATTTAAGTAATTTATTTGCAAGTTTTTATGAAATCAAAATTAATTTCGCTCATAAAAATTGATCAAATGTGTCACACGGGATGACAATAATAATTGATCAATTATTGTGAGCGAAATTTTCAATTTAATTTCACATTTGAAAGTTTATATGATGTTTAAAATTAGTTCTCACTGAATCAGAAGTTATTCTATAGATCAGCCACGATTATGAAACGCACTTATTATTTTTAGAATGCATAAATAAATGTCAGGATTTCCCCATTTACATGACCTCTATGTAAAGTTTGTTTGAGCAAGTAACCCTTATAAATCATATTTCGGTTCAAGATCTATTTGATAAAAACATGTTATTCAACTTAGCCTAAAAATCCAAGCTAAGAATATGCATGAAACTGACAGCAGCGGAACATTTTCGACTCTCCATTCGACAAAATTTGGGGACTTATTGTCGCTAAAACTTCAATGACAATTGAAAGTTGCTCCATGTTTGTGCTTTCGTTTTATTATAATATTGAGTCATCTAGTCTAGTGGTATGGAAATAATAAAAGAGCTAAAATAGCCCTTATTGCGCAGGTCTTACGGTTGCGACGGCGCTCACGCGGCAGCTGAATACTTCACGAAGTCTTGCGCGCCGGGCGCTCTTAGCAGTGAATACGTGGATTCCAACACTGTGCCTCAAGATAACCTGTGTCATCTGTGCCATGGAGCTTCGTTCAGGTTAGAGTGGACTTTATCATGTAGGAAGTAGGGTTGTTTTTTTTTCAGCTTTTGGTGTCTCATTTATTTTGCATGTTAGATGATAATAATATAATGTTTGCAATAGTTGTTGGCTTCAAAGGTAAGTTTTTGGTTGTTACACGTGGGTTTTAAGCAGTGGCGTGCAGTCCATATAGGCAGTTAAGCAGTGCCTACCTCACCAAAATTTGTCGATTGCCATTAAAATAATTGTAAGAAAAATGTCGTCGGTCTATGTCCAGTCCTATCTCTTACTTAGCTAAACCGCTCAACTTGCACCATTGTATGATCAGTAGGCATTCTCGCGGCTGCCTATCAGATTCATTTACACTCACGCAATTTTAGCCCTTAACGACATAGCCGCATATTAAGATAAAAAAGCCGACCAAATTAAAAATGACACACTTTTCATATTGGTAAAGCTAAAAACCGTGACATTCGCCGTACTTCGGTAAAGTAGGCAAGCCTACCATCTTCCTTTCTCGCTCAAATCCCGAACTAAATAGTTTTTGTCCTACTCACGCATGATGGCGTGATAACACTTTGGAGTGCAATCGAAACACGTCTTATTATTATTATGAACAACTTTAACATTTAAACTATTTAAAAGTTTGTTTTTATGTACTGCCGCGTATTATTTTATTATAAACATTACATAATCAAATGAATGAATGTGATGGTACGTGCTTAAATTATAATTTTATTTATCATTTAACATTTAATCGTTCCTCAAGTAGAAAAAAAGATTAAGTAAGTTTTTTAGTCAGGGGAGAAGAAGAAGACGAAGTCGACCGGGATGATCTTGGTCCTGACCTTCTTAGAGCCGAATTTGACAATGCCTTGAAAAACATCCATAACGGAAAAGCAGCTGGCCCGGATGGTATTTACATAGAATTAATTAAATATGCAATTTGTGAACCGTTTATAGAAGAAATTTACGAAATAGTTAAACAGATGTATAATTCTGGTAATATCCCTACAGATTTTCAAACAAGTAAGATAGTCACTGCCCAAAAAACCCAATTCCTTAAAATGTGAAGAACATCGTACACTAAGCTTAATTTCACAAGCAAGCAAAATATTATTGAAAATCATTCAAAATAGGATTAGGCCAATCACCTAAAATTATTTAGGACCAGATCAGTACGGTTTCAGGCAAGACAGAGGAACCAGAGAAGCAATAATAGCTCTTAGACTAGTCGTAGATAGAAGATTGGATTTGGATCTAGAAACACACATAGCGTTTATAGACCTAGAAAAAGCTTTCAATAAAGTTAATTGGAGAACAATGATGAACATTTTGAAGGAGGCAGGCTTAGACTACAGGGAAAGAAGGATAATTTTTGAACTGTACCAGAACCAAACAGCGTTAATTGAAGTGGGGGAGGTGAAAGAGACAGCTGAAATTAAGCAAGGGGTTCGCCAAGGGTGTCCACTTTCGCCACTCATTTTTAATATATTTATAGAATGCGCTATTAGAAAACTTATAGAGTCAGGAAAAGGGGGGGTTCAAATAAATGGTAGGGTAATATGGTTCATTCGTTTCGGCGATGAAATCGCAGCACTAGCTGAATCATCCAGAGAATTGAAGGGGTTAGTAACAGAAATGGACGACATTTTTAAAGAGTTTGAACTTAAAATTAATTATACAAAAACGAAAACTTTGATAACTGCAAAAACTTCTTCAAAATATGATCCGATTAGGTTAAATGACACTACAATAGAACAAGTCAAATACATACTTCAAATATCTCGGCAGCATAGTGACGGATGACTCCAGATGTACATCAGATATAAAAGCAAGAATAGCTATGGCAAAGAAAGTGTTTAATGCTAAGAGGCACCAGCTTAGAGCCCGAATATTAAGGCGAATTCGAAAAAGACTTGTAAAATTGTACATCTGGAGTATCGCCTTGTATGGCAGTGAAACGTGGACGATGACCCAACGCGACAGGGAGAGAATAGAGGCTTTTGAGATGTGGTGTTGGCGCAGGATGGAGGGGATTAGTTGGGTGGAAAAGAAGACCAATGAGGAGGTTTTGAAGATTGTTGGCGAGAAAAGACAAATACTGCAAACCATCGAGAATAGGAGGGGAAAGATGCTGGGACACTTGGTACGACACGATGAACTAATTAGAGTAATTATAGAGGGAAAAGTAGAAGGGGTCCTGTCGTACCAGGAAGTCAAGGAAATGACACTGAATAGAGAGGAATGGAGAAGACTCCACCGACAAGAGCGTAGCTATTAAATTATAGATAGATAGAAGTTTTTTAGAAAAAAAAGTTCTTCAAACAATAGTTTTAACACAAAGTTTACGTCGGCCATTGTTTTAGGCAATTAGTTTGCTTTCGCCTTCATCCCGCGAGTATTTTAAACCGTAGTTTTATTGTTACGCGATTTCTTTTGCTGTTTTGAGTGATTTGAATTGTTTTCGGGATTCAAAGCAGTGAAAAAGATGGAGAAAAAACAAGTGTAATTAATGTTCAGTTTGTTTATAAAAATTAATATCAGTTAAATGACATGTCTTATAAATTCGTTCGTTTGCTTATTAACTGTTGTGGTTTAATAAATCAGCGTAATAGGACAAGATGCACCGATAAAAATAAAACTAGGTAAGATATACTGTTTATTTGCCAGTTCTCAAAAAACTTCGGTAAGTAAGTAATTTACTCGGGACATTATTGAACTTTGTTTTCTTGTTTTTGTTATGCAAAATGACTTAATTCTATAACTGCGGTTAATTGTGCATGTATTATACATATTAATGTTCCTCTTGGATAACTCTATAACCAACAGGTGAAAACTGCATTAAAATCCGTTGCGTATTTTATTTAACCTTTATTTTAACAGATCTAGGCGTCTAGCTAGCGGGAATGATTTTGTGGTACTATGTAATGAAAATATTGGTTTGATATAATCTTTATCAATACTGACTTGAATTTTTTTGTATGTGCTTACCTCACTCCAAAACCAATGCACGCTACTGGTTTTAAGATAAGTGGTAACCGCTCTGTAGGGCTATTACGTATCTCATTTGACAACCAAAGTGATTATCACTATGCCTTGGTGTCTAACTGAGAACTGTCAAAACATGGTTTTCGTATTACCGAACTTCGGTTACTAACTAGAATGACGTCATCGCCGGTGGATATGCTGATAGGCACTGGCATATCCACTGTCCAAATTTTGACAGCTGTTTATGTATCGATAAACTGATTTTCGTATTATGTACGCTCAGTGGATATCAAAGTCGTTGATCACCGAAGCTGTCAAGTGGCCAGTGATAGTCACTATTAACCTACCAAGTCAAAACGTACGTAAAATACAACGTAATTACTAGTTATAGTGATACCTTTTTTTAATTTTGGATGGTTTAACGGATATCACTCAGCCAGCAATCGAATTAAGTTTGTAAAATAAATAAAGCACTCCGCTAATAATGGCTCAAGCTTTTTTATTGGGACATGCATGGGATATGCCGAGAAACAAAGGAAAATAAATGAGCTGAGGATCAAACACGTTGTTTTCACGATCGTAGTGACCCAATAAAAAAAATTTGGTTACTGTGATGAAGTCATATAGAAAGCTTCATCATCAGCTTGCTGTTTTAGTACAGCCGCTTCTGATGTGCTGAGATAGCGTTCATTCGCTAATCGAATCGCTATAGTCTCTTATGCTTTTGAGCGGTTTGGCTAGTCCACCGGTGAAGCGACCTAACGTAAAGTCCTGGTTTCCCTCGGCAAACTAAATCAATAAAATTATTTGTCTAAGAGATATATTTCTCCAAGGAGCCATCTAAAATAGAAAAACATAAAACATTTATTATCTAGAAATTTTGTAATTACTAACTTAGGGAAGTAACCTATAACCCAACTTATTGAAAACGTTGCTAAATTAAGTATCATTCCATATTAAACGCAATGGTCTTTGATTTAGCCACATAACCTGTCAATAACACTAGTGATGTGTCGGTCGATATCCACTGTCCACCACCGCATAGCCACTGTCCTATCCTATGATAGGCACTGCTTACGTAATACCAAATATATCAATTCATCAGTTGTCAACTGAGTTCGGTTACCAACTAACCTCAGTTATACACTCGGTGCCTCTTTTACGTTATAGCCCTACTGAAGACTAAATTATATGGTAATCAATTGTTTGAAGACACATATAATTGGGTTATGGTTTTGTGATATTATCTATAGCCGTGTATCCACTTAAGCACGTTTAGGGCGAGCCCGCACCTAGACGGTTTTCAGGCTGGGTACAGCTTTACAATGCTGCTCATGTGGACACAAGGGTTTATTTCTCTGAGCATGCTCAGGCGAATGCATGCTCAATTGGATATAGGGGCTTATGTTAACTTGTGAAAATGTTTCTGAACTGGGTTTGAAGGCGAACTCTGAAACTAATATCAAGTGGTGAATTTAGGCAGTTTTGGTTAGACGGTTACATTGAACTGGGTTTTTACAATGTTTATGTTTTCCAAAGAAATTCAAAATTTAATTTTGGGTTATTGGTAGCACCACTGACATAACTCTGGACTGAGGTAAGACCTCGCTTTAATTAGCGCCCGTCAAAGCGCTGAAGCACTGCGTTCAATAACGTTGAGTTGTGCTGTCCCGTGATGATGACGATATACGAATACTTCTGTTACATTACAATACAACTCCAAGCGCTTTAGCGCTATAACGCGGCGACAGGTACGCGTTGTTTAGCGAAGCATTCATTGGCGACCGTTGTACAACTCGTAGCTCCATCATGTCCGTTCCGCTCGCTTTCTCTGATGAGATGGTAGATTATAAAATTAATTATGGTTAAGTAAAGGATGATGCAATTTTTGGTACCCACCTCCAATAGGAATGTGTGATACGTCGTTAGACAGCTCTTAGTAACCTAAATAAAAGTTACTATGGCGCCAAGTTCCGTTCGCTAGTCCGTTCAGAGCTGTACGGTATTAAAGTCTCAGAAAACGAACTAGCACCTACTTTTAGTAACTACCACCAATAGCAATGCATGATACGTCGTTAGGTAGCTCTTTGTATCCTGACTAAAGGTTACTATGGCGCCAAGTTCCGATCGTTAGTCCGTTTTGAGCTATACGGTATTAAACTCATGGGATATGTGGTGCTAGTTCAGCTACTTTTAGTAACTACCACCAATAGTAATGTCTGATCCGCCGTTGGATAGCTCTAAGTATCCTGATTGAGATGATATCCGTTAGTCCGTTTAGACCCATACGGTATTAAAGTCTCAGAATAAGAACTAGCACCAACTTTTGGTAACCACCACCAATAGCAATGTGTGATATGTCGTTAGATAGCTCTTAGTAACCTAAATAAAAGTTACTATGGCACTGAATTCCGACCGTCAGTCCGTTCTGAGCTATATGGTATTAAAGTCTCAGATAAGAACAGTACCTACTCATAGTAACCATCACCAATATTTAACACCTCGTTGGATGACTATCAATAACCTAAATAAACCTTACTACAGGGCACCAAGTTTTGATCGTTAATCCGGTAATAGCTACACAGTACCTACTAGAGATTTTAGCAGGGAGATTTTAGCAACTAACATACTTTTTAGCAATGTGTATTACGTATTTGGTTATTAGCTATTAGTAACCTGAACAAAAGTTACAATGGCATGCTAGACTATGGCATGTCAGCGGGGATAGGTGGATGGTGGTGGTGGTGGTACCTAGACTGAGCGTGACGTCCGAAAAGAGGATGTTGGAAGTGACTTGTCCATTAGGGCTGTCATATCTCAAATATTAGAGAGCGAGGAGGCATGACAGGCATTTCTCTTCTTCTGGGACACTGGGGTTATCTCGCAGAAAAACCTAGAAACACTATGGGGCTCCTGCTTTATGCCCTACCCTAATGATGTGTTAGTAGAAAATAATGTTTCATAAAGCCTATTTTATTTATTTAATTAATTGTTTAATCATTTTGTAATGGCATCTCATATAATACGAGGGTCAAACTGAAAGTTCTTAGAAAATCAAAAACTGATTACATTAGCAAGTTATAAGTTTTATTATATCTTTTCAAAATATTGTCCATTGACGTCAATACACCGCTGCATGCGATGGAACCACTGGGAAAAGCACTTTGCCCACTCGTCCTTAGGGGTCTCTTCAATGGCATCGCGATACGCAGCCACCGCTTCTTCAGCATTCATAAACCGCTTTCCTTTAAGTTTTTCTTTAATTTTTGGAAATAAATAAAAATCACAAGGCGCGAGGTCGGGGCTATACGGCGGGTGACCCAGTAATTCAACGTTTGATGTCGCCAAATAGTCGATCGTTTGCTTGGCGGTGTGCGACGAGGCGTTGTCGTGGTGAAGGAGGATCCTACTGCGAGGTCGTTTCTCTCGAACTTTTTCCAAGACAAGTGGCAAACAATTGGTAGTGTACCATTCTGCAGAAACTGTTTTTTGATCCTCTAACACAATTGTTGCGAAATGACCTATCCTTCCAAAGAACGAGGCCACCATTTTTTTTCCCGCACTTCGATCTCTCTTCACTTTAGTTGGCAACTCCTCGAAAGGAAACACCCACTGAGAAGATTGTCTTTTGGTTTCAGGATCATAACAGTAAATCCAGCTTTCGTCACCTGTTAGTATGTCGAACACAGCATTTGAGTCACCTCCGTTAAATCTTTCAATCATTTTACGGCACCAATCCACACGATGGAGTTTTTGAGCCTTAGTCAAATTATGAGGTATCCACCGGGCGCAAAGCTTCCTGACCGCTAAATGTTCGTGGAGGATTTTGTGCACTTGACTCATACCGATGCCTAAGCTTGTCCGAATCTGCTGATAGGTCACTCTTTTGTCAGTCTCTATCATACGCCGCACAACACAGATGTTATTTTCAGTCGTCGCCGTAGAAGGCCGTCCCTCACGTACATCATCAGTGAGATTAGTGCGACCACGTTTAAACTCATTAAACCAGTTGTAAACAGTCGCACGAGATGGGGCTTCATCGTGAAAGGCCAATCGTCGTCTATCATAACTTTCTTGTTGACTTAAATGACATCGAAAGTCATAAAAAATCATTGCACGAAAATTTTCTCGTGTTAAATTCATTTTGACGTGACACAGACAATTTTCAATTTGCCGCCAAGTCGTAAAACAAATGACAAATGAATGAAATATATACTCAGTAATATTGGCAAAGAGTTCTATTTTCAAATTTTAGAATATTTTTTTTATTATATTGTTTATAAGTGGCCAGTTCTAAGAACTTTCAGTTTGACCCTCGTATTAAGCTGCGTCTGTCATGTATTTTTCTAATTATTACTTAAAATTGATATATTCATGAACAACACTAAACGTACTTACATCAATCGTATTTGATTTAATTTTGCTAACGGAAAATCCATATTACTTGACTTGATTTTGTTGAACTTATTTTAAGCTGGTATTCAAATCGGACAATAAATCAAAACAAGCGCCATACCAATTCTTGTTCTACAAGATAATACCTTTCTAATAATATACCACATATCGTTATTGGAGCGGGTACCAGGTTTCATAGAAACCCTTGCGTCATCCTTTAAGTCTATATTATTATTTAAAATCTGGTATGGTATGTTATTAAATTGTTTATATTATGTTGATATTATTATTCTATGTTACTAATTTAATTTAATATGAAACGTTTTAATTTTAATCAAAATGTATAATAATTATTCAATAAAGATTTTTTTTAATTCTTGGTATGTGTGTACACAGTGCCTGAAAAGGTCCCTGCTGCAGTATCGTGACATGCTTCGTGCTGTTACAATTTATGCTGAGCACGGACCTTTTTGGCACACACGTGGTCTTTAATGTATAAAAGCATCCAAACGATTTCCGTGCCAAATTAATTTCTCTCAGACGCTGCCGGCGCGACGCGAGCGAGGACTACTACGGTCACGTGGGCGCGGTCCGCTGCATGGTGGAGGGCGGCGGCGACGTGGCCTTCGTGCGGCACTCCGCCCCCGCCGAGGTGTCGGGCGGGCGGCGCCGCGAGTGGTGGGCGCGCGACCTGCTGCCCGACGACCTGCAGCTGCTGTGTCCCGACGGTGAGTGACTAGTGACTACTGGCGCGGGTGTGGGTGTGGGTGTGGGTGTGGGACACGCGAGTGGCGGAGGGAGCGGCGACGTGGCCTTCGTGCGGCACTCCGCCCCCGCCGAGGTGTCGGGCGGGCGGCGCCGCGAGTGGTGGGCGCGCGACCTGCTGCCCGACGACCTGCAGCTGCTGTGTCCCGACGGTGAGTGACTAGTGACTACTGGCGCGGGTGTGGGTGTGGGTGTGGGTGTGGGACACGCGAGTGGCGGAGGGAGCGGCGACGTGGCCTTCGTGCGGCACTCCGCCCCCGCCGAGGTGTCGGGCGGGCGGCGCCGCGAGTGGTGGGCGCGCGACCTGCCGCCCGACGACCTGCAGCTGCTGTGTCCCGACGGTGAGTGACTAGTGACTACTGGCGCGGGTGTGGGTGTGGGTGTGGGACACGCGAGTGGCGGAGGGAGCGGCGACGTGGCCTTCGTGCGGCACTCCGCCCCCGCCGAGGTGTCGGGCGGGCGGCGCCGCGAGTGGTGGGCGCGCGACCTGCTGCCCGACGACCTGCAGCTGCTGTGTCCCGACGGTGAGTGACTAGTGACTACTGGCGCGGGTGTGGGTGTGGGTGTGGGACACGCGAGTGGCGGAGGGAGCGGCGACGTGGCCTTCGTGCGGCACTCCGCCCCCGCCGAGGTGTCGGGCGGGCGGCGCCGCGAGTGGTGGGCGCGCGACCTGCTGCCCGACGACCTGCAGCTGCTGTGTCCCGACGGTGAGTGACTAGTGACTACTGGCGCGGGTGTGGGTGTGGGTGTGGGACACGCGAGTGGCGGAGGGAGCGGCGACGTGGCCTTCGTGCGGCACTCCGCCCCCGCCGAGGTGTCGGGCGGGCGGCGCCGCGAGTGGTGGGCGCGCGACCTGCTGCCCGACGACCTGCAGCTGCTGTGTCCCGACGGTGAGTGACTAGTGACTACTGGCGCGGGTGTGGGTGTGGGTGTGGGTGTGGGACACGCGAGTGGCGGAGGGAGCGGCGACGTGGCCTTCGTGCGGCACTCCGCCCCCGCCGAGGTGTCGGGCGGGCGGCGCCGCGAGTGGTGGGCGCGCGACCTGCTGCCCGACGACCTGCAGCTGCTGTGTCCCGACGGTGAGTGACTAGTGACTACTGGCGCGGGTGTGGGTGTGGGTGTGGGTGTGGGACACGCGAGTGGCGGAGGGAGCGGCGACGTGGCCTTCGTGCGGCACTCCGCCCCCGCCGAGGTGTCGGGCGGGCGGCGCCGCGAGTGGTGGGCGCGCGACCTGCTGCCCGACGACCTGCAGCTGCTGTGTCCCGACGGTGAGTGACTAGTGACTACTGGCGCGGGTGTGGGTGTGGGTGTGGGTGTGGGACACGCGAGTGGCGGAGGGAGCGGCGACGTGGCCTTCGTGCGGCACTCCGCCCCCGCCGAGGTGTCGGGCGGGCGGCGCCGCGAGTGGTGGGCGCGCGACCTGCTGCCCGACGACCTGCAGCTGCTGTGTCCCGACGGTGAGTGACTAGTGACTACTGGCGCGGGTGTGGGTGTGGGTGTGGGTGTGGGACACGCGAGTGGCGGAGGGAGCGGCGACGTGGCCTTCGTGCGGCACTCCGCCCCCGCCGAGGTGTCGGGCGGGCGGCGCCGCGAGTGGTGGGCGCGCGACCTGCCGCCCGACGACCTGCAGCTGCTGTGTCCCGACGGTGAGTGACTAGTGACTACTGGCGCGGGTGTGGGTGTGGGTGTGGGACACGCGAGTGGCGGAGGGAGCGGCGACGTGGCCTTCGTGCGGCACTCCGCCCCCGCCGAGGTGTCGGGCGGGCGGCGCCGCGAGTGGTGGGCGCGCGACCTGCTGCCCGACGACCTGCAGCTGCTGTGTCCCGACGGTGAGTGACTAGTGACTACTGGCGCGGGTGTGGGTGTGGGTGTGGGACACGCGAGTGGCGGAGGGAGCGGCGACGTGGCCTTCGTGCGGCACTCCGCCCCCGCCGAGGTGTCGGGCGGGCGGCGCCGCGAGTGGTGGGCGCGCGACCTGCTGCCCGACGACCTGCAGCTGCTGTGTCCCGACGGTGAGTGACTAGTGACTACTGGCGCGGGTGTGGGTGTGGGTGTGGGACACGCGAGTGGCGGAGGGAGCGGCGACGTGGCCTTCGTGCAGCACTCCGCCCCCGCCGAGGTGTCGGGCGGGCGGCGCCGCGAGTGGTGGGCACGCGACCTGCAGCTGCTGTGTCCCGACGGTGAGTGGGAGGCTTTATTAATTTTATTTATGTAGGAACACGCAGAATAACATTGTTGAGGCGTAATAAATTGTTAAAACAAATACACCAGTTACCTAGCTCCAAACTTAACGTAAGCTTGTGATATGGGGACTAGGATAACGGATAAACATACTTATACGAATATACCTACGTTTTAAAACATCCATGACATAGGTTCAAATGCTCGTGCACATCACACAAACATTTGCCCCTTGCGGAATTTGAACCCGCAATCTCTGGTTTTGTAGTCCGGAGCGCGAACTACTACACCATAACGGTCGTCAATATTGAGAGTGACTGGTCAGGAAGGGCGACGGATGACGACTGCCTTAGTTACATCGCAAGTCCAAAAATGCTACATACAAAATCACAGAAAACACAAAGTTACATACATTTTAGGCTAAATATTATCTCAAACTATGCGTCCACTACTTAATTATACTTAGTATGACTTAGGAACAACAAAAATTTAATAATTGAATTGCTAAAATAAAACAAACAAAAGTAAAGGGCTTCGCAAATGTTAACATTTGCCTTATTTGGTATACAGTGTTTTTTTTTTCATATAATAAACATGGAATTAACTATTTCCTATGCAGTAAACTCTCTACCCCCTTACTAATAATAATGAATTTGCCACTGCTATAACACTGGTTTATATAATATGAGACGGCTAGTTTGGAATTAATGACAGGAAAGTGAAAAAAACATTTATTCAATTTAGGACAGGAAATGCCACTTATGAACGTTGATTGTCGTTTTGATCAGTTGTTGAAGGAATTTGACCATTTATTAACAGGTACCCGCGCGAAAATGCACGAGTATAAACACTGCAACCTGGGCAAGGTGCCGGGGTCGGTACTGATGGGGCGCGCCAACCACACCGAGTTGGACACGTACTCCAACCTGATGCTGTACGCGCAGCAGCTGTATGGTGCTACCGCTGCTGATGAGTTCAGGTAAATATTTTAACACCCCGCAGACTTTGTATCAGTATGGAGAAACTTTTTATGAGCCCATTGTATTTCTTTTATATACTGATTAAGATGCCAGCCAAACTATCGGATAGAAAGTCTGTTCTACCCCCCTTTTCACACCCTTAAAGAAACGATTTCTGGGATAAAACTATCCTGTGTCCTTTCCCGATACTCAACTATCTTTATACCAAACTTCTTCTAAATCGATTCAGCGTTTTAAGCGTAAAGCTTTCAAACTGATGTGTGGAAAGCAATTCGGTTTTTAAAGTAAGTTTTAAGTAAGAAAGTAATTTGAGTATTTTGACTTATTATTCAGTAGTTATTTTGTAATTAATTATTGAACATCTGAACTTGTGCCTATGACGACTTTTACTCATATTTACAGGATTGTCATTGGAAGCAAACTGTTTTATCGATTGGAAACTCTCACACATGCAAATAATAACGTCATATGTTGGTTTCCGGTGCGTTTAGAGGGCATATGAAGGATAAATTATACTCCGTATTTTCGTAAAAATAAGCCATCTTTCAATTTTAAGTAGTATAAGTAACTCTATAGTGATTATGGACATAAAATCTCGCAAAGATTTTGAAATGCCATTTATAATGTTTAAGTAATTCCTTGTATTTTGTTTGCCGTGTGCCAAATAAAAATGATTATTATTATAAAATTACTATAGGTTCTCATTAAAACACAATTTCACGGATTACTTTGCGATTTATTTACATTTTATTTAAAACCTGAAACACTTTACAGCGTTCATGGTCACAGGGAGACTAAGGTATTATTTGTCCATCGAGGACATGTCCTACTAGAGGAGAAATGTTATTAATTTTGTTCCAGAAAAATTCCGCCAAATCCGAAAGGTTCCGGATGAACCGACTCAATGTCAAACACCGTATTAGTGATGGTCAATAAGAAATTAGTATCGATAGTCAATGTTATTGTTTAATTTTAATGGGAACAATATTTTATTACACCCAAGGTTAAACTTTTCACTAATGTGCAATATCCTAAATATAATATCTGATTCTTGTTCCTAAGAATTTTAAGTTAGTCATCAAATTAACCATTTAAAGTCATCAAATTTAAATCAGCAAAATTGTTATCAATCTATCCCTATTTCCCTTGGTCACGCCATCACGCGTGAACGGCTGATTTCACTAACTCTTTTTTTGTTGTTTGCTATTGTCAGTTTGTGTTGTCAGTCAGAAGAAGGTTCTTATGAAAGAAAAAAATAAGAAAATTGCGCGGAAAATTATTAAATTCAGGAATACTTAACCACCATATAAAATTATTTCTAATCAAACCTTAGCGCTTTGGACGTTAAAACATTTTGAATGTAACCTTATGACGTTCGACCACTGACCTCTATAATACAAATACGCTGGACTGCATACTGTCAACCTAACAATGAAGCCATTTAATTATCGCAATTTTGGCGCTGACGCGGCTATAGTGAGCGTGTGGTTACCTTCCACGGAACTGATTTGACATAAACATATGGTAGTTACTCTATTTTAGTTTCCTGTACACTCGGTGGGGACGCTTTGATTTGGCACAAAATTATGTGTTATTTCTTAGAGAATGTTTAGTCCAGCGTGCTTGTACTATATAGGGTCAGTGCGTTCGACATAGAATTGACAGATATCGTCAAAGAGAATTTAAAAAAAAAACTAAATAACAGGACAAAGTCTGTCGGGTCAGCTAGTATATAATAAAAAATAAACTTTTGTTTGTAAAACAAATTAACTTCCATAATAACTTGCAAATAAATTGCTTAAATTATAAAAACATGAATTTAAAAGCCAAGCACAGAGAAATTACATTGAAATCTAAATACAGTAAGTATTTTTATTAAAATGCGTTTATTGTTTTCTAATTTCTATAAATTAAGAATAAGGCTCATACTTTATATACGACAGGAAACAAGTTTCTTAAAATCATGTTTTCCGATATATATCTACCTATTGTCACCAACAAAGTCATTAATGAGCTAAAAAATGATTTCACCAGTACAACCGATTTCCTGGGCTCGGAACAAAATGACCTAAAGGAGGAATTAAGAAAACAGAACTCTCACATTCAAGACCTGGAAAAGGAAAGTAATGACCTAAAACAACAGATTCGAAAGATAGAAACTAAGTTATCTAATATAGAAAATTCATCTCGCAGCTTAAACATCGAAATACAGGCTGTACCGGAAAACAAAAACGAGAATGTCGAGTCACTTTTTCGGAAGCTGTGTGAGATCATTAATGTGAAAATCGATGACCCTTCAATACGAGCATGTCGCAACGTCGCTAAAATGAATTCGAACTCTACGCGCCCACGTAACATCCTGGTCACTCTAGCGTCCCCCAAGCTGCGGGATCTAGTCATATCTTCAGTACACCGTTACAATAAAAGTCATCCTAAGTCACTGCTTAGTGCTGGAGATCTGGGCATTGACACTGGCACTGCCAATAGAATATACGTAGCGGAACACCTGTCTCCTGAAATGAAAATACTGCATGCTGAGACTAGAAAAACTGCCCATGAAAAGAATTTCAAGTACGTGTGGGTGAGATTTGGAAAAATATATGTTCGCAAAGATGACACTTCACCGGCTATACAAATAAAAAAATCGGATTTCTTAAACAAACTATAGATAAAAGATTAAGATTATTTATAGTGTTTTAGTGACTCTTTTACTGCTTATTAAATTTGAATCTTCTCCTATTTTTCCATGGAAATACTATATCAAAATGTAAATAGAATTAGATCGAAACTACATAAAGTTCATTTAACCATACTCAATTGTAATTACGACATTATTTGTCTCACGGAAACAAACCTGAACGATAGTATTTCGAACTTTGAGATTGTTGACAGTAGGTATGACGTGTTACGTCGCGATAGGTGTACATCGAGCAATAAAAAAACAGATGGTGGTGGGGTTCTTATTGCCATAAAAAAATGTTACAATGTCATTCGCCAACAGACCTGGGAGACTGACATGGAGGACATTTGGATTTCTATCATGCCTAATATACCTGGTCGTCCAAAATTAAATATTTGCCTTAGTTATATCCCATCGTATACCTCAACTAACTCCCTAACTAATTACTACCAAAATCTCCAATCTGTTGTGCTAACTGCTAGTGGTAATCAGGAATTTCTTTGTATAGGCGACTACAACACTCCTAGCACCTAGCTATCTCACTTTATTCCCTTTTCTCCAGCAACAGCTTCATGGTCTAGTCTTCTACTCAATACAGTGGCACTATGTGGCTTTTATCAATATAACGGCATTGCTAACATTAATAACAGACAGCTTGACCTTGTTTTGTGCACTTGCAATAATGTAAGTGTTGCGGTCTCTGAGTGTCTCCCTCTGAGCAAGTTGGACATCACCCAGCCTTAGCGATCACTACAAATGTCAACATGCAGAAAAAACACCCTTCATCTTCCAAAACTAGTAAACGCCTAAATTATAGTAAGTGCAATTTTGATCTCGTCAAATCTGAACTCCAAGGCATCTCTTGGGACTCACTGTTGTCATCGACCGATATAAACAGGAACACTTCAGTATTTTATGATACACTTAGCAAGATAATATCTCGACATACTCCGCTTACTTCGGGCAGAATTAATAAATACCCTATATGGTTTAACTCATCTCTGAAACGTTGTCTGGCTGAAAAACACAAATTCCATAAACGTTATAAAAGGTACCAAAACCCACGCGACTATGACACTTTCTCCTTGCTTCGCGCTCGTTGCAAGCGTTTAATCAATAAGTGTTGTAGAGAATACATCGAATCAGTCGAGAATGGGATAAGTTGTAACGTTAAGTACTTCTGAAGTTTTGTTAATAGCAAACGCAACATGTGCAACACAGTCCCTCAGATCATGTACTACGACGATACCCGTGCCTCTGAACCAAAGGAAGTGTGTGAATTGTTCTCAAGGTATTTCTGCTCTGTTTTTGAGAAAAGTACAGACTCTACTGATTTTGAAGTTAACGACACAACCTGTATCTCTAACTCCACTCTTTCCTCCGCTTCAGTCTCGATCGACGAAATTCAAAGAAGACTGAAAAGTTTAGACATAAAAAAGGGCCCGGTCCAGATGGCATACCACCGTTAGTAGCCAGGCAATGCGCTGACGTGTTGTCAGTACCACTATTCTTTTTGTTTAACCACTCTCTACGCATGGGCATCTTTCCTGACGCTTGGAAAGTGGCCCATGTTATACCAGTCTACAAAGATGACAATAAGTCAGAGTGCAAGAACTATAGACCTATTAGTTTACTGTCCTGCTTTCCTAAAGTCTTTGAATCAATTGTTTATGACATAATTAACTCACATGTCCAACCTCTTTATCGTCTAGTCAAAATGGCTTTGTTAGAAGGAAGTCTACGGTCACAAATCTACTGGAGTATAAAAATTACCTTTGCGAGGCTTTTGATTCCACATGCAAGTGGATTCCATTTATACGGATTTTTCAAAGGCATTTGACAAGGTTAATCATGCAATTCTTTGTCAGAAGCTACGATCTATGGGCATACACGGGTCGCTATTTCGATAAGTGGAGACGTATTTGTCCAGGAGGAGTCAACTTGTCGCTCTAAGGGGAGAACTCTCTGACCCCGTCGTGGTGACTTCTGGAGTGCCTCAGGGATCACATCTAGGTCCGCTATTATTTAATATCTTTATTAACGATCTAGTCTGTCAATTGAAAAGTCCCTGCTTGCTGTACGCAGATGACTTAAAAATTTACTCTTCTATCAATAACACAATGGAAGCTGAGGCATTACAGAGTGACCTGGATACTATCTCTAAATGGTGTCACGATAATAGAATGTTTCTTAATGTCAAGAAATGTTTCATAATAACTTTCACTAGAAAAATCAACAAAATTGTCTTCGCTTACAAAATCCACAACCAAACATTAACTCGCCGTAACCAAGCTAGGGACTTGGGTGTAATTTTTGACGAAAAACTAACTTTTTGCGAACACTACGACTTCATATGCAACAACGCATCCCGGATCCTTGGTTTCGTACTCCGAGTAACAAAACACTTTAAAAAGTCCATGAGCTTGGTTTACCTTTATAATACTCTAGTAAGGAGCACACTTGAATATGGAGCTATCGTTTGGTCTCCGTTCTATAAAATTCACACAAAAACATATTGAGAGATTACAAAAAAAGTTTCTCAGAGTGCTCTCTTATCGGCAGGGTCTTCATCGTAAGCTAAGTTCTTATAAAGCTAGATTACGTAACTTTAACATGACCTCCCTAGAGACGAGACGTAGGCGCAGTGAGCTCATCTTCCTACACAAAATAATAAACTCACTGATCGACTCTGAACCCTTACTGTCGACCATCAGCTTTAACACCAATTACAGATCGCGTAACCCTAAACTGTTCTCCCTTCTAGTGTACCGAAATAATACGTCTTTCTTTAACCCAATCGTTCGTATGTGTCGCGTTTACAACGATGTTGCACTTAATCAACCTAACATCGATATTTTCACTAGGAATCCAAACGCCTTCCGTAGAAGTATTGAAACTGTTTTCGCATGATTTATTCCTGTTTTGTTTTAATCTAATTTACTTATAAGCTATGTTTGCACCGACTTAAATCAGCAGGCGGTACTAAGTAGTACCTCCTTCATTGTTTGTACTTCTGTTTGGTACTTTAACGATGCATGTTTTAGGTTACAGTTTAGCTCTTAATTCATAGATTTATAACTCTTTGTAACCATCAAATGATTGTAACCTGTTTTGTGTCTTAAATAAAAAAAATATATATTTACCTAAGAACAGAGGCATCACTTTCAAAGTTTTAAAGCCCGGAAAAGGTTTTTTTTTTTAAAACAGGCTGAGTGCGAACTCGCACACGAAATTATACCATTATCTACTTCATAGTCACTTAGTCACTTCAGGTTTTCAGTGAATGAGAATGTAGGTAAATACGGTAGGTATTTTGTCTGGAAGGGATTGTTTTAATAATAAATCCACCTACATTATACATCTTTCTGTGTAAATTGCCTTATTTCTTTTATTGGTATGGTTTGCCATAAAGATTTTCTATCTATTTGAAGTCTCCAATTCCTCATTCGATTCTCATTACATCCATTCATCACCTTTATTATCGTCACACACCTTACAGTAATAGAATTGATACACATATATATTTACTCACGCAAACATCCATACTCTTTGCTTTCACTACGCATCTCATTGTTCATAATCCATTAAACCAAGAAAACTATCAAACGTCATGTCAAGTGTCAGCGTTTTGTTATTTGCAAGAAAATCAATAATTCTAACAAAACCTTCCTCGGTATAGGTAGGTTAATGTCATTTTTGCATAGGTATTGATTCTAGTGCGCGAGTGTAAATATTTGTGTTATCGATTATATCACTATACCTCCGTGCTGCCAAAGTACTAAAATAATTATTGTGTAATGTAAACTGTGCACATAAATGTCGATAAGTCGTATAACCAATTCAGCGCAACACTAGTAACGAGTGTTAACGAATAGAATGAGATGACATTATGTGCTAACAACTTAGTGGAAGCAAGATGAGACTTAAACGTCAGTACGCTTGACCGATTTATCTTGAGCCGTAGGAAAATTTTATGAACTTTTTAAAATTGCATAATTACTATTACTTACCGATGAAATGACATCACCTCCGTTTTAAAATTCGATGTTTTGCTTTTTTTCTTACAACACAGTATAGAACAATACGACATTATGTTAATTATTCCTCAAATCTCATTTTTTCGTAACAATTCAAGTATTCACGTTGACATACCACACAGATCAATTGGTTTTTGACATACGGTTTTGACAGAACTGACACCTTCTATTGCGGTTGTCAGAGCAGATAAAGTTTCAGAGTAAATTAGTTTTTACTTCGCCTCTAGTAGGATATGTCCGCGATGTATTTGTCATTACAAAGTTTTGAAAAATTAAACTACCGTCACTCAATATTAATTTACGTTCCTATTTACGCAGAAAGAGCTAACCCTGTGACCACGAACGCTGTAAAGTGTTCGAAACGTCAGGTTTTAAATAAAATGTAAATAAATCGCGAAGTAAAATTGTGTTTTAATGAGTTCAACAATTCGCGTAAACGTAAGAAACAAATATGTTACAGTTTAGCTCTTTCTAGCCATAGGTTGTTTTTTACTTTACAATTATAGCTTTCAAAATTATGAGAAAATGATAATTATATAAAATGTTATATGATTTGTCATTTTTTCATAATTTGAGGATTACGATTACAATTTCAAAGCAATGGCTTTGAAATTGTAATCGTAATCTTTTCAAATTAGGCGATATTAATGGCCTATCGGTCTTCTTCATCGGTTTTACATCACATTATTTAAACCTTTTTCTCTCCCAGTTTCAGCATGTTCTTCTCCCCGCCGCCATACGCCGACCTCATATTCAGCGATGCGGCCGTCCGCCTAAAGCCGCTGTCTCACAAGCAGCGATCGGCCGACATCATAGCTGGTAAAGCGCTACCACGTGCGGCGCGAATCGTATCCTGTGACGCGCCTCAAAGCGCTTACTACATCGCAGCGGACACAAACTTCCTCTCCGCTGCGTATAGGGACGGAGTCTTTGGAGTGTTGATCGCTATGGCGATATTCGTGGTGGCTTTAGTACGATAGTTTGATGAGCAAATTCAAAAGTCTTATACAGCTTTTGTGGTAGCTAGTAATAAACTCGAATGTACTGTCGAGGACAAGTGCGCCGTACCAATCTTAAGGGCAAAAATCATTTGCACATCGTATCTAGTTTTCTAAGGATAAAAGACCAAACAGCTATTTTAGCGACGAAACAATAAAATTCATCAAATTTTTTGAAGTAGACTACTTAATAGGCGATTCAAATTTTGATTTGAGGCCTGCCAAGCGAATCTCGCTGCAAAGTGGCAAAGAGCAATTGACCCCGATATTACATAAGTAGGGTTGTCGCCCAGTTGTCATTAAAATATTTGTTCTGTTGTATGCAATTATACTATTAATATTTTTTTATTGAATACAACAACAAAGATGTGTAAGTTAGTTTTAAAAGTTAGAGAATATTGGTAAATATTATCATATTTTTTATCCGTCCATGAACTGTCTGATATAGTTTATAGTATATGTAGATGATATTTTCTTGTCTGTTAGATAAGCCTTCCTTGTAACTACTAAGAATACTGTCTATTATGTTCTAGATTTAATTTGTGTATAGTCGATAATTATATTTCTTTTACAATTTATACTTAGGTATTATTTTATTGTGTCCATTACCCGGACGGCAAGTCAAGTCGGATCGAGATAAAAATATATAGAAAAATTAAGAGCCCTATATGCCATGAATGTGCTCTTAAAAAAAATCAGTGCCCATTAAGGTCTCAGAGTAATTTCAGAAAATAAGATGCCGCTGGAGTAATGTCTGAAAACGTTACCCCAACGGCATGATTTTTTCCTATTGGTCTTAGCCAGATTTAAAGTAGCTTAAAAGGTAGCTTAGATATGTGCCCTCTCTTGGCCGAACAGCGGCATTTGTGCCCCTTGTGGATTTTGTGTAATTGAAAATGCCGCTGGAGTAACGTTTGGCGGATTTCTGTATCTGCGGAACGGCTGGACAAACAGATATGGTTTTTTGTGAGCTGGTGTGTTTTAATATGTGCCGAATGTGCCCCAGAAATTATTCCAAAAAAATGCAAGGTGTATCAATAGGAAAAGATTTTCTGAAAATCGAAAATAGGCTCTAGCTCTTGAACTATACAAAATAGTGCGCTATGATTTCAGTGCCCTATGCCTATTAGGTATACGTATCATCTGACAAAATTGTAAAACTATATCTGATTTTTGTCGAAATAAATCTATTTTCCTGTGAAAGTTGTTATGCTTATTTCAACCCTCAAAAAGGAGCATTTAAACAACATAATAACTTGTAATCATTTGCCAAAAAATAGAGCCCATATTCTAATATACGCACACTGAATTTCAGCTTTCTACACCTTATAATAAACCGTTAATAATTAAAACAATGTAACGAGATTTTTTTTTTAATTATCCGACCAAATACGAAAGGTAGGTAAAAAGCGGACGTTAAGAACATTTACCTTACCTACTTAATTTGTCTACCAGATTTTCATGTATTTGTACAAGTGGTGCGGAAAACCTGTTTTAGTAAATTTATTATTGTGTGATATTATCAGTTAATATTTCATTTTTTACTATTTGTTAGGCTGCACTTAGTACGGATGTTTATCGTCATGTCTGAAAATTAATCTATTACAAAAGAAAAATACATTTAATTTATATTATTTATAGGTTATGGATACCAGTAGATTTTTGAGCCCAAAAATTGTAAATCTTGATTTTCTGCTCAAACCTACAATAATAGATAATATCTAAGCCACGACGAGCACTCTCGTGTGACAAAAAAGCCTACATTTTTATTTAAAAAGTTTTCCTTTCGCCGGAAAATGAGCGGAAAAAAACGGAAAACCCCATAGTAAATTCTAGGTGAAGTTAAATATTATTTGTGGTTACGAAATGTATTTAGCGATAAAAGTACTACATTTTACATGTTGTTTCATTCGTTTTTATTAATAATTGTTATACAATGTCTAAGATATCGGTAGCATGTATATTGAGTGAGAATTAGAATTCAAAAAAAATATAATACATTTATTTTAATTGGTTTTTCTCGATACTACTTACGTTATCAAGGTATGGTATTACTGATAGTATCGTGTCAATCTTTATAATACATCGACGAGGTTGGCAAATGCAAAAAATAACTACAAATAATATTTATTGTTCAATTTCTATCCCACACTAAAACTTGTTTCCGTGACTGTACCTGACATCAAAAATTACAAGGCTACCAATTTAAATATGCTGGCTTGAAGTACTGAATGACCGCTTTTTAACTACCTTTCGTACTTGGTCGGATAATTGTCAAAAAAATCTCGTTACATTATTTTATTTATTAACTGTTTATTATAAGGTGTAGAAAGCTAAAATTTAGTGAGCTTATATTTGAATATGGGCTCTATTTTTTGGCAAATTATTACAAGTTATTATGTTGTTTAAATGCTCCTTTTTGAGGGTTGAAATAAGCATAACAACTTTTACAGAAAAATTGATTTATTTCGACGAAAATTAGATATAGGGTTTTACAATTTTGTCAGATGATACGTTTACCTAATAGGCATAGGGCACTGAAATCATAGCGCACTATTTTGTATAGTTCAAGAGCTAGAACCTATTTTCGATTTTCAGAAAATCTTTTCCTATTGATACACCTTGCATTTTTTTGGAATAATTTCTGGGGCACATTCGGCACATATTAAAACACACCAGCTCACAAAAAAATTATATCTGTTCGTCCAGCCGTTCCGCAGATACAGAAATCCGCCAAACGTTACTCCAGCGGCATTTTCAATTACACAAAATCCACAAGGGGCCCAAATGCCGCTGTTCGGCCAAGAGAGGGCACATATTTAAGCTACCTTTTAAGCTACTTTAAATCTGGCTAAGACCAATAGGAAAAAAACATGCCGTTGGGGTAACGTTTTCAGACATTACTCCAGCGGCATCTTATTTTCTTAAATTACTCTGAGACCTTAATGGGCACTGATTTTTTTTAAGGGCACATTCATGGCATATAGGGCTCTAATTTTTCTATATATTTTCATCTCGATCCGAGTTGACTTGCCGTCCGGGTAATGGACACTATTTTATTAAATCTTTTTTTTATGATACTGCTAATATTTATAATCTCTTTTGATTTTACTAAGTTCCAAGGTAAAGACTAAGCACAAGGTGCATTCCATACATGACCGTCCAAATGAAATCTCACAGTTTAATGATTTTAATAGTGTATTTTATTTCATAGAAACAATAAAAAACGTGCCTTTCAGCCTTCCTGTTTTATTTGATTTGCAACATAAAATAAACCTAATAAGTAGGTAAGTATCACTTATTTGTTTTTAAACACCTTTTTGTGATGGTAACACTGAAACCCTTCAGGGAGTTTATCAAACTTCTTCATGATTTTTCTCAAATCTGATCTTCTGCATACCATCTTCATCGCCGGCTGCAAGTTGTTTCCATCACTATCAATTCTGCTTGCATGATCTCTCCATTTACCAAACAAGCAATTTGTCTTTGCCAATTCATCTTTAACGAAAGGCACTATCTTCAAGCACTTAGGGGTCAATTTCGCACACAAACTCAATGCCATCCATGAGACATAACGAAAATGATTAATACAATAAACAAACATGTAATCATTTGGCTTATTCTTCGTCAACACTTCCAACATTGTGTTGGTAAGTTTCACAGTGACTTTTCTTTTGTATAAGTGTATGAGATCTTTCATTTCTGACTCTTCACATAGCATAGCTAAAATAGTGCAGAATTTGTTAGCTGATAAACAGTATGTAATAAATATGTGCCCCCAAACAACATCTTCAGTGTTATAAATAAAATTGAATAAATGACCAGTTATTTGAATACTTGATTGGCAAATTCTAGATTCTATGAACTTGTAAATGTTTTCAATTGAATTATAAAATGTTATTTTGAAACACATCTGTCCAGTATACACATTTTGTGCTCTGCTAACATTCATAGTGACTGTGTTGTAGCAGTAGCCCAAAAATGTTATCTCATCACTGTACTTAATTGTCGGATGAGGAAAGTTTACCACAGTTTTTTCTAAATTTACATTGTCATAATTTGATAATGATTTCAAAAAGAGTTCAGCATCTTCTAAAGAATCTGTCACATACAGATAATCATCTACAACTCTCACAAATAATTTTATATCATCATCAGATTTCTTTATGTGATCTGCAAAATATTGCTCATCTAAGTAGCTGTAATATAATTCTGATAATGCAGGTGAGTATTTGTAGCCCTGTACAAGACCTTTCTTCCATTCAAAAACAGTAGAACCAGCTCGAATCAGCAGAGGTCTACGCAGCTCAGAGATCATATCTTTGAATTGATTGGTAATCTTTTCTGACAATTGACCATTCTCTTTTTGATTCAGAAACCTTTTATATAGTATTGTAATTAGTTTTTCTTTATTTACACAGCCAAATGCATTGCTCAAATCAGTTTTAATAAAATATAATTTTGGGCGATTCAGTTGAAGCCATTTTGAAAATAATAAAGAAAACTGGTTTTCAGTCTTTTTATGAGATCTGCCAATTAATATCCTTAGGAAATTCAATCTATCTTTGATTTTAATCTTATCGGCTGGAGTCAGTGCATCATTTTTGTAACGAACTATTGGCCTGCAATCATTGTTCGCTTTCAAAACTAGATGAAGTTTAGGTGTTTCCTTCTTTAAAATCATCAGTTTCTTTTTTGTCTCGTGACTATGATGCATTTTATATTTTCTTCCTGTACAATAAGCTGGAAATATTTTTATTACTCCACGGAATATCATTTTGTGCACCATTTTATCATAGAAACTTTGCCATTGGTGTTTCCAAAAGAAATGAAGCTTATTTTCATCTGCATCCAACTTACAAGTTGTTACATAAAAATTCAAACATATCATTGGTGATAATATACTTCGAACTATCCACAATAGTATGTGATACAGAATATCTTTGCCTTCAGCATCATCCATTTGGTTCCATAAAGGAGCAGTAAAATCCCATTTTGAGATTATTTTAGTAAATAACAAATGTTGGCGTTTCATGCCATATATAATCATCTGTATTAATTTCTTGAATACACTTTCATTGTGCCTATTTCCATAAAAATTCTTTGGGATAATATAACATAGAGCAACCCAGCATTTTGAAAATATATCTGCTTTATCCAATGTGTTTAATTCTTTACTTTCATCAGTAGGAAAATAACTTTTGAAATCCTGTTTAGAACTGATTTTGAGGTTTCCTCTCAAGTCTCTCAACATCTCTAGAGTGTTAGTATTCAATACACTCACCAATTTATTATCCTCGAATATGTTTTTGAGGAATTGAGATTCATTTCTATCCTTCAGGAGATTTTTCTTGAAAATGTTCCTATAGGACCTTACATTCTGTTTATCCACAAAGAGCTGAGTAAAACAAATTGGTTTATCCATGAATCTGTTTTAGTTAACACATAGCACACTGAATAAAACATAACAATTATTGTTTACAAGCTCAAAACTCAATATTTTCAAGTTTTGCGGCGACTTGTTACAACTTGTCCAAAGTTTCAAAAACGTTCCATTGCATGAACCTGATTATTTTGGAATCGGTAACTCCCTACTGTTCTATATTACAAGTACAACACACTTGATTGAATAGGCTAATCGTTGAGCCTCTTTCATAAAAAGTGGGTAGAAAGGGAGGTAGGGTCAAATTCTAGGCTATTAATCATGAGATATACCTATATTTTATAACAGTAAAGCCTGACACATTCTTTGAAGAATGGAACGTTGAATGTCAACAGTCCCGTTCAGTTCTACGCAAACACAGAAACAGTACACCAATTCTCTACTTAATAATCTACTCGTTCATTAAAGGTTTTATATGTAAGGCCATTCCGCTAGGAGTAATAGTGTTCTGTGAGTAAGGCTACTGTACCTACGCTATAATAATTAAGTTTATATTTATTTGATACCAATATAATCGTTCACAAAATAAATACACTTAAATTCACGGTCAGTCAACCTTAATATGACCTTGATCAGCTGATCACTGACAGTGATTGCCGATTTGACATTTATTATCAGCAAAAGTAAACAAGTAAGAAGATACTACGCGGTAGAAGTGCAAATAAAATTGTAATACTTACTCGATGCCGGCAAGTTTTTAAGCCATCGTTCCCGGGTATTATTGATATCAGTATCATTCATCACCATTAGGTACTCACACTAAGTACCTACCTACTTTACCGTTTTATTTTTATCGATAACTCCTTGCTTGATCTTTCCTAAGTAGGTAGTGATAGTACTATATTTTCTAGGTAATGGTACTGATAACATCTTTCTTTGTACAAAATTACGATGTTTCGTAATCACATTCACTTTTTACTCAGTCCACAAGCTAAACACAGTCAGTACTGTTTACTTGCGACAATGGCAAAAGACGTATTTAGTGATTTGGTACAGATTTTTCGAAGTGGTGTATCAGCTGTGCAGCCAGATAAATTAGTCAAAAAAGCCCTTCAATATAATAGTACTACACATCACTTAACAGTAGCCGGTGAAAGCTATGAATTACAAAATAAAAATGTATTTCTAGTTGGAATGGGAAAAGCAGTGCAAACCATGGCCAGAGAAGTTGAATATATACTTGGTGATAAAATCAAACATGGTATTATTAGTATTCCAGTGGGCAGTAAAATTCATACATCACTAAATGGAAATGTTCGGTACAGTGAAGGAGCTAGGAATAATCTTCCGGACATAAAAGCTGAAGCTACTGCTATAAAGATTAAAAAATTAGCAAAGAGTTTGACTTCTTATGATCTGCTTCTAGTTTTGATATCGGGTGGTGGATCAGCATTATTGCCATTACCAAAAGAACCCATAACTCTGCAAGAAAAATGTGAATTAGTAAAGAAATTATCTAATGCAGGAGCTGATATAGTAGATTTAAATACAGTCCGCAAAAGAATATCTGAGCTCAAAGGTGGGCAATTAGCTATCTGTGCACAACCAGCAAAAGTTGTGTCTTTGATCCTGTCTGATATAGTTGGAGATCCTCTTGACCTCATAGCAAGTGGTCCTACTGTGGAAAATAAAGATCACCCAGATGCTGCTATAGATGTCATAAAAAAATTTGGCCTGTGTGACCAATTGCCTCTTTCTGTTCAGACTATATTGCATGAATCTAATGAACTTAAAGAATTTCCAAGAAGTAAAGTAAAGAACCACATAATTGGCTCTAATAAAATGAGTATAAAAGAAGCAATGACTGAAGCTGAAAAACTTGGTTATTTTTCAATAGCTTTATCTAACCAGGTCACTGGTAATGTTGTTGATGTAGCTAGCTCATATGTCAAGCTGGCTGAACTGTTTTGCTTAGCTATTGATGGGACATCGAATAAAGAAGAATTTAAAGTTGAAATTGAGTCACTCAACATTCCAGGGATCAGCACTGAGTTTGCAAGCAATGATGATTTTATTAGCTCTATCAAGGGCAATGACATTTGCTTAGTTCTTGGAGGAGAAATAACTGTTGAAGTTAAAGGTACAGGTAAAGGAGGTAGAAATCAGCAGCTGCCTTTAGAATTTTCATACAAGATCCATACAGTTAGAGAAAAGTTTAAAAATTTTGATGTATACCTTTTGAGTGCTGGAACTGATGGTATTGATGGACCTACAGATGCAGCTGGTGCTATTGGCTATATAGATTTAATATCTAACTCTAAGGATGAGAATATTAATGTGTATGATCATATTAAAAACAATGATTCTTACAACTTCTACAAAAAATTTAGAAAAGGTTACCTACATGTTATAACTGGGCATACTAATACTAATGTCATGGATATTCATTTACTTGTAATAAGGAAAAAAAATGACTAAGCTAGAGCAATAAGAAACTACAGGTACATTAGATACTATACATAATACCTATATATTTATTTTTATGTCAATCTGCAATACAAAATACATATAGTTGAATAAATTAATTATAATAAAAATACATAGCTTTACAAGTTTTAGTTGGTAGAACCATTTGAAGTCAAATAAAGGCTAACCAAAAATGGTTACTCGTCAGGTCAGGAAAACCTGAGCATTATGTTGATGGCTTCAAGAACAAATTAAGCTTATTTTGATTTTTCTTCTGTTCTTTTAATTTAGCAGAAGCTAGGACAGCCTGTTGACACAAACCAGCAAACTTATCTTTCTTCTTTTTATTGTTTTTGATTACTTTCTGTTCTTTTACAACACCTTGTATAGTATTGTTTTTATTTGATAGTGAAAATATATCTTTTGTCTTAGAGTAAACATTCACTTCCACTTTTTTAGATGGAACATTTTGTAATTTAGCTGGAACATTTTGTACTTTAGCTTCATCTTTTTGTATTTTACCATTTGGGTTGGGTATGTTGATTTGGGAGCTATTTTGTGTGATCTTAGTACTCATACCCATTTCCATTCTCTCTATTTTTGGCTTTGTTGGTTTCAGCACAGGTGTAACTGTACTATTTTTACAAAAGGCACAGATTTGTTCCTGAAACATATTTTTTATCGAGTAGGTGTATTAACATAGTGTTTATTTGTTTTGACATATCAAATACTTACTATTTCATTGCTTTTTAATAATTCCTGTTTACTTTTTACATATTCCTTGTTCTTGTTGGTTATTTTATATTGTCTTATTCTTTGTTTTTGCCTTCTACTGAGTTTTACAGGTCTAATCTGAGTAAAAAAAGGGTTATGTATTTCAGATTATTTACAAGTATATTTTTAATGCACATACATAATTTATGGATAGTAAATTGATTAAGAAATAGATCGACCTTTAATAAGTAATCATAAGATTTTTTGTACCTTGGTTTCATTGTTCCTTTTCCATTCTATTAAACACTTTGAACATCTAACTTTTGATGAAAAGTGCTTAGCGGGAAGACCGTGGTCCTTTGACAAATCTCTACAGCGCATCCTTTTAACAAATACAAGGTGCATTGAATAATTTTTATAGAACATAAATATTGAAAACAAAGCAAAACTTTCGTACAAACTTAGACATTTAAATGTATTTAATAATCTAAACGTACAAAGTTAGGTTATGTAGGTACTCACAAATAATAACTTCTTAATAAGGTTTGCGCTCGATCATTTTGAGCGTATGATAATGACGAAGCTGCTTTTATGAGAAAACTAACTTGCTCTTCGTTCATCTTTACTAATAAAATAACAATTTTATTAGGTTATTTTTCTTCTACAACAAAAACAACACACACAACACAACATTGACTGACTGACGTTAACTTTTTTTGACAGCTGTTTTTTTATTAGTTACTCATTCTGGGTAAACAAAGGATCTAGTTAATACAGCCAAGTCTTCAGGATATACAGGGTGTGGCGTAAATAGTGGTCCAAAGCAAAGGTGTGGATACCCTGTACACTGAAGCACCACATACCAGTATTTAAAAAAAAATTATGTACAGGGTTTAAAAAAAAAAAAATTTTTAATTTTTTTAGAAATCGTTACCTTGCCTTACAAATTTGGTTATAATTTCCAAAAATGACGGTTTTTTTTTATACATTTTTTTTATTAATATTGCTGATCACTTGTACTTAGTACTCCATTCGTTTTTTTTTTACAAACTGAATTTAATAAAAAAAATTAAGTTTCTTTCAAAATTCAATACTCACTGCTAGCAAATCGTTTGACTTTCAATGCTTTTGGTGCAAAAAAAATGTACCACACTGTCAGTGCCCATTGTTTAAAAAAAATGCCCATCTTTTGCAGATTCTAAAATGGTGCAACAATAAGTGTTACGACTTACAGGAAAAAAGTTATTGCTTTTCGAAACAAAAAGGAGCCCAATTCAGAAAAACAATTTATTTGAAGTTCAAGGGTTTACAAGGGTTGTAATTTTTTTCTGTGTGGTCCAAAGCAAAGGTGTGGATACACTGTACACTGAAGCACCACATACCAGTATTTAAAAAAAAATTATGTACAAGGTTTTCAGGGTTTTCAGGGTTTTTTTTATTAAATTCAGTTTGTAAAAAAAAAAACGAATGGAGTACTAAGTACAAGTGATCAGCAATAATAATAAAAAAAATGTATAAAAAAAAACCGTCATTTTTGGAAATTATAACCAAATTTGTAAGGCAAGGTAACGATTTCTAAAAAAATTAAAAAATTTTTTTTTTTTTGAAAACCCTGTACATATTTTTTTTTTTTTTTTTAAAACCCTGTACATAATTTTTTTTTAAATACTGGTATGTGGTGCTTCAGTGTACAGTGTATCCACACCTTTGCTTTGGACCACTATTTACGCCACACCCTGTATATTTGTATTTTCTTTGGTTTTCTTTACACCTAATTTTGAATACAAAACATAGTTACACTGATAATAAGATATCTTTATTTTTAATTAATTTTAGAAAATAAGAAACTATGCCCATCCTACTCGTTTGCGGTGCAAGATTCCCAGACAACAACAGCATGTGCAGGAAGGTGAGCTAACAAGAATATTAGAGGTAGTGAAAATTGAGTTTCATGCGTTGATACCACTCGGACTTGAAGAAGAGTTCCTTTGCCAAACCAGAATGCTTGTGAAAAAAATACCCAAAGGAGATTCCCGCCAAAATGTCACTGTCATTATACACTACCTACTATCGTAGCGTAGCGTTTATTAAAATTTCGTGTTATCTCTGTCTACTCTTAAGTGTTTAAAAGAGAGATATACAATTTCAAGCGCGTCAGACTCATGATTTGACATCGTGAGTTTTTGTATTACTACTACCACCACAACCAAATAATCGTGTGCGGCGTTATTGAATACCCTTTGTTTATTTAAGAAAAAGGTGATAGTTTTTGTTAAAATTCTGTGATTTTCAAAAAGCAACAAAGGGAATACGTTGTGATTCACAAGTCTTTCAAATATGGATGTAGCTGATACTTACGCTACCCAAAATCAAGTAAAGGATGAGGTTGGAGTTCGATGCCAGAAGCTTTTCCAAGATTTCCTAGAAGAGTAAGTACCTGGTCCAACTAAAATGTTTTCCGTGTCTGTGAATTCGATGCTTTTTCATTTTCCATGCAAATTGGCTGAAGGGTTATTAAATGCCATCTGTTGTATGTAATTAAAAGTGAGGTTATCTTACATCTAAATACATACACAATAGTGACAACCGTCTTGATGTTGTGTTTCGCGCTCCGGACTGCAAAACTAGAGGTTGCGGTTTCAAATCCCGCTATGTGCAAATGTTTGTTTTGTATGAACACGAGCATTTGTACTTAAGTTAAGGATGTTTATAAACATTAAAATGTGTCTATCTGTTATTCTAGTCGCCATACCTAGCACAAGCTTACACTTAGTTTGCGGCCTAGGTAATAGTTGTGTTTGTCAAAACAATTTATTTATTTAATAGTGTTCTCTTGTTTTCTAAATAGTACCATCTCCATAATCCCTTTAATAACAAAAATGAATTCATTCTTCAGATTCAAAGAAGACAACGAGTTGAAATATGAAAAACAGGCAAAGGAGCTTCTCAAGCCTGAGTTGAGTACTCTTGAAGTCAGCTTTGACGATGTAGAGAAGTATAACCAGAATCTTGCAACCACAATCATTGAGGAGTATTACAGGATATATCCATTTCTAAACCAGGCCATATTTAATTATGTTTTGAGTCTGGCTGACAGTGGTATGAAGAAAGATCTTCAAGACAAGGAATGCTATGTTTCATTTGTTGATGTACCTACGAGACACAAAGTGAGAGAGTTGACCACAGCTAAAATTGGTACATTGATCAGAATATCGGGACAGATTGTCAGGACACATCCTGTACACCCAGAGCTAGTTTTGGGCACCTTTGTATGTTTAGATTGTCAAACAGTCATCAAAAATGTGGAGCAACAGTTTAAGGTATCAAACTATTACTTTACGTTAGTTTGATAGAGAATTTTTCATGACTCCATGTACAAATCTTTATTTCATTTTGACATATCATTATTTTAAATTTCTACTTCTGAAAGTTTTAAGTATTGAATTTCCATGTTTCTATGTATAATTGCTGTGCAATGTTTACACTCTAACATTGTGTTTTCCTTAAATTTAATATTCTCTTTTTTAGTACACAATCCCAACAATCTGTCGAAATCCAGTATGTGCAAACCGAAGACGATTCATGTTGGACACAGACAAGTCTGTCTTTGTGGACTTCCAAAAGATTCGGATCCAGGAGACGCAAGCAGAACTACCCCGAGGTTGTATCCCAAGGTCTCTAGAAGTTATACTGAGGGCGGAGGCTGTGGAATCAGTGCAGGTTTGATTACCACGTATATATTTTAGTATTTTTTTATCTTTTTATTAATGTATTTTTTTATAATTTATGTAATGCTGCTGGTTTAACAATGCTAAAATTGGCTTTACTTTTTTGCAGAAAATTTTTGTGGTGAGGTTTAAAAAATACTTATGTTTTGTTCTGTGTATAACATTGTTAATGATGAAAACTTTGTACTGTATACAACAATATTCAAGTATACAATTATACAGTACAACATCATCATTAATTAACATTACTTTGGCAATAAAGTTTAGACCCACTAAACTGTGCATATGCTTATGTTTTAATAAAAAAAACTAGCTCAGACCTAAAGGTAATTTTTATTCTAACAAAATAATGCTGATTTTTTTATGATTCACAACAACACTGGACATCAAGGCTGCAAGGTCACACAAAAAGATTTTACATAAAACTTATTGATCCAACCCCAGGCAGGTGACCGCTACGACTTCACCGGCACACTAATAGTGGTGCCCGACGTGGGTTCACTGTCATTCCCGGGGGCGAAGGCCGAGATCACGTCGCGGACGCGCCATGCTAACGAGGGACAGATGGAGGGCATCAAAGGACTGAAAGCTTTGGGAGTGAGAGAGCTGCATTACAAGTAAGTGGTTATCTTTAAGCAGCTGAACAAAACTTGTACTTGTAATAATAACTGTAGGCCGTCATTCCTGGGCCCTATTTCACGAAAATATTAGTTTACTAGTAAATTAGCTGTTAGTTACTATTGTATAAATTACAAGTCCTAATATTTTCTGTTTTTCGAAAACAGGTACTAGACTAATAACTAATAGTAGCAGACTAATCAAAAATACTGGCTTGAATGTTTATACACATATTCTTTATCCATGATTTAAAAAAAGCCAAGCAGGTGCAAGTTCGACTCGCGCACTATTGCAACAATCTTGCGTTATTGCTACAAATGTTTTTTTTTATCAACAAATCTATACTCCTACCATTATTTATAGACCATATGTTATTTAAAAAAACTTAAATTAAGTCTAATAGTTTGAGCTAATTTATTTTACTAGCCTTCTGAGACTAATAGCTTTATCAGTGTGATTTACAAGAGTATTTAAAAACGCATTTTTTCGAGAAACTAACTTGAATTTACTCTTGTAAATTTTGCTAATATTTATTAGCTGGCAACTAGTAGGTAACTAATATTTTATTGCCGTAGCCTCGAGAAACGCACACTAGTAAACTTGTAAAAAATATTAGTTTATGGACTCATATTATTAGTTTCGTGAAATAGAGCCCTGCCGTCGCCAGAGGTACGGTTGGCGAGGCATGCTAAATATACAGGGGACAGGGTGGCGGGTAGATGAGAAGCATTCTTTTCTAAATTGAAATCACCCAATCAAATCACAAGTGGTCTCATGGTAGCCGTTCTTGTCCTCTCCCCGCATCCCTTTACCCCGCAGGCGAGGACTCGACGTGGTCGAGCTATAGAAACTCTCCTGCATTTAGGCCCTGCAGTGCGTTTGATTTCATCCTTCCATCTGTGTTGGTGGTCTGCCTCTGCTTCTTTTCCCATCCCTTGGGTCCATTTGGGTCCAGTCCTATTTCTTACTGATACTTAAATCCAAGCCTTTTTTTCTTAACAGGACAGCGTTCTTAGCATGCAGTGTGCAAGCCATATCGCGACGTTTTGGCACCGCCGACCTAGCGACGGACGACTTGACCACCGAAGATATGAGAAAGCAGATGACAGATAAGGAATGGGATAAGGTAAGTAAACAAATAATATATAAAACTGTTACTTACTGTTACTGTTTAATAAAGAACGAGTATTAAAAGACGCTTTTTTGACAAAATGTTTGCCTTTAGCAAATTGCCACGAATACAAAGCAGAAGCGTAACGTATCAATACAAAAGTAGCATAAGTGGTCATTCACACGGGATCCGTCATTGACGATTCGTTAAAATACAGGATACGTCATGACGGATGGACGTTCACATTGCATACGGAATCGTGTTTTTTCACGATGTTCACAATTGTTTCGTGATTCAGAGTTCAGTCTTGGATGAACTACCAAACACAATGGACGTGAATACTTTATCTTTCATTGGTATTATCGATCGATCGTATTATCATCAGCGGATCCGTCACAATAAATTCACGATTCGTGTATTTTAACGAACGTTATTTTTAAAACACGATACTAGACTTAAGACGTATTCGTCATTTTTCACGACTCGTGATCCGTGTGAACATGTGCATTCAAAAAGCATTGTCGCCGTTAAAAAAAAGTGTGAATGAGCTCTTACTACGCGCTTGAATCGCTAATTTATAGCGGCGGCGGACTAGCTTCCGCGGCAATGTAGGCTACTTTTATTTCGTTACGTTACGCTTTCGTTTCGTATTCGCGGCAGTGTGCTAAATCGTTATTCGATTTAGGTTTACGAGATGTCAAGAGATCGCAATCTATACAACAACCTGATCACGAGCTTGTTTCCGAGCATACACGGCAACAATGAAGTCAAGAGAGGAATCCTGCTTATGTTGTTTGGTGGTGTCGCCAAGACCACTATTGAAGGTATAACATTGTTTGTTTTATTAGGGCTATTGAGAATACTTATGTTATATTCGTGCGGTTTTAGCTGGATAAAAAAAGTAATTAAATTAAATAATTATGTAAGTAATAGATTTTATTTAGTCTGTTCACAAACATCACGTTAATTTCTGTTTTTTAAAACATAAAAAAGACGTACCTAGATACAGTCGGATTGAGAACATCCTAATTAGGTATCGTGTCTAAATTTCGGTTGCATTAAAGTAGTACAGAACACTCAGGCACTTTAGTTAGAATAAAAGCGTGGGTCCCTTTAGGCTTGACCCTATAATTTTCGAACTTTTTTGGTATGTTTAAGCATTACCAAAGTATTTATAACGCATTGAGTTTCTTCCCAGGCACAACCCTCCGAGGCGACATAAACGTGTGCATAGTAGGCGACCCCAGCACTGCCAAGTCGCAGCTACTCAAGCAAGTGAGCGAGATCTCGCCGCGCGCGGTCTACACTAGCGGGAAGGCGTCGTCTGCCGCCGGTCTCACTGCCGCTGTCGTCAAGGTATGGTATATTAACGGGAAGGGTGGCTTATATTAGCGGGAAGGTGAAGGAGGAATTAACGTTAAGAATGACAAAATGGCAAAAAAAAATTTTTGTTATCGGATGGCCAAATAGTTCAGAATTTTCTGCCTCGATGTCTTTGAAGGACGATTTAAGTCAAAAATTGCCCATTCAGTGCTACTTTTTTTGATGGTTATTAAAGCTGAGAGTCTGGAAAAGTTTTAGAAACTACTTTAAAACCCTAGTCACCTGTTACAATTTTTAATTTAAAGTTGAAATTTCATGCCATTATTCATTTAACGTAAATTTTACACTTCGAACCCACATTTTCGTAATTCTATTTTAAGTTACGAATCGGATTATTTTAGGCATAAAAGTACATTTTACTGCAAAAAAGAAATCTCAAAAAAATCGTTAACTTTTTTTATATATTTTTTTTGTAGTTATTCAGTTCGAAAATTTTCAAAAATTTAGAAAAAAATTCATAACTTAAAAAACTACGCAAAATCGCGGAACATACATGGGGGTGATTCGGGTACCTCAAGAGGTACTCTATCTCTGGACTTCCGATTTACCATACTTCTTGGGACACCCTGTATATGACGTCTACACTAGCGGGAAGGGCAGTCTATACTAGCGGGAAGGGCGGTCTGTACCTGCGGGAAGGGCGGTCTATACTAGCGGGAAGGCGTCGTATACTACTAGTCTCACTGCCGCTGTCGTCAAGGTATGGACAACGTCTAATACTAGCGGGAAGAGCGGTCTAAAAAATTCCTGTCCAAATGATGATAAGAACTTCTCGCCAAGACCGTTAGTGAACTCGCATCCAGTACTTAAGGAAGTGTAAATAATCATATTTTATACATAGCATAGCTTTTCTAAAACGTTCAAGTGTTATTTTTTTACCGTATATCATGCGATGCGTGGTGACTATAAGCAGATGTGATTACCATCACATCTTCTACACTATCATTTTCTTGCGAAATATTAAAGTCCCAGTGGAGGTAGCTCTTTTGTTTGGTTGATCTGTCTCAGTCAATAATGTGTCGTTGCTTTTTTCAAGCGACGCATGCTTTCAGTAGCAGGAAGCAAGATTAGGGTGACATAGACACCCCGGATTTACAGTTGGGTGGCATGCCATGTGTATTTTTATTTAGAAATCATTATTTAACCTTTATCCTATTACACAGGACGAAGAATCATTCGACTTCGTTATCGAAGCCGGCGCGCTGATGCTAGCGGACAACGGCGTGTGTTGTATCGACGAGTTCGACAAGATGGACCCGGCCGACCAGGTCGCCATCCACGAGGCCATGGAGCAGCAGACCATATCCATCGCTAAGGTACGTGTGAGAGAGATAGAGTGCAGAGAGAAATGTCTAAAAAGATCTCGAATTTGTCATATCCTCGTGCTGATTGCTTGAACTGCCCCCTTGCTCTTTAACAAAATTGCATTACACAACTTTAGATATAGGATGTTTGTGCTCATCAAAATATATTTCTTGCGCAGTAAAATAAAAACATTTTAAGTATAAACTTTCGATGCATTCATCCATACTGATATTTTTAATGCGAATTTTAAATAAATATATGTCTGTTACCTATTCACGCTTAAACCGATGTACCGTTTTAGATTAAATTTAAAACTAAACAGATATTTTGAGTCTCGGCGAAAAAGGTATGACAGTATATATGGAAAATTCTTTATTTGCGCGGTCGAAGTCTGGAGAAACCAAAATTCAATAGTTCAATAGAGGTTATAGTAGGGTAGTTTCTTCTATTAAAATTAAATTACGAAAGTGTGTTATTAAGTGTGTTATTAAGTAACACTGTTTTGTTTAATAATTAAGCGGTGTATTTATAATTTCAAAAATAAAATTGTAGTTTTATTATCTGTATATCACGTGACCGAAAACGAGAGCCATAATAACATTAATGACATCATAACCTCAATGTCTAAGTTAAATCGTGGTTATACCAGTAAAATTATATACATACTCTTAACCGTTACTACATCAGGCATAAGAAACGATAGTTACTTGGTGGAGGTGTAGAAGAGATTTTGTACAGAGTTTTGATGGATCTCGTCCCGATAGTTCTAACTAAACATTTCTCATATGAATGTCGTTTGGAACTCTGATAAATAACTTTTCTGGAGTCTTCAATGTTGTATTGTTACAATTTGGCACTATACACCAATGATACGGACTATACAAGATCATATTCGGTTTTTTATCGAACCATAAAGTTCAAGCATTACACACTGTTTCGGCTCCCATAATTATGCGTCGCCGCATTCCCTCTATAGTAAAACGTTGCTCTTGCTTCTTGGCAGGAGTATTCATTTCTAGTTTGATTTTCTGCATGTCATTAAACACTTGCCTTCCGGTCGTCGCGGCACGAACATCAAAATTGTACTTTATATTTTTCCAATACAAAATTACTTCAAGAATACGAGTTTCATTGGCTCCATATGTCATTCGAAGACACACACGTATTTGAGGTTTACTTGTTCCTGTTCTTATGACGTCACAAAATGGAGGCTGTTGTTTTGGCGCAAACATATAATCGTTTCTTCTTCCTAGCAACTGTCCCGTCTGGTGACGGGGTCTGCTTTCCGACTATTCTTTCTCCACTTTGCCCTATCCTGGACGTCGTTATCGGTTAGGTCACAGCTTTCTAGATATTTCTTAACACTCAACCATCGCAGTTTAGGCCTTCCTCTTATCGTCTTTGACCCGGTAGGTTTTGTTTGAGTGTATTCAGGTGGTCTACTTTTCACGGGTCCAAACCATCGCAGCCGGTTTTCTTGCAGTTTATCGGCGACGTCACGCACGCCGAGGCTACCGCGCACGTACTCGTTGCGGATCTGGTCGAGCCGTTATCGTTTAAATTAAAAAAATATATATTGCATAAAGCGATGTTATTTCCAGGAAATAAAAATACCATGTTTGACTTGTTGACTATTGAATCGATACGAACATTTAGAGTATTTGAAAGAAATGTAGAATAGCCTATTAAACGGCCCTCCTAACATTTAACAAGACGATCACACTGCCAAACTTTACTTCCATCCTTATGATCTGGAAAAGTAATAATGATTTTCATATTTAAGTATGTATGGTTTTACGAGTATGTTAGCCATTTTGTTTGAGCCATTTGGTTTTCTTTGTACAAGTTATTTGATATTTGCAGGCCGGAGTCCGCGCAACCCTGAACGCTCGCACGTCGATCCTAGCGGCTGCCAACCCTATCGGCGGACGATACGACCGCGCCAAGTCACTACAGCAGAACGTAGCCCTGTCGGCTCCCATAATGTCGCGTTTCGACCTGTTCTTTATACTGATCGGTGAGTACACCCTGTATAGTAGACAGATAAAGCGTAAAATATCTCGGCAAATTAGACCTAGGGTTGCCCATCGTCTCTTATTTTGAGATGGAAATATAATTTATGACATTATTTGGCATTTGATACTAAAAAACTATTGTTTTTACCCTACTGCGGAAGGAGGATTATGTTTTTCGAGAGTATGTAAGTATGTATGTATAATTGTTTGGCATGCTCTACAGCCCAAACGGCTGGACAGTTTTTGACATATGAGGGGTACGTGAATTCGTCATAATTGCGAGAGTAACATAGGCTGTATACATTTAAAAAATGGCACCCGCAAATGGAAATAAAAGAGGGAGGGGGATTGGTTTTTTTCTTTTCCTAGCAATATGGGTATCAAATGAAAGCCTTTAAAAAGTACATTTCAAAAAATATTATATTTTTTGCAGTCGGGTGTTTTTTTTTTCAATAATTATGATTGCTTGTTACGTACGGGAATAAGGGCCCAGGGGCCGAAGTTTGCTAAATGATATTAGCTAAACTCTAATTGAATTGTAATGATTGACAGTTCTAGTCTGGGCCAAATGACAAAATCAATCAAGATATTCAATTATGATTCAGTTACAATTTTGCTAGTGTAATTTAGCAGAATTACACTAGCAAACCTGATTGTTCCCTACGATTATCTGTAAAATCAACATCATAAAATAAATATAAATTGATTTCAAGAAGTATTGTGAACCAAATAATTGCATTTGATTCCTGTATTTCAAAAATTGTAAAGTATACATGATTATAATCTTAAAAAGGGTATAATAACAAAGTATCTAAAGAACTGCTAAAGCTCAAAAGATACAAAACATTAGCTGTGGCAAGAATATTGACAAGTCACTGCAAACTCAACAAACACATGACAACCATGAAGTTACCGAGGACGCAAATGTGTCGTTTCTGCCACTTAGCAGAAGAAACGGCTACGCACATACTCAGCTCGTGCGGACCGCTTATGAGCTAAAGAAGTATCCACTTAGGGCAGCATATAATCATAGACATAATGCACCCGGAAGAGATAACAGAAGTCACCCCCCGAAAAATCTGGCGCTTCCTGGATTCAACGGGTATAATGTCCTCCTAGCCGAATTTCGACTACGGCGGCCTATCTCAACAGAGATCAGCCAACTGCGCGGGACATATTATAGTGCACAAGTGTGTGCGCAATACACAGGTGCACTCTCTGTTACTTCACTCTCATTATTCGGTGAGACGGCAGTCCGACATGACCGTAGAGAGATCAGGCGCAGGACCAACGGCTTAACGTGCTTTCCGAGGCACGGGGGTGTTAACACCACCAACTTCTTGACTCCGGAGCTGTGTCTGAGTAAAATTCAATAAAATTAATTTATTTCTGCATAAAGACCCAACTAGGGGCACTTATACACGTCCCAATATTAACCCTACCACTGCTTCGGGACGATTGTGGGCTAGTGCTGAGAAGAAGCAGCAAGAAACTCAGTCACTATTGTCATAGCCTCTTTTCAAAGTTTTACAATTGTTTCGTACATACAAGTCATTCCATACATTTTTATCGTTTATATAGTCATCTATTTTATAATAACCTTTCGACATTAAAGTATTTTTAACAACTGATTTAAAATTATCTATTTGTAATTCAACAATATTTCAGGTAATTTATTAAAAAATGTGATACATCTTACTATAAATGAATGACCAATCTTTTGAAGCCTAATGTTAGGAACGGCAAGCTTTTTTTTGTCTTGTACTAAAATTATGTAAAAAAAATTTCGAACATACATCAGATTTTCATAAAGAATACACTGTAAGTATTTTTTTCTTCTTTAAACACTTGTTTTAGTGACTCGTCAGATTTAAGATTGTAAATAGACCGCACGGCTCGCTTTTGCAGTACAAATATTGTTTCTATATCTGCGGCCGAGCCCCATAGCAAAATGCCGTATAACATGAGACTATGAAAATAACTAAAATAAACTAGTCTTGTCGTTTCAACGTCAATCAAAAGCTTTATCTTTCTCACAGCATAAGCAGCCGAACTGAGTCTCCCAGACAAGGTCTCGATATGAGGACCCCATTGAAGCATGTGATCTAGAGTAATTCCCAAAAATGTAGCAGTTTTCGTAGAATCTACTGGCTCGTCCTTTACAACGACCTGTGTAGTGACTTGTCGGACATTAGGCATTGTAAACTTAATGCATTTGGTTTTGGTAGCGTTAAGCAACAGATTATTACAAGTAAACCAATGTTATATCTGTGAGAGAGCACCATTTACATCGTCAAAAGTATATTTACCCCTGAGGGTTTTAAAAATTAATGACGTATCATCAGCAAATAGTACAATCTCACAAACACTATCCACGAAAAACGGAAGGTCATTTATGTATATCAAAAACAACAACGGTCCCAATATCCATCCTTGGGGCACTCCCATAGTCAAAGGTGCTCCTAAAGACCCAGTTCCATTAATATATACTTTTTGGGTTCTTCCAGTAAGATAAGAATTAAATAGACTCAATGCCCCAGCGGAGCCCCTATAATGTCGAAGCTTATTTAATAGTGTCTTGTGATCTACACAATCGAAAGCCTTTGAAAGATCACAAAAGACACCTATAGCATCATGCTTAGTATCATATGCGTCAAACACATGTTTCAAGAGAGCGACTCTAGCATCAGCAGTATTCCGACCTTTCGTAAAACCAAATTGTTTATTATGCAATGTAAAATGGTATAAAAGCTGGTTAACTGTATTTTTTCAAAAATCTTACTTAAGACTGGTAAAATAGATACTGGTCTAAAATTGGAAGGGTCACTTTTCTCGCCAGATTTAAATAGTGGGACAATTTTGCTAAATTTCATTAAACTTGGGAATTTGCCCTCATCAATACATGTATTGAAAATAGTTGCCAATTGAGGTGCTACTAAATTAATAATTGTATTAATAATGTATACGGAAAGTCCCCATAGGTCTTCGGTTTTTTTCATATTTAATTCGTTAAATGTTTTAATGATAAGTGAGTTATTTCAAGACAGAAAAACCCAACACTCTCGGCCCGACCCGGGATTCGAACCTGGGACCACGTGGATAGTACCCAGCGTGCTGACCACTAGACCAACGAGGCAGTCTCAACGGGTATAAGTAGTGAGCTATAATCAAAAGGGCTGCCACAATAGACCAATCACTGGTCGAGCTGGCTTATTGGCCCAAAATTTTCAATAATAATAATAATAGTGGGGACAGGGTTTTTTTAATTTAATAGGCAGACTTATAATAATCAGTCAGCCTATTAGATCCCACTGCTGGGAAAAGGCCTCACCTCAACTATGAGGAGGAACGAGCCATACTTCACCACGCGGGCTCAATGCGGATTGGTGGAGGGGTGTATGTAAGGCAAGTTTGTCACAATAGGCAGACGTTTGACCGCAATCTCGCCTGATGGTAAGCGACGATGCGGCCGATGATGGTTACGGATTTGCCATGAAAGTCGCGTATGATTGGCGTTTCTTCGCCCCCCGCACGTCTTGGTCCGCAGGATGGTTGTGCATAAACTTGTCGGATTATAGTTGAGTTAAGGAGATATGATCGTTAAAATTTTACTGGTCTGACAGAGTCTGATAAATGTATGTATAATAAAATAGTTATCGAGTTGATAAAGTGTGTTTTCTCAGACGAAAGCAGCGAAATGGTGGACTACGCGATCGCGCGCAAGATCGTGGACCTGCACTGCAACAAGGAGGAGGCGTACGACTGCGTGTATACCAGGGAGGACCTGCTCCGGTACATCGCCTTCGCGAGGTCCTTCAAGCCCGTCATCACTGAGGTGACGAACTGAATTTTATAGGTGAAGTAGCGAACGTAGGTGGCATGGCCGGGTTCGATCCCACGTGCCGCCATGTACCAATAACTTTTTATGAGTTACTAGCAATTCCCCGGGCCAAAAGTCGGATTTTCCATACAAACTTTCATCCCCCATTTCACCCCCCTGATGATTTTATATCGTGACAAAAAGTAGGCTATGTCTTTCCCAGGGTTTCAAACTATCTCTGTGCCAAAATTCATTTGAATCGGTCAGAGCATATTCAATACAAACAATCATACAGTAGTGTAGTTAGATGTATATTAGTTGTTTCACTAACCGACGCTCTTACGACTGCTCTTACACAAGGGACGACCAGCTCCGTCATCACTGAGGCAACATGTACTTTATACATGGAAGTAGCGAGCATAAGTAGCTAGGAAGAGTCGGGCGCGATCCCACGTGCCGCCATGTACCAATGACTTTTTTATGTACATTTGTTGTTTCACTAACCGACGCTCTTACAGTGAGGAAAAACATGTAAGGAAACCTGCACACTCAGGCGACTGAATGCGTAACTGATCAGGTTCCCACTATTAACAGGGTCGCGAAGCTCAGATGGCAGTCGCTCCACTGTAATTACCTGATCTGTCACATCCTGGATCACGGGCCAAAGCGGACCCTGGACAGCTGGGATAACGCTAGGAATGATGATGAACTTGCAAAAAGTCAAACTTCATCCGGTTTAGGCCAAATACCAATATGTGCAGATAAAAAGGTACCTACCGTGCACTGAGCCAAGTCACTATAAATTGTTGCCAAACCCAACTTAATTTATTTTTCAACAGGAAGCGGCTAAGCTGCTAGTAGAATACTACACAGTGCTTCGGGGAAGGGACGGAAGTGGAGCTTCCGGTGGTGGGTCGTGGCGGATCACAGTGAGGCAACTGGAATCTATGGTGCGACTGGCGGAGGCCATGGCCAAGATGCACTGCAGTGGCCAAGTCGCGCCGAGACACGCGCATGAAGCTTACAGGTACGGGTCTTTTCTCAGTATACACTGCAGGTCTGCTTTATTATTACTTTCTTTGTTTTATTAAACTTTTTTTTAGCACACCAGTCAGACTTCCCCCACTTTAACCTTGAGACCGCCTCTATTCCCTACGCTATCAGACCTTGACAGGCAGACCGAGGCTATGTAGTCAGGAGGAAGCTGTCATAAGTTCTACAATGGCAACAAATCATTGAGTCGAAAACTTCAAGTGTTCGAAAACTTAATCGACTTTCGTCCTGTGGTAAGCAGGAAAAAGTTATGTTTTTCCTGCTTCTTGTTTTGTTGTTAAGTCATTTATATTACTGACAACAATTTGTAAAAAACGTATTTTATTTGGGTAACATGTTTAGTAAAGTAAAATTAGACTACATGGATCTATATGTATGTATGGATTTTATATGTATTATTTAAATTTGACATAAACAGATTATTTATTATTTAGCACAATCGAATTAATGACTTTATCTTTGACTTTTAATTATTTTACGAAAATGACAAAATACATTATAATTTTTGACATGTATTAATGGTGAACTGATTTTATTGCATTTATATTATTAAATAATTTAATGAATTTAATTTGTGAAATTGAATAACTATAATTCACAAATACCTCGTTGAGGTCATAATGTAACTTAATTACATTATCTTCACATCTTTTTGCCTGTATGTATTGTCTGCTGTTATATTATGAAGTGAATAAATAAATATGAATATGATCCTACTGCTCGGCAAAGGCCTCACCTCAACTATGAGCTCATCTTTCCTCACCTCATGTTTAGTAAATTATACTTATAATCTGTATCCATTGACATCGTCATTCGTAGTACCAAAATATTAGTTTTAAGCACTCAGTCGCCTGTTTGTTTTGTAGTATTTTTAGTATGGCCTCTGTATCGTTGTTACCTTTGTGTAATAAATAATCTATTCTGTTATCTCCAGGTTGCTAAACAAATCGATCATCCGCGTAGAACAACCAGACATACACTTGGACGAAGATGAACCGCAGCTAGAACCGGCGATGGACGTCGACCAAGACGTGCCCAACGGGACCGCGGATACCAACGGGACAAGTGAGTAAAAGATTATAAAAAATAAAGTAGCCTTTATACGTCCCACTGCTGGGCAAAGGAGTTATGAAGCCATACTCCACTACACTGGTTCAGTGTGAAGTGGTTGGCTGTAAGTACTAAAATAATAATACATATTTCAATCCCAACCATTAAGGTGCACATGTGCGTGCAATACACGCTGGTGCACTGTCTGCACCCATAGCTCGGTGAGACGGCAATCCGACATGACAAACATTCCAACGAAATAAAATGATGAGGATGAATTTATGTACGCGAAATTTATTTCGTTAAAACTTGCAAAGAAATCGCATAAATTATAAAAACGTAGTATGTGTATTTTACACATACTGTAATACAAATACTCCAAACACACACTAAATAAAAACTTTATTTCTTCACAAAAAGTAAGTATTAAAAATATAAACAGTACTTTACATTAAAAAAAAGTTTACAGTTTTACTTTGTGTGTAGACTGGTGCTTGTTATAGATTGAACCAATCTGTAGTACAAGACACCAGGCCTCCACCTCCTAGACCAAAGTTCCTTAATACATTATATAATTATCTATGTTGCCACAGAATTAATAATAGGTAATACACAAGTTGTTCTAATCAAACATGAACTTTATTTTGTCCCAATGGGACAGCGGTAAATAAGTAATAGGTGCAAGGTAAGGGCAAAAATTAAATATGTATGTTAAATTATTTTGAACTAAAGTAAAATATGTATTTAAAAATATGTCTAAAGGGGAGTAAGCATATTATGTGTAAAAGTGTTATTATTGTATGTGCATGTTTTACTATTTATGATCCAATTACTATTTGAATCTGAAATCTTGTGTTGTGTGTAGAAATATATAGATAACTCTTTATTGCACTCCATAACCGAAAAATACAGTAAGTACAACGATTTACACAGACAAATGTACAATGTAGGCAGTCTTATCGCTATCAGCGTTCTCTTTCAGACAGAAAATTAATTGCATAGGAAGATCGACGACATCAGTCACACTCACACTTATATGTTTAGCTTTATAAAATGTAAATCCAATGTTGGCTATATGATTAGTATTTAAGAAACATGTAAAACTGTATTTTCTTTTTGAGAGCTGTGGATTTTGTTGTAATAATAAAATAAAAATAAACATTAATATAAAATAACCTCTCTCCTCAGATGGGCACGTGAACGGCGACTCGGCGCCTAAGAAGAAGCTGACGCTGTCGTTCGAAGAGTACAAGTCGCTCAGTGACATGCTGGTCGTGTTCATGAGGAAGGAGGAAGCGGAGGCTGAGACGAGAGGTGATAAGTGATAATTATTGCTAGTTAAGAATAAATATTGCATTTTACAGAAAGATCACTCCACTTAAAATCTAAATCACGTAATAACTGACTGACATATTAACGCTCAGCCCAAACTGCTGGGTCTACTCTTAATTTAGTACATAGATTCCTTATGAGGTCTAAGGGTGCACTAAGAACGGATTTTTGGAAATTCATCTCCTAAGGGGATAAAAAGTTTGTATGAAACTGTCACTTTTGAATCTAAATCCACACAATTTGTTATTTAGTATAGCTAAATAACAAATTGTGTGGATTTAGCTTGGTTAGAAATTAAGAATGACGTATTTCAGGATTTTTGGAAACTCATCCTCTAAGAGGGTGAAATTGGGGGCGAAGTTTGTATGAGAAATTCGACATTTGCGCGGACGAAGTCGCGGGCAACCGCTAGTTATTTGGATAAATAGCGACTCTTCCTACGACACAATAAGTATGCAAATTGTGATTACGACAATCGCCTACCGACAGAAGCACCTAGATATGTGCCTCTCTTTCGCAACTTTGTCGCGTATAGTCGGACAAGTTCGTGCGCGACTTCCTGCGGTCGCCAGAGGTGTCTTGCCCTCCGCAAGGTATCTAGTATCAGTGGTGTTGCGGGAAGAGAAGTTCCTATGATAGTCGCGTGCGATTGACGTTTTCCCACAGGAGACTCGCGCACGAATTTATCGGACTATAGTTTCATACCTAAATTGCGGAGTGATGCTACCACTTTTAGTCGTTAAAAGGAGAGTCATTCGTAACATCCAATGATAGTGCATTAAAAAAGAGGTAGATATGTCATCTACTGCGTGGCTATTCTAATTTGATGCGCCGAGTACACGTTTGTTAACGTGTCAAATGTCTTATGTGTACGAAATTTCAATGCGCTGATTACAAATCTACCTCTTTTTATAATACACTAGCAGTTCCCCGCGACTTCGCCTGCGCCAAAAGTCGAATTTTCCATACAAACTTTTTCCCCCATTTCACCACGCTGATGATTTTATATAGGGACAACCCTATGTACTTCCCAGGGTCTCAAACTATCTCTGTATCAAATTTCATTTGAATCGGTCCATTAGTTTCGGAGCCTATTTAATACTCACAAATCTTTCCTCATGATAATATACGTAATAACGTTCTTTCTCAATCCCCAGGTGAAGAAAGCGCGGGCATGCGCAAGAGTGCCGTAGTGAGCTGGTACCTGGAACAGCTGGTGGCGCGAGGACAGATCGAGAGCGAGGACGAACTGTTGGAGCGGAAGACGCTTGTCGAGAAGGTCATCGACCGGCTCATGTATCACGTGAGTATGTCGCATAATAGTGAACTGGCACTTGGAACAGCTGGTGGCGCGCGGACAAATCGAGAGCGATCTATTGATAAAATATTCATAACCATGGGCAGAACGGGCTGTTAGTTTGTCCTACATTGTACATACGCATTTTTTTACGATTTACTTATTTTCTCGCTCAGGAAATTGATTTACTGTCGGTATCGGTCTCGGCCAAGAAGGAAGTTTGTTACCAATTTGTTCACATTTTCTTTAATATAACATCGTAGCACGACATGGGGATGGGTGACCGTGATTTTCTCTTCTATAACTCGAATACTTATGAAGATTTTTTTACAGGATCAAGTAATAATCCCGCTGTCCACCACCGGTCTGAAGGCGTCGCAGAAGTCGTCCGACCAGGAAGTGGAGGACGACCCGCTATTGGTCGTCCACCCGAACTATGTAGTGGACACGTGAGGATCGAATCTATCATTCCTAGTTGTAAGCGTATCGAAATAAAATTTTGATTTTTTTATACTTGCTGTTTCATTGGAATACTTCTTCTTAATTGGTCTATTGAATACTTGTTGATTGAAGTTTATTGACAGGGGCAGGCCTGTGTATCTCCCCGCGGAGGTAGCAAAAACGTACCTACGCGCGGCGACCCTACTTAGGGGCTAAAACAAGTTGCGTGTCGCTACCGGCCAGCGACACGCTTGCGCGGTATATTCACCGGCGGCCGCGCGGCTACGTTGCTGGCTGGACGAGAATGAATAAAGTACTAGAAAGAGGCGCTAGATGGCGTTAGAAGCTTCTCGTAGCAGTCAATCCTATCGCGTCGCGTGATATTACGTCACTGAATAGGTTTAGTGTATTATGAATCATATTCCAGAGCAATAAGTATGAAATTATCTTGCAATGGATTTCTGTAGGTGTCTACACGAAAATGTGCTTGACTCTGAGGCGAACTAAATTACGCCATATTGTTGACGACATTGAGTAGACATTTCTTTGAATACAATTGCTAAGTCATACTTCTGTACGAAGTACTAGTATTCTGTGACAGGGGTATCTTTTACCAACTGCGGAAGGACGGTTATGTTTGGCACGCCCTATAGCCCAAACGGCTGGACGGATTTTAACATGTGAGCTGTCTAAATTGAGATTGAGAAATTAAATCAAATTTCGCTCACAAAAATTAATCGACTGTGTCATCCGGTGGGACTCGAACCCACGTCCCTTCGCTATCCGGGCGAGTGCTCTTACCACTAAGCTACGGAGGACGTTAGTCAGACGACGAATTTTTGTAAGTGCTTGCTACGCCAGTGAGCCGGCGTTCGATTTCATCAATACTTGGGGAATGTACCCGCATGTATACAATGGAAATATTTTTACAAATATTTAACCATCAGTTAAGATGAAATCAACTTAACTTATAATATTTTTATAACTTAAGCAATTATTTTGCAAGTTTTTACGAAATTAAATCAAATTTCGCTCACAAAAATTAATCGACTGTGTCATCCGGTGGGACTCGAACCCACGTCCCTTCGCTATCCGGGCGAGTGCTCTTACCACTAAGCTACGGAGGACGTTAGTCAGACGACGAATTTTTGTAGGTGCTTGCTACGCCAGTGAGCCGGCGTTCGATTTCATCAATACTTGGGGAATGTACCCGCATGTATCCAATGGAAATATTTTTACAAATATTTAACCATCAGTTAAGATAAAATCAACTTAACTTATAATATTTTTATAACTTAAGCAATTATTTTGCAAGTTTTTACGAAATTAAATCAAATTTCGCTCACAAAAATTAATCGACTGTGTCATCCGGTGGGACTCGAACCCACGTCCCTTCGCTATCCGGGCGGATGACACAGTCGATTAATTTTTGTGAGCGAAATTTGATTTAATTTCGTAAAAACTTGCAAAATAATTGCTTAAGTTTTCTGCCGGCTCTCAGTACAGATAACGAAGTCAAAATCAAAAAGCCAGTTTCTATTATAAGTGGCAACACTAAAAAAGGCCGCGTCACTTGCTCAGTAAGTGAAGTGATAATTTGGTGGGGGTAAGCTCTCGTGCAAGGACTGCACTGCAGTGCTTGTACTGCAGTCACTGCAGTCAAGTCGGCATTCATTCGTCGGCTAGCCTCGGTAGCGATAAGACCTCTAGTCGAATATATGACTGTTTGCTGCAAAATTGTAAAGTGATCTAACATTTATTTAATTTGTGACCTAAGGAGGATAAAGAGATTGGAGATAATGCTGCTGTTTTATTTCTTCGCGATTGGTGTACGTACAGCCTTCATATTTCTTGTAAAGAAAAATAATAATATCGTAACAGTCTTTTAATTCATTCCATACAATTATACTTAACATATTTAAGTTTCAACACCACTTTTCACATTTTTCTTAAACACACTTAACATCTTTCGAAAACTTTGTACAGGTCATTTAAATTAGCAATTTGTAGTATCGCACCATTGTTCACAAAACTTGTAGGTGGTAGAAAATTTCTTCTTATGGCTGGGAATATTACATGTTCCTGTTTCCAAAATTCCGATTTCTGGGCTTCTAAGTTGGTGTCTGGGTTGGGTTGGGAGTAGAAAAGTGCCGTTTGTCTACTGAATGAATCGAAACATTCCTTCTCAGAGTCCCAATTGACTTCAGTTACGAGTCTGACTAGGTAAGTTGGTAGCGCGCCCATGAATGGAGTGTGGCCATCTAAAAATATTAATAACCTTTTTTTTCAAATTTCAAAAATCAAGTACAATAGGTACAAATTAAGGCCGCAGGAATGTAGTACCATGGGTAAAAAGAACGACAACAATTCAAGCTAAGCACTGCGACATCTTCCGTTAAAATTGGGAGATCGAAACAAAACTTACGTACTTCAAGTACATTTTTCGTGGAAACTTACCCAAAAGTATGGGCAGCGCAAGTAAGTCTCCTTCAGCGCTGATTTCTAGTGAAAAGTATTCATACAACATAGCCCTTTTGCCCATTAGAAGATCTGTCATTTGTCGCGCCATTTCTCTCATGTCACCTAAAAATACGAAGCAGTCACTACAAAATGTAAAATATACAATTGGGTCGTAATTACTTGTACAAAATATTTTAGTCTTGTTAATAGAAAAAAAAATTACCTAAATCAGGATCCCATTCAGACTCTTGTGAACTTAGTCCGAGAACCAACAATTCTTCTAAAGGTAATGGATTTGACATTTTTATTAGCCCAAAGTTCTGGAAATCGTACAGTATTGTTTCGTAAAATAGTTCCTCCCTGGAAAAGAAATAAATTGTTACTCACTCATTGCATTCGAATGTATCCCTTCCTTAATTACTAAAATATAATAACTACGTACGTTAATCTTGTAGTGTCGCATAAGTATAACTTTGTTGAATGTTGAATCAATGACCTGTGGCAATCGATGCATGCGATAAAAATTAAATTCGCCAATATTTCTCTCAAATTCGAGTTACATTTGTTTTCTACGTCCATTCTTAGCTGTTTTACACTAGTCAATTTGGTTTCTATTCTCTCGTATTTGAATGTTCTGGTTTTGAAGGATTCTTTAGGGTCAATATAAGTAGCATTTGCTTGGTCCGCCGCAGTATAGGCTTTCCATCGATCAGGCATCTTTTTTACAGCTTCACTGGGTTCACTTATCAATGAATTTTCTAATACGTCTTCAGTTTCGTCTATGACGATATTAGGCATTACTTCTTTAGTTTTTGGGATTTCTTCAGTCATTTCTACATCTTCTTCAAAGAGATCCTCAACTTCATTTGGATCATTCTCAGCAGGTTTACTTGCATCATTTTTGGTGTGTATATCATAGGGTTCTCTTTGATTCTCAGTTTCTTTCACAACTGTGGGGAAGAATTTGTTGATTTTCTGCACATCAGGGTCGACCCGTACCATATTATTGGCGTACACTCTAGCCCCTTCTGTAGTTTTCTTCACAATCTCCTCCACCGCCGTAGCTCCGGGCAGTCGAGCCTGTAATTTTTGTGTTCGCTATAAAAGTTGTCGGTGGAAAATCTAAAGGTGCATAATTCGGGTCGTATGACGGCATAATAAATGGGAATTGATTTTTATAAATTACTATGAATTGGAAACTGAAATTTGGAAATGACAAATGACTTTGTGTGACATTAAAATGTCACGATGGCACCAAAAGAAGATACTACGGGACGAACAAAAGAGAATGGATGCCTCATAAGTATGTAGTAGTTGATATTTTCCCAACCCACTTATATCACCACTAGCAGTTCCCCGCGACTTCTCTAGCGCCAAAAGTCGGATTTTCCATACAAACTTTCATCCCCCATATCACCCCTGATGATTTTATATCGCGACAAAAAGTAGCCTATGTCTATAATGTATATAAGAAGCCTTAACAGGGTATATCAAACTATCTCTGTATCAACTTTCATTGAATCGGTCGAGTAGTTTTCGAACATGTTCAATACAAACAAACAATTTAATATTTGCTCTTTATAATATTAGTGTGGTGGCTAGATGCGAGAAGCGGAGGACCGTGAAAGTTAGCGCCGTCTTGGAGAGGCCTATGTTCAGCAGTGGACTGGAATAGGCTGATATAATGCATATTAGTGTAGATAAGGCTTAATTCACACTGAAATGGCCGCGTCGCTGCCGGCCGCTGCCATTTCAGTGCAATTAATTAATGCAAAACTAAAAGCTTACACTAATACAGTCCTTAGTTTGGTATTAACAATGGTTATTAGATTCCCAAAGTGGTCTGATCCCATTAGGTCGGTAATATCGATATTCGTCAATCGACATGAGCGAAAACTGGTTTTGGGGGATTTTTCAAGCAATTTGTATGAATAGAAAAGGATTTTTAAAGTAATTTGGCTAAGGGGGTCAGATGTATTAGTTCATACATAATAGACAAGGGGTCTCTTGCTCAGTTTAGGAATCCCTGGTATAGATAGATTACAGTTAATACACCCAAAAGAAAGATCTGCAATATCTTAAGGCGAAGGCAGTCTTATCACTGAAAGCTGTATACAGGGTGACTGGTACTGAACCCGCCATAGCAAAAGCACATGTCGATGAGGTCGTTGGCTATTTATTGAACATTACTTTCCCGAACTAAAGTTTCATGGTTTGGGAGATATGTCAATTTGTACTTAATTGTTTTTTTCCCAAAATTTTCCAAAATCGTAACTTTTTTTTTATTATTATTACAGAACTTTTTTATTACTTGTTGGTAGTCATTAAAAATTGTGATAAAAACACGTTAGGACTTATCTCGAACTAGGCTAAAAAGAATCAGACAGAAGCTTAATTTTTTTTTTCAATTTTACATTGAGGTCAAATTCAACCGAAAATATGTAAAAAAAGTACGGTATTTGGATAATTAATTCTACTCTAAATTCTCTAGTTTGTAACCTTTCCAACGGGACTAAATTTTCATTAAAAAGTTTCATTTGCTAGACTTTGGAAGGATATTTTTTTCGGTCAACCAAAGTAGTTTTTATCAAAACTAGTAAACTAGCCAACGAAGGGATAAAGCAAAATTCGGCAAGTATTATTTTCAAATTTACGAGCAGGTATTAAATGAAAATAATTAAGAGCTTATTTTACAATTATTACTTATCTAAAAACCGGAAATTAAGGCATCAAAAGCAAAAATTACGATGAAATTAAAGATTTTGCTTGAATTACAGCCCGTGATTTAGAACACATGTCTGATATTTTCCTATCGCCGATTTTCATCATAAAAGTATTTTTAGGGTTCCGTTGCCCAAAAAGATATAACGAAACCCGTAAAGGTTTGTTGTCCATCTTTTTATTGATCAAAAATAGTGAACGTGCCAAAAATAGATGAAGCCAATTTTGTAAAGTATTTATTACAAATTAACGACTAAACAAAAGAAATTAAGCGCTCAGTGTCCTTGCATTATTAATTAAAAAACCGGGCAAATGTGAGTTCGCCTTGCGCAATGAGGGTTTCGTACTAACTTGTGCAATTTCAATAAAAGTTATTTTTTATGATGTAACGAGTTTTCGGATTTATTCCTTTACTTGTCCTGTAAAAGTTTCCTTTAAATTCTAAGTCCAAATTCCATGATTCTATCGAAATGATCTTCAAAGTTCAGATTCTCCTGCGAAATGTCAGAAAGTAAGACTAAAATGGCCGTATGTTTGAATCGCTTTGACTTTGTAGCTTGATTTAGTTTGCAGCTTCAAGCAAATGCAAACATTTATTTGAGAATTCTTTAAGAAAAAGTTCATATGAACAGACTATGATACGGACAAATGGACAACAAAGTAAACCTATAAGGGTTCCTGTTTACTACAATATTTTGATTTGTTTGTGTACCCTATTGATACTGCGCCGCGCACACTCACACGCATACCTGCCTTATTTTTATTTATTTAAAACGTACCGTGAGAACCCCGAAGATCGAGTCGACATCGAGACGTTCCCTATGACACATGTGCTAGACTGACCAGAGCACTTTCGCCGCGTGTGTGTCCTGTGAAACTCCTTACAAACATTTCGAGTGATTGTGGCCTGTGAAGTGATACCTGAACCCTGAAAGCGAGATGCGGCAAGTACCTAGCTATAAGTGCTCAGACCTGACTGATTTTCCACCTATCATTGTCGCCCTCTACGTGTAATCCACTGCCTAAACTCTCAAACATTTTGGTAGCAGAGCGTAGTTTTTTATTAGGACCCCTTATTAGTAACGTAATTTGTTTAATTGAGAGTTATTTATTTGCTACTTTCCTTTGTAATTTGAACAAAACGTCTCGTCATATACCTAACCTATTTACAGTAAATTCCTTAATAACATTTGAGTACAACCCCTTTTACATAAGTGTCGATTAAATCGATTAGCGCGTTAATTACCTACCCTTTGAGTGCAAGTGAGGTGCGCGAGCGCTTTGTTTCCCTATTGATCACGCCATTACCGCGTGACCGCGTGCGAGTTGTTTACGAGTTACGTTTGCCATACCCGGTGCATCTGCCTGCGCCGTCCCTTACTATTTGTTCCTTTACGCATCCTATTGGAATCTTTTGTGAGTTTAATTTACCTACCTTGTTTAAAGTAAATAAAATGTCGGATACCGAAACCGGCAACGAGACCGTAAGGGCCGTACTTTACACGGATACAGCTGAATACCGTGAAGCTATAGGTGAACTGCGTTATATTAGTGACTGGGTTCATGATTCCCACCGAGTTCTTGAGACCTTTTCCTCCAATCGTATGCGAGCGCGTCTTTCCGACCTGCCACTTATGTGCGATAAGTTTTCTGCCGCTTGTTCCAAGCTGTTAGGTTATTTCGATCCTGCGATTTATGAACAAGAATATGTGCAAGTTAAGAACGAGATACGCGTAGTAAGGGACAAAGTAGACGACTTAAAAATTAAGTTAGACGAAATACGACCTCACCAATTTGAGACGTCCCGTACTAGCACCCCCTTCAAGGAGAATAAATCCCTGGCTATTGATAACCCGGCTAGTAAATTACCTGACCTAACTATACCTAAGTTTGATGGCCGTCCCGATAGTTGGATCAGTTTTATAGACCAGTTCGATAGCGTGGTGGACAACCAGCCTAGCCTTACCCCGACTTTGAAGCTACACTATTTGGTGGGAGCCTTATCGGATGAACCTCGTCGATTGATACAACACCTCAAGATTGAAGCGGGCAATTACACCGTGGCCCGTGACCTCCTAAAACGTAGGTACCATAACCTTCGTGTTTTAGCGGATACCCACATAGCTCAAATAATGATGCTCCCTATTATAACGCCTAAACTTTCCGGGTTACGTGTGTCGTTCCTGAACCCGCTGCTTTCGACTTATCGATGCTTAGAAAGATTGGAACTTCCTGTTAAACATTGGTCGTACCTATTAGTTTACTTATGCCTTGCTAAACTGCCTTCAGAGTTAAAATCGAGATTTGAACGTCGTTAAGGCGATAATCCTAATCACCTCCCTACTTTTGATCATCTTATTACCTTTCTTGAGGATGAATGTAGGCACCACGACAATGTAGGTAGTGCTTCTGTCGTTGACACTCCGACCCCCCATACTGTGAGCTCCCCTCGTTTGCCTAAACCTAACGCGCGTTTCCCACCTCCTGTGAGAGCCTTTGTTACCTTTACGACGACATCTAAATGTCACCTTTGTAATAGTACTTCGCATTACTTACGCGAGTGTCCCGATTTTATTCGCCTTCCTACACGTCAACGTGTTACCTTTGTAAAAGAAGCCCGACTGTGCTATCAATGCCTGGATAGACACTCCATATCCCAATGCACGCGAAATTATCGCTGTCGCACGTGCCGACGTTCCAGTCATCACACATCACTGTGTTATAATGACTCCTCTCCTGTGAATTACGATCGCGAGCGCTCATACCGAGACGTCCCGGCCTTAGCTTCCAACCAACCGCGGCAATCTCCACAAAGTCACTTAACGGACCGTGTGTCACCCCCACGTACTGAATGGCACCGTGTTCGTACCCTGCCCCCTCGTGATTCCCGTAGAGCATCACCTCCCCGTTCGGGCGGGCGATCCCCACCTGCACCCAGCGGTAATCGTACTTATAATGCCCCTCTAGGTCAAAGAACCCAGGATGAACGTGCATTTCATCGTAAGTACAATGAGGCCCCACAATTCTGACTAGATAGCCCCCCTTCCATACCCGCTTTTACATCTTTACCTCGCAATTCTCTCGTTCTTTTACCTATGGCCTTGAGTCATGTTAAAACCTCGTCTGAATATTATGTGGAAGCGCGTGCCTTATGTGACACTGGTGCTCAGGGCTGCCTTCTTACTACTGAGCTTGTTGTTGACCACATGAACTTATCTATCATTCCTTCTCCAGTTCCTGTTCGTGGAATAGGTAATGTTCAAGCAATTAATTCCCCGGGCATTGTATCCTTTTCATTTAAGCCAGTTAATTCTGCCTTTCCAGAAATCTCTACCAGTGCAATAGTTGTTGATGTGATTGCTGGTACCCTCCCAGAGGTAGACTTACCTAAAAGTGTAATAACCTGTACTAAGCACCTTCCTCTTGCTGACCCTTTATTTTACAAACCTGGTACTATAAGTGTACTTCTTGGAGCTGACGTCATTGGTCGCCTTTTAAGGTCCGAGTTGTTTGTGTCCCCTGATGGCCTTACCGCTATCTCAACGATATTTGGTTATGTCCTGTGTGGTCCTGTTTTTGGAGGATTTACTGATTTGGAACCCCCCATGACTGGAGTCTTGCTGTCCCAAATAGTTGAAAAATTCTGGAAAATCGAAGAGGCCCCCCAATCTCCAGTTGCGAACCCCTTGGATATAGAGTGTGAAACCTTTTTTAAAGCAACTACCACTCGTGAAAGCGATGGTCGATTTATGGTTAGACTCCCTTTTCTTCATGATCGTCCACCTCTCGGTGATTCTAAAACCAATGCCTTACGGCGATTCCATAATCTTGAGAAGCGTTTGCAAGCCAATCCTAATTTTCGAGAAAAATATATTTCCTTTATGCGTGAGTACCTTGACCTAAACCATATGTCCCTTTCTTCATATGACACGTCCCAGGCTACATGAACCTTAGTGACTGTGCATCGAGAGGTATGTCAGTCACCCGACTGATCGACCACTCCCTTTGGTTTTCACCTTTGTGGTTGACGCAGTCTCCTGACAACTGGCCCGGTATTTCGGAACCTAACCCAAGTAGTGATCTCCCTGGACTACGTTGTTTAGTAGTCTCTGCCGATGTTCCTACCCTGGATCCCTCATTCTTATTAGAGCGGTATAGTTCTTTGAACAAGCTAATAAACGTGACTTGTTACCTAAGGCGGTTTTTATTTCCTAAATCTTACTTGTCCTACCTGAGCCCTGAGGAACGGAGAGATTCCCTTTTGTTTTTAGTGAAAATCGTTCAATTTACCTCCTTTTCTGATGAACTTGATCGCTTACGGCGTGGCGATCCTATCACTAACTCCCTTAGAAAGTTGAATTTATTTCTAGATGACAGAGGCCTGATTCGAGTTGGAGGTCGATTACGAAACTCCGATCTATCCTTTGATGCGCGCCATCCCCTTCTTCTGCCTAAGAATGGTAATTTCGTGAACATCCTTATTTCACATTACCATCGAGAATGCTCATGCAGGTGTTAATGCAATTCTTGCCATGTTAAATAGAGAGTTTTGGATCTTGTCGGCACGCAGAGCTATTTAGCATGTGATTTTTAAATTATCGTCTCAAAGCGGCTGTATCTCAACCCTTCATGGGTGACCTACCTAAAGACCGCGTCACGGCTGCTAGACCGTTTGACGGTGTAGGTACCGATTTTGCAGGACCCTTTTTTACTAAAGTCCAGGCCTATAGGAACAAAAGGTTAGTGAAAAGTTACCTGTGTGTATTTGTCTGCCTTTCTACTAAAGCCGTTTACCTTGAGGTTGTGTCGGACCTAACTACTGAAGCCTTTATTGCGGCCTTTTCCCGATTCGTGTGGCGTCGTGGTGTACCTCGCCTAATCCGATCCGATTGCGGTCGAAATTACATCGGTGCCAACAATTACCTTAAAGAGTTAGAGTGTTTCCTGTCTCAAAACCAGGCGGCTATTGGTTCTGAGCTTTCAAAGCGGAACATATCCTGGGTTTTCGATCCTCCTGTTTGCCCTCATTGGGGCGGTCTTTTTGAAGCTGCGGTTAAATCGGCGAAATCGCACCTAAAACGAGTAGTAGGCGATACCCCCCTTACGTTTGAAGAGCTGATCACTGTTTTTGCTAAAATTGAAGCAGTTTTAAATTCACGCCCATTGTGCCCACTTTCTCCGGACCCTAATGATGTCGAAGTGTTAACTCCCGGCCATTTCTTAATTGGGCAACCCTTAACTGCACTTCCGGAGTACCCTTATAAAGACGTAAAATTGCATCGCCTTACACGGTTTCAGCTAATCCAACAAATTACCCAGCACTTTTGGTCTCGTTGGCATTTAGAATACTTAAATACATTACAAATCAGAAATAAATGGACCTCTCCTTGTGATCCTCCTAAAGTAGGTGAGCTAGTACTCATAAAAGATGACAACCTTCCCCCTTTGCAGTGGCGTCGTGGACGCATTATTAATTTATACCCTGGCCAAGACCAAGTTGTTCGTGTGGTAGATGTTAAAACTCCTACTGGTAGCCTAAAGAGATCTTTGACGAAATTAGTTCGTCTTCCTGTCCAGTGAACTTCTTTCCCTTAGCTTCCTAACCTTCTCGTAAACACTTGACGTGTTTAGGGCGGGCGATATGTTCACTACAATATTTTGATTTGTTTGTGTACCCTATTGATACTGCGCCGCGCACACTCACACGCATACCTGCCTTATTTTTATTTGTTTAAAACGTACCGTGAGAACCCCGAAGATCGAGTCGACATCGAGACGTTCCCTATGACACATGTACTAGACTGACCAGAGCGCTTTCGCTGCGTGTGTGTCCTGTGAAACTCCTTACAAACATTTCGAGTGATTGTGGCCTGTGAAGTGATACCTAAACCCTGAAAGCGAGATGCGGCAAGTACCTAGCTATAAGTGCTCAGACCTGACTGATTTTCCACCTATCATTGTCGCCCTCCACGTGTAATCCACTGCCTAAACTCTCAAACAGTTCCGTTATATCTTTTTGAACCCTTAAAATACTTTAATCAGCGATAGAAAAATATATCAGACAAGTCTTCTAAATTACGGGCAGATGTAAAATAAGCTCTTAATTAGTTTTATTTTGTACCTCCTTGTAAATTTGCAAATAATACTTTCCGAATTTCGCTTCATACCTTTACTTTTTAAAAATACTTTGGTTGACCGAATAATCCTACCAAAGTCTAGCAAATCGAAACTTTTTGATGCAAATTTAGTCCCGTTGGACAGGTTACAAACTAAAGAACTAATTTAGGGTAGAATTAATTATCCAAACACCGTACTTTTTAAAATATTTTCGGTTGAATTTGATCACAATGTAATTATTTTTTCTAAATTTTTTTTTAAAGCTATATGTATATAATATCTGATTCTTTTTAGCCTAGTTCGAGATAAGTCCTAAAATGTTTTTATCACAAACGTTTATGACTACCAACAAATAATAAAAAAGTTCTGTAATAATCAAAGAAAAAAAGTTACGATTGTTTTTTGGGGAAAAATCAATAAAGTATAAAAATTTACATATCCCCCAAACCATGAAACTTTAGTTCGCGAAAGTGGTGTTCAATAAATAGCCAACGACTTCCTCTATAATGTGCTTTTACTATGGCGGGTTCAGTACCAGTCACCCTTTATAAGTACCTGCGTATACATGACCCTTGTAGAGTTGCAGCTAAGCAATTTGCTCTCAATGCACGATTTTATTTTTTCGATGATCTGTTCTTCATACAAAAACTGAACTTCATGCTTTGTTGGATGCACATTTACATCGACGTTTCTCGGATCTGGAATATTTAATGTTGAATTTTCAGCAGCCACTTAGTTTTTCTCTCATTTTCATACAAGGATATACAGACAAGATATTGTTTACACAGCATGCCCGTCTACATAAGAAACAAAAAATGCGCACATGTAATTACACGGAAGCTCGGATGGTAAGAGCGTTAGCCCATTTAGCCAAAGGTCGTAGGTTCTACCCGTGTGCGCATTTTTGGTTTCTTATTTATACTTATAAAAACATAAAATAACACTGTGAGTGTTAAAAGTATTAACAAAACTATTATATAATGAAGATAACAAATTAACTTACCAAGCTCTAAGCTAAGATAAACAAATGAGTGTGCATTTTTGGGAAGATATGTTGAGTACACAGACTCCACTGCTTTTCGTATTGCTAGAAAAAGAAATAAAATTAAACAGTCACATCATGTTCAATACCTTAAAGTAACTGTGTTTTTTTGATATATGAGATCACTTTGTAGCTTGTTTAGGCGGTAGTGGCAAGTAACTACGTAACGAAATATTAAAGATATTCATTGGCGTATCTAGGGTTATTTTAGGGGTGTAAGCATTTTTCTTTTTAAAAATAAAAGTGTTTTTTCTTGCAGTAAAATAAGTTAACTAAAGGATTTAAGGTAGTTCCTATTCAAAGCATAGATTTTTTCCACCCTGTACACACCTATGGGATATTAGAAAAACCACACTTGAATAAAATTATCTCACCTTGTGAATCAACCAGCCTGTGGTTAATGAATAACAACATTGTACCTTTTTTGTGTGAATAATTCACATTTGTGATGTAACCATGAAGTTTCAATTTAAGTATTGGGTCTTCAAGCTTTATTTCCATAAGCTCTCTAGCTATTGAATTACCATGAATCTAGAATTCAAAACAGGGGACAGCAAAATAAGCTCATCTATAATCCATTATGGTACAATTAAGTCATCAGATAGAATAGTCATCTTTATTAAAGTCTTGAATCCATGCAGGCCTAGTTTTTATAGATTGGATAATCATATGCATAATTACCTACAGTCTTCCTTACACCAAATCACCAAAGTATGCTGTGTGAGGAGATGTGACCAGAAAATCATGCATGGGCAGCAGTGGAGCTGACTTTGACATGCACATGGAGCAGCATGAGGCGTGGCGCGTGGAAGGGGGACGAGTGATGACAACAAGTGTGCCCTCAAATGCTTATGAATATTAAAGTTATGTATATATGCATCCAAATAACTGATCTCTACTAATGCATGCTTTATTGATACAAAATTAGTGTAATCTCATCAACAAGATTACCACACCAGCCAAGTTATTGCAATAAATCAAACATTTGCAAGGGGCAAATGTTTGTGTAATGAGCACGAGCATTTGTACCTAAGTCATGGATGTTTATAAATGTATATAAGTATGTTTATCCATTATCCTAGTCACCATATCACAAGCTCACGCTTAGTTTGGGACTAGGTAATTGGTGTGTTTATTAAAAACAATTTATTATTATAATTATTATTTACTTACTATCCTAACATTCTCTACCACAGATGACTTTATTGGTGTTTTCAAATCTGTATTCTCCCCAAACTTTTTCAAAGTGAATCCCACATAGCTATTGTGTATAGCATAACCACCAACCACTTCCATAATGTGGCCATATTCTTCAGTGGCACTTCGGAGTGCCTTTTTTCGAGCAATAACATTATAAAATAGATCCTCTACAGTAATTTGTGTTCCGTTGTTGCCAGCACAAGCTTTTACTGGACCTTTCAACTTTCCATTTTCATATGAAGCTCTGAAAGGTAATACATACATATAAATGCACTGTATTAGTAAACTACCTGGCAGGCACTATGTATGTTACACTCACATACAAACAAAATGTGTAGACAACTAATTTACACATACTTGTATGCACATTTCCCACTTGCAGTTTTGGTAAGGATATTAAGATGTGCAATGTGGCTTATGCTGGCTAAAGCTTCTCCTCGGAAACCATAAGTACTAATCTCTCTCAAATCTTCATACTGTTGAAGTTTTGATGTTGTGAACCTCTCACACACTATCTCTAAGTCTTCAAACCTAATGCCTGTACCATTGTCTTGTATCTGGAAAATATAATAAAACTTTACTTTTATCAAATATGAATTTGAACTCTAACTAAATTTAATGTAACAAGTAGTTCAGAATTACCTGTAAGTATTTAAGACCACCTGCCTTGACTGTTATAATTATATTTGTAGATTTTGCGTCCAAACTGAAAAATATAAAATTTTCGTTTTATTAAAGTAACCTCCATACACACGGCCGCACGCTTCATTATCCCACTGACCTCGAGACCGTTTCTATTGCCTACGTAATAAAAGCTGTTTTCTTAGTTCAAATGGGTAACCTGACGTGCTGCTGCTGTACCTAAAACTTCAAGGAACTCGCTAACCAACCTGTTTTCGATCAATTCCTTTAAGGCATTTGCAGGTCTTTGGACAATTTCCCCAGCAGCAATACGATTCACCACTTCTTCGCTTAGCTTTCGTATAATTCCTGGCTCACCCATTTCACTGAATAAGACAAATATACATCAAACAGAACAACAATCTTCTTCTTCTTTCATAATTGATTATTGAAGTAAACAAAAAACAAAGTAAAACGGAACGATACAATTTTTTTTATTTCCATTTTGCGTAGGCAAAAGATCAAATTAGTACAGCCCAGTCTTCAGTTTCATTTTCTTCTTCCTTTATTTCTTTAATATTTTTTTCTACCTACATATTTAGAAATGTATTTATGTGACCAAAAATATATGGGACCTCGCCATGTTGCGGAAAACAAACAACTGGAACTAATTTATTTTACTGGCAACAGAAACCACAAATCGTCATTGTCATGTCATTGATTGTCATAATAATGATTAGAGCCAAAGTGGAAGCGTGATCTTATTTTCATTTATGTGATATTTTTATGTGTTAAAAACGCCGAGAACTATTCGCTGCCGTAAAATAAAAGTGGTTTAACATGTGTTGTAGTAATTATTGACAAGAAAATCTATATTTTCATCATAATTTCTTTAAATGAATTACCGGTTTAGTTGTCATATTACAATTTTTGGTACGTCATATAGTACGAACAGTGAGAATTGGCTACTGATGACATCGGTGAATATTAGAATAACGATTTATACTTGTTTTAATTATTTATACTTGTTATGAAAGTTTTATTTTCTTTATTTCAACCTGGCTAAGATATTTTACTGAAATAGTTCGTAGTAATTAAAAAAGACACAATTCACATGCAATATTTAAAATGAAAAATAATAAAATTTAAAAGAACATAAGGTAATTTAAATTCTACCCGCCTGTGGTTTAGCAAAAATAATTTTAATTTGGTACAAATTTCAAGGCCAATATTACAAAGAGTCACTGACTTTAGCAAGTACCCACTTAGTTTACGAGTGTTCTGTCTTGTTCTTGGATCTTAGAATCTGTTATCAGACTTAAATAACAAATCCTTCATTAAGGAATGCAACAAATGTTAATATAAAAGATAAAGGTTTTTTATGTTCAGTTGCCAATCTACGCTGGTATGATTATATCAAGTGTAGCGATGGGCGAGGGAAAGAAAAAATTGGGATGGAAAAGAAAAATACGGGAAAGTATGGGAAAAAAACGGAAAGATTGGGAAATATTCCAATTCGGCGGGAAAAAACTCAGAAGTGGACTTAAATTAATAAAATGCGAGAATTTAGCTACTGTAACAATGGTTTTACGCCTGTAGCACAACCTTACATAAAACCATAACAGCGGGACCACGCTAGTTTTGCCTGTTTGTCTGTTTTATTACACCAAACGTAAACTGCATGTTCTAATGCTTAGATTTATCTGAGTCGTTTTTTCTTTGAGATTCGACGATCCTGTAGTACACTTTCTATTACTGTGCTCACGATGTCGCGAATGGGTGCAGAAATGTGCGATTGAGAAGGATTGGAGAAATCTCGACGTAAAGAAACAGGGTCATAGTAAAATCTCTACATTAGAAACGGCAGTTTGGCTTCTGTTAAGTTTAAATATTTGAGACAAGTGATGATAAAGTTAAATCTTCGTTATTAAAAACAAGAAATTCAGAAAACAAAACGTGTAGGTTTGTTTTCTTCGAGGTGTCTAGGTGAACATACTTAAAGTCCCGAGTGTGGTAAGTGAGCTATCAACGGAATAGTAAAAGAAGGGCGCCTCTTTTGTTTATATTTTTTTTGCTTGTAAACTCGAAAACTGCTTGTTTTATTTTAAGACACATTCATTTTGATTTTTTTCTATAGGTCCAAAAGTGAACACGATATTACAAAGTATCTGATTTGACAAGTTCAAAAACTTAATTCCAACTGCGGACAAATCACTCAATACTAATTTTTTGATAAAGAAAACACTTCTAAATGTGGTAAGATATCTTACTTAAAATTGTAAAAAAAAACTAAATTGGTAAATTCAGTATAGTTTTTAAATCACTCATCAAAAAAAGTTTACAATCACTGAAAAATCGAAATCTTTATTTGTTACGGTAGATTATATTATGATTTCATCTTCTTTTAAGATTCTTTATTTAAAAATATACAATTAGAATACAAAACAATAAATCAGTTCAATTGTTTTTCCATGTAAAAAGGCTTTCAGTCATAGCTTACGCTCACTCAGAAATCTGATTTACTCAATTTTGACGGATTTTAAATATTTTTTGCAAAAAAATGTGATTGAAAAAATGCCCAGAGGATTATCAGAAGTTTTACGTGAATGGTAACTTTGAGGGAAGAAGGATATAGCACTAGAGTTATAGCACGCAGACTTGCTATATCCCAATCCTGTGTCGTGACCACGTTGCCACGGGGTAGGTACCACGGGATGGGTAATTTAGCTGACCGACCCCGAAGTGGTCGCCCAACTGTTTTGACTGCTGACCAAAAGCACTATATTATTGCTGGCAGCCCGTGACCCAACAATCAACGCTACTAAAATAAAAGCAGAAGTTAGGGCCGCCTCTGGGCTTGAAGTTAGCACTCAGACCATTCGGAATTGCTTGCACCAGGCTGGGTTATGAGCACAGAGGTCTTGGAGAGCGCCTCTGAATTCCCAACAACGTCAACGACAGAGTGTTGGAGTTGGAGTGGGCTAGGCGTCAGCAGAATGAAGAAGATGAAGAAGAAAACATTTGGCAAAACTGTCTCTTCGTTGACGAATCGCGAATCAGTAGTCATCCAGATAACCGACGTGTCCGTGTCAGGAAAAGACCAGGAGACCGTGTAAGGCAAAGAACTGCCACAGGAACAGTTCAGCGAGGCGGGAAATCGGTGTCTTTTTGAGGGTGGTATTATGATTGGAGTTTGATCCCGTATCGAGGCTTGATGACAGCAGACGTGTATAAAGCAGTTGCTATTGATGGAATTGTCAGACCATTCCAAGTAAACCATGGGCATCAATTTGTACTGGTCAATGATAATGCGCCCGAACATCGAGCTCAACGAGTCAATGCTGCTCTCCGAGAATACGACATCACAAGGTTAGACTGACCTGCCGGCTCGCCCGACTTAAACCCAATAGAGCACGCGTGGGATGCTCTTAAGCGAGCTGTTTGGAAACGTCAGCCATGTCCCCAGACAGTGCCAGACCTCAGGGAAGCCGCTATCCAAGAAATGCTGGATAACTTGATCCTCAGCATGCCTAGGAGGATCCTCGCATGTGTTCGAGCCAGGGGAGGAGTTATATTATATTGAATAAAAACATTTTATTTATACATGGTCTTTAAGTTTGGTTAAACAGTATTTTCCTTTATATCAAATTTCTCTTACAATTACATTATGGTTAATTACTCAATTTTTGTTATTAAAAAATTTAAATTAGTTTTTTTTCTTAATTTCAAAGGGTTTTTCTTTTTTAAAGAAAACACACAACAAATCATTTTTCTTGATAAAGTTAAATTTAAAGAATTATATCAGTTTATGCTAGTGATCTTAAACTTTTTTTGATGTGTGTATAGCACATTTCAACATCCGCAAATATAACTTAGTTATTCATACAAACACAAAAAAACTTACAATTCTCTTTAATTACGAACATTTAACTTTATTATCACTTGTCTCAAATATTCAAACTTAACTTCTGTTAAGTTACTAACTGTTAAGTTAGCCAAACTGCCGTTTCTAATGTAAAGATTTTACTAGACCCGGTTTGTTTATATCGAGATTTCTCAAATCCTTCTCAAACGTCTACATTTCTGCACCAATTCGCGACATCGTGGACACAGTAGTAGGAAGTATACTACAGGATCGTCGAATCTCAAAGAAAGAGAGACTCAGATAAATCTAAGCATTAAAATATGCCGTTTACGTTTAGTGTAATAAAACTGACAAACAGGCAAAACTAGCGTGGTCCCGCTGTTATGGTTTTATGTGAAGGTGTGCTACAGGCGTAAAACAATTGTCAAAATAGCAAAATTCTCGCATTTTATTACTTTAAATGCACTTTTTAGTATTTTCCCTATTTTCCCGGTGAATTGAAAATATTCCGCATACTTTCCCCGAATTTGGGAATAAACCCAACAGTTGGAAATATTCCGGGGAGTAAACCCAACGCTAATCAAGTGTTGTCATATAAAGAGAATTCGTAGCGCCCTTAATTCAGGTCCCATATATGTCTGGTCAGGCTATACATATACAAGGGATTCAATTATTTTTTTGATTTGTTTATTTTGCTTTAGCTTTTGCGATACCTTTATATCATAATTCGTGTTCGCGTCTTGGCTCTGAAAGCCAAGTCTTACCGGTTGCTAGGAACATCCTTATTAGTCATTCGCTCGCTCTTTAGTTTGTGGTACTATACATACATTCAGTCAGTGTGTGTGTATCATTCATTCGTTCAGTCAGTGTCAAATGGTGTCCGTCAAAGTCATGTTCTCCGTCAACTCTATGGTCAAATTAATGGTCAATGGTCTAGTCAACTCCAGCAAGAAGGACACAGGAACATTTATAATTTGTGCATAAGAAGAACTTTAACACCGAATAAAGAATTAATTTCAACAAGGCCAAACTTTATATTTAACAGGTACTTAGGTTTCACAAAGAAACCACATCTTTCATAATACCATGGAGGTCGATAGCGACGAAGACACAGAAACTCAAATTAAAGACTTGCAGCAGCTAACTGCTGTACTAGAAGATGAGTACATTACCTCTGGCGCTAGTTCAAGATCTTCTGCTCCTCCTTCTGCCGTTAGTCTCCTCAGCTCAGGCTCCAAAGTCGAAGAATATTCGAAAATAGAAACCGCGCTAGCACTGAACAAGCTAACGGATATGAAACTTCAACGTCTTGAGAAAATACTTGCAAATCGCCTTGATCAGTGCAGAGATAAACTAGCAGAGATCCGTGCTGCGTATGCTAATACTGACAAGTTGAAACCACAGAAATTCAATTTTATAAACTGTGGTAAACCATATTTCAAAGATTCAAATAACTTTCCTGCTCCTGATAACAGTGATACAATAGTGATGAAAAAATCTGGTATGTACGACTTTTCGTGCGTAGTATCCATACCCGGCTGGACTGTTAAAGATAAAAGTGAATTTATTTCATCTATATTGAAAATGTCAAAAGATATTAGGGTGAAAGAACTTAATTCCAAAATAGCTGAAATACGCCGAGATCCCATACTTCATGAATCGAAAAAGAAGACACAGATTGAAGCCATTGGAAAAGAAATTTCAACAGTAAGTAAAAAGACATTGCCAGAGGTAGCTTTGCCAATAGAAGAAGATTATGATTGGGATTTAATTGCCAACAAATTAAATAATAGACACTCTCCTCAAGAATATGCCTCCCTGTGGAAGTTATTTTTGCACCCTAAAATTAATAAAGACTTCTGGAGTAAAAAGGAACACTTAGCTCTGCTGCGTATTGCACACACTAATAACTTAAGAGACTGGGACAAAATAGCAGAATTGTTGAATACAAACCGAACCGGTTTTCAATGTTTTGTTTACTTTCGTACAAATCTTAGTAATAGTCTATCAAACTCAAAATGGACTAAAGAGGAAGAAGAGTATCTCAAAAGGCTCATTGAATTTTATAGAGAAGACAATTACATTCCTTGGATGAGAATTGCTGCATGTATGGAGAATCGAACGAAAATTCAAATCTATAATAAATACCTCAGATTGATGGAAATAAGAAAAGGACGATTCTTGCCTGAAGAAGATGCTGTTATCCTAACTTGTATTAAAAAGTTTGGGGTAAAATTTAAGAAAATTATGGAATTCCTCCCAGGTCGTTCACAATCTCAAATAAGGTATCGTTATCATGTGTTAAAAAAGAAACGAATATCAACAGTATGGACAGCTTCAGAAGATAAAAAACTAATACAGCTTATGGCAAATCAGGATACAACAGCAAATTTTGCAAATATTACAAAATTATTTGAAGGCAAAGACCGTGTCAGCATTCGATCAAGATACCTGACATTGATGAAATGGATGAAACGCAACCCTAATGTAGACCTATCGCATGCACCCCGACGAGGTGCACGGCGTTTATGTCATGGCCAGGCTAAAGCTAACTTGAACATGGCTATTGCTAAACTCAAGAAAAAAATTGAATCTGAACTGGAAACAAAAAAACCACAACGAATCACTAAAGAATCAACAGAAGAAGAAATTGATGATGCTATTATTGCAACCCTTGTCACAATTACAGCTAAGGAAGATGAAGTTAATGAAGAACTTGCATCTCAGAAGTTATTCTTAGACGAAGGTACTATACTTTCATATAACAGCCTTAATGCATCCAATTTACAAAAATCCCTTATTTTATTAAAAGCAGCATTAACCAAAGAAGAGGTCCAGGCAAGTAATTATAGTAAAACATATCCTGAACTTTTAGTTTCTGAGCCACCGCAACAAATTTGTTTAGTAAAAGTCAAGTCATATTCAAGAAAATATGTTAACACCATAAGAATTAGTCCACCCCCCAACATATGGGGTGAGAATGTATTGAAGAATACAGAATATGTTTTTCCACCTCATTACGGTACAATAACGGGATGCAGAGCATTGTTATCCCATGTTACAGCTAAAGATCTATCACAAGTGGATTTAAATGTTATAAAAAGTAAGAGTTGTATGTTCCGTGAACAAATGAGACTGTTGATGGATCGTTTCAACACTTTGTTTGTATGGCCGATGTTGCTTTCAAATGTAAGTCCACCTACAAAATCAATCAAACATGTGAATGAAACCTCTAGGACTAAAAGTTATAAACATGCTGTAGTGCCTCTGCCTTCAATGTCTCCTGAAAACGAAGATGCGCAAGAAGTCAAATCTACTGGTAGAAATAAAAAAAAAAATGTGTTTCACATTTGAAGACTAAACAAATGGGACCAATTGAATATTCACAATAAAGTGTTTATAAAAATACTTAATCCACAACATTTAAATGCCTAAAATGCTAATTTTTAATAGGGGGTTTAAAAAAATTCAAGTATTAATGTTAACTTATAAGAATAAACAATTCTAACTTTTAATTGTTTTGTTTTTTAAACATTGTTTTTTTTTGCATTATTCGCGTGAAATATGAATTATTTACACAAAATAGCTATGTAATACAATTTCGGTTTTTGTTATTACAGACCTAGCCTACCCTACATGCTGAAGGATAGGCTCTTTTTAGGGTTCCGTAGTCCGACAAGGAACCCTTATAAGATCGTTCCGTCTGTCCTAGTCTGTCACTCACAGCAGAATATCTTCTACGTTTATAGACTGACTTGCATGTAACTTGGTTCGAGGATACTTCACATATAGATCTCATTTTTTAAAATACGAAAAATTTAAAATACCCCTTTTTAAGGGTACCTCCCCATACATGTAAAGGGGGAGGTAAATTATTTTTTTGAGTGCACCGTCTTGTGTGGGGTATCGTTGAAAAGGACTATAAAAATAAGGTAGGGTTTCCATACAACACTTTTTTATCAGCTTTACCATTTGCTAGATATAGCTCGCCAAAGTCGTTTACACGGTGTCCCCCCCTCTGTAATTTCTAAAGTCTTGGACCTATAAACTTCAAATCACTCACGTAAAGAAACAGGCAGGGAAACTCTTATTTAAAATTGTTTCGGGTATCCTGTGATGAATACTTTTGAAATTATAAATAAAATAAATAAATAAATATATATATAAACGTTTTACGGTACAAAAACTCTTATAAAAATTTTGTATCTTTTTTTTTATTTATTTAAATCTTTTTAAATGTTTAACACATAACTTTTTTTTAATTATTTAGCATTTAAAAAACTTAAACTAATGTAACATTTTAATAGACATGGACAAAAACAACTGAGGTTTGTCTGCAATGCTGCATCAGTCTTACGTCTCTAAAAATATTTAATACATTATATAGCTGACAAATTGACATTATTAATTAAAAAGCTAATGTAGCTTCGTTAATTAGCATTAAGTAACTTTCATTGAAATATTGCAGGTGCATCACAGATTAGTAAGAGTATGTCTAAAGACAGATAGGAAACGGCCCTTTTTGGGCGCCTGAGTTAGTGGAAAATTTTGACAGCTAGCGCATGACCGATGACAGCTGTTTTTTTTGATCATGGCTTCTCTGGCACAGATGATATCTTTGCTCACTAAATTAACGTTATCGTTATTGAATAGGTATTTAATAACGGTACTTACTATACAGTTATATTATTTTTGGCTCAGGAAAAGGGTTTGTCACACTGGATGCGTTCTGCGATCAGGTCAAAGTAATTTCAGCCCACACTAAGAATGAGCAACATTGACCTGACCGCAGAACGCATCTAGTGTGACAAATCCTGAAAATAAAACAGTTAGAAACACTGGAAAAACTTGTATTGTTAAAAGATACAATAAAAATATAATGCAGAACGGAATTGCTAAGACGTATCATAAATATTCAAAGTTTACAATAATTATGTATACGTAGAGTGCAATTGGAGAACTATAATAACTAACCTACATTAAATAAGACTAAAACTACATTTAGTAGAGTGACGACTGACATAATTACTGTACACTCACACCTAACACAAACCGTTACAGATTTCATCATAAGTTCCAAAGTTTTAATTTTATAGCTTACCGTTTAATTGTGAGAAAAAATGTACAATGTAGTTTTATTTATCCCTCGCAACGTTGTTTACAAACAATCAATTGCTATCTCGATTGGATTCAACTGATAACTGCATCTGAAGTATTATAAAAACAAACCATACAACGACTAAACTTCGGTAGAGTTCTCTCGCACTCTTGTCTACCTACTAACCACTTTAAAGCATAAAATACTAACACAACAACGGGCGTATTTTTAAATAAAAGACGACGCTAGGTGAAAAACATTTTTGCTCTTTTAAGGTGCGAGAGACCTCGACAGTACATAGATCTAAGATTAAGAGACAGACAGACACACTTTGCATTTATAATATTATTGTGGATAGAGACCTATTTGTACAATTTATTAACTTACTAAAAATATTAACTATTTTAGCCAAATAAATTATACAGACTGTCTCAAAAAATAGTGTCAAGCTAAGCCAAGAATTTAGTTACAGTCGAGCCGAATCCTATAGTTACGTATGACGTTTGTCAATTTTTTGTTTTCAATTTTCTAGCATTAAAAATGATAATAATATTAGGAAACAATTTGTGTAGGTTAGAGTTGTTATAATGTATATCTTTTGTTTGTAATTAGTTGGTATTTCTGAATTTTGATTTGAAAAGATGGCGACGTAACAAGGTTTTAGCGACCTGTGGTTAAAGGTTTAATTAAAACTATAGGCTAATAACAATGCCAAAATCACACAGTACACCATACTAGTAATTTTAGAATACTTCGATGTATGTATATTCGATACATGTATATTGCACACTGATTATGATTAACTGGCATGGAAGAGAAATTATTATAAAAACGAACATAAGTTTGAAAAAATATAAAACAAACATGCCATACAACAACAAACATGCATTAGCTAAACTCCTATTAATTTATACATGCGGAATACATACAAATGAGTAACGAGACGAAAAGGATATTATGATAATGATGAGTCCGAGAATCATGTGTATGTATATATATATATATATATATATATATGCATCATCATAATATCCTTCAGGTTTTGTGAAAGTTACAATAAGTGTACAATGAACATCAAATAGTGACAGTTGTTACAGAATCATTAAGCATTTGACGACTAAGTTTGCCTAACTAACGTTATAAAAATAGGCACTCAAATACACAACTTAATTAAGTAACAAGTAAAGAAGAAAACATAAATAATAATAACATTTGAATCTGAAGATGTGATACATATTGAAGGGAACAAGAAAAATATCTGGCGGTTTTTTTGATACTGCATAATGGGCGACCTGAAATAAAAGGCAAATTTTTTTTTTTTTTTTTGTTAACTCGGGGAAAATCCTCATGGATACCACATCTACGGGGAAAGATGTGGTTATGCCGGACTTTTACCGGCTAAAAACCCCGAGGTGTTCCTCTACACCTAAGAAGTACAAAAGATGTCACTGGAACACTAAGTGACATCTCTGCGTTTCTTTTCTAAATGGCCCCGTGCAATGCAAATGGTAAGAACCCCGTATCTCAACACCTGCTAGGCCCAATTAGAAAAGAATGGCTGCGTTCATCAGAACCTGTAACAAAATAAACAGAATTAAAGTAACATTTACACCATGACATTCTCCCATCCTATCAACTAAGCGTGGAGGTTCGAATTGGTGGCTGTGTAGCCACGTTTCGATCTTGTACGCTTAGACGGCTGCGGCTTTCATGATCCCCTCCGAACCTGAAACAAAATATGTACACTTAATTAATATTAACAAAAATCAACTGGTAATCATTATTTATTGACTTTCTTACGTAGTCTAGAAGACTTAAATTTATTCAGGGCCATACGTTGCATTGGTTTGTTTAAACGGATTGAAAGTTGCTCTGAAAATGAACCGCGAAGGATTTTATTTATACCATTACACCAATTGTGTATTTGAACCCGACAAACGATTTTTACAAACTGATCTACTAATATAGAATGATGATCTGAGCAACCCATAAAATTTGTATCTACAGAATTTAGAAAATTTTGTCGAATGTTGTAAGCTATGTTTGGCATATGACCAAATTCGTTTAAATGTTTATTGATTAATTTAATTAATTCGCGAAAGATTTCAACAAATTTTGAAGAAGGGTAGCAAAGGTTTTTGCCTTTTAGTAAGCTACGCTCCCTAAGTTCAATAAAAGAATGAATCGGTAAAATGTCTCTAGTGACTATTGTTTTATTGCAGTTTGGGCACTGAATAGTTTTTTTAAGTTTTCTGGCTACGTATCCGGCTGTAAAAGCTGACGAATGAACGTTCAGCCTTTCCATCCGGGCTTGCTGAAGCAGCGGAATTTCTTCCTCTGCTTCGCCAAGCCCAGACGCAGGGAAAACACTCGAGGAGGGACCTGCAACAGAAAGACGTTCATTAGTATTCTCGTCACTGAAAAAATTGTGATCAATCAACATCTCTCCTACATCGACTTCGCAATTAGTATTACGTGACTGAGGGCCCAACATGTCTGTTAATAAAAGTGATTTGAAACTATATTGAAACGTGTAGGGGATTGGATTATTGTTCCTATAATTTAAAGCTCTAATACGGCCAAAGAAGTTTTCGAGCGGATCCTGATTAATAGAACGGGTGTAAAATAGTCGCACACCTTCAGTTTTCAATTCCGACCAAATCGAAATGAAACTCTTAAGGGTGATGATCCAGCTATTCAAACTCGGAACATACATTCTTTGGACCGTACCAGGCTGCACAAAATACAAATGGTAAGAAAGAATTCGAATGGCTTCTTGCCAAAATTCGATATGGCGTGATACGCCCTCAACCTCTTTTACCGGTCCTCGCATCTTCCCTGGCGGGGCGCCGCGCGCGACATTGACGCTGTCGAAAAGCCGGTCGAAGAACAGCACCACCTCGGACGTGGTTTTCATGGTGCTGCTCACTGGTGTGCCGTCCACGTGATGGCCTGTTAATATTTTTTTTTACTTTAACGAATTTTGTCTTGCACTGGGATACCACAGGATCTAACAATAATATATACTTGGTAAAGATAACCTAACTTAAAAACCATAATATTTATTGATATTTTTTTTAAATGTGGACAGTGATTTCTTGGGCCCATAATCAATATTTTTATGTACCAAATGCTTTGTTTAGTAATTTTTAATAAAAATGTATATTGAAAAGTATATTGAATTAATTGTTTAGTTTCCTTTAAACACCGTATCGGAGATTTTTTAATCGAGAGCCAAAAGTTCAAAAGTTAAAACGCAAGCACGCACGCACGCACGCATGCTCGTGGCACGTCTGACATGTTATTTAAATAATAATTAATAATACCTAGTATGTAAGTACAACATTGGATTTTTTGTGATTGTTTAAGTTTTTCTTTATTTTAATTTTAACTAGCGGACCCAGCGAACTTTGTTTCGCCCCCAGCCCTGTCCCGCCCCGTCCCGCGCCAGCCCCGGTCCTGTCAAACGGGATAAAAAGTATCCTATGTCCTTCGCCTGGTTCTAAGCTACCACCCCACCGTTTCGCCCCAGCCCCGTTACACCCCAGCCCCGGCCCCGTCTAACAGGATAAAAAGTATCCTATGTCCTTTTTCTGGTCCTAAGATATCTTCTTACCAATTTTCAGCCAAATCTGTTCAGCCGTTCTCTAAATAAAAAATAAAATAAATAATTTTCGAAAATTAATGTCAAACAAACAAATATAACAGTATCGTGTTTTCATTGTTTTTAAGATGTATTCTGCTATTCGGGACGGAAACAAATCCAACAAATCAAAAATCATGGCAATCGGTCCAGCCGTTCTCGAGTTATAAGTGTTGTAACAAGCACGACTTTCTTTTATATATATAGATATGGTCTGGTGGTGACATCTCAACCTCAATGGTCTCCACTGAAAACCAGCGCCATGGCTTGCCATGGCAATAAAGCTAAGTGGAAACCAATTTGGATTCACTATTTATGATATGTTTTTATTTTTATGTTTATATTTTTTGTGTTTTGTAGTGAACCCAATAAATTACTTTTCTTTCTTTCTTTCTTTCAAAAGAACAATAAGCAACCAAGTATGCTTGATTGCTAAAATAATTTTAACCTTGCGACCTTCATTCACCTTCAAAAATTTGGCACCACCATGCAAAGTATACTATTGAACAACAATCTTCAACTTTGGAAGCAAACTTCGAATAGAAATTAAGTATTTGGAATGGCACAGCGGAAATCCACTAACATAATTGGCAGAAAACCTTATAAAGATCGCAGGATCACACTGGTTGCACCGATTCGGGTGTACAATAAACCCAAATAATTAAAAATTATTACCAAATTTGGAACTGTACTGCAACATAGCAGCAGTTTTCTCACTCAGTGCTTGTGTGCAGTTTTTGACCTTCATCTTCTTTATCTTCTCAGGTATCACATGCTCATCGGTCAACTTGTTCAGCATACGTATATCTCCGACCTGAAATAATATTTATTTGTATATCATACTTGTATAACCGCTAGAAGGCTCAACGGGACAAAAGTCCCTATTGTTAAAATGCCGTTGATGGATCAACGGGACAAAAGTCCCTATTTTTTCATAGTATTTTATTTGTTGAATTGTTTATGTTACCTCGAGAGAAATACCCTACATTTTGCAAATTATTAAATTTTCTCAAAGTATTTACCTCACAGTCAGCTTTGTAAACTGTTATTATGTCACTCCATTTGGCCAACTTTCCATGGAATAGGATATCCTTCACGAGGAAATTGTTCCGGATTCCTTTTATAAGATGTGGAGGGTCATATACAATGTTGAGCACTAGTCCATTGATAAGGACCTGGTTGTCTAAAAAAAAGTTACAATTTAAAAAGTTGATGAGGGTTTGCCGAAATCACTAAATTGTTTTAGTTTCTCACCTGACAACCTTTGCTGCTCTTTACATCTACTTGCATCTTCCAACAATTGCTTGAAACAGGACCGAAAAGTGGTGCCCTGGTCACATACAAGGACTTTGGGTCTTAGGCCAATTTCAGTGACTGCTTGTAATACATCCTGTAATTTAAAAAAATAATAATAACATAACTATCACAACCTGGCATAATAATTGACCTTCCTTTAAAATAGAGAATATCTATACTAATATATGAAAGCTGAAGAGTTTGTTTGTTTGTTTGTTTGAACGCGCTAATCTCAGAAACCACTGGACCGATTTGATAAATTACAATGAAAATACGTATGTTTTGCGTTAAAGTATTTTACGGGATCTTTGCTATGTCTTTCAGGAACGGAGTAAAGTCTTATATTACAAAAAGATATTAGGGTCTTTAACTCCAATCAACGTCACAGAATATTCGACGTCAAACATCAGGCAATTTACACTGATAATCATTACGGCTGTGGTTAGGGATGATGGTGTAATATTTATATTTATGTCCCAGTGTAACAGAAAATTACCATTTAAGTACCTACTAAGTAGCTATTATTTATTCGCCTACTACAATATTATAAAACGAGGAAATTGAACTGATTTGTAATAATGTGAAAGATAGATTATATCTTAGGAAAGGCTCTGAAGTATTAAACAGCATGAGACGTAGATAGACACCATGGCCACTGTACTGGACTCTGCGAAGAGGTACTGTCGAGGTCACCGCCATCCATACTAAGAGGTTTAGTTTTTGCATTGAAACATTCGACGGGATATCCGAAATATACGCGAGCAACGCCGCGGGGGACCGCTAGTTTATTCAGAGAATTGTTATTAAGAGAATTGTTAATAGTGATACTTTTATAACAATTACCTTTAATATATTCTTGAGTTTCGCAGCAGGGGTAGCTCCTTCACACAAATAGTAAGCAAATGATTGTCGCCAGGATGCGACTATCCCACGGACCTATGGATTGAAAAAGATGAAAATATGACATCAAAAGTGAACTTTTTTTTATTCTCGTCTTCGCAGCTTCGGTTTAAAAGTAATCGAGAAGTCGAATGGGTATGGAACTTTTCAGCAATCATTATTATTTTGTACAAAAGTAAAATTAATTTACAAATAAAATATTTTATGATAAAATCTTCTAAGCCGTCATGTTAACAACACCTTCTTCACGTCCTTTGCCACTTGACATAGTTTTACCACAGTATATTTTCGATTAATAAGTTAAGTTAGCCTGTAACGTCCCACTGAGGGCAAAGGCCTTACCTGAACTATATGAGGTATATTAATATTAAAATATAATTACATGCCTTTATAAATATTGTGTAATACGTACCATGAAAACAAGAGCGTGATCGCATAGTTTTTTTTCCGCTGTGCCAAAGTTCACGAAGCCATCTATTCTGTCTTCTGCCTCCACAAAAGTAAGTCCAGGAGTTAGAGCAACTTCATCAAAGACAACTGAGCACAATCTTTTCCTGTTGTCCCAAGAATTCACCTGAAAAAATAAATAAAGGTGTGATTGAATACAAGCGGTACCGGCATAAAATAAACGACACAGGCCGCGGCCCCATCTCTAAGGTGCGGTGTCGTACACTGTGCCACGGTGAACGACACAGCGCCGTAGAGAAAGGGCCGCGGCCAAACGTACTACAAAAAACAACTAAATACCTGTGTCTTCAGTTGCTTCAATAAGTTTGAATTCAGTCCGGGTGAAAATTTTTTTCTTTGGCTAAAAGTAGTCAATGTCCTTCGGCTAGGCAGAATAAAAATACCACCATAAACATCATAAGCTGCAGGGCCTCGCTTCATTAATCCTAAAGAAAGAGACTTCTCCTTTTTTGAATAACGTCTCAACTTAGGTGGGACATTAGCCAACCTTATCTGGAATGATTAAATTAATGTATAAAATGTTATCTTTCCCTTTAATCTATTTAACTTACATTAATTATTCCAAAAACTGGAGAGTAAGCATAATAAATATGATAGTGATGATGACGGTATATTACCTGCATCATTAAAAATGTTTTGGCTTGAGGTGTCATATTTTTGATGAGTTCTTGAAATGTTTTATCTTGGCTCAAATGTCTTGCCTGCTCAATTCTTTCCTCATAAGAAAGTAATAAGCGTCTTTGCGAACTTATAATTTGCCGACACTTATGATACATTTTTCGACACTTCGGTGTTAAGTTGGCAATAGACTTTATAATTCGATCCCGTGACGGACCTAAAAATGATTGTGTTACACATTAAACATCAAAAAACCGGCCATATGCGAGGAAGACTCACTCATGAAGGGTTCCGTACCATTACTAGGTAAATAGACAAAAAACCGGCCCAGTGCGAGTCAGACTCGCGCACTCAGGGTTCCGTGCCAACTATAAGTGAATTAAGAATCCACTTACTTCCACTTAGCCAAAATAGCAAAATATTTTGTTGATCGCAAATATAACTTTGTTTTTAATAGTGTTTGTAGGGAGCCCCCCTTTAAATATCATTATTTTTTATTTTTTGTATAAGAACCGTAAAACGGTGTACAGAATACATCTACCTACCAAATTTCAACTGTGTAGTTCTAATAGTTTCAGAATCGTGAAAGTGGTTGTGACATACGGAGGGACAGACAGACAGACTTGACGAAACTATAGGGGTTCCGTTTTTTGCCATTCGGCTACGGAACCCTAAATTTTGCGTTTTTAATTTGCCCCTCATAATATTAGTATTATTTTAATTTTATTATAAAAGTAAATATAACTAAGTATTTTGTGAATATTTCAAGTTCTTATCCGTTGCCATATTATTAATGTTTCGAAGCAAATGGATCATGGACAGTAGGTCTACTACGAAAAACGAAATCCGTCAATCGTCAAGCGACTATCGTTTTTCGGATCAGAATAATTTTTAGGATGAAATCCTTACTACGAAGTGCTTCGGATCCGCAAAACTACTATCGTAGTGACGGATTTCGTTTTTCGAAGTAGGCCTGATGGTTTGTTAAACAATGTTTTTTGTTGATCCGGCTGTTTAAGCCACAACCCCAGGGATGTTAAAAGGTTGATAATAACGAATCGTAAGTGACAATATACCAAGGTTTCATTTTTTGATGACACAATAATTTTTATAAAGGATTTCCTCTCTCTTTGTCAAGTATCGCGGCTCAGACAGACGGATTCACACAATTATTTGTTTATATTTCACCTTGGTTTGTCCTCTTTGTGCTGGGGTTGGTTTTTGTGGTAGATTTGTTTCTTGATGCTGATCCAGTTGTAGTGAGGTGCATTCTGTTATGTTAAGTAAAAAGATTTAAGTTTTGGTTTGATATTCTTTTTTGTTAAGTTTTGTTTGTAATCGGGGGGTATCTCGTTAGTTGATAGGGGCTCACCAGAAATGTACCATAACACACGTGATTCCGTAACACACTATAACACACTGGTAATATGTAACACACTGGAAATAATATAAAGACTAGTTTACAATATAAAATGCGAACGTTATACCTACTACCGGTTTATTTCAATACTGTTTTACCAATATAAATTCGGTTACCGAATGATTCTCTTATTCTACTCTGTTACCTTATTCTCAGCGAGGTTTTTTTACAACAGTACTAGTACTAGAAAGTAAATTAATTAAATAGGTCATAAATAATTTTACCATGATTGTAGTATCAATATAAACGTGTCTTTACATCTTTCACGTGTGTTACGTCACACAACTTCGTAACACACGCAACACACGTGAGGAACTAAGTCTAAAACTTGTATAGTATTTTCAAATGCAATGCAAACCTGCGAAAAGTAATTTCTGTTTTACGGTATTTATGTCTACTTTAATGGACCGTATTTTAAAAACAACAATTTAGTAATTTACCTTGAAAAATCGCTTGCGGAACTTATAGAAAACCAAATTACCAAGCAGAAGCACACACAAAGTTTTGCATTTATCAACAAACCAAAAAGGGCTGTCACGACAATGACGTTTTTTATTTTTAAATGATAGGTTGCTATCACAAAAAAATCATATCATGTATTGCTACTACTTCAAATGAAAAAACTACATGAATTTTTCTTCTCCGTAACACACGTGAAACCAAACGAAACCGATTTTTTAAACCACTGTAATTAATTAATTATAATTTATATCATTCTGTTTTCGATTGAAATAATAAGTTTATTTCCTAATCTTTAAAACATTACTAAAAAGATTGCCATAAATACTTGAATACATAATGAAAAACATAAAAATGTCTCAAAAAATGGGGAGGAGACAGTTCACATTTGTATGAAACTAAAATACGGGAAACTTATAAAACCGCTTTTTTTATTTATAGTCGAAATTTTAAACATTTTACAAAATTATTTCAAAAATGTAATATTAGACAAACGAAAAAATTAATCTTTCGTTATAATACTAATCCTCATAGAACAATTTTTCTTTATATAAAACTTGGACCACACAAAGTATAACGAAGTTACATTTCTGGTGAGCCACAGCCAAATTAGCGCGGTACCAGTTAACGCGTGGTTCGTTCCCCGTACTTGTTGTTTGCTCGTGACGTGCGTGCATAAGCGCTCACTAGCCATGGACCGGGTATATACAGCATGTTCGATCTTTTTAATTAGTTTATAATTGAAAAATTGTTCTTTCAGCAGACTATATTCGAATTGAAGATGGACTGGTAATACATGGCAGTGTTTAAACAGATCAATGGTTTTATCACGAAACTGTTCCTTAACCTCTTTTGATACAATTATTTTAAGTATTATAATTTCGAGCTTTCGAATCGAGCGCGTACTAAAATTTCTAAGAACCTGAAACATGGCCACAAATTGCCATTTTCTGTTGATCCTTAGTTGGCTGATCCTTAGTTCTGTTCTGTTCTTCTGGGTTTTTCACACTTATGCTGAAGCGATTAAGTTACATGTAAGTGGATGTAACTTAATCGCTTCAGCATAAGTGACACAATCCTTTGCCATAGTTTCCTTAATATTTTTCTGTCTTTGGAATTCAGGACATTTTTTGCTGGTTGCAAAATGAAACCCAGAACATAAACAACACATCAAATCATCCTCATGAACCGAACAGCTATCCCCAGAATGGCCCTGCCCACACTTCAAACAACGAGGGACTGACCTGCACTGACTCTTGATGTGACCATACCTACAGCATTGGAAACATTGAATCGTAGGGTATATATATAACTCAACAGGTAAGGATGTAAAGCACATGAAGACCCTTTTTGGTAATACCTGCCCGTCAAAAGTTAAAACAATTGTTTCAATAGGAACAAATTCTGACTTACCGTTGATCAATAGCTTATTTCTCGGGGAACGCTTTGTATGAGTTATAAAATGCATGATACCTACCTAGAAATCAACGGAAAAGCAGTTAAATCAAAAAGTCGCGGGGGACCGTTATAAATGTTCATATTATTCACACGCGTTTTGATTCTTATCTTAAAAGATATCACGGTTTCAAAAAATACCCCGCTCCTAACAATGCCCACAGGAAATCCTAAATTTACGCGAACGAAGTCGCGGGGGACCGCTAGTACTTAATAAACATATTAGTATGGAATTCTAGAAGTAGCTTTTGCGTGTTGTAAATAGAAAGAAACTTTACAGTAGATATAATATTTGGGGGTATATGGTATTTCTTTGTGAATCACATACTCGAGTAATTTCTTATAGTGGGTAATGCATAGTTATCATTATTAGGTACATTTATTATTATGAATTTATCTAAAAACATCAGATTTTTATGGTCGTAAAATCTATGTAATTATGTTTTATTTAAATAGATTGACTTAAAGTAAGCCTATTAGATCCTACTGCTGGGAAAAGGCTATAAGGAGTAACGAGCCATACTCCACCACGCAGGCTCAGTGCGAATTGGTGGAGGGGTGTCTGTAAGGCAAGTGACAAATCTCCTATCAGATGCCCGGCCCTAGGGCCTCTGACTAGGCTTAACAACTAATACCAACAGATATTAGCCAGGGCCAACTGCTTAACATGCCTTTCTAAGCACGGAGATGCTTGTCAATGGTCGGAATGGACACCCATCCAATCACGACCGCGCCGTGGGCTGCTATAACTTTAGTATCACTACCAAAGCGCTGGCACTACTGCGCCACAATCACTTCAGATTGACTTGATTGCATGAAAACTCTATAAGATGTTGATGAGTCTATAATTTTCACAACAATCTCAAAGTAATGTATAGACTACATTAAGTTATATTGTCAAGCTTTTAAATAACAAACAACAAAGCACTAGGTTCACTTGTTGTATGAAGTAAGTTTCTTTAAGCTTATTTATGTGAATTTAGTTTCAGATTCCAATGTCCATTACGACGCACCAGGAACGTCTGGGTTGCCAGCAGCGTCTGGTGCAGTCCATGGTAAATATCATGAAAAAAATATTTATTTAATAACACACATCACAACAACTAGATTCACTTGTTCTATGAAGAGTGTTCCATTTAGCTTATTTATGTCAATTGTGTTTCAGATTCCAATGTTCATTACGACGCACCAGGAACGTCTGGGTTGCCTGCAGCGTCTGGTGCAGTCCATGGTAAATATTATGCAAAAAATATTTAATTAATAAATTACAGACAACACAAAACTAGATTCACTTGTTGTATGAAGTGTATTTCATTTAGAAGATTATTGTTGACATCTTTGTATTACCTATAATCACAAATAAAATAATTTGAATTTGACAATTTGAACTTATTTATTTTAGTTTATCAGTAATTGTTTAATAAGTATTTTTTTTAAATTTTAATTTACTTATTTTAGTCAAAAATGTTTTCCTATTGAAGTTGGAGATAACATGAAGAATGCTGCACAAATTGATGGATGAGCAAATTGAAAAGATCATCCATTCTGACACCGAGTGAGAAAACAGTGGCAATGTTTAAGTACAGTTTTGTAAGTATACTTTATTAGTAGTTAAGTGGTTGTTTAGGTGCGTCGGTGGCGCAGTGGCTAGCGGGTTGCCTCTCATGCGGAAGGTGTCGGTTCGATACCACGTGCCGCCATGTACCAATGACTTAGTTATGTACATTAGTTGTTTCACTAACCGATGCTCTTACGGTGAGGGAAAACATCGTAACCATGATCCAAAACTGGTCAGGTTCTCCTGGTAACAGGGTCACGGAGGTCAGATGGCAGTCGCTCCATTGTAATTACCTGATCTGCCACAACCTGGATCATGGTCAGCGGACCCTGGGCCCTCGCATAAGAGAGCACAACTGGGATAATTCTAGGAGGATGACGAGGTGGTTGTTTAGGTGTGGTGGCGTTAGGAGGTACCTTTCTAGAAAGATCACCCATATTATAATAATAAAACTTGTTAAATCTGTTGGTGGTACCAGTTCAATAAAAAAAATCAAATATGTGAGTAGAGATGTCAACCGAAATACTAAAATAATAATTTTGCAAATGACACTTTCAGTTTTATTCATGTGATTTTTTACACCACCAATTATTTTTTACAACAATTAATGTAAAAGTTTTTTACATATAATTATTTTGTTCATAGGACACCACGTAGATGGAACTCCAGTAAGCAGCGCTATGGGGTTCACCAGAGGTGATGCTGTTCTTCGACAGGCTGTTTGACGGCGATGAAGATATTATATGAAAAACCAATACAACTTTAAAAAATCCCTAACGCAAAAAAATAAAATGCGATTGAAAAAGCCAAATTAGTTACGGCTTGATAAGGTTTGTATAATAACTTGGCGATATAATGTCACGTTGTGGGGTGCCGTTTATGCATTGATCTCGTATCGTAGCCTACTTAGGATCCGATTGGTTCCTACCTTCCTAGTTAGGATCCTAAGTAGGATGGTTTAATAAGTGCTTTAAGTAAGTCTCAACAACAACAATAACAGCAAATCTCCCTATGTAGCTGTCGCAGCAGCCATATCGTATAACATGTTACCTTACAAGTAGGTGCGCTGGATTGAAAAACGTCGCTGTAATGTAATGGAGCTACCATTAGGCTGATATAAAGTTCACAGTATTGTATGATCATTTCGCGTTCGTCAAAGCGACTTAGTAAAGTCAGCCTAAATGCATTCGATACGCCGCTTAAAAAGCTTTAGTTTCAACATAAAAATGGCGTCACATTCATAAAAATGGCGTCAGATAGTGGTGTCTAAATTGTACAAAAACGGTTCTAAGTTGTAGTAAATAAAATCATTACTAAATTAACGATAAAAAATACATTACAGCGAGGTTTTTCAATCCGGCGCGCCCTCTTGTAATACAGCTAATTATACGGTACACCTGCGACATAGCTAACCATTTTAGTTATTGCTTTAAACTTTGCGACGTTATAGCGCCAATTTAACGAGCAAACCTTATCTTGCTGTATCATTTTTGACTTAATGTTCGCTTTTCTTTTTTGCGTAGGTGGTTAAGTAAATGTTTAACCGGATGAACCGATTTTAATGGAATAGTCTTAAGCACCATCGCTAGAAAACTTCCTTTCTAATTTGAAAAAAAAAAACGCGTCCAAATCGGTTTAGCCGTTTAAAAGCTATGGCGCCACAAACAGACAAAAATACATAATAGATAGCGGTGTTGTATTATACAAGACCCCTTTTCTGTGTCGTTAAAACACTCAAATAAAGTCTGTTCCGTATTTACAACAGCCGGAAATGCACAAAAAGATAATCCCGGGCCTATAATACAGTTTTTATTTGCTTGGCTAATACTTTGAACAATATTTTTATGACGCGTTACGTCATTTGGTATGACGTAAAATTAGTTTACCTATAGATATGAAAAGTTTTATGTGTTACATGAAAAATTACCATAGTGGGTTGTTATTTTTGTGTTTATCTTATTATAAAATAAATAATTTCTATAAAAAGGAATGTTAAGTCTTGTTTACAATATGCGCCATGCAATAAAGAAACAGACTTCATGTACAGCAGGCTTTGCCAACGTCTGGTAAGCCGAGTGGTCTAGGTAATCGCCTAGATATGTGATGAACGTGGGTTCGATCCCCGCGCCTCAGGTGGTCTTTTTTTTCAAGTTTAATACCTATCTGATCTTTAGATGTATAAACTTTATGGAAATTGCCTTATTAATTCAGGTAATTTACACAAACCTGTAAATATTTTGAATAACATTAGGTGGATACGTCATTTGATGTGTTTGATTTAATATTCATATATAGTTGATAGTTTGAAGGAATGCTTTAACACATAAACAACACTTGCACACAAAAATGCTATGATGAAAAATTCATTGCAATTATTTCTTTAAAAGACAGTTAAGGCATTCTTTTAAAATTAAATAAAGTGAAAATCTAAGCATGTAGACTTGTATACTACAGTCGTTTGCATAAAATTAAAAATGCTTCATAATAAAATTTCTTCCTTACTTAAAACCATAACTGTTTAAATTGAAAGTTTATTTTGTTTATGTAAAATATTATGAATGTGATTTAATACAACAATTTAATAGAGACTTAATTATCTCAACTATCTAACTTATAATAAGTAATAAGATTTATTGTCCTTTTTGATGGTTAGGCAAGTAGTGTACATTCATGTGAGCATTCTCAGAACTTTTATATATGTGAAACAATAAAAAAAAAAAAATTGTTTTTCTCTTTCATTTCAGTTGCTTCCTGCAGGTGGTGCTTGCAGGAGTGAAGGGCCAGTGCAAATCGGCAAGGCAGGATAAGACAATAAGAAGATAACAATCTAAACGAGACAGATTTTTTGACATATTTCTGTCTTGTTTTAGATAGTTATCTTCTTCTTTTCTTCTCCTGTTTCGCTAGATTTGCACGGGCCCTTCACTTCAGCAAGTACCACCTGCAGGAAGCAGCAATACCGTTGGTAGTTAATCGTTACTGTAACGTTACCTGGTACGGAAACGGAAACTCGTCATCTCAAGGTTGAGAGGGGAGACGCCATATTGTTCACTAGCGCTAGTTCTAGTTGTCAACAGCGGGGGCTACCCGTAACTTTTTAGAAAAAAAGAAATCACCATCGTTAGTCCCGCCCTAGGGCCGTTGCGCATCTGCCTTTAGGCATACTCTTTATAATTTGTGGTTTTTATTTTATTTACAAAATAATCAAACGGCTGAATTCGAAATCTGACAATACAGTAATTTTATGGCCTTGGGGTTAGCCAATCAGCCAAAGAAAGAAGCTGACAGGTCGAATAAAAACTGAAACTGGTAAATAGCTAGTCTAGAGAAATCAACGTAACCCCACGCTATCTTATTTATGATTTCACTCTGCATTTCTATGGTCAGCCACTAAGTAGCTGTCACTTTTTTTGGCGGGAACTCTCAAAGTGGGAGGGTAAATAAATTTTTCTTGTGATAATAAATAACATTTTGGTGAGTTATCTTTAAGAAAATCTTAATTGGACGTGCAAGATGAGTACCGACAGTGGCGGTCAAAGTAGTAAATCGTTCAAAAAGAAGCGAAAGGCTGGGCCTATTGTAGAGTCATCCGATAAGGAAGAAGAAAATGTACTTACGCCATACTACAAACAGGATCACATAAGGACCTACCCAATAAACTCTCCTGGTACTGTCTTTCCTGTTTACATTGAAAGCACTAGCGAAAACGTTAAATTTGGCAATAAGGACCCTATATACCTCAACAATGTTTTCAGCCGATACAATAAAGGTGTAAAAGAAATTAAGAGGGTTAATGCTTTGCGATATGCTATTATATTTGACAGTGCAAAAAATGCAAATTCTCTATTGGCAAACACAGATTTTCTATCATCACATGAAATAAAGGCTTTTATCCCAGCATCAACGACAGAATCGACTGGAGTGATCAAATTCATTCTAACCGATTTGAGTTGCAAGCAATTATATGACAAATTGATTAGTTCACAGGAGATTCAGGAGATTCAGTTCGAAGATTCACAAAGAAGACCCCAGAAGGAATTATTCCACTGCAGACGGTGTCCATCACTTTCTCAGGTAACATGCTCCCTGCAAATGTAAATTATGGTTTGTGTATTTTGCCTGTGGAAGAGTACATTAGACCAGTTATTCAATGTTACAAGTGTTTGGCATTCGGCCACACTACTAAATACTGTAAAAGAAATGTTGTGTGTTCGATTTGTTCCCAATCGCACCATTACAAAGAGTTCCCAAATGTTGAAAAACCTCTCTGTATTAACTGCAAGGGAGAGCCATTGACTTATATGGGAGAGCACATTGCCGTATCCAAATCTTGTCCGGTAAAACCACAAAAAATTAATGAAAATAAAGCAAGAATTACTAACAGACAAACACTAGGATCATATTTCCCGGCACTTAACAAATCTTTTGCGAAAGCAGTGCACTCTCCATTGACAACGCAACCCAAAAAAAATACTAAAAATGATAAAGATGTTTTAATTGACGTTATTAATAACGAAAAAGTATTGAACGCTATTATTAACACACTGATTAGATTCTGTAACAAGGATAATGACTTGCCCATAAACACTTCAACAATTAAAGAGATGTTTATAAAACATTTTAGCTGTAAGAATGGATAGAGGCCCTCTACGAATTCTTCAGCATAATGTCCAGAGCCTAAAACCAAAGCTAGCACTATTAAGTCAAATACTAATTACACAAGACATTGATATTTGTATTATAAATGAAACTTGGCTCCGGCCGTCAGATTTTGTTAAAATTAGAGGTTATGATGTGTTTCGCCGTGACGGAGTGAATGGTTACGGCGATGTTGCCATTTTTTGTAAAAGTTATTTAAAGAGTAATTTGATAATCACTCCAATAAATGTTAAAATAGGTAATACTGACAAAATTAATATTTTAGGAGTATATTGTCCTCCTAGGCCAGGTCGCTTTCCAGTTTCTTTCCTGAAAAATGTTATTAGCTCTTTGAATTCTCCTGTTCTAGTGATGGGAGATTTTAACGCTCATTACTCAGCTTTTGGTTCGTTAACAAATAAACCTAGAGGAAAACAGATTTTTGACATGATCGATGAAATTAACTTTTTTATTTTAAATTCTGGTGAAGTCACCACACTTAATAGACCTAATCAATCACCCTCTGCCATTGATATTGCCTTTATTTCCCCATGCTTAGCCTCTGCATCAGAATGGTCAGTTTATTCTGACGACACTCTTGGAAGCTATCACTTCCCTACCTTAGTATCGTTGAACATTGATATGAGTTTATATGAATTGAGACAAGATCAAGAAAGATTTTTATATAAAAAGGCTGACTGGGTCGGATACACTAAAAAGTCCAAAGATTTATTCCATCATCTTATGTGCGTGGATAGTCCTCTTTCAGCTTACGGATAGATTTTGTCTGTTACTTAGAGATCTTAGAAATGAATTCGTTCCCGTATTTAAAAATACTAACAAACAACGTAAAATACACAAGCCGGTTCCTTGGTGGAACGAAATTTGTGATAAAGCTGTTAGCGAAAGTAACATTGCTTTGTATGCATACAGACGTTACCCTACTTTAGAAAATTATATACTGTATAAAAAATTAGACGCAGCTAAAAAAATTACTATCAAAGAGGAAAAGAAAAAAGTTGGCAATCTATGTGTTCTAGTTTTTCACATGTTTGGAATCTTGTCAAAAAGTTTAATCGTAAATTTAATGGCCCTAAGCTGAACGAGGACTGTTTTGTAGGTGATTTTTTAAATAAAATAACTTCTAATGATTCTGTGGATGATAATGTGGAGCCTCTTAGACAGTATTTTGAAAATAACGAGATAAATACTCACTTAAATTTACCCTTTTCTGAATCAGAATTCAATCTGTCATTGAATAATAAAAAAGACACCTGTCCTTGATTTGATTCTTTCCCATATATTTTGATTAAACGCCTAGATATATCAGCTAAACTGGTATTACTAGATATATTTAATAAACTTTGGTTAGCTAATGTCATCCCTGATTCCTGGAAATCCGTAGCAGTGGTTCCAATACTAAAACCCGATAAAGATCCCAAATCAGCTGATTCATATAGACCTATATCACTTTCATCATGTATTTGTAAAATATTTGAGAATATGATAAAAACTACACTGGAGTTGTATGTTAAATCCAGGTGTAGTATACCTCCAGATCAATTCGGATTTAGAAAAGGTTGCAGTACTACTGATAGTTTGTTGAAATTTGGAGGGGATATTCAGGAAGCTTTCCTGAAAAACAATTATTTAGTCAGCATATTTTTAGACGTCTCAGGTGCTTTTGATAACATAGTTATATTTCCACTTGTCAAAATTTTAAACTATTTATTTATTATTTTCACATACTTTTCCTGGAACGTTAAGGTGATTAACATTCCATGAAAAGTATGTGAATGGATCTTTAACTTTTTTCACACTAGGGAAGTATTTGTTAAATTGAACAATAAATTATACGGCCCAAAATTCGCTTTTAAAGGAGTAATGCAAGGAGCTACTTTATCACCATTAATTTATTTGTTATATACATCGCTATTTCATAAATATATCTGTACTTACCTAATTTGTCTGTTCTACAGTATGCAGATGATATAGTATTGTACTCATCACATAAAAATCTGTTACAAGCTGTAAATACTTTAAATGAATCCCTAGATTTATTATTCTTATATTATAAAGGAAAACTTAAGTTAGATATAAATCCTAAAAGTTCTGCCCTGATCTTTAGCAATTAAATTGATTATAATAATGTAAATATTAGGATAAGATATTGTTCTGTAAATATTGATATAGTTCATGAAAAACGTTTTTTGGGAATGATATTTGACTTCAAATTTACTTTTCATTCTCATGTTTTAAAGGTTGTACATAGTATGCAAAAAAGTGTAAATATTATGAGATCCTTAGCGTGTGTCACATGGGGTATGGATCCTAAATTACTTAACATGATTTTCAAAGCAATTGTGAGAAGTCACTATGACTATGGATTGATTGTATATGGGAACTATATTAATCAGTATCTGTTACGCAAGATAGAAGTCATTCAAAATAAAGGACTTAGAATAATAACAGGAGCAATATGTTCAACGTCAATAAATTCTCTAGAGATTGAGGCAGGTATTCCATCAATTTTCATTAGGAAAAAATATTTATTAGAAAAGTATTATATTAAGGTGTTAGCGAATAGAAATAACTTATTTAGATATAATAATAATATTATTTTACAAACCGAACACATAGCTGATTTAAAAAACATTTGCAAATACATTGATCATAATGCCAATTGGGAGTTGAGTTCCTTAGACATTCAAATTATTAAGCCTTTTATATGTAAAGAGAAAGTGTTAAATAATGAAGAGTTCCTGAACTTTGTTAACTCACAGAAAAGAAGATACAGAAGAATATATACGGATGGTTCAAAAACAAACGATGCAGCTAAAGCCGCTTATTACGATTCTGATGCTAAATTTGGCCGATATTTTCCATTAGATAGAAACTGTTCCATATTTACTGCTGAAGCATATGCAATCTGCACCGCTCTACTATATATCAATGGAATTACAACAGCATATCCCTCGTTCTTCATTTTCACCGATTCGCTAAGTGTCTTGCAAAGTCTGGAAAATCCTCAAATATCATATAAAAACAACATATATATAACGAAGATAAGACAACTTATACATGAAAATCCAGACAAACGTATAGAGTTTATATGGGTTCCATCACACAGCGGTATCACCGGAAATGAAGTGGCAGATAAGATGATGAAAATTCAGACTCCGCCATCAAGTTTACAATTCTCACCACCTTCAGTACCTTTAACAGATTACTATCCTTTAATTAAACGTCGAATGTACGAATACTGGCACGTAGCATGGGAAACCAGCAAGCAATACAAAGGAAAATGGTATGGTGATATTCAGGAAACAATCCCGAACAAGCCATGGTACTTCAAATTGAAGTCGGCAACTAGAAAATTTATAACTACCATGTGTCGATTAAGATTTGGACACGGAAAATTTCCTGCGCATTTGAAAAGGATCAACATCATCAATTCTGACATTTGTGAATACTGCTCCAGTGAACAAGCTACACTCGATCATTTAATATTACACTGTCCGGCCTTTAATATGCAAAGAATGCTCTTGATAGATGGTCTACTAAAGACGTATCGAAATAATGATATTCCCCGCCTCTTGCCATCTTTGCTCCAGAACATTGACACCTATGAAGACATTTACAAATATGTTATTGCTACATTCAATGAAATTTAATGATGTTGATTATTTTGCATTTACACACAAGTAGGAATAACATAAATGAAGAAAAAGAAATTAATGGAATGAGAATATTCTTTCTTTGGATTAGTGATGGTAGCACCAATTAAGAATTGGCTGAATGGGTATTTCTAGAAGCCCTTAAACTGATATTTAAAAAAAAATAAGTAGCAGTCAAAGTCTATGACGTTTCTATGGACTGAAACCAACCAATATGTTCACCGTTTATTGTTAATTTTTATATAAATGCGTGTTTTTAAGTAGGTACCGAGTATTGTAAAATGTTGAATTTAAAGGCATGTGTAGCCTGTTTGAGTACTAACGTAAAATTGTTCAGTTTAGAAACTGATAAATTACGAGTCTACTACAACAAATTAACAGGGCTTCAGGTAAGTATTTTTCTTGTAAATTCTAGGATTTCTAAAGTATCAATGTTTTTAAAGAGCCATTATTGTTTATACAACATAGACAAAATTATCACCAAATATTTTAAATATATATACTTTGTTGATTGACTTGACTTTCAATATTTTCTTCAGAAAGTACTTCTCAGTCTGTCGACTCGAAGATTGCAATTTCTAATTGTGTTTGTTTCGTAACTTTTGTGTATAAACACGTTACGCTACTACTATAAATTAATTCTTTATTTTTAATTATCCAGACCTTGTACTTTACTACAGGATGTTCCTAACCTTAGTTTCATTTGATTGAGTTTTGATCACATAAATAGGCTAGTACAATGTACTGAATAACAAACTTGATTAGTTTATATGCATATTTAATCACAATGCTTTGTTCTAGTCTTCAAGAAATGATGGTTTGCCAGAATTTCTGTGTTTTGAATGTTATGGTCACATTCAACACTTTATCAAGTTCAGAGATAAATGCCAGAGAGCCAACTTTGCACTCAAGGAATTATTACACCAAAATAAAGAGGTACTGAACACATTTTTATCCAAAGATAAGAAATTGCACTTGCGGCAGTAATTTAACCACTCGGCCACCAAGGGCCTGTTGAAATTTCCTGCTTAAGTTCAGTTCCCGCCTCTGGTGGTAATTTTTTCAAGTGCAATATCTAATCCTTAGATTGTGAAGTAAATGCTTATCAGTTATCACTTAAATACAATTACTTAACATTTTTATTGGTTTTCAAATACCAAATTTTTTATATTATCAGGATAGCAATTTTACAATCTGTCCAGGGGGATGACTGTACAAACTTAAGGAGCTAATTTACAATTATACAATCTGTCTGAGGGATGACTGTACAATTTTTAGGAGCTAATTTACAATTATACAATCTGTCCGAGGGATGACTGTACAAACTTTAGGAGCTAATTTACAATTATACAATCTGTCCAAGGGATGACTGTACAAACTTTAGGAGCTAAAAAAAAAAAACAGCCAGTGCAAGTCGGACTTGCGCACGAAAGTTTTCGTTCCATTATCTACCTCATCTTAGTCACTTTAAATGATTTTTATAGCTACTGGACCTTAGTTCCAGTTAAAAATATTTATATTTAAAGTTTGACATTTCGTAAAAGGACCATTAAATCAAAAAAGTGAATTGTAATAATTTTTTGCAGATACAAAAATCCACTCTTGAGGCCATCAATAGACAATATTTAGGCATAGAACCTACACTTTCTTTCTTAAATTTAGATAAAGCTCACTATGAACAAACTAAATTTATCTGGAATAAAAACAATCGGTTAGCTGTGAAATATAATGCGGAAATACCTATTTTAACATATGGCACACTATCAAAAGATGTGATGTTTGAATCAAGCACATCAAATGGAGATATTACAGTGTTTAAAACAGATGATAACTTTAAAGAAGAAGAAGATGACAATGATATTATAAAGGATCTAATAACAATCCCGACAAATGATGAAAGTGATAATTTTTATAAGCAGTCCACATCTGGACATAATGAAAACAATGTTCAGGTTTTGCAAGACATTGAACCTGAAACTTATTTTGATTCTGATGATGAATCTCATGATAACTCTACTGTGAATGATAGTAAACAAATAGATGAACCCAAAAAAGAAAAAAATGTGGATGGAAGTGATCTTGATTTTGAATATGCATTAGTCCAACCCCTCTCTGTGGTGGAATCAAAAGCAGCATTTGAAATATCCATGTTACTTTTTAGAGGCAAATATCGTTGTGAAGTATGTGACAAGTCATATAATCATGAAAGTAGAATGGCGGTTCACAAGCGTATGCATGATAAGGTATGTTATAATCCGACCGGCAGACGAGAACGGGGAACATCGAAATTTTAAATACTCATTTTTTTTATTCAAATTACAAGCGCCCGCCGCCCGCACCGCTCATATTCCCTGTTCTCCTGTACCCCGCAGGCGAGGACTCAGTTAGGTAGTCAGACTACTGTCAGTTGTACAGTGGCCAGCAGCATATCAAACAAGGAAAATAGTAAATCACCTACTTTAGTAGTTGTAAAATCGCCCCTTTTACAACAACATATAAGCAGCAACAGTGTTTAGCTTGATGTGCTGCCTGCCATACATTGAAATAGGCATTATAAATTTATCTTGTTAAATTACAATGCAACCTTATTGGGCCAAATATTATAAGTTATTACCCAGTAATGATTTAAAGCTCAGGAAATGTGGAGAATGAACCCAAGTTACTGTGAATGAGTAACAATGTCACATTGTTGTCATGTTGAGGTATTATTCAATATTGTATTATTCTATAAGATTACAAAAGGTATTCTATTACATAATCAGACGATGTCAGAATACCACCAAAATGGGAAAGTCACAAATCATTATGATTCTATTTCATTGGGAAGGAAAGGAGTTTTAGAAGTAGAACCTTCATATTTTAACTTTTATTGCAGCATATTAGCGGTACCTTTGAATGTGAGATCTGCCATTATTGTTATAAGACTGACTTCTTGTTGCAAACGCACATGACTGAAAAGCATATCTACAAATATATTTGTAAAAAGTGCCCTGAAGTCAGTTTTGATCGGTAAGCTGATTGTTTTAAATTGATATTATGGGTACTTATGTTTGAAGATCTATTTTGAGAATTTAAATGGATGTGTCACTAATTAACCTTTTGAGTGCCTAATTCACCTATACTAGACCAGCACTTGCGGGCCCAGTGCGCTAACGATGTCTATAGTAGACAAAAAACGGCCCACAAAAATCATGATTTTGAACAATAAAAAAGAAATTAAACAAAAATATCAAAAAATAAATATCCCTGTAACATATGAGTATGAAAAACAAGTCTTCTAGAGCCACAAATCTTGATAATATTGAACATGGATTTTCATTGAAGCAATTTGTCAACCCTAGACTCCTTTCAATTGACGACATTTCAAAAAATTTACATGCACGTTTTTATTTTTTTCCTTAAAGTAACGTCAAAAATTTAAAAACGCTCCATTCTAAAAGAGCGTAAGTACAAGAGTAAGGATCTGACTACTTAACACCTTTGCCATATTTTAAATTAAAAAAAATAACTAATGTCTATAGTGTTGTATTTTGTAGCAGTAAGATATCGATATCGACAGTAAGCACGTATATCAAAATAAGAAAAGGCTAAATGAAAAAGTAGATAATTAGTCTCAGTGAGTATATTTATCCAAACACAACCTAACTAACAAAAGCTTATGTTTCAATTTACCTTACTTGAATTTTTGTGGTTTTTAAAAGTCAAATGAAACATCAATAAAATGAATAAGGGAACTTTTATGATTTCGTCACTATACTAGATAAACATTTAAATGCATGTGTATTACATATACATTACATAATACATGTATTACATAATACAAAGTAATTTGGTTGGCTAAAAATAATGTTTTTTTGGTTCCGTGGCTTGGCGCTCGAAAGGTTAAATCAAGGCCTTTTAAAATTTAATTTGAGATAGTAAATTCACATCATTAAACTAATGCATGTATGATTTTATTTTTATAATTATCATATTATATTATTATCATTCGTTCATAATACCAACTCACAAATATTGGATCTAGTGCCTGTCTTTTTTTTTAAATATTTTGTATTTGTGATCCACAGCTGTACAGCAAAGCAACATTACATTTATGCCCACATTCAGAACCGTAAAAAGAATACAATTGGATTTGAAGATGACAAACGTCCACTCTGGCTCAACAATAAAGGAGGGAAGAGATTTAAAGGCAGGTTTAGATATTATAAAGATTATTATTTTTCATTATCATCATGATAATTATATTCAGTTACTTAGAATGTTAGTGTCGTCAAGAAAATTTGCTTATCAGTTTAGAAAATAAATTTCCTCTTGCCTGCTATTTCGTACGCTATACGATGATTATTGTATACTTAGGTATAAGTACTAATTACTGATAAACATTGTCGTTTTCAACATAGGTGCTTAGTGCAGTACACTATATTTAAGCAGTATTACTTGTTATTTAGTTATATATAAGTGGTAATATTTTACGCATTAGCAGCCTCCTATTTTTATTTCTTTTTAAAATTACGTGTAGACTGCATTTCCTGACCAGAAATTCCACAGACCTGAACATTTTTCGTTAAACAAGTGGAAATAATTTATTTTACTGGCAACATAAACCTCAAATATATGATATGTCATGTCTATTATGATATGTCATTGACATATCATAATAGGTAGTGCCAAAATGGAATCGTGATTTTCGAGTATGCGATATTTTAATGTGCTTAAAATGCCGCGTACTCATCACTGTTGTAAAAGAAAAGTGGTTTAGCATGTTCTGTAATATTTTTCGACAAGAAAGTCTAACGTCTTATTGATTATCATAATTTTTGATAAATGTACACACGGCCGCACGCCATTACTACCCCACTATGACCTTGAGACCGCCTCTATTCCCTACGTAATAAAATCTGTGTTCGTAGTTCTATTGGGTAACCTGAAGTGCTGCCGCCTGTACGTCATATAGTGCGAGCAGTGGGAATCTGCTACGGAGAATATATCGATAACGATTTATAAACTAGCAGTTCCCCGCGACTTCGCCCGCGCCAAAAGTCGGATTTTCCATACAAATTTTCATCCCCCATTTCACCCCGCTGATGATTTTATATCGCGACAAAAAGTAGCCTATGTCCTTCCCAGTGTCTCAAACTATCTCTGTGCCAAATTTCATTTGATTCGGTCTAGTAGTTTCGGAGCCTATTCGATACAAATAAACAAACAAACAAATCTTTCCTCTTTATAATATTAGTATAGAAATGACACTAATAAACACTTGTTTTGAAATATTTATTTTATTTGTTTTAACCCTGCTTAGATATTTTAACTGAAATTGTTCGTAGAAGTTTCGAATATTTCTTATACAATACCTACTTAATAATACTATTAGGAAAACACTGGATAATTTTACCTTTGCGCCAGCGCCATTGCGGTTTACCAAAAATAATTGCATGTCGATCCAAATTTCTAGGCCAATATTATGAAGAGCCACTGAATTTAATAAACTTAGTACACAATTTACTTTGCGTGTTGTCTTGTTTTTGTACCTATTCTAAAATCTGAAATCAAGCTTAAACATTTTACATGAACGTACACATAAAATGTATGTTTTATGTTCACTTGCCAATCTACGCTGGCATGATTATGCCAAGTGTTGTCATTTAAACATGATTCGAAAAGCCCTAATTCAGGTCCCTTTTTCTGGTCAGGTTATAAAAAAATATACTTTATACTGTTGTTATAGTCTTCTTAAAAATGTTTAGCAATAGTGGTTTAGTTCACACGTGACGCTTTCTGAATATTATGGGCAGATGTAGCAACTCAAGTTTATTTATTTAATTAATTTATCTGGTTCACTTACACAAAGAAGCGAAGGACCGTGAAAGTTAGCGCAGTCTTGGAGAGACCTATGACCAGCAGTGGACTGCAATAGGCTGATATGATGATGATGACACAAAGACAGCTTATGAAAATAAAAAAATCATCATTAATTTAGGCTAAGTGTAGTGACTACTTACAAGTAAACACAACATGCACTCAACTAGAACTTATACTATAGAACTTAAGTAGACATAAATAAGGTTAACTAGTTCAGACTCACATAACGCTATACATAGTATTTAGTGTTGAATTTTTTTTTTTTTTTTAATTTATAATATCGTCATTATTTATCAGTATGGTCAGTTAAACAAGTTGGGTGTTGCTAGCCGGCAGCGACACGCTTGCGCGTTTTATTCACCGGCGGTGCGCGGCACTAGGTTGCTGGTTGGACGAGCATGAATAAAGTCCTAGAAAGATGCGCTAGATGGCGTAAGTAGCTTTTTGTGGCAGTCAAACCTATCGCGTTGCGTGATAGTACGTCACTGAACAGGTTTACTGTATTATGAATCATATTCCAGAGTTATAAGAATGAAATTATCTTGCAATGTATTTCTGTATGTGTCTACACGAAAATGTGCTCGAGTCTGAGGCGAACTGAATTACACCATATCGTTGACAACATTGAGTAGATATTTCTTTGAATTTCATTGCAAAGTCAAACTTCTGTACGGAGTGCTAGTACTTATGCTGTGGTATGGTATTATCGTGATAATTATAATCATTGCTAATTAAAATCACTTAAAGGTGTCACCACCATGCAACCTGCACCGAAGAGAAAGCCGAAGAAGAAACCAGACGACTACCCCTTATACACGCCAATATCGCACGAGGAGCAATATCAGTTGATCATAAACAGGAAGTCCACCAAAAACTACTTGGAGTCCGAGTACCGCTGTGAGTTGTGCTTCAAAGGCTTCAGAGGAGTGACGACGTATAGTACCCATATGAAGAAACATGACCCGGTAAGATTTTTAATTAACCAATAATATAATACTAAGCGTGGAGTTCATTAATCAGCCGGTTTAGCATTACTTGACATATCTGGTATGGGAATTCTGCCAAAATAATCGTGAACTCGGGTCTGTATATTGGATAACAGCACATATATTGCTATGATCCCAAAGTAAGTTAAAATAGTTAGTTTCTAATCACTTCTGTTATCGAAGTAATGTATGCCCGAGGATGGAACTCGGGACATCGAGGGATAGCGACGGCTTGCGGGCCACTCGACTACTTCTACTACGACCAAAATAAATAAACAAATTTTATTATTGTGTTCTTTAAAATGCTTTTCTCTTTTTGGTAGAATCTTCTCTATTCTTTTCATCTCCATGCCATTTCCTTGGCTTCCCGAACGACACGACACCAACTTTTTGTTTATTTTGGCTTGTATAGTTTTCTTGGCCTCTCCCCTTTATTATCATTCTTATAAGATTGATGATCTTAGTTAGATCATTACTTTACTCTTTTATATTTATAAATTACAGCAACGATCCGGTAATCTGCAATGCGACATGTGCAAGCTGTACTTCCCGAACAAGCGCAAGATGTACAAGCACATGCAGATGACGCACTTGTACAAGTACTCGTGTCAGATGTGCTCTTATGTCTGCTTCGCTAGGTGAGTCGTCGAAAAGGGGTTTTAACCCGTCCGTTAATTTCGTCACTCGACAGTTTTTACGAAAACAATGTTTGTAATTTCTTGAAATACATAGGATTTTTTTCTTTATTTATTTTTTTAGAAGCTCGCGCTTTTTTTCATTCCATTCGTGCTAAAATTCTTGGCTGCCAGGTTCAAATTTCAAATATGTTCTCTTTGGTGCGGGACGGGCTAGTGTGATCATGCTTACGAACTCTTATTCGAAATTTTTCTTCCCTAGGGGCGTAATTAAATTTCATAAATCATTACGTCCCTAGGGATGCAATGACTCACTTTAAGTCAGGTTTGCATGACGTGTAATTGAACATTGCATTCTTCTTCAAAAAAGTACTAATTTTCTATTTATTAGATAAGTTTTTATAGTATGTAATCAATTTATACTTAGTCTAGAAACAGACATGTCGTCTTGTAAAAATCGCGTTTATTGTTTAAATAATTCGTTTATCAAATTTTGGACAAAAAATTGCCTAAAATAAAATTTGCAAAAGTATGATGAAGCACCCAAATTGCTATAGCAGGTACAGAAACCAGTTTAAAAAAAAACAGTATCGTAAAGTGTTTTCTTTTTGTTACAGGAACCAGGCACTATCGCATTATAAGTGGCATCAGAACGTCATATACCCATGTCCCCACTGTGATAAAAAGTTCGAGTGAGTACATGATTTTGTTAATGTTTCTTTGTTGCTAAAATCTAAACGGTGAAATGTGAATATACGCACAAATATAGTATTATAACCATGTTTAAAGATATAATTGTACGTATGTGTGTATTATAACAACCTCGAAATCGCACTATCATACAGCAGTCCGAATTCGAAAGGACTTTACATGGACACATGAACTTGTTGGACTAATAAACCGGTTTTTTAATTATGGGTCCTGAAGATGGTTGGCAGCACGCCAGGTGAACTACGAACCGCTTTTATTACGAAGGGAATAGAGACAGCCTCAAGGTCAAAGTGGGGTAGTCTGACGTGTCGTTTACAATATTTATTTCTGTAAAAACTTGGTTAAGTTACAAAACAATTATAGGTTGTGTATGTCTTATCAAAAAGTGATTCATCTACATCCTAACGTTATCCCGATTGTGCACTCGCAAGCGAGAGCCCAGGGTCCGCTGACCATGATCCAGGATATGGCAGATCAGGTAATTGCAGTGGAGCGACTGCCATCTGACCTCCGTAATTAACAGTGGAACCTGACCAGTTTTTTTACCGAAAAGTGATTATTCACAGGAAAATATCGACGCAGCTAACTCACATTCGCATCAAGCACCCATCGTCCTGGGTGTGCACCCTGTGCGGGCACAGCTTCGTTAGCGAGACCGGCCTGCACAACCACATGAAGATAGCGCACACTGAAGAGGTCAGTACAGCGTATTGCGCCATCTTATGCAGCGGTAATAGGAATGCTTTTGCAATGAAATGTCCTGGGCCATGTTTATCATTCATAATTTTAGTTAAACTTTTTATCCGAATGCGGATTTTAATAAAATAAAGGTCTACTCGGTTTAAAGATATATTTATTCTCATAAAAGACAGAATAGTCACTTACATAAGAACATTAACTAATCATAAATAACATATTCACAGACGTTCGAACATTTTAACACAAAATATAACATAGCACATAAAGTCGCATTTAGCCCAGTATACCGAATATTTAATTACATGTTTTTGATAACATATTTCGCAAGTTTTGATTTGAACGCGTCGAGTTAGCTTACATTTCTAATTGAAGACGGTATTTTTTATAAACCTCTTCTAGTACGTCTCAAATTCGTCGTGTGTGTTTAATTCCACATAATGATTTCGGTCCTCAGTCATGAGTATACGACTATGGAGATAAGAAGAGAAGAGAAAGTATATCTCAGTCAAGTCGCGAATAATTTTCCCTCGCTTTATAACTATGCATTTTTTTGTAAATCTATTAATACAGCATGTATTTTTATTGAACGCTTTCTTTTCATTTGCAACGTATTTCTTCCTTTCCAATTAATTTTACAAACACAAATTAGAAATCACTTAATCAAATCAACTCTAATAAACTCATCCATACTAATATTATAAATGCGAAAGTGTGTCTGTCTGTCTGTTACCTCTTGACGCTTAAACCACTGAACCGATTGAGATGAAATTTGGTATGAAGTCAGTTCGAGACCCTGGAAAGGACATAGGTTACATTTTGTCGCGATATAAAAACATTAAGGGGTGAAATGGGGGATGAAAGTTTATATAGAAAATCCAACTCTTGCAGGCGAAGTCGCGGGGAACCACTAGTATAAAATAAAAATACAGTAGGTGGACATCAGTAAAGTAGTGAAGGGGCGAAGTTACAATACTGCTAGTTTTATTTACCGTGGCAGTCTTAAGTAAATAAAATGTCAAATAAAACTAAGCCTTATTCCGTAGGAGAATGAAGCTCACAAGTCGACCCACGTGGACAAGTCCGACCCGCGCTACTGCCAGGAGTGCGACGTCCAGTTCGTCTCCATCGAAGCCCACACCACGCACCTTGGAAGTTCGAACAAACACGCCACTACCAACAAGTGAGTTAAGCAAACTTGAACCTTATTACTTATGAGATAAAGTACCCGCCTTCAACAAGTATGCTTTACCAATGTGTGTTTAGAAATCTAGACCCTTATTTGACTAAAAGATAGTCGATATTCACCCACGTCCAGCAAACACGCCTCTCTCTACCAACAAGTTAGATTAATTATAGTACGACCGCTTATCTGAGACTTCGCCTGAGGGGTGCGGGGGTAGACGAGAACGGGGGTCCTGAGCGGTGCGGGCGGCAGGCGCTTGTGAATTGATTGGGTAATTTGAATTTTGAAATTCAAAATTCAAATCACTCAATCAAATCCCTGTTCTTGTCTACCCTCGCACCTTGGACACCGCAGGCGAGGTCTTAGATAAGCAATCAGAGCCTTTGGCAGGTTCTGACATCTTTGATTTATATACGAATAGCTAGAACTAGCTAAAAAGCAATCAAATCTTCTGCAATCATACTTTTATAGTTTGACAATTTCGTGTTTCCCCATTGTTTGGCGGCTCGATTGAGTAATCCTGACACCAGAAGAGCTGACTGGACATGTCAAGATTGCTCAATGTGGCCGCTGAACACCCTGAAAGGGAAGTTGAAAGTTTCTGTTTAATTTTTAAGACCAATGTACAACACTTAGTTTGCTATAAATTGATTCCATTTGAACATTGGGAAAACATGTGACGTAGCCGTATGACGTGAGAGGTTTGCCCTCGTAATATACTTGATACAATGTCCTCCTAGCCGAATTTCGGCTACAGCGGCCAAGTCTCAACCGAGATTAGCTAACTGCGCAGGAGATATTATAGTGCACAAGTGTATGCGCAATACATAGGTGCACTCACTGTTCCTTAGGGATGAAGCGTATTTACGCGACCAGGTTTTAAAACCAGGTTTCTGCTTTGAAGTACGTAAACCAGGTTCCAGCCCCGAAATACTTGCAAGACCTTCAAGGTATTTTACTTCGTACGCACTCGCACCGTCTCTATCGGGCAGGCGCACCCGCCTCGTGTAAGAAAAAAGTTTTTGGGCCCTTGATACTAGCTGCCTGAGAATAAGGAACTTAATCGTTTAATCTAAGAATATACTTTTAGGCCATCCAAGTATTTTTATTTGCCAATAAAATTGTAATCCTTATTTGTATGTCACTAGGAATGATTGTCCAACAAAATACCTTGAAGGTTTTTACTCTAAACCCGAGTTCGTCTCGTGCAGGCAAAACGTCATGCTTGGAGTAAGTAGTTCGTAAAAAAATAACTAGATGTCGCTTAAATAGCCAAGCAAAATAAATTACTCTCGTGCTGTAGCATTTACTCAAAACAAATTACTTTAAAAAAAATATTTGTTCTTAGTTAAGATAAAAACTATAAAAACCATTTTAATCAAATCAAATACTCATAATCCCCACAAAACTTTCCACGTTTTGAAACTTGTTAGTTCTAGCAGGCCTGTGTATCTCCCCGCGTAAGTAGCAAAAACGTACCTACGCGCGGCGCCCCTACTTAGGGGCTAAAACAAGTTGCGTGTCGCTACCGGCCAGCGACACGCTCGCGCGTTTTATTCACCGGCGGCCGCGCGGCTACGTTGCTGGCTGGACGAGAATGAATAAAAGAAAGAGGCGCTAGATGGCGTTAGAAGCTTTTCGTAGCAGTCAACCCTATCGCGTCGCGTGATATTACGTCACTGAATAGGTTTAGTGTATTATGAATCATATTCCAGAGCAATAAGTATGAAATTATCTTGCAATGGATTTTTGTAGGTGTCTACACGAAAATGTGCGAACTAAATTACGCCATATTGTTGACGACATTGAGTAGACATTTCTTTGAATACAATTGCTAAGTCATACTTCTGTACGAAGTACTAGTATTCTGTGGTTCTAGCTAGACACACGATTTTGTTCCTTATGAATGTTTCGGATAAGGTCGATTTTTCCCATACAGTACCAAAAATACTTGCAAGTATTTAGAAACCTGGTTTTTAATATGGTATTTAATATGTTCGAGTACTAGGGCTTCCTGGTATATAACAATCTACCAGGAAGCCCTAGTACTCGATTTTACAAGTACGACTCATCTCTACTGTTCTTTCGCTCTCATAATTGTCTTGGTGTAGTCGTTAGCACCCCGGATTTCTAAACCATGCGGTTGCGGGTTCGAGACAGTTCGAGTCTCGCAAGGGGCAAGTGTTTGTGTGTTGAGCACGAGCATCTGTACCTAAGTCATGGATGTTGATAAAAATGTATACATATAAGTACGTCTATCCGTTATTCTAGTCACCATAGCACAAGCTCACGCTTAGTTTGGGGCTAGGTAATTGGTGTGTTTGTTGAAACAATTTATTTATTGGATTATTATTCAACTTTCTGCATCTCCAAGCGGTTGACTGGTAGAGAATGCCCTAAGGCATTAAGTCCGCCAATTGTACAACTTACAGTGCAATAAAGTTTAAATAAATAAATAAATAAATAAATATTATTGGATAACTTGGAGTGCGGGGTGAGACAGGGTGGTTTGAGCTCGCCCCGTCTTTTTAACTTGTATGTAAACCAGCTTATAGGTGAGCTCAACAGCACTGCCGTGGGATGTCAAATAAACGGCGTCTGCACCAAAAACATCAGCTACGCCGATGATATGGTGCTGTTGAGCCCATCTGTCAGTGGGATGAGGAAGCTCTTGGCGGCGTGTGAGTCCTACGCGGTGACCCATGGGCTTAGATATAACACCAGTCAGAGCGAATGGTTATTATTCAAAGCAGGGTCGTTTAGTTATGCTCACCTGTCTATCTGTGTGGTTCAGTTCTAAAACACGTATCAAACTTTAAATACCTGGGCCACTGGGTTACCGACTTACTGGACCACCTCGATATAGAGAGGGAGCGTAGGTTGCTGGCTGTGCGCGGTAACATGCTGGCTCGTAGGTTTGCCCACTGTACTAGGCCCGTGAAACTTTTCGCTTTTCAAGGCATATTGCCAGTCTTTTTATACATGCAGCCTATGGGTCAGGTACACGCAGCGGGCATACAGCGATCTGCGCGTGCAGTATAATAATGCCTTCAGGGTATTGTTGGGGTTGCCATGGAGATCAGCGCCTCGGGCATGTTTTGCGGAGGCGAGAATTGATGGCTTTGCTGCTATCATGAGAAAGCGGTACGCCTCTGCCATAGCGCGTCTTCGTGGCACCTCCAACAGTATCCTGAGGGTCTTTGTGGATCGGTGGGAGTCACCACTCATCCAAAAGTGGGTGGTCTCTCATACCCATTTTTAAAATTCTTTTGAATATTCTTCATTGTATTTCATTGTATTTTACTAACCATAGTTATAAGTTAATTTGTATACTAACATTGTATGGGCACTGCCTGAAATAAATAGATTGAAATTAAAATTGAATTTATTATTATTATTTATTAGGGTGACGGACCCAATTATCAGCACTTTAAGAGATCATTAAACTTCAACTCTAAATATTTCATATATTACAATGTTCTATAACTATTGTGTTGCGTTATTAATATTGAGAATATAATTACCTGTTGTGTAAAGTAAGACTTTTACATTATTATTGAGTTAAAATTACGATTTATCAAAAAACAAGCCTATCTCCATTTATCAGCACAGTCATCACCAATTGACAACATTTCAAAAAAATTACATGCACATTTTTATTTTTTTCCTAATAGTACATCAAAAAAGAAGACATACATATTTTTTCTTTTTCATTTCTTTCTATTTATTCCCCTTGAATTAAATTCTTTAAAAACTTTCAATTCTAAAAGAGCGTAAGTACAAGAGTAAGGATGAGACAACTTTTTGCCTCTGCCATATTCAAAGTTTAAAAAAACAACTGCGTCTATAGTGTTGTATGTTGTAGAAGTAAGATATCGATATCGACACGTATATCAAAATACAATACGTCTAAGTGAAGAAGTAGATAAATAATCTTAGTGAGTATGTTTATCCAAACACAACTTTACTAAGCACGTAATATCAAAATACAAAAATCTCAATGAAGAAGTTGATAAATAATCATAGTGAGTATGTTTATCCAAACACAATCTTATTAAGCACGTATATCATAATACACAAGTCCAAATAAATAAGTAGATTAATAATCTTTTAAATAATCAAACACAACTTTACTAACTACTATTTAGCTAACGTTGTCATTTTCCTTACTTAAATTTTTATGGTTTCTAAAATCAAATAAATGTTTTATTTCACTAATGATTAAAATATTTTTTTATGATTTCGTCACTAAACTAGATAATCATTTAAATGCATGTGTAGTTTTAGCAATCCTAAAGATACTATACTAAAACTATCGATAACTAGATGGACTTCGCTTCTATAGAACAACACTACGATTATCTCTTCTCTCACTCACTCATCAGTGTCAGTGTCAAATATTAATGTCAAAATGACAGCTAGCTTGCATGTATGGAATTTTTAAGTCAGACCAGATAACCAAGCAAAGGCATGTTCCCTTATAATGCCGGTATCATAGCACCTATCAGTTTTTTTCAAATATCTCTGAATTTATAGCGTACAAAAATATTGAAATAATTTTAACGTATTAAGCATCGCCAAATCTCGAAATGGTTTTTAAATTTTAGTATCTTTATAAAAATGAAATGTTGTCAATTATGGTCACCTACTTACCCAGTTATCAGCACTGCGAATTGTTACACTTTTTGCGGAAAAAGAAAATATCCTTAAGAAAAATTTACTGTTTACTTTTTATTGGTTATTTTTAGTCTTTTAACATATCTACTAAATATAGCACGTAAAAATTACTTTACCATTTAACTTGTTCAACTCCTCATTAATGGACAGATCTTTGGAAGAGTAGGAACATTACCTTTGAACAAGTAAGATAAATTTTAAAATAATTATTCTTAAAGAAAAACCAGAAAACTATTTGAATAAAACTAGGTAAATAAGTAATAAACATAACTTTATTTGGTTTAATCTAGTAATCAGTAAATGCAAATACAAACTGAAAAATAGTTTTACCTACAAAAAACTGTTTTTCTCAGTCGTAAGTTTAGCCTTCAGTCAATATCTTTTCTGTTATATGCTTACCCAGTTTTCTTCTCACGATATTTTTTTTAAAGATTGTAACAATTAATTTTATTATTATTTTTGTGTATACAGTTTTCTGTTCTCGAAGACAGGTTCTGCCACCTGTCCTCGGTTATTATAGTGTCAGATTCACGAGCCTAAGCCAAGTGAACTGCACTTTCAGTAAAGTATGTGGAATTCGAGTCGTCCTGCAAAAACCTTCTGACTATACGACAAGCATTGCGAATCGCAGCTTTCTGCATAGTCATATAAGTATTCTCTGGTATATCAAGGTTGCGAAGGGCGCTGAATAGGTGTCTTGGGATGATGCCAGTGCTGGAGTGGACAAGTGGCACAATGTATACTTTATCCATTCTCCAAACATTTAATATTTCGTTTTTAAGTTTGGTTTATTTGCAAATTTTTTCGGTTATGGTTATGTGAAAGTTATGGGTGTTAGGAACGGCGATGTCAATAATATGGGCTACTTTATTTTGTTTGTCGACGACAGTGATATGTGGCCGATATTATTATAATTATTTATGTTTGTTGTCTACCTCATCGTGTAGGATATCATTCAGTAGATTTTAAAAAAATACTTACGCGTTTCTAATACAATTTTTAGATTTAATGCTCCATTTACTAAAATAAATTATAAAAGTGCATATTTTTGGTCGTATCGTTTGGTATCAGGTCGATCGCGCGCACGATCCGCAAGGGGCGGGCAGCCAGCACGGCGGCGCGCGAGCGGCGGCCGGCGGGCCGACCGAGGAAGCGCAGCTCGTGGGCCGACACCATACACAACAACGGACAGATGACCGCCACCACCTGCGAAGTGGTGAGTACACTGGTTTATTTAAAGGATGTCCCAGAAATAACGCGAGATTTGGAAACAAGTGCTGGCAACCGAAAAAATAAAGAATTTGACAGCTGACAGTTAAGGGCTGGTCTTTCTGGTTTTTCAGTCGATTACTTCACTTATGATATAGTAAAAACACCATTCCGGCTATATTTTAAAACTATTATTACTTTTGAGATACTGTTTAAGAATACGTTGTATTTTACTAATTCCTAATCTTCTGCTACTGAGGTGGAATTATTGTTTCAATTCCACTGAAGTGGTAGACACCTTTTTGAGATGTTGTACGAATTACACTTTGACTTTAATGTTGGTATATTTCGTTCTTAAATATGTACTGTACTTTAAACAACATATCTAAATAAAAAAAGTGTGAAATAACAGTTAAATAAACAAATTACACAAATATTTGTAATAGCACATTCAGAACATCAATTTTTACATGGTTTCACTTGATCCGAATTATAGATATTGTAACTAAGTTTTTTGAAATAATTTATGGGCTAATAATTATTCAAACGCTATCGACAATAACCCCCATGTTGGGTTCTTATGCCACCTCTTTCGAAATGGCAGCTATATTAATTATTTGAAAAAAAAATCTATTTCTATAGATCTGGTGGTCCTAAAAGTTATGAAAATGATTAACACTATCGCTCAAGTGACAACCTGTATAATGAACAATTGGTTTTTTGTGGTGCAGTGCGGCAAGTTCCTGCCGAACGACGTGCAGGCGCGCAAGCACTACGACGCTGAGCATCCCGGCGCCGACTACCTCAAGCGGTACATGTGCGACGTCTGCGGACACACCACCAAGGTAAGTACCGCCAGGCTTGTGTAACGCGTAGGTAGCAAAAACATACTGACGCGTGGCGACCCACTGTGGTGGGCTAATCAAGTTGGGTGTCGCGAGCGAGCAGTGACATGCGCGCGCGTTTTATTCACCGGCGGCGCGTGGCACTACGTTGCTGGCTGGACGACATGAATAAAGTGCTAGAAAGAAGCGCTTGATGGCGTTAGTAGCTTCTTGCAGCAGTCGACCCTATCGCGTCGCTTGATAGTACGTCACTGAAAAGATTGAGTGTATTATGAATCATATTCCACAGTTATAAAAATGAAATTATTTTGCAATGTGTTTCGGTTAGCGTCTAAACGAAAACGTGCTCTACTCAGAGGCTAGTTAAATTACATCATATTTTCTAGGACATTGAGCAGACGTTTCTTTTGATAACATACTTCTGTACGTAGTATTTATTATGTGGTATTAGTGTATCTGTGTGTGTTGCAGCAATACGCGAACCTGCTGGTGCACATGCGCACGCACACGCGCGAGCGGCCCTACGCGTGCCCGCACTGCGCGCGGACCTTCTCCATGCCCAGCAACCGCGACCGCCATCTCGTTGTGAGTGCTAGCTTCTTCTTCTTCTTCTTCTTCTTCTTATTGCTCTTGCTCTACCTGTTTTCACATAATATACAGACTGACTTTTTAATCACCATAAAATTTTAAATATAATATTCATAGAACACTGTGAGTGTTAAAAAATATAGTAAAATAAACTATTAAATATAATTACCTATAAGGAAAGGAAGGGTGGTCAGGTTCCCCTGGTAACAGCATCACGGAGGTCAGATGGCAGTCGCTCCACTGCAATTACCTGATCTATCACATATACTAGATAGATAAACAATCTTGGATTTCTTTTTTACGAAAGTTTCGTTTCGTTTTAAAATAAGATAAACACTAAACTCACAATCTACATTGGTAAAGTCATCGTTGAAGACCGATATCTTTTCAAATCAAATAGTTTATTAATTTTATTCATTGATATTATTTTAAAAGTTATAAAAAGAGTTTACATTATTCGACTAGCAAAGAAAAACGGACTATTCTCGTTCGCAACGCAACACAAACATCATGCGTAGTATAAAGTTTTCTATGATCTTGTGGGTGCACTGCTAAATGCGACTGTAACTGCGCACGCGGCGGATAGGCCATAGAATGAGCCAGAGGGGCGCGGGGGGCTTACAATCACCCACCCCGCGTGTACTTCTCTCCGGAAACAAGCGGCGTCACATAGTCGTTGGCATTGGTTTCGACAAGTAAGATCGCTCGCGTATCTCTTTTGGCGTATTTTTATTTTACAATTACCTACTGAAATGGCGTCTAATACTGAACAAGATGAAGACGACCCAACAACCGAGGAGGTGTTGCCCTGTATTTTTGATGGCAAGTTTTTTACCTATTTACCCAGTGAATCTTCAGATAAAAAAAGAGTAGCACGGTGCACGTTATGAGCACCAAAAAAAGTTAAAATTAGTGGATCACGTAATGCAACTTCGAATTTTGTCACTCATTAAAACGAAAACATGGCGAAGTGACATTTAATGAATACGTGAGCTACTCAAAAACGCATAAGCGACTCAAAAGACATTCTTCTACAAAGCAAAATACGCAATTGTCACTAAGACAAGACGTCCTAAACTGAAAAGTACAAAATAATATTTAAATTACCTAACTGTTCTACGAAATTATACAAGAAACCTATTTCCAATTTATTATCTGTTATTTTTTGGAGTCGTTGCCAGTGAATGAGAAGGGAGCTGCGCCTTTGACTTTGTTTTGTTAGCATCCTATACAGTACCTGACAAAACATCTGGTGTTTTAATTACTAAACTCCTAATTTTTAAGGAGTTCCGCCATCAGCTCAGCTCCACATAATGATTATCGGACGTAACAACATGTCAACATTAAGATACTAGTACGAAAACACTATACGTGCCTTCAAAATTTGAGGGTTTCCCTCGATTACACCAAGATCCTATCATCAGATCTCGACTTGGCCAAAATGGGACCAACTAGAAGGTATAGCCTCTAGGTAAACATTTTTTTTTTTTCAAATCGGTCCACAACTGACTCAGATATGCGGTAAGTAACATAGCCACAAAAAAACATACAGTCGAATTGATAACCTTTTTTGAAGTCGGATAAAAATGAGAATCTTCAATCACATACACAAACAAAGACGATGATTCGTATTTTGTTTTTGACACTGATTCACCTGAAGGTGAATATACTGAATCACTCCGTTCTACAAGACCTGAAATTATTATGTCCTTTCAGATTCGGATAAAGATATTCCAATGCTAAATTGACATCCAGAAATTAAACAGGTGTTTATTAAATATAATACTTTAATGCCTTCGTCAGGTCCCGTCGAGAGATTATTTTCATATGCTACCATGATTAATTTACCAAAATCTCACAAACTTTCTGATCAGATGTTTGAACAAAGAGTAGCATTAAAATCTAATTTGAAATAGTTCTTTTTTGTTATTTTTTTAAATTAAATATTTGATTTATCTTTACCTTATCGTTTTATTTAGATTAATACCATATTTTAAATGAAAAAGTAATTTCAATTACCAATTACAATTACAATTTGTAATTGTAATTTAATTACTTTTTATCAATTTCAAGTAATTTATAATTGAACTCGCCAATTACATTTTGTAATTGTAATTGTTAATTTTTTATTAATTACATTTTGCCCAACTCTGCCGTCCAGTAATTTTGGTCCGTCATTTGTACTCTGTCGTATGGTAAAGGGAGGTCAACCTGTATCATTTAATTTTATACTATACTATGAACTAATCACTGTACCGCCACCTACCATTTATTTCAAGTGAAAAGAATTGTACATCTGTAACCGCCCTGTCATCATGACCTCTTGTTTAGCGTAGAAGGGTCAACCTGTATCTACTACTATCGAGATGGATGTACTATTACTATCGAGATGAAAACTACCCTATATTACAACAAGGAATACATATTTAAACTGTGGTAGGTACATTAAGATTAGTTCAGCAGATTTCGAGTCTATAACGTTCAAGACCCATGCGTACATACATACTAACTAACATACAAACAACATTTTAAGAACGATATTTGTGTGCCTTATTGACCTAAACTAAGGCCTGGGAGTTATTTTTTTTAATCAATGTACAGAACTTGACCTTCTGCAGTTTTATTATATGAATAGATTGCGAATCCAAGTCGGTTGTGTTGTGCGGTTTCTACTCGTAAAGCTGTGCACTCGTTCCGTCAGGTGCACACGGGCGAGAAGCGCTACCAGTGCCAGCACTGCAGCCGGCGCTTCACGCAGAGCAGTGCCGTCAAGCTGCACATACAGACCGTGCACCTCAAGATACCCTACGCGCCCTGGGACAAGAAGAACAGGTATTGAAATTTGTTTCAATATTATTGTAGAAATAATACTCTTATTAAAAATTTAAAATCCAAATCAAATTTGCCGTATGTTTTGCCGCATAAACCATTGAGATTTTGGAGTGATCGACTGCAACTGCAGGAGAGCCACACATTTTTTATACATCAGTTGTAGTCGGAGATACCTAATTTTAACATAAAGATATTTAATGTTGAAGAAACTTAAAATAGGGATAAGTTTCACAGACATTTGTGCAATAACTATGATTATGAGTCGTGTAACATACCCGAAACAATAAGCCATTTACTATTACTTTGGGTTAGTTATACAATGTGTCCCGGCACCGGTGTCGGAGCCTTTATGTGGTGACTAAGAAGCAAAATGGGGATCCACACTGCCAAATTCTCCCTGTAGGTGGCGCATTGTTGATGCGCCCAAAGCTATCTGTCATTCCAGTACAGAAGTTGATTTTTTGAGTATTTTTTTTGTTTTCAATCTACGAAAGCATAATGCCGTTATGTGCTGTGCCAGGTTGTTACAATGGTGTTCATTTATTTCCAACAGACCCAGTTTTAAAAAAGAAGTGGGAAACAGCTATAAGAAGAAAATAAATTAATTTAAGGTAGTTTACTGGAACTATTTACATCATGATAAGCTTCTGGATCGGGAACATTCATTGTATAACTAGACTGTGAAGCTACGAAACCAAAATTCCTCATCATCACGGTTCCGATCGTAGAATTCTAACCTAAAATACAAACACGTACCTACGTGTTTTATTATTTAAGTTATATTTATTAAAAAACTTGTTATGTAGTTAATTTGTAACACAAATACAGCAAAAACAATTTCAACAACCAATTAAATGTAACATTTACAGTAATAAAACTGGATTAACACTCAAATGTTTACCCCGCAATAAGATCTGCTTTTTTACTAGATACTTTTGATCCTCGTTTCCGAAGTTCATTGACGAATACATTATGATGAAATAAAATTAGATAGTCACGAAAAACTGTAACTTAGATACGAAAAAGCCCGACATAAACAATAGGAAAATGTTTGACATAGCCGTGTCTATGCTAGCGCCATCTGCATCAAGCTTTGCGTGTGAATCCCCATTGCTACCACTTTCTTAATAGGATCAACTATGAAATCCCAAATATTTTTTGCACTTCCCCATACTATTTAGTAAATCGACTAGGAACATTTGTATAGAAATGTTTCATTTTTGTTCTTTTTTTGAGGTTTTTGTAATAGAAAAAATTGTTGCAGGGTAACTCATCTATCCCTTTCTAACCCTTTAATACGCATTACATTTAGACCACCTGGCGTGCTGTCTAACTCGACAATAGTTTGCTTTCAGGACAGCAATAGAAGTTTTCAAACTGACTCCTTGAAACAATGATCTCTTTTGAAATAATGATAAAATGTCAGTTCATATGTCATTGTTAGGAATAAAGTGCCAAATAAACTAGCATTTGAACATGCAGAAGTTGACTTCCAGAAGCTGTTACCACTTTGTAAACGGGTGAGGCAAGCTAACTTATGCAGAATCTGTTACAAGTTGATGTTCACAAACATTGCACGCAATGTAAACGAAACACTAGCTCAAGAAATTGCAGGAAGAACTTGCTAATCTAAACTTCGCTTAAGAATCGTAATCGCGATAACTTTGTAGCGGTGTAATCTGCTACATGTTACTATCTTACTTTGACTGCCTCGTTGGTCTAGTGGTCAGCACGCTGGGTACTATCCACGAGGTCCCGGGTTCGAATCCCGGATCGGGCCGAGAGTGTTTGGGTTTTTCTGTCTTTAAATTACTCATACACAGCTCCGGAGTCAGGAAATTGGTGGTGTTAACACCCCCATTCTTCAGAAAGCACGTTAAGCCGTTTGTCCTGTGCCTGATCTCTCTACGGTCATGTCGGACTGCCGTCTCACCGAATTATGAGAGTGAAGGAACAGAGAGTGTATTGCGCACACACTTGTGCACTATAATGTCCCGCGCAGTTGGCTTATCTCTGTTGAGATAGGCCGCCGTAGTCGAAATTCGGCTTGGAGGACATTATTATTACTGTCTTACCCTTTGCAATATTTATTCCGTCGCCAGGAAGCGTCGCAAGGAGCTGGAAGGCACCGCGGGTCCCACGACGGCGGTGGACCCGGCCACCTTCCCGCACCAGCAGAAGCTGCTCGTCGACCCGCAGAGCGAGTTCCTCAACGCGTACATCACTTATAACGATGAGTAGTGATCTTATTATTATCGAGGTTATTGGCTGAATTCTGGGCTGCTACGATGTAATTTTATTGTGTTCCATCGACTCGCTAAGAAGAAGAATTGACTATACAGGGTAACTTTTGTATCAGTATCCAAATTTGAATATAATAATCTCTGACGCAAAAAATAAAACAGATATTTTTATGTTGGTTTCGTCCAGTACAAAAATATCAAGATCAAGCACCCAGAAATCGGGGAAACGGTGGGTTTTGTACACAAGGTATCATAATAATGTTAATTTCGGCATTCACCTCATTTATGCTTAGGTAACCACGCTATTTGATCATTGAATCGGTAAAAAAAGTTTTTTATTAATTAAACTACCTATTATTTAAAAAAATAGCTTCTTTACATAATAACGAATGTATGGAAAAAGTTTGGATACTGAATTTTTACCCTGTAGACACGCGACTATGGGTCGCTTAAAGTTCTGTGCCTACTATACTTTACCATACCCTGTCGTGCTAGGACCATATAAAATGTACAGCCTTGATTTTCGACCTTGGTGTGAAAAGTTAAAGTTCAAAATGTTTAATGTCGTTGTTTCGTACAGCTAACTTAAAAATTGTGTATCGACGCATACAAACAGTACATACAACAGTAAATACAAACTGGGGCCGAATAAAAGAGGACTCATGATATGAGCCGAAAATTAGCTATCGATAAAGGATTAATTATTAATTTACAAATTACGTTATTAATTTTATAATTATAAAAAAATATACTAGGTTTCGAAATCAATGCAAATGAATACTTGAATCACTGCGTAACACCAAGAGAATTACGAGACAATCGAAATTGAGTTTAGAGGCAACTTTTTGTACATTTTAACTGATTATTGTATAGTTTCATCCTTATGATCATTGTGTAGTTTATCCCTAATGCGAGTGTGAGTTATTTAATAAGTTGCGAAATAAATGTAAGTATAATTAAGCAAAAAAACGCATTTTATGTGTATTTACTTTATCTAATCGCACGGGTAATATAGAATATTAGCTTTTTTATATTACCCTCTTGCTTCTACAAGTAAAAGGAGCAAGATTCAATTAATGTTTTTTTTTCTTTGTAGAACAGTTATTGTATTTTAGATTTTTTTATGTGCGGATTTTAAAATGTTTTGTCTGCAATGTTTATGTAGCTATTTTTGTAAAAAAATATTAATGCTTATTTAGAAATGACTAAAACCAGATTATAGTGGTCAGTTTAGTCTAAGCCTGCGATAAGACTAAATAGTTGTAGTTCTCATCTGCAATGCATGTAAATATATAATGTATGCAATAATAAATAATTTGTAATGTAACTTTAATATACAGAATTATTTCAAGACGTTGTTTTATTAATTAGTGATTAGTTTAATTTGAGCATTGCAGGTTAAAGAAAACAAATGAAAGGCACAGTGAAATACTCGTAAGTTTTATTTTGTACATTGTTTTTCGTAAATAACAGCATTCGCCTGCTTTCATATCCCCATACCGGGCAGGGTAAACTCACTTCCAGTATTATTGTCACCGTAAAATGTATAACAATTGACATTTACCTACTTTTAGTAAGTACGTACCACGCCCACTGTCCATATTACCCGCATTAAATAACATGACGAAAATATATCCTTCAATTTCTGACAATATTGCACTGGCTTCCTCTCTTAGACAGTGGACCTAACATCATATTCAACTATTATATCTACGTAAACTCATCATTAACCTAAACGATATCTTTGGAATGGTTTGCACGTTATCTCTAAAACATTAGACCTTTTTTTTAATCTATCTATTTCAACAAAAACACGATAAAAATGACAATATGGAATCTCGGACGCGTACAGTTATCCTTATATAATTTGGTATTCTTGATTGGTTACGATTAAATTAACATTTTTGTAAATCGGAAATTATAAAAACATCAGTTGGCATTCTGTCAGATCATAAAAGGGTTTCACAACCAAAATTATTGAGCATAAAAATATCACAAATCTCAACGCAATATACAAAACTTATAAATAGCTAAAATATTACAATAGTCAATATAAAATATAAATTGTAATGAAAGTATCCTCATGGAATGATATATCGTTAGGAATGCTAAGTACACTAAACAGTACCTATAGTAACATTATAAAATATTAGAACATAAACAGCGAAACAAATAATTTTATATATTTTTTGATAAAACATCGAAAATGGCTATAATTGTTTTAGGCTAACACTTAAAATAGCTTACTAAGTGTTCAGCATGGCTAAAAGTAACAAGTGTTAATAAATAAGGCTCGCTACACACTTACGATTATGATTACATTATAAAACAATGATACCAGTGTCGATAACTGTAAACTCGCTGAATATACTGGCATCATTACTAATTGAAATTGGACATAAGCTCATCAGGATGGTAAAGCGAAATACACTCTCTGGGCTTGGTAACAAGTTTAAATATCGTTTGATTCTGCCAGACTCTTGTTTACCTTGATGTAGTAAGTGTGCGAGCGGCCTGTACGTCACGAAGGGCAGTGTCAGCTTAGTCTACGGCGTGAAGCTCCAATTCCTATCTCTTTAAAGTCCCTTGTTGAAATACAACTGTTTCTCTCTGGGGAATTTATACTTTGAGATGGTCTGTAAAGAGGAAACAAAATGTTAGCTACCAATCCACTTAAGTGCGAACGAATTATTGTAACTCAATAAGAGCGAAGTAACTTTTAATAGTAGACAAAATATATGACCTATTTATAATCGTATTGACCACTGTTGGCCACGGAGTCAGCGAATAGGAGCCTATAGTTGGCTCTTACACTGAAGTAGACTATTGTAATATAGCAATCATCTCGACAGCTGGCTCCTTGACCATAGATAATTGAATCTCGAACTGTTGGCTCCTGGACTAGACATAGCGATTGACTCCTGGGACTATAGCAGTCAACTGGACAGCTGGCTTCTGTACAAACGTTCTACTAGCTACTAGACGGTTGCCTTCAAGCATGACTTGATGGAGCACAAGTCGGCTCAGTAACTAAGATGTTGATCGTTTATCTCTTTACTTTTTCTAATGTCGCGCTTCTAGTGTGCTAGAGTGAGACAGCGTAGCTAAGTTTACCCTGCAGTTTTGGCTTAAGGATATCCAAAAGCTATGGAAGCGTGTTGCTTAAACAGAGCGCAATAGAGCGGCGTGGCAAGTTGATGACTCCATCCTTTTCCCACCGCCGCGTTACTGATGTGCTAGAGAGAGATAGCGTACCTGCAGTTCCGGCTCGAGGCTATCTACCCGGATGGTGGCGCGTTGCTCGAACAGCGCGCAACAGAGCGGCGTGGCAAGATGATCACTCCATCCTTCTCCCACGGTCGCGTTACTAGTGTGCCAGAGAGCGACAAGTATCTATCTACCTGCAGTTCCGGCTCGAGGCTATCCACCGGGATGGCGGCGCGTTGCTCGAACAGCGCGCAACAGAGCGGCGTGGCGAAGGTCACACACAGCCCCACCAGCACCAGCTGGAACGGGATCACGGCCATGGGGTAGTGGCAGAACAGCCCGCGGCGGACTGCGTACGCGGTCAGCATCGGCGTTAGAGCTGTGGGGGTAGAGTAAAAACAAGTAATGGCTGATTATTTAAAAAACAAAATACCCGACTGCAAAATTTTTATAAATTTTTGAAATGTTTTTTTATTATCTTTCATATGATATCCATAACCCATATTTTTATTCTCACCCTGATTTACCAAACCCTTTCTTTTATTTACGGACACCATTTCCAAAATTTGTGTAAGTCTATGATGAGCTCAATTCCAATGCGCCCTGTTTAAGATTTACTTTAGGTTTAGTCTCTCACTTTCTTAGTGTGAAACAAACGGAAGGAGACTACAATAATTTAGGAACGTCAAATTAATAGTATGAAATTATCAGCAGCGCGTCTGAACCGCTAAATTAACCTAAATGTGATAACGCGCTCTAAACGTGGAATTAGTGTGTTGCGTGGAAAATATGTCGCATTCGCCAACAGAATGTCATAAAAAGTGTAAATAAAAAAATAGGGCTCCAGTTTAGGTACACTAATATTATAAAGAGGAAAGATTTGTTTGTTTGTTTGTATTGAATAGGCTCCGAAACTACTGAACCGATTCAAATGTAATTTGGTACAGAGATAGTTTGAGACACTGGGAAGGACATAGGCTACTGTCGCGATATAAAATCATCAGGGGGGTGAAATGGGGGATCAAAGTTTTTATGGAAAATCCGACTTTCGGCGCGGGCGAAGTCGCGGCGAACCGTTTGTTACTTTATACAGGGTGTCCCAGAAAGTATGGTAAAGCAGATGTCCAGAGATCTCCGGAGTGCCCGAATCACCCGCATGTATGTTCCGCGATTTTTCGTAGTTTTCGAGTTATGATTTTTTTTCTAATTTTTGAGAATGTAAGACCTGAACTAAAAATTTATTTTATAAAAAAGTAAAAGATTTTTTGAGATTTCTTTTTTGCAGCTAAATCTTCTTGAGTTGTACTTTTATGCCTCAAATAAGCAGATTCGTAACTTTGACGAAAATAACGAAAATGTTGGTCCGATGTGTGAAATTCACGTTACGTGAATTATGGCCTAAAATTTCAGCTTTAAATTAAAAATCGATAAAGGTGACTTTATGGTTTTAAAATACATTCCAAAAAATTCTCAGACTCTCAGCTTTAATAATCATTCAGAAAATTGTATCCCTTTAACCTGATTTTTTATTTTTGACATGCGCTTGTTTTCTGGATCGTATTGATAAATCCAGGACTCATCACCTGTAACGATGTCGTAAACACGCCGATACGAACCTGCTTCAAACTTGTTCAGCATATCACAGCACCATTCCACCCGGGCCTGCTTCTGAGCGTCGGTGAGGTAGTGCGGCACCCAACGTGATACTATCCTCCTTACGCGAAGATGCCCGTGTAGAATCTCGTGAACGCTTCCCGATCCAATTTTCAATATGTGCTGAATCTCCTGATATGTAATTCGCCTATTATATTGGATTATTTTTTTCACTGCTAGCACGTTTTCTTCCGTAATAGTAATAGCCGTCAAAGGGCGACCGCTTCGTTCTTCATCCCCCAAGGTTGGTCGACCGCACTAGAATTCGTTATACCAACGATACACGGTGGCTTTCATCCATAAATGACATTTGAAGTCTATCTAACGATTCTTCCAATTTCAGGCGACACTTGAAATCGTAAGAAATCATGGCTTTTAAATGTTCCCGGCGCAGATTCATTTTTCAGTCAGACACGATACTTTGAATTGGCTCGCAAAAAATGTGGAGGGAAATTTTTAAAATGGAATACACCTATTTTTACTTATAAATTATCATATTTTCTAAAATGATTCTAACCGGCCAGTCTTCCATATATGTATAAAAACTTTTTTTCGCAATAATTTATGAGTGGCCTGGTACTTAGGGGTGATTCGGGTACCCCAAGAGGTACTCTATCTCTGGACTTCCGCTTTACCATACTTCTTGGGACACCCTGTATTTCAAGTGAGGCTTGTGGGAGGGTGAGCAAACAAAGAACATTAGTGGTGGGCATAAAGATATTTTATTACCCCCATAGTTCTAGGTCAAGACGGTTTCATAAGAAACTATGGTGAGTGATATTTGAGATGAAATATATTTTTCGTAGTCAAAACGTGGCTTAACCAGGCCTGTGTAATTCCCCGCGTAGCAAAAACGTACCTACGCGCGGCGACCGTAAGGGGCTAAACAAGTTGGGTGTCGCGACCCCGCAGCGACACGCTCGCGCGTTTTATGCGATGGCGTAAGTAGCTTCTTGTGGCAGTCAGCCCTATCGCGTTGCGTGACAGTACTTCACTGAATAGGTTTAGTGTATTATGAATCATATTCCAGAGTTATAAGAATGAAATTATCTTGAAATGTATTTCTGTAGGTGTCTACACGAAAATCTGCTTGAGTCTGAGGCGAACTGAATTGCACCATATCGTTGACAACATTGAGTAGATATTTCTTTGAATTTCATTGCAAAGTCATACTTCTGTACGGAGTACTAGTACTTATTCTGTGGCTTAACTAACTAATGTACGTATGACACTCACTCATGCCGGGCACCGCCATGATGACGCGCGAGATGCAAACGAGCGATATTCCCCTCACGGCGGCTGTCTTCGAATCGCCCACCCGCTGCCCGTCCTTGGTAAACACCGGTGTGCCGTTTAGCAGCTCGCTGGAGGGAAAGAGATGGCAAATTATTATTTTAGTAAACATATAAAATAAAAACTGACCTACCTAACTGACTGACTGGCATATAAATCAACGCATAGCTCAAACTAATAGAAAGAATAACTCTTAATTTGACACCATAATAGTAACAACAATACAATTTACATAGAAAGAAGATGTACAAATTAGTCGGTCTTAAGGTCTCTGCCCACTACACCGTACCTTACCCTGGCCGTGCTAGGACCATATAAAAATACACATTAGATTTTCAACCCTAAACAAAGGAGGTAAAGTTCAAAATATTCAAGTGCGGTGTTTGTTTTCGCAGTGCCAGAACGGTGCATCGACGAACACCGAGCTTAAACATTTTGAACTTTAACTTTTCACGCTAAGGTCGAAAATCAAATGTGTACTTTTTATACGGTTCTGGCACGGTCATGGTATGGTACGGTGTAGTGGGCAGAGACCTTTATCGCTAAGAGCGATCTCTACCAGACAGCCTTTAGGCCTCTGCCTCGAATTCAGCGGGCAGCGGGGCGGCGGCGGCGCGGCAGCGGCAGGATCATATGCGTAAAATCAAATGGACCGGTTCTCGAAAACAGCGCAGCCGCCGCCCCGCTGCCCGCAAAATTCGAGGCTGAGGCCTTAGGTTCACAGGAAGGGGTGATTGGTGCAAAAGATAAAAAAAAATAGTAATAGAAACTTGAACTTTTACATTATGCTTCCTTAGTGTAGGTAATGCTTTTTTAAAGATATCGCTGCCTAACGGTGAAGGAAAACTTCGTGAGGAAACCTGCACACTAATTGACTAGTGTGTGAAATGGCAATGGCCACTCCATTTAACATTGCCAAGAAAGTCGTTGCGTGTGTTTCATTCCACATAATTTATCTACTTACTCTAAGTTCGAACTATCGATTGTCAATTTAGTAATTCGAAAAAAGTATCATGATAATGTATATTACCTACAAAGCACGTGTCTGACTGTACTGGACTCGCGGGAGTGCTAGCAACGACACACAGGACAGGCAGCGAACGAGTGATTAATCGACGCGACGAATGACGATTATTGCTTGCCACATAATCGAAGGACAATCGAATGACTGCGGTTGCTTATCGAATACATTCGATAACAGAGACCATTCGAATAATTTAGTAATAATCGCCCATCGCCACTAGTGAGAGTAGTCGCGCACGAACTTTTCGGACTATAGGTATATAAAGATAGGTATGCTTACTTGCTCCTCATCATGGGGATGTTGATGAAGTTGGCGCCGCACACCGCAGCGAAGGGCACGAACCGAGCGTACATTGGGTTCTTCATTTTCTGTAATATCGGATAAAAATAAATTATCACTCAAATTCCTGGAACTTTGGGAACCTCCTTTTGGGCAAACTAGGTACACTTACGAATAAGTAGGACCTAGGTAAATAAATTAAGTATCCACCAAGACTAAATAACATAAGTAGGTACCGCCGACCTACGTAAATATTGGCTGAGAAAGTGACTTCCCGTAAGTCATAAATTTTGATTACCTCGAGCACGAAAAGCTTGCGAAAAAGTATTTGTATAGGTAGTTAACGTAAGCAACTTGTATGAGAATCTGACAGCGCCTCTATTGGACGTAAAAAGAACTAAATTCGGTAGCACGAATGCCTTAGGTACGTGTAGTAACGTAATCGTGCGGTAAAGGTATCGTATGACGTTTACATTTTGCGAGCACGAACCTTTTTTTGACGTATAGATTCTATCTGGCTATCGTGAACTTATATTTATAACTATACTTTATTGTTTTCTCTAAGATTTCACTCTAATATCTTAATGTATTTCAATAATTTGAATTAAAGAAACCGCTTTAACGCGTTTTTGAACGTATCATTCATTCACTACGCTGAGTTAGTTCATTCGCAGGAACAGCCATATTTACGTTAGTATCCGTCACTTGCGTTATCGTATCGAGCTTACTACACTACCACAAGAATGCTTTATGCTGCCTACTATAGTTCGTGCCATTTAAACTTGCACAAAAGGTCATTGACACCCCTGTACCACTGCTCGCCGATACGGGATCGCGGCGAACCAAAACACAAGGCGTAGCGATACAAGTCTGTGAAAACAAACGTTTATTGGTACGAGACGACCTTGACCCGAAAAATTGACATGTATTACAAACATTTGGCTACTGCATTACAAAACAAGCAATATGCTGAGGGACAGCCGACATTTTATGTAACTGGACATGAATAATGAAATAAAAATAGTTGCATCATTCATTATTAATTAAAAAAAATGTATTATTCTATATCCAGCGTTATTATCGCGGGAGCAGTTGGTAGGTATTATTAAAAAAATCAATTTTTTAGCAGATATCTTTAACCGATTGAGCTGAAAGTTTGCATATGTTATGGACCAAGTGATAAATTAGGCATTATGCATAATGCCCGGTCATTATGAAAAATGCTTAATATAAGAGTGCGATTTGATAATAATTATTCAAATAATCAAATTGATCGGGCCTTATACATATTGTACATCAGCTTTTGGGCAGAGTAATACAGGCATATTTAATTACTATTTTAACATTACATGGGGGTGATTCGGGTACCCCAAGAGGTACTCTATCTCTGGACTTTCGCTTTACCATACTTTTTGGGACACCCTGTTTACAATATGTAGCAAGTAACAGGTTTATTTCTTAGAAAAACTGCCGCTACGCTAGCATTTTGAGGAACTCAACTTTTGCCTTTCGACAACTATATTTAGCAGACTTGCAACCACTTTTAAAACCACATCTACTATACCACATTACCTGCTTGCTTCCCCGTACCGCGTCAAATTTAGCTTTATTATCAAATTGCCCAATTGTCACGTAGCAATATAATAATGACCGTGCAATGTGATAAATAATGAAGTTTAGATAGTTGTTAATCACTTAGCTCGATAGAGCTAGACATTATTCATAATGCCCGCACATTATTAATAATGCCCGTATTAATCACCTGGTCTATAACACATACACGTTTAGTTTGGATGACAATGCATGGTAAGATGTGTGACGTCATTCTTAATTCAACATGGCAGAGCATCCAAGATGGCGGGCTCGTTATTTTCAATGCTTTTCTACAATATGGGAATGAATATGAAATGAAAGGGCTTGCTGAGAGTAACTTAAAAAATAAAGTGACGTTACTAAAAAACAATATGGTCGACTTCTAAATGTACTCCTACAATATTGGTATCAAATGAAAGGGCTTGCTAAGAGTACCTTACTCGATAAATAAGGTGACGTAATTCCAAATCCAATATGGTAGACTTCTAAAGATGGCGAACTAAGTATTTTTTTTGCTTTTGTACAATGTGGGTATCAATTGAAAAGGCTTGCTGAGAATAACTCAATAAATAGGGTGACGTCATTCCAAATCCAATATGGCGGACTCCTAAAGATGGCGGACTAAGTTTTTTTATCTTTCCTGCAATATGGGAAGCAAACGAAAGGACTTGCAGAGAATAAGCATGCGAGTTTAACTCCGTTGCTCCGATCCGCTTAGAAATTTGGTGTATTGGGTTTTCATTGCGTGAAAAAAAAGGCGTGTTAAAACCCATGCGGTGAAAACGGTGAAGGAAAACACCGTGAGGAAAAACCTGCACACTAGTGGCTAGTGTGTGAGATGGAGAAGGCATTGGCAAACCACTCCAATAAATATTGCCAAGAAAGTCGTGTGTCGTGTGTTCAGTCATGAGGTATACGACTGTGAAGAAAAGGGGTTTTCTTGGAGTCCTCGATTATAATTATTGAGGTTGAATGTTTTGAGTTTGAAGCATCGATAGGTAAACTTTAACGAGGTACATTTTGGTGAGATATGCGTCAACAGCATTGGTTTGCCTGTCTAGGAGAAGGATAACTTCAAATCAAACTGGAATTGTGTTTACCCTGCGTAAGGCTTAGCTTGAAGTTACAATAATTAGCTTGAAGCTAACTTATGCCTTACGCGGTGCATTCCTCCTATTCTTCAACACCCAAGACAAGGTGCTGTACCCAGTCGGGTTATAAGTTATGTCACAAATACTTATTGCAGCTCAATTTTAAAGCAGATATCTTAAACCGATGAGCTGAAATTTTGTATACATATTTAGCTTGGATGACAATGCATAGTTGGCTGTGTAAGTCGTCTAAGACGTCTTTGATGAGCTGACGACCATTTTAAAAAACTCACCCTCTCGCCGAGATACCATCATGCGAAAAAGTATTTCAACGGAGCAACGACTCGCTTATCGCAATTTCTTCTGTTAGGCTCATTTTGTGCACGTCCTAGCTCCTGGACTAACTGCATTCGACGGTCAAATGACAGACGCGGCTAGCTGTCAACATCAGCCGGCGGCAGCCGCTAATGCGTCGACAGCACGTCGACTAACGTCGGCTGCAGTTACATACGTCGACAGCAAACTGCTGTTCGTGTGTAAAAGCTCTAGCAATCACTTTATACTTAAAAACATCGTTTAAACTTGTGTTCAAATGGAATTACCTACGATGATAGCAAAACATATTGTAAATGTAAATTATACCAACTAACCTGCTTGCGGTTCGAGGATTCTTTTACGCCTCTTTTTATTCTTCTCAGGTTCCATCTTCACTTATAATAAGTAAAGAATGGAGAAAACAGCAACAAAATAAAACAAACACAATAGTTACAAAGAACAATAACAGAAACTTATCAAAAATAACGATTAATAGTAACAAGTGAACACTTCCGAAATTCGTAAATTAAAAAAATCGAATTATGCCGCACCGAGTGAGCCATTACAAAATAGCGTACAGGTATAGCACCCCTGACCTTTCAAACCACTAACGGTTAAGTGCAATAAGTCATAATTTATCATTTTCGGAGTCAAAATTATATAATGATAAATATCTATGAATGGTCAACTACTTTTAATTCTTTATGGAAAAAATGTAATTTCTAATTATTGTGTTTATATTTGTGGTAAAAGTAATGTCAATTAACCGAGTTTTTAAATTAAAACCAAGTAACTGCTTCAAGACTTTCAATACGTAAATTTAAAGAAAATTTATTTTAATAACTAAATCTGTGTTTTATTTACAAAATTGCGAAATTATTACTTAAATTTTGATGTTTTAGAGTTGTCTCGTTCTCGGACGGGCCGTGGTATTATGAAATCAGCGATAGGTCGGGATTATCGCTATTTTATACGATGAGCGACACGTGTCGTAAAGTTTGGGCATTTTTTGGTAGAGGTGGGGTCAATAACCTTTTGTGCAAGTTTAAATGGCATTTTTAAATGGACTATAACGTTTTACTACGTAATCGTATAGTAGACTCGATACGGTTACGTTACAAATACTTTAAAGCTTTGTGCTTGCCGTACTGACTTCACAACACCAGTCAGTATGCTTCATATTTTCTAAATTTGAGAATAAGCCCCTAAGGGCCAATATTATACTAATTTTTAAATTTTTGACGTTCATAAGTGGCATTTTCTGTCCTAAATTGAATAAATTATTTTTGACTTTGACTTGACTTTGAATAAACTATTTAAACCCATATAACTCGGCAACGGGAACCACCACACTAAATAGAAACATTTGCCATTTGTATCCTCCTGCCTGCTCCAGTCGAACCCAAAACTTGGGACGGGAATTCGAAATCCCAGATCATGAAGACTTCCCTGCCTAAGTATCTATTTGTTTTAAGTAGGTCCAGTGACTAGTGTATATCATCATAATTTCTTTAGGAGTACTTCTGCCAAGACAATATTACTTACATCTACTTATCAGCTCACCTTAGCAAGGCGATAATGATTCATTTAGATATGCGTAAATACTAAATAGGTATTAACTATAACATTCCCGCCTAAGTATTCGTGAAATGTGACGCGAAGGCTCATCAAACAAGCACTTGTTGATAAGGCTAATCAGGGTTTATCTCTTCATCGTGCATTTTATAATATCACGATTACAAATCTGTGTAAATTATGTAAGTAAGCGTAAATTTACATTACTAATATTGTCTTATCCTGACTTTTAAATTATCTACCATAGTTTAATAGATCTTTACAATTCTTTATGCGCAAAAAATAAGTTATGTCCTTGTGCATATTATATTATCTTGTTATGAAAATGAGTAATTGTTTTTTTAAAATATTTCGACGTTTCTTTCAAGACTCGTTTCGTAATAACCACGAAACGCCAAGGAAGTACATCATAATACAAGTATTGTTTAAAAAACATCGTTTTAAAACAACGTCGCGTCGTTCTTAGTTTATCAACATGTCAAACTAACCACTTGCTTACAATTGTTTGATGAATATTAATTGCACGTCAATCACGGATCAGAATTGAAAATGTTATGGAGTGCAATTCGCAGGTGAATATTGCCATGAACACCAGTGAAAATACTGGCTTTATCTGGTTAGTAGCGTAGGTAATCCGTCTTATCTATTTATACATACTCATCATCATCATATCAGCCTATTATTGTATGACGACCGTCTTGGTGTAGGTAGTGGTTCGCGCCACGGACTTCTAAACCAGGCGGTTGCGGGTTCGAATCCCGCAAGGGGCAAATGTTTGTGTGATGAGCACGAGCATTTGTACCTAAGTTATGAATGTTTATAAATGTATTGAAGTATGTCTATCCGTTATCCTAGTCACCATAGCACAAGCTCACGCTTAGTTTGGGGCTAGGTAACTGGCGTGTTTGTTGAAACAATTTATTCTTTATTTATTATTGCAATCCAAGATTAGGCCTCTCCAAGATTGCGCCAACTTTCACAACAACTACTACTTTATATTATAAAAGTATAAATCCGAACCGAAAGCAGGTAGATAAGTAGACTATTTTAATATAATTTTGGTACTAAGATAGATAGATAAACTTCGAAGAGGGACAGCCAATATGGATTACTTAATTACATTTTGTAGCAAAAATAAAACTTGTATAGAGTATAAGAATGGGATTCGCGAATGAAGTCGCTGCTTGCAACAGCTAAGTATAATAATAAGTAAGTACTTAGTATCGTGGAATTAATGCAAAGAAAAAGCATTTACTCGTAGCAATATAGGTATTTTAGTCAGTTTACTTAAGCAACAAGGTCTCTCTAATATCTTTTATCCACACTGGATCACGTATGCTAATGTAAACTAGCGGGTAAGTAAGCAAATAGATCGACACACCTCCATGACGTAGGAGATAGTAGGTACTTACCGTCGTAGAATGTTATATCAGTATGGAAAACAACTAATAAGTATGATATTAGTTACAAGATAAAAATATTATTCAAGAGCATTTTTGGGTGTCTTTTGGTAAATAAATAGGTAGGTAGGTATTTTTCAAACTACATACTTATCGTTCCTTTTAATTTTGTTACTATCGCTTTACACAATTTCTTTGCCATTTAGACTGAAAGGGACTAATTCTGGCATCTGCTGAATGCTAATCAATCTGGGGCCACGGCAGTGCCCCCACCAAGTCGAGCAAAAAAGCGTCACGGCCGTACCATCCTTTTCTCGAAGCAATTCAGACCATTTTCGACCCCCTGTAACTTCGTTTTGGATAAAACTAGAAGACTGAAATTTTCAGTAACCATGCAGGCATTGTAAAGACACGGTATATTTCAAATTTCATTCAATTTGAACCAGTATTTTAAGAATTATAACGGGTCAAATTTCTTAATTTTGTCACTCACTGACTCACCGATCATCAAAATTCTAAGGCACTTCTAGCAGACCTAGAAGCTTCAAATTTGGAGTATAAGTAGTGTTTGGTGTATGAATCAAGGAAAAACTAAAAAATCTAGAAAAGACCGCAAAGAAAATTAAGCCCATACAGCCAAGTCTTCAGTTAATTAAATTTTTCAATATTGGCTTTATTCGTAACGATGTTTTACGGCATGTGTTTTATATAATAAAACATTAAAGAATTTTAATATTGATATGCGTCACTATAAGAGGCTGTTAATTATTACGTAACAACTTAATGCTTCGAGTACGGAGATTCCAGACAATTGATTTTCAATTGTTATGGACCACGATCGTGGTCTTAGAGACTGGACGTATTAAGACCGAAAGTCGCTAAGGTAAAGACTGAATAAATTAATAACCGACTTGGTATTACATGGATCTCACAACTTTTTACCGCAGAACAACTGAGTTGCGAGACTTGGTTTTTTTGACAAGTATTGTTTTTGATGGGTATACTTTATTATGTGAACTTTTATGATGTTACCATCGATTTATTATAAAATTTATTCTTTGTAAATCAATGGATGTTACGAATGACATAACACTGCGCATCTTGCAGTTGCAAAGTAGGTACTACGGACCTTTTTTGTAACGGAAAAAATGTGTAGTCAGTCAGAGTCTGATCTGCGCGCCATAGTATACAAGGCTTCACATCAACCTACCCTGTTCTGTCAACAACCATATTTTAACCTAATGGTAATAACATAGAGTTCCATATCATTTGAGATATGTTCCATATCATTTGAGATGCGCGGCCTACTGTACAAACATACTTTTCCTCTAAGACCAAATGTAAAATTGATAGTAATTAAAAAACATGTCCACGTCTCCTTCCTACTCACGTCCTTGGAGTTTGGATCTCAGTATGTTTTGCTAATTGTTTGTGCAAATATTTACCTTGACTTTGGCATTCAGATAGAGCGCTGTGCCCAAGGCGCCACCACACGCCGCGCAGTAAGACGACAGCAGCTGCCTAAAAAGAAACAAAGTTATTCTACGAGTAAGTACGAGTCGCTGTAGTCCGTCAAGTTCATGCGCGACCCTCTATGATGTTCGGAGAGCGGAAAAGTGCCAATCGCACGCGACTGTCACAGGAAAACCCCTTTTCCGAAACACTACCGTCCCGTCCCTGTTGACGTCAAGCATGGGTCGCCCCTGCACCTCTGGCGACCGCAGGAATATCGCCCATAAACTAGTCGGACTATACTTATAAGACCTACAAGTAAATTAGGACTCTCGAAGGTTAAATAGAGAAAGAGATTGAACATCATTGGGGATCCAAAACAAAAAGGCTGCGTTTCCACCAAGAATTGCGCGAGAATGTGTATCGAGGGATGTTTGTTAAAAAGCAATAAAATCGCTTTATTTCCCAGCCTTGGTCCGATTAGCTCAGCGCTGATCGAAGCTTGTAAATGAAACAAACAGATCCCCGGAAATACCTAGTGGAAACGCACACTAAAAAGTGTAAGTATTCACGCACACTAAAACTTACGAGGTGGTAAGGGGCGTGTCTCCAGATCGGTTGGTGTAGTTGACCACGGCGTTGAACGTCTGATTCACCCACTGCCAGAAAACTGTAGCTGCCGTTGTTTTGTAGAATGTTATCATGCCTGGGAACACATTCACGACATTTAACATCCAAATAATATGACAGAGTAAGTACACACTATGGTTAAAGATTAAGTCACAAACAATATTTTGAACGTAAAATGAAATTATTTAGCAAACTTGGACCTTTGACACCACAATTAAAGTAATTGGAAAGTAGTTGGTTCCTAGTAAAAGGATTTCCTACTTCTTCATTTTAGAGCTCCACAGTCAGCAAAGAACCCATAGTATCGTCATATCCGTCTGCCACGTAGGCTTTTAGTTGCTGAGTAACACCTCTTAACACTTTCGCAGACAATAACCCAGACACAATAGATTTTTTATTGTTTTTACGCCTTAGGCTGTTTTGTCACTGATAGTGTTAAAAAAATTAGTAGGAGAAGAGGAAATTGCGTAGTTGCTCCAGCATAATTTTTACAGAATGTGAGACGGATGTGAACCCTAAGATACACTTGGTCGTGGTCCGATACGCACAAAGCCAGTTTTTGGGATGAGGGAAAGATCAAAAAGAGGTTTGGAAAGAATGCGTCTTCTGGTGTCGGAGGCCAAGATCCACTTTGGGTCGCCAGGGCAGGAAAAGACCTAAAGAGACTCACATCCAGTAATAATAGTGTTCATGGGAGCTTGAGCTGCCATGCGGCCTATGGCTATCATCTTCTCCCCGGTGTCCGGGTGGAACGCGCTGTCGTATAGGTACTTGGTCCTCCACAGCTTCTCTTCATCATATCCAGGCGGCATGCGGCGGGTTTTCCTGAAAGATCAACATCGCTTGACACAATCCATCAAAAGGGCCCAATATGTAAAGCTCAATTTTACTTGTGAATGCAACTCATAAACGCATTTGAATTTAAAAGGTCAGAGTTTTTTGGTGACCCTATTTATAATAATATTTACCAACCGAATTTTCGGCAATGGCGGATCCCATCAAAATTAAACCAGGTAATTATGCAGGAGATATTACTTATTATAGCAGAGTCATTATACGCATTCAATGTATGGGAACCAATATTTTTCGGATCAAAGGATGAGCCTTGGCATACTTGTTCCTAAGGTGGACTAGTGTAAAAAACGCCCGGGAGTCAGCGGCTCACACCCCGCTGGGGGGCTGGGGGAGGGGGTGAAGTACCCTTACTCCGCACGCACTGTGACTCGTCATAAGTGCTAATTTATACCTACTAGGGCAAGTTTGATATCTTTTTCAACTAAATTAAAGATGGCCGATTGATTATTAAAATAAAAACCGAACATTTTCATACAAAAAAATGGAATTACGACCAAAAATTAAAAAAAAAAATTTCATTTTTTTTTGGTAATGGCCATAAACTTTAAACGTGTACCAATATCTGCTTTCAAAAAATATTGGTAAATAGCCGCATTTATACAGATTCCAAAAATATAAGCTTTGTGGAAAATATTAATAATGAAAATGTTTAAAAAAATATTAAACTCCACGCGGTAGACACGAAAATTCTTAGAAAAATACAGCAAGAAATAACTTTTATATGTTGCTTAGGACCTGTAACTACTAACTACTGAGAAAAGAGTATGGTGTTTATAGAATAGGACACAATTTTAATGCTATTTTGATAATAAGATATTGTATGAACCCTGTGTATAGGTTTACCGTCGTATTTAAAAACTTATTGCTCAACTACATTTAGTGACAATATCGGGTGACTTGAAGGTATTTAATTAATCGAGCTACATAGATATGTGCTTAAAACACCTACATATATTTATATACTGTCTCTTATGTACATTTGCCCTCGCAATCGCTCAACTTCGTGCACTAATGTTGCCGCTGCAAGCACCTGCATCTGTGGCCGCCACACTTCATTTTCCAACTGCACCTGAGAATTTCAATAGATACATACAATACATGCTTCGGCTGCAACTTGCAAGTCTGTACATGTAGGTTTCCAGCTGTCACCGACTTTGGTCCATCAGTCCCAATTAGGTGGATCTTTTTATAAATAAATGCTTTCATGCATCGTTCATCGTAGAAAATGAACAAGACCTAAAGAAAAAAGTATTTATGAATACACAATTGAGTGATTGGTAAATTACGTGATAACATAGTGTTAATACTCAATATCTACCTGTCATATAAAATGACCACAATCTTTTCGATAATGGAACATGCATCGCTGTTCCTGTTCACATAAGCTGTCATAACATCTTTTGTGGCATTGGGGAGAGCATTCAGTGTCCACCGCAATTTTTTACCTTTACAATTGAAGCTGTAAACAGTATCTCACAGTCACACATGCCCATAATGGCATGGAACAGAGAAATAACTTTTTCGCTTTAAGGACCACTTTAAAAAGCAAAAAAATCCATATTGCCTACCGAGACGTGTTAATTAAGAGGAAAAGTAAATATCCAGGTAATCGTAATAATTTTCACCAAGATTATTTGCTATCCCATGACATGGTGGTGTTCTACAGTACCTATGTGTACCCATCAGTACCCATAGCTCCTTTCGGCACTCGTTGCACAACAGCGACAGCTAGCACCACGACTTCGGTCGTCGGCGTCTACGGTTTGAAAGCTGATTCGTGTACATCCGTGGCTGTTACTGCATTAAACATGTACTATCATTATTGTTTCCACCACTTCGTAGTAACATGGAGCTCATCTTTGCGTATTCGGAGTGCGGTTTGATAGTAGGTATATGGATTAGTCTGTGTCATACACGTCCTTATTTAGACTATTGTATGAATAGCAAAAAGTAGAGAGCAAATGAAATTTCTTCGTTCGAAGTCAGTACCTGGGTTAGATGAGCTATCATCCAAACATCAAACGAATCACACTTTATGGGAAGGAAATTCGGATTTGAACAGGATCCTTGAAATGGACTGTGATCGAACAAGTCCAAAATTTTACTTCCAAAGACTATACAAAGTCCACCTAGGAACCACCTGTTACCAGTCTTCCCACAAGGGAAGACTGGAAACTACGCCCACCTAAGCCGAAACCGGATAGCATAATCTGCTATAGGGGTGGATCCAAAATGGATAGCGGTACAGGTGCGGGAGTTTACCTGAAAGATTTTCAAGTAAGTCAATGCATGGGTGTATGGCAACAGTTTTGCAAGCGGAAACCTATGCTATACTCTCATGTGCATTGAGGAATCTAGATCAAGGTGTGAAAAACCACACTATCTATATTCTCAGTGACAGGGCGTTAAAAGCACTGTCAACGGCAAAAGTAAACTCAAAATTAGTCATAAATGCCATTGAAGTACTTAACAGACTCGGTAAACATGATAAACTATGATTAATATGGATACCGGGTCACACAGGTTACGAGGGTAACGAGAAAGCAGATGAATTAGCAAACGGGGCTCATCGGCTAGTCTAATTGGCCCTGAGCTTTTTATAGGATTGTCAAATGGAACAATTAACACGGCATTCAAGCACCACACAAAGACCAAACATACCCAGGAATGGTCCAGGATAAATGCCCTGGATACCTCTAAAGCCTTTCTTGATCTGAATGCTACAAAAGGGTTTAAATACCTAATGCTAAACAGCCGCTAACACTCGAGACCTCTGCTGGGGGCATTAACTGGGCACTACGCTACAAATAAAATGCTCCTCAGAATGGGACTAACTCAGGACGGCAGCTACAGAGCCTGTAGGAAAGAGCCAGAAGACATGAAGCACTTGTGTAAATCCGATGCACTGGCAAGAACCCGAATGGGTCTTCTTGGATCGGCTTACCCAGACTCGGAAGACTATAGGCTCTTCAGACCTAAAGACATAGTAAAATTTATACAGGAAGTTTTTAAGGAACACTGAAGAGTAAAGGTATGGGGAGTCACAAAAGATCCTTGTTGGTCGAGGTGCTCCGTGGGTCGATGCCCATGGTCCGTATAAAGAAAAGATGAGATAGATGAGCTATAGGTGCGTACACGTAGATACTGGAAAACACCACCAATATCAACCTTTATACGTGGTAGCAAATACTTTTGAATGAACACGTCCAGTAGTCAACATATATATTTTCTTTTTTACAGAACAACAAAAAGTAAGTTCTTCCGCTGTTCCATGCCTTAATGGGGCAAATGTGATACTGTTTCCATCTTCAATTGTAAAGGTAAAAAAGTGCGATGGACACTAAGTGCTTTCCTCAATGCCACAGAACGTGTTACGACAGCTTATATGAGCAGGAACAGCGATGCATTTCTATATTCGAAATTATTGTGGTCGTTTTATATGACAGGTAGATATTGAGTATTAACACTATGAAATCACGTAATTATCTAATCACTCAATAGTGTAATCATATCAGCCTATTGCAGTCCACTGCTGGACATAGGCCTCTGCAAAACTGCGCCAACTTTCACGGTCCTCCGCTTCTCGCATCCAGCCACCACCGGCCACCTTCCTCATGTCATCGGTCCACCTAGCAGGGGGGCGTCAACGTTTTGACGTGGTCTCCATTCGAGAACCTTCCTACTCCAACGCTCGTTGGTTTGCGACAGACATGACCAGCCCAATATTACTTCAGCTTACTGCACTTCTGAACGATATCTATGACTTTCGTTTTTTGGCGGATGATCTCGTTCCCGATTATATCCCTTAGCGAGATTCCCAGCATAGACCGTTCCATAGTTCGCTGAGCGACATGGTGGGAAGCACTGGTTATACACCTTGCTCTTCAGGCATTGCGGTAGTGGTGACGAGAAGATGTGACGCAACTTTCCAAATCCTGCCCAACCTAGCTGCACCTTTCTGGCGATTTCGCGCTCGAAGTTGTCTCTACCCAGTTGCAACACTTGCTCGAGGAAAACGTATTCCTGGACAAGTTCGAGCGTCTCGCCGCTGACTGCTATCTGTTCCGGTAATAGTGTATTCGTAAAAACTTTTCTTTAGGTCTTGTTCATTTTCTACGATGAACGATGCATGAAAGCATTTATTTATAAAAAAGATCCACCTAATTGGGACTGATGGACCAAAGTCGGTGACAGCTGGAAACCTACATGTACAGACTTGCCAGTGGCAGCCGAAGCATGTATTGTATGTACGTATTGAAATTCTCAGGTGCAGTTGCAATATGAAGTGTGGCGGCCACAGATGCAGGTGCTTGCAGCGGCAACATCAGTGCACGGAGTTGAGCGATTCCGAGGGCAAATGTACATAAGAGACAGTATATAGATATATGTAGGTGTTTTAAGCACATATCTATGTAGATCGATTAATTAAAGACCTTCAAGTCACCCGTCATTGTCACTAAATCTAGTTAAGCAATAAGTTTTTAAAGTCGACGGTAAACCTATACACAGGGTTCATACAATATCTTTTTATCAAAATAGCATTAAAATTGAGTCGTATTCTATAAGCACCGTACTCTTTTCTCACTAGTTAGTAGTAACAGGTCCTTAGCAACATATAAAAGTTATTTTTTGCTGTCCTGTATTTTTCTAAGAATTTTCGTGTCTGCCGCGTGGAGTTAGATATTTTTTTAAACATTTTTATTATTAATATTTTCCACAAAGCTTATATTTTTGGAATCTGTATAAATGCGGCTATTTACCAATATTTTTTGAAAGCAGATATTGGTACACGTTTAAAGTTTATGGCCATTACCAAAAAAAAATGAAAAATTATTTTTTTTAATTTTTGGTCGTAATTCCATTTTTTGTATGAAAATGTTCGGTTTTTATTTCAAAAATCAATCGGCCATCTTTAATTTAGCTGAAAACGATACCAAACTTGCCCTAGTAGGTATAAATTAGCACTTATAACGATTCACAGTGCGTGCGGAGTAAGGGAACTTCACCCCCTCCCCCAGCCCCCCAGCGGGGTGTGAGCCGCTGACTCCCGGGCGTTTTCCGCACTAGTCTATCTAAGGAACAAGTATGCCAAGGCTCATTCTTTGATCCGAAAAATATTGGTGTTGGCGTATAACAACCCAACTATTAGTGCATTATATGCGGTGTGTACCCAAAACACAGGGCAATTCACACGCAAAGTTTGATAAAACGGCAATTCGACATTGCTTTGCATTGCATGCCATTGCAGATGCATCCTTTTATAGAGTACTAAAAAAGGTGTGCACTAAACAATAATTTCAGGAAATTTGTATGAAACTTCGTCAGTTTTGAAGCTAAATCGATAAAACCAATATTAAGCTATTTGGTTAGAAAAATAAGAATGACGTATTTCAGAATTTTCGAAAATCCAACCACTAAGGGGGTGAAAAGGGGGGTGGAAGTTTGTTTGGCAAATTCGACATTTGCGCGGAAGTCTATCCCCTAGGTAGTACTCGTACCCACTTATTCTGTGTCGCTAGTAGTGAAATAGTTACGGACAAACTAACCTGAACTCATCGACGATTCTCTTAGCCTCGTCGAGTTCTTTATCCGAAGCGAAGGCGTTGATGGGGTTGGTCAGCTGCAGAAAGTGCAGCGCGCGGCCCTTGTACGTGCTCTGGTCGTAACGCGGCTTGTCCAAGTCGATCGACATCTTGGCTGGGATTCTACAGGTTCGAAACAGTGCGAGCCATATTTAATAATATGTAAATAAAATTTTTGATCTCACTACTGGGCAGAAGCCTTACCTCGACTATGAGGAGGTAATAAATTATTAAAACATATTTTTGAACTATTAAGTTCAAAAATATTTTTTAATTAATCGGAAACGAATCAATGCTGAAAACATTTATGCTCCAGCCAGATACGTTTTTAGAGGTGTGTCGATCGTGACCAAAATGATTCGATCGCTTTTATTTATAAGTAGCGGGATCTCTTAAAGATACAATATATTTTTTTCAGTAAACTGAGTAAAGAATGAAAAATTAAACAAGTCCTAACCCCATACTATGCATACCCGAGTGTAACTCGATCATTCGGGTCTAGATTAATTGTAGCAGTTTCGAGCATAAGTAAAAGTACAAAGTAATCGAGACTTGAGTGATCGAATGGAAATTATTGAATCATTATTATGAGCCAATCGCCACACAAATGGATCACGATCGAACTAGGTCACGAGAAATGATCGATTGACACAAGTAACTTTACCGAGGAAACAGATAGGTACCATTTAGGAACCTAATGTGCTACTACTCCCAAGAAAAGATTATGAGTTTCAATGTCGGTAGGTATTTACTAACAACACTTAATTTATTTATTTAATAAAGCGAATATAAAATAATACATGAAATAACGAGAGATAGGCGTTCCTATCTTGTCATAACGTGCCGCCCTTTAAATTTTGCTTTATCTGGGACGAAATAAACTAGATCCAATATGTCACGTGACTTGTAAATATCAAAGTTTTTTATCATTTGATGCTACAATTTGGGCAAGTATAGGCAATAGAAACTAATTCCAACGTAAAATAGCAAATGAACAGAGATAACAGGCGTTGATATCTTCTAGAATAACTAGAAAAGTGCTGCTTTTTTAGGGTTCCGTACCCAAAGGGTAAAAACGGGACCCTATTACTAAGCCTCCGCTGTCTGTCTGTCTGTCTGTCACCTAGCTGTATCTCATGAACCGTAATAGCTAGACAGTTGAAATTTTCACAGATAATGTATTTCTGTTGCCGCTATAACAACAAATTACTTTTTTTTGGCGGTTATTCCTCTAGATTAATAAAAGCAACAGGTAAGCTTGATTTTTTTACAGAATATCAATAAGTATATAAACTTTAAAAATAAATAATTAAAATTAAATAATAAAAGCATTTAAGGGGGGCTCCAATACAAGACGTGTTTTTTTCGCCGTTTTTTGCTCGATATTAATAAAGGCAACAGACAGACGCTTGAAATATTCACAGAATAATAAATTGTATATAAATTAAAAAAATATATATCACATTAAAATAAAATAAAATATTTAAAGGGGGCTCCCATACAAAAGTGTTTTTTTTACCGTTTAAAACTAAAAAAAATATCATAATATAGTGTCTAATGTTGGATAGGTACGGAACCCTTCGTGCGCGAGTCCGACTCGCACTTGGCCGGTTTTTTCTTATAATTATCTGGGTATCACGTGACTTGTAATTATCGAAGTTTTTTAAATCAGTTAATGCTACAGTTTGGGAAATACTTAGAACCTAATTTCGTACGATGATTAAAATAATTGCTATAAAATCGTTTCTTATATTGTTCCTAGCTCTTATTTTAGAATTTTGGCAGCTGGCTGAAAAGAAATCTGTCTCTGTATCTGATAAATCAAAGTCAGAGTGAACAGGCTTCTTCTGGTTGAGCTCGCTGCACTTTGGCGTCGACTCAGTCTGCGCCACGTCTGGCTTAGTATAGAGTCAAGAGCAAACCTATTTCTATTAAAAAAATTGTATCTATAGTCCGTGCCATTTAAACTTGCACAAAAGGCCATTGACACCCCTGTACCACTGCACGCCGATACGGGATCGCGGCGACAAAAAACAAAATACAAGGCGTAGCGATAGAAGTCTGTGTAAACAAACGTTTATTGGTACGAGACGACCTTGACCCGAAAAATTAACATGTATTACAAACATTTGGCTACTGCATTACAAAACAAGCAATATGCTGAGGGACAGCCGACATTTTATGTAACTGGACATGAATAATGAAATAAAAATAGTTACATCATTCATTATTAATTTAAAAAAATGTATTTTTCAATATCCAGCGTTATTATCGCGGGAGCAGTTGGTAGGTATTATTAAAAAATTACATTTTTTAGCAGATATCTTTAACCGATTGAGCTGAAATTTTGCATACACGTTTAGTTTGGATGACAATGCATGGAAAGATGTGTGACGTCATTCTTAATTCAACATGGCGGAGCATCCAAGATTGCGGGCTCGTTATTTTCAATGAATTTCTACAATATGGGTATGAATATGAAATGAAAGGACTTTCTGAGAGTAACTTAAAAAATAAAGTAAAGTTACTAAAAAGCAATATGGTCGACTTCTAAATGTACTTCTACAATATTGGTATCAATTAAAAAGGCTTGCTGAGAATAACTCAATAAATAGGGTGACGTCATTCTAAATCCAATATGGCGGACTCCTAAAGATGGTGGACTAAGTTTTTTTATCTTTCCTGCAATATGGGAAGCAAACGAAAGGACTTGCAGAGAATAAGCATGCGAGTTTAACTCCGTTGCTCCGATCCGTTTAGAAATTTGGTTTAATGGGTTTTCTTTGCGTGAAAAAAAAGGCGTGTTAAAACCCATGCGGTGAAAACGGTGAAGGAAAACACCGTGAGGAAAACCTGCACACTAGTGGCTAGTGTGTGAGATGGAGAAGGCATTGGTAAACCATTCCATTAAATATTGCCAAGAAAGTCGTGTGTGTTTCATTCCACATAATGATTACGACCCTCAGTCATGAGGTATACGACTGTGAAGAAAAGGGGTTTTCTAGGAGTCCTCGATTATAATTATTGAGGTTGAATGTTTTGAGTCTGAAGCATCGATAGGTAAACTTTGACGAGGTACATTTTGGTGAGATATGCGTCAACAGCATTGGTTTGCCTGTCTAGGAGAAGGATAACTTCAAATCAAAATGGAATTGTGTTTACGCTGCGTAAGGCTTAGCTTGAAGTTACAGTAATTAGCTTGAAGCTAACTTATGCCTTACGCGGTGCATTCCTCCTATTCTTCAAAACCCAAGACAAGGTGTTGTACCCAGTCGGGTTATAAGTTATGTCACAAATACTTATTGCAGCTCAATTTTAAAGCAGATATCTTAAACAGATGAGCTGAAATTTTGTATACAGGTTTAGCTTGGGTGACAATGCATAGGTGTAAGTCGTCTAAGACGTCTTTGATGAGCCTAAGAAGTCTTTGATGAGCTGACGACCATTTTAAAAAACTCACTATCTCGCCGAGATACCATCATGTGAAAAAGTATTTTAGCGGAGCAACGACTCGCTTTTCGCAATTTCTTCTATTAGGCTCATTTAGTGCACGTCCTAGCTCTTGGACTAACTGCATTCGACGGTCAAATGACAGACGCGGCTAGCTGTCAACATCAGCCGGCGGCAGCCGCCAATGCATCGACAGCACGTCGACGGCATGTCGACAACTAGCCGCTGACTTCTAACGTCAGCTGCAGTTAGATACGTCGACAGCAAACTGCTGTTCGTGTGTAAAAGCTCTAACGATCACTTTATACTTAAAAATATAGTTCAAACTTGTGTTCAAATGGAATTACCTACGTTGATCGCAAAACATATTGTAGAGGTAAATTATACAAACTAACCTGCTTGCGGTTCGAGGATTCTTTTACGCCTCTTTTTATTCTTCTCAGGTTTTATCTTCACTTATAATAAGTAAAGAATGGAGAAAACAGCAACAAAATAAAACAAACACAATAGTAACAAAGAACAATAACAGAAACTTATCAAAAAATAATGACTGATAGTAACACGTGAACACTTCCAAAATTCGTAAATTAAAAAAATCAATCATTACAAAATAGCGTACAGGTATAGCACCCCTGACCTTTCAAACCACTTACGGTTAAGTGCAATAAGTCATAATTTATCATTTTCGGAGTCAAAATTATATAATGATAAATATCTATGAATGGTCAACTACTGTGAATTCTTTATGGAAAAAATGTAATTTCTAATTATTGTGTTTATATTTGTGGTAAAAGTAATGTCAATTAACCGAGTTTTAAAATTAAAACCAAGTAACTGCTTAAAGACTTTCAATACGTAAATTAAAATAAAATTTATTTTATTAACTAAATCTGTGTTTTATTTACGAAATTGCGAAACTATTACTTAAACTTTGATGTTTTAGAGTTGTCTCGTTCTCGGACGGGCCGTGGTATTATGCAATCAGCGATAGGTCTGGATTATCGCTATTTTATAAGATGAGCGACACGTGTCGTAAAGTTTGGGCATTTTTTGGTACAGGTGGGGTCAATAACCTTTTGTGCAAGTTTAAATGGCACGGACTATAGGCTGTGTCCTTAATAAGCAATTAGTTTCCAATCGAACAAAAAACAACTTTTGATTCCAGGGGGCTGGTCTTTTCTTATTATGATGTAAGTTTGTATACATATTTAGCTACTTATTTGTACTGTATCAGTTGACTTATGATTATCACATACGTCATCAGCTGATGACAGTCTAACAAATAAATATGTTGACTATATTTCTATTTTCTGTAATGTTTACTTTTCTAATTTGCATAATGGTCTGTGTATTTTGAGTATTTATTATTGAAATAATGAAACTCGTTATTGTTTAATTTAAGTTCCTATTTATATTTATTGTACCAAGGGCTGATATTTCTACAGTCAGATAAAAAAATACTAACTTATAAAGTATAATATAATAATGTAGCCAATGTCTGCTGTAAAAATGATGCAATGCAGTTTTGGAATCACTGGTTAATAATTAAATCAGACGGTAATTTTTTTTTTCATACTAATAGCACAGATAAATAAAATGATAGCTACTACGCTAATAGGCAGCCATTTAATCGCAATCTTACGAAATTCCTAATTGACCTACCTTTTAAAAACCAGGTCCAAGAGGAATTTTGTAGTCTGCTGTCCAAACAACACAGGAAAGGGGTAGCGTGATAGTTCAGTCAGAGCAAGATTAGATCGATCCCAAGACCTAGTACTTATTGTTTTGTATCCCTTCCCATTTCAACTACAAGTAAAACTACTACTAAGTTTTGACACCTCATAAACTCTTTTGCCTTGCCTTATCTATATAATTTTAAATTTCTATATTTAACGAGGTACATAGAAATGAACACTATGTGGTGCTATCACCGGACCTATGCAAGCAGGTTAGATAGTTATAGAAGATCACCTAATTAAAAAAAAACTAGATACATGTGGCCGTGAGACTGGGGTATTCTCACGGCTTGACCTCGAGACTGCCTCTATTCCCAACGTAATAAAAGCTGCTTTCGTAGTTCACCTCAACCTTACGTGCTGTCGACTGCACTCACAAAGATTATCAGCTGCTCTGTCTGCTCTTAGATCGGACAAGGTGTTATCTATAGCCTCTTTATGTAACTAATGGAACAATACGCGCGCCTTCTTATCTAAATTAAACAAGCTCGTTTGAGCCTTGAACCATGATGACATTTCCCTTGAAATAGACAACTCTATGAAAGTTTCCTACATTTTTTTGCGTCTCTCGAAGATTTTCAATGTAAATCTTAGACCTCCCGCCTGAGACGAAAGAAACGGCGATGTCACAAATCCTACCTACTGGCTATGTACATGCACTGCATTCCTACATGAGCAAAATCCACCTAGAGCAGCATTTAATGGACGGGATAACAAAACTCACTGTCCGAAAAATGGCAATCCTGGATTCAACGGGCATAAGTAGTGGGCTATAACCAGAATGGCTATTTAGGTATTATTATCATTATCAATGGCGAAGCTTGCTTTAGAGAGAGACCTATCCAAATATCTAAAATTTCGAGGCCCCGAAATGAAAACCTCTAGCGAAGCGTCTTAAAGATATATGCGACCGGAGACAGGGCTGGGTTGACATTGTATTTAAATATTTTTTACGCACGTTGGGTTGGGGACGGTATTGATAACGTTAGTACGGCTGATGCGGCGTCAGCTAAGCTTAGGCCCCGATTACGTACCGATTTGTAAGAGATATAACTTAGCTTTTAATCAAGTACATACTATGATAGGTGAATAAATCTGTATAAAAGGTGTGTCTAATTTTGAGCATGTTTTAATTATTTACTGATAACAGCTGTTAGTATGATGACCTTATCACTGGAAGTTTTATCTACATTCTTCATGTTGATACGTCGCAAATCACTTTCAAAACTGAATGAAATACGTTCCTTTCAGCACTCGGGAAAAAAATACTTAATTTCGACTTAGAAATGGCCTTTACTTAGCAGTGGTATCTGTAGCTATAGGCTGGCTTCACTTTTTTACACTAAAATTAGAAACAGATGAACGTGTGTTGATGATCATATATTATTACATAGTTACATACGTAGGTGGATTTACATAAAGATTGCAATGTAAAAACAGAGTAAATATTTTATTTATTGAATGTGGTAAAATATGTCTAAATTTTTTTTATAAACCCTATAAATGTGTCATTTTCGTGTACCTAAGCCTTCAAAGCATAAAGAGACAAAAGGCTTTGTTATTATTAGGGTTATGATCAAATCGCATTAACAGTTTATAAAAAGATGTAATGGAATAATAACCACACATTCCGTTCCTATAATAAATTCTTTTAAATTAGTACATGGATTGTTTACAGTAGGTAAGTAATCCTCATTCCTATTAGTTAGTTTTATGTAATAAATAACTAGCTTACATAATGAAATCAAACTACTGACTGCATCACAGTTTCAGATATTTGTATCGAAAGAAACCGTGACCCCAGCACCCTGTTATCAATAAAATATTGTAACAACGATCCCTTTTCTTGCCTAGACGACACCTTATCAAAGAGATCAATAAAAGTAACAAATTGAATTGTGAATACTACTAATTTGAATATTGCAAATATTATTTATGAATACTGAGTACTATCCCATAATTAGTAAATTATGTGCCTATTTTGTAGGCGAATTCAAAAAATTATATAAAAATAAATTATCGCAATAAAATTCACTTACCTATTTATTTGGCTCCAAAATATTTCCGAACTATGTTCTAAATGTGAAAATAACAAGATGTTCGTGATTTTTCGTCTTTATAAGATCGTTATGGACACGTTAGTGTCATTTTTTGTCCAATTCTCTGTTTTATCGATGTGAATAGTTCAAATGTTGCGCCGTGACAGCGTCTCAGACAATGACGTAAAATCAATTTGTTTCAGATTGACAAAAGGAACTAGTGGCGCTAGTATCACTAAGCTATTCTTGTCTTTTTATAATTGCCTTAGTATTATTTGGATTTTTGTAATGTTTAATAAACTTATTATTTTTTAAAAAATTAATTTGACATAACTAACTGCATAATAAGTGTGTATATATTAAAATTAAGTATAAAAGAAAAAGTTTCTTAAATTGACTTCCGGTTTTATTTTAAGCACATGAATTCTTTCCACGCATCTATTGTTCTGCAAGAAAATTTTGTTTATAATTTGTTTGTTAATATTTTTACATTAATATATTATAGACTTTTGTTAATAATAATGATATTTTGTTATCAAATTATATAGTACAAAAGTTTTTTGTACTATATAATTTGATAACAAAAATAAATATTTATGTTTTATTTCGCTTGGATATTAAGCTGTCACAGAACAAAGTGTCACATTACATGAAACGGAGTTTCTAAAAATTACGTCTTTGCTGAAGGCGGTCCAAAAATAATTTTTATCATAAAAAATAACCTTCTCGGAGGTTTTGTGATAATTAGAAATATGTCTTTAATTAGCAGAAATGTTTTCCGCGCCCTAGTACAGGTAAGATTTGCTTCAGAACATAAATTATGCGGAAAATATGTCAAAAAACTTAGTGATATTGTTTCGTAACTACTGTGCGCTTTGTGATATTTTAGAACTTCTGCATGGAAAATATAGGATTGTTTTCATTTATGCGGGACGTTATTTAAAAAAGCCAATTTATTTAACTTCATCTTAATTTATCGTGCCATGGATAGGATCAATTAGATCTCACGTGATCATTCACTGTACGAAAGGACATACCTCGTTATATTGTAGGTACGATTGTGGCATGTTAATTAATTACCTACTGGCCATACAGAAAGTAAGGTATATTATATTCTACACTCAGATCATTTAGGTTCACAAGAATTCTTAATGCATACATAAAATTTGATTTATTAATGTAAAAGTATAAAAACAAAAATCTGTATTTTGTATTTGTCTTTACTATCCACTGTTTTACTATCTGACAATTGTGCGTCTTATTCCACTTTAGTTTTGAGACCAAACAATTTTTAATTCCAGGGATCACAACACATAGGCAAAGGCGTCCACACTAGCGCGGTAAACCCGGACAAAAACGTATGTTTAGCACCACATTCCATCAGCACCCTGGTGAGACCACTAACTATCCTAACAAATTGCAAGTATGTGTCCAAAAGCAGCAATTAAGTAAAGATTTTTTTTTATCTATGTAAACATTAGTTTTTCTTAAATGTTCCGTCATTTAAATTATTCACTTAAATCCAAAAACTCAATTTTATTGATTTCTTTACTTCATTGTTGATGTTTTTACAAGCATATCTCTAAATAAATGTTGTAATGTTTTTATTGTCAAGAAGGAATATTTTTTTTATAATATTAGCAATAAATTATGTTTTTGGTATCTAAGATCAATATAATTTTAATTGGTTTTGCCAACTATAGATTATAAAACTGTCCAATGCATTCAATGCCTTATTGATTGATTGTATAATTTCTTACTTCTAAAGTCAACAAAACTATGATAATGTTTTTAATATTTTGAGCTGTAAGCATTTCCAGGTCCGTCATATGAGAAAAGTGTAAGCTTTTACTTATAGATGCATGCACATATTTGTGTAATATGTTGTGTATCCGTATTCTATGAAACTGCTAGTCATTCTATTCTAAACTTTAATAACATATGTTTATAAATATTAATGTTATGTTTTCTAAATTACAAATCCGCTTGAACGAAAGAATCAGTTATGTTAATAAAATACATTTATTTAATGTTTGAGCAGCACAGTCTGGCTTTGTAAACATACCTAATTATTCCAAAAATATTGAGTTTAGACTCTATTTGAATAGGATGGCTATGACAAAGCATGATTATGGGTGTGTAAATCTTTGAATGTAATTTAAAAATAATAGTGGGAAAATCACCAGAAAATTGGAAGGGAAATAAAAATTGGCCATTTCAGGATTTAGCATGTAACCCTCACAGCTTGTTTACACCTGTTTGATAACAGTCCAGGGTCAATATTCAGATACAATGAATCTAATTACAAAATTAATGGGAGCAAACCAAATTCAAAAGTGATCTTATACATTGGCATCAACACATTGGCATATGAACACTAACACTTAGAAAATAAAGCTCAAAAGAAGTTATTCTGGAAAATGTCTCAATGGGCTGTATTATGGATGTATAAGGCTGTTGTTAAGCAGGCTTTTTGTGCAAGCAACCCTTGCTTGTGTCGTCCAAATGTAATGTTTAACTATAACACCTGCTATAGCTTTTAAGATGACTTTTTAATTGTTATTACATATTTTCTAAATAATCATAACCATAACTTGATAAGCAGTAATGGTAAGTTATAATTTTGCCACCAATTATTACAAGTGCCACTAGCAGAAACCAATCTTCTGACCTTTTCTGTTATTTTACCAACATCAGTAAGAGAATATGGCAGTGGGCGGTAAATTCAATAGGGGTAACGGCATTGTTTAAGGAAGAAATAGATTTTTGAGTTACAAACTAAATAAGATTAAGACCTTTGAATTATTTCAGCATGTAATAAGTAAATATTTATCACTGCTAAGTAAATAATCAATCAGGAATATCATCATCAGCAATTGATAAGATAAATGACGCACCATAACATTCATGAATGTTTTGATTGAGTTTGTAGACATATAAGTATGTAGCTAAATAGTTACATAATACCTAGATGATATGAATAAAAGTAAATTCGAATAATAAAATACTCTTAATTTAGTCGAAAAAATACGAAATTCTAAATGATATTGATAGTCATAAAATTATATTGTGTAACTTATAAATACAAGTGAAAGTTTGTGAAATCGAATTTTTTATCCATTTATTATTGCTCAAACGAGATAAAAGAAAAAAAAACTAAATGATAAATTCATTAAAAATATATTTTTGAACTTCATGCACTTACAGTATTTTAAATAACTTTTTAACTTCGCATTGCATTAAGTAATTTTATCAGCTACATCTCAATCAAATTAAGCCTCATCTGATCGACTTGTTCTTGTATAGCAATCGCAAGTGACGAAGGAAGGTCGCATCAAGTGCACGCTCATCCCCGGTGATGGTGTGGGCCCTGAGCTGGTGTACGCCGTCCAGGAGGTCTTTAAGGTACGAATAGTTTTACAGACTTATATAGTCCGACAAGTTTGTGCGCAACTCTTCCATCTGCGGCTAGCCAGACGCCAGACAGGGGGGTGAGGAACTGCCAATCACGCGCAAATTTCATAGGACAGACCTTTTTCTGCAACAGCGCCCGTGCCCGGTGATGCCCAGCATGCCTCGTGTATACGTCTGGCGCTATTTGAAATACAAGTGTCGCGAAATGAACTTGTCGTATTATACAGTGTGACTCTTTAAGAAGTGCACATATGAAAATGGGTAAAACTAGACCCACTTTTATCGACAGAAAAAGTGTAAAAAAAAATTATGTATTTATTTTTATTTAAATTACCTTCCGTTGACTTATTGTAAAGAAAATGTTATAACTTTTGATCTAAGTGGTATATCCTGATAAAACAAAAACAGTAATGATGGTAAATAACAGGTGATGCAAATAAAATACATAAAATACTCAGAAAACGAAAAAAAAAACAAATCTAGAGCAACCCTTAGCAACGAAGCGTTGAATGGTGCGCCCAGAGATACTTAGTTCGAATGCTTATTGCTAAAGTTGTGATAGGGATAGAGACATGAAATTTTTGGTTTTACAAAGGTGATACTATGAAAAATAACACAAAGTAATAAGAACCACCTGTAATATGGGCATTATTTGGAGGAATTTATCAAATAATATAAAAAAACACCATTTAAAATACAGATTTTTCTCAAAAGTAACATTTTATTATTACTTGTTGACTAGGAATTTTATGTATTTTCTTAGTATTATCTGCTATTTACCATTATTATTGTTCATTTCATCAGGATATACCTCCTAGATAAAAAGTTATAACGTTTTCTTTGCAATAAGTCAACAGAAGGTAATTAAACTTCAAAAATACTATGAAAATTAAAAAAGAAAACTCAGCCTTCTTTTAAATATTTTTCCTTCGATAAAAATGGGTCTAGTTTCACCCATTTTCTTATGTGCACTTTTTAAAGACTCACACTGTATAGTCTGAAAAGTTTATAGTTCTTATTGTGAATTATAATAATAGCCAAGAAAGTCGTGTGTGTTTTGATCTTTATTGTCATACTGATCTGATGATCCACGATCCCAATTATTGAGGTATATTAGCTGGCGTCTATTACAGCAGAAACGCGTCGCAATTCTCTCTATAGCGTACATACATCTCATAGAAATAGAGGTGGATTAGAACCTTCTATGTATCTATACAAGGTTGTTTACTACAATATTTTGATTTGTTTGTGTACCCTATTGATACTACGCCGCGCACACTCACACGCATACCTGCCTTATTTTTATTTGTTTAAAACGTACCGTGAAAACCCCGAAGATCGAGTCGACATCGAGACGTTACCTATGACACATGTACTAGACCGACCAGAGCGATTTCGCCGCGTGTGTATCCTGTGAAGCTCCTTACAGACATTTCGAGTGATTGTGGCCTGTGAAGTGATACCTGAACCCTGACCGGCAAGTACCTAGCTATAAGTGCTCAGTCTTGACTTATTTTCCACCTATCATTGTCGCCCTCCACGTGTAATCCACTGCCTAAACTCTGAAACAAAGGTGTTAGTGTAAACATTCTTATCCTAAGGGGATGAATATGGCAATCAATAAGTACCTAAAACTTTTACTATAATACCCTATCAAATCAATGTTTTATCGAAATCTACGCTCGCTAGGTTCCTGGCCACAAAATCTATAGGTACCTACGTGGCATTGCAACGCATGCCGAGTACTGCTAGTTCAGACTGCCTCGTTGGTCTAGTGGTTAGCACGCTGGGTACTATCCACGAGGTCCCGGGTTCGAATCCCGAGTCGGGCCGACAGTGTTGAGTTTTTCTATCTTGAAATAACTCAGACACAGCTCCGGAGTCAGGAAGTTGGTTGTGTTCCCCCTCGTGCCTCGAAAAGCACGTTAAGCCGTTGGTCTTGCGCCCGATCTCCCTACGGTGATGTCAGACTGCCGTCTCACCGAATTATGAGAGACACACTTGTGCACTATATTATATCTCCCGCACAGTCAGCTAATCTCAGTTGAGATTAGCCACTGTAGTCGAAATTCGGCTAGGAGGACATTATACAGTTAGTTCAGTAATCAGTTTTAAATAAGATGATTTTTCGCCATTATTCATTTGCAATAGCGATTTTAAATTTGTTTTTGTGCCACATCTTTGTAAATTTTGTGTGCAGGCGTCGAGTATCCCGGTAGACTTCGAGTCGTTCTTCTTCTCTGAGGTGAACCCGACGCTCAGCGCGCCGCTTGAGGATGTCGTCAACTCTATCTCCAGGAACAAGATCTGCATCAAGGTTGGTTCTAGATATTCAGTGCGATTCCATAAAAAAAACTCAACCCGAACATTGGCTGTCATGATAGTGGGAGACCCAAAGCTACCATTGGTTATACTCCTATAGGCTATCTTGATTTCGTAAATAGAAAACAGGTCTGCCAGTGCCAGTCCTGCCGGGTCGTAAAAAATTATACGATTTTTGACGTAATGTTTTAGTGGAACCTACCTCATAAGATACCCGAATAAGAGTACTGGCAGCAGTTAACCATTGATTAACTATGTAAAAAAAGTTGGCAGACCCAAAAAAATAAAAGAAAATATTCCCGTTTCACAATACAATTTGTCATTAATAGTACTACTTCCAGCACCTATATATTTGCCTCTCTTTCTGTCGCGTCTCATCTGACCGCAAAGGAAGGGTAGTCTGACGCGATGTTGATCGCGAGCGTGTCGTTAATCTTACGTGCGATCCGACTGGCTTGTGACAGACCTACGAACGGTTGTCCCGCGCATGAAAAAGGGTGTCTCAGTAAGGGCGTTTTTAGACGTGCGGACTTGATTATGTATGCGGGATTGAGATACATAATCTGTGATGGCAAAGAACATTTTTACCTTACTGCAAAATGTTCTGCTTTCGTCAAAAGCCTACCATACCTGCCAACAGATTTACGGTAGCCATTTAACCGATTATATTATTTCATGTGTAAATGTGATCACTACTCCAGTCCACACATAGTAGGTATGTAGAAAAAAAAAATTTTTTTTTTTAATTTAAGTTCTTACTGAGACACCCATTGCTTGTAAAAATAAAGATATTCGTAAAAACACTTATATTTAAACTTTAAAAAACCCAGGGTATCCTGGCCACGCCCGACTTCTCCCACACCGGCGAGCTGCAAACCCTGAACATGAAGCTGCGCAACGCGCTCGACTTGTACGCCAACGTCGTGCACGTCAAGTCGCTCCCGAACGTCAAGAGTCGCCACAACAACGTCGACTGCATCATCATCCGCGAGCAGACCGAGGGGGAATACTCCGCTTTGGAGCACGAGTCCGTGCCTGGTAAGTCACTGAGCCCGTAGCCAAGTGGCAATTTATTCTCAAGCCAAGTTCATTATCGCTAGCAAAATGTATGAAACTGACTTATGCCATCGAAACATCACGTGACTTTTGCATACACATTTTGACATTTCGTTGGCGATAGCATAATTCGCTCCAGAAAGATTGCCATTTGGCTACGGGCCCTGGTGATAGTATAGATAATATTCTCCTAACCAACTTCGGCTGCCACTCAGCTGCGCAGGAGATATTAGTGCACAAGTGTGTGCGCCATACACAGGATAAAGCAACTGTTTTTTTTTATTCGAAATGGGTCTGCTCTTAACTCTAGACTAAGCCAGATGTGGCATAGACAAAGTTGACGGTGCACACCGCGGTGGAGTGAGCTCACCCAGAACAAGCCTCTCTTGTCTTGTTCACTCTGACTTTGAAGGTTCTTTCCGATGTACGGGGGTGATAACAGCACCAATTTCCTGACTGAGCTGTTCTCTAGTTATTTCAAGGCAGAAATGGATTCTGAAACAAATTTTGGTTTGACCTGGGATGCGAGAAGCCAGCGGACCGACAACTAGACTGCCTTAAAACATTAAGTCCTCCATTTGTACTACTTTGTTTTTGCGATAAAGAATATCAATTAATAAACTAGGCCAAAGAGGTCTTGTGCCATAGATAGTCCATTCCTGGTGCGTCATCAGCGAAAAAAAAATAGGCCGTGCTTAGTAGTGTAATAGTGTTGTAAAAGACTTGAGTCCTGACTATGAGAACTCGTGTCTGAGTCTTTTCAAAAGAATTCGGGACTGAGTCATCTGAGTACTTAGCTGAAATCATATTAAACAATGCTGCGGATTGGGACATTCACTTTTTCTTCATTATGACTAATTGAGTGGAGTATGGCTCGTGCCTCCTCACACTTAAGATGAGGCCTATGCCTAGCAGTGGAATCTACAGGGTTAATTTAAATTAGCTGGACACCCCTTGCAGGCAGCTTCTCCACAACATTTGTTCTACGACTTTCAAAATTAATGGTTTTTAAAATTTAAGTTTTCCCACACAAAAATATTTATTGACTCTAAACTTGCGTTACTTTACTTACGCACCTTGCGTAGACAAAATAATCGCCACGTGCAGCGGGTACCGAAACGTTGAATGAAGGCAGGAGGGACGAGGCAGGGGCGCCGCGGCGTTGTTATTTAAGGTACATCATACAGAGTAGTTAATAACAGAGGGAACATTTTTTTTTTGTTTTTCTTTTCTGTGTTATTTATCAAGATTTGTAAAAAGTCGTAGAACAAATGTTGTTGGGATTGATGTTGAGAGGCTGCCTGCAAGAGGTGTCCAGCTAATTACAATTAACCCTGTATAAAGGCTAACTTTTAGATATTATTGCACTTGAAAAAATAACCACCAGAGGCGGGAATCGAATCTTCCACTGGTGGTAATTTTTTCTAGTGCAATAATATCTATATTTAGATTGTAAAAGTGAATGGTTATCACTTAAAAAATAAAATTATAGGGTTACTTTTACTTTTTTAATTATTGACCTTTTTTTACGAAGAAAAAAAAATACTACTGCGTAAAATCAATATCTTTTAGAGCCCTCTATTGATCTATTGGTTTATTTCATTTTTTCATTGATTTCTATACCTTTTCGTTCATCTATAAAACGCCTTACCATTTTCCAGGCGTGGTGGAGTGCCTGAAAATCATCACAGCGCAGAAATCGGAGCGCATAGCCAAGTTCGCGTTCGACTACGCGGTGAAGATGGGCCGCAAGAAGGTCACCGCCGTGCACAAGGCCAACATTATGAAGCTGGGCGACGGTCTCTTTCTCCGCAGTTGCGAGGAGGTGAGCAGTGGTAGTTGTTAGTTGTTCTAAACCGGTCGTCCGCGGACCACTGGTGGTCTCGGGAAGGACCTGAAAGTTCGCGTAGCCATCGGAAGCAATATTAAACAATAAGTGACAAGCCGTGATGCTGGTTTGGCTGCGACAAGTGCCGAAAACTTTAAAAAGAACAAGTACGGGCAGATCGACTCCCGGTACCACTTTGTACCGTTTGGAGTCGAAACACTGGGTTCGTGGGGTCCCAACGCTATCTCTTTTATCAAAGAGATTTCCAAGAGGCTAGTTGACATCAGTGGTGACCTAAGAGCTGGCAGCTACCTTGCTTAGCGTATAAGCATCGCTATCCAGCGCGGTAATGCTGCCAGCATCCTAGGAACCTTACCACATGGACCCTTTTTATATTTTTTGTTTTTGTGTTGTATTAAGTAATTTATCTTAATTTTTATTAATAAGTTGTATATATATTAAACAATTGCATTTATGTATATTTACTGTATATTACCTCCAAACATGGGGTATACAATGTTGTCAATGGTTCATTCTTTCGCAACTACTTTTCTAGAGTTATTGACTTATAGGACTCGCATACCACAAAGGGGCTCTTTTACTATAAAGTCTTTGCCTATCCGATCACAGAAAAATGTGTAGGTACATTTGCATTTGCAACAATATCTGTATTAGGGGACTTCGCTCTTCCTTCTTCTTTCAATCTCACTTATTGAGCTAAAATCGTTTCTAGCCCATCACTCATAAGTTTTGGAAAAACTAAAAAAATATATTTGTAACTTGAAACAAACTATTTTCACAAGGGTTGTGCTTACGTTTTTGAGTTTTTAATCACAGATTATAAAACCTCTTTCCAGATGGCAAAACTGTACCCGCGTATCCAGTTCGAGAAGATGATCGTGGACAACTGCACGATGCAGATGGTGTCGAACCCCAACCAGTTCGACGTGATGCTGACGCCTAACCTGTACGGCAACATCGTGGACAACCTCGCCAGCGGACTGGTGGGCGGCGCGGGGGTCGTGGCCGGCGCTTCCTACAGCGCCGAGTGTGCTGTCTTTGAACAGGTATGTACTAATATAAAGAGCACTGACCTCAATAATACAAGTACACTGGACTAAACATTCTCTAAGAAATGACAGATAATTTTTGTGCCGATTCAAAGCGCCCCCACCGAGTGTCCAGGGTACTAAAATAGAATAACTTGCATATGTTTATGTCAACTCTCATTTGTTCCGTGGACGGTCACCACACGCTCACTACAGCCGTCAGCGCCAAAATGGCGATAAGTCAAATGGCTTGATTTTAGGTTGACAGTATGCAGTCCAGCGTACTTGTATTATAGAGGTCAATGATAAAAAGGCATAGTATACGTATTGAATCAATAATAGGGACGCCGGGGTCGTGGCGGGTGCTTCGTATAGTGCCAAATGCGCTGATATTGTGAAGATTTAAGAGGTATAGTGTACGTACTACCTCGCCAGTGGTCTAGTGGAGGAGCTGGAGACGTGGCGAGGGCTTCATGTAGTGCCGAGTGTGCTGTGTTTGAACAGGTATGTTCTAGTCATCGAGGACATATCCTACTAGAGGCGAAGTAAAAACTATTTAACTCCGAAACTTTATCTGCTCTGACAACCGCAATAGAAGGTGTCAGTTCTGTCAAAACCGTATGACAAAAACCAATTGATCTGTGTGGTATGTCAACGTGAATACTTGAATTGTTACGAAAAAATGAGGAAATAATTAACATAATGTCGTATTTTTCTATACTGTGTTGTAAGAAAAAAAGCAAAACATCGAATTTTAAAACGGATGTGATGTCATTTCATCGGTAAGTATTAGTAATTATGCAATTTTAAAAAGTTCATAAAATTTTCCTACGGCTCAAGATAAATCGGTCAAGCGTACTGACGTTTAAGTCTCATCTTGCTCCCACTAAGTGGTTAGCACATAATGTCATCTCATTCTATTCGTTAACACTCGTTACTAGTGTTGCGCTGAATTGGTTATACGACTTATCGACATTTATGTGCACAGTTTACACAATAATTATTTTAGTACTTTGGCAGCACGGAGGTATAGTGATATAATCGATAACACAAATATTTACACTCGCGCACTAGAATCATTACCTATGCAAAATTAACATTAACCTACCTATACCGAGGAAGGTTTTGTTAGAATTATTGATTTTCTTGCAAATAACAAAACGCTGACACTTGACATGACGTTTGATAGTTTTCTTGGTTTAATGGATTATGAACAATGAGATGCGTAGTGAAAGCAAAGAGTATGGATGTTTGCGTGTGTAAATATATGTGTATCGATTCTATTACTGTAAGGTGTGTGACGATAATAAAGGTGATGAATGGATGTAATGAGAAGCGAATGAGGAATTGGAGCCTTCAAATAGATAGAAAATCTTTATAGCAAACCATACCAATAAAAAAAAATAAGGCAATTTACACAGAAAGATGTATAATGTAGGTGGTTTTATTGTTCCAGACAAAATACCTACCGTATTTACCTACATTCTCATTCACTGAAAAACCTGAAGTGACTAAGTGACTATGAAGTAGATAATGGTATAATTTCGTGTGCGAGTTCGCACTCAGCCTGTTTTTAAAAAAAAAATCCTTGTCCGGGCTTTAAAACTTTGAAAGTGAAGCCTCTGTTCTTAGGTAAATAGGTAGATATACAGGGTGTGGCGTAAATAGTGGTCCAAAGCAAAGGTGTGGATACACTGTACACTGAAGCACCACATACCAGTATTTAAAAAAAATTATGTACAGGGTTTTCAAAAAAAAAATTTTTTTTTAATTTTTTTAGAAATCGTTACCTTGCCTTACAAATTTGGTTATAATTTCCAAAAATGACGGTTTTTTCTATCCATTTTTTTATTATTATTGCTGATCACTTGTACTTAGTAGTCCATTCGTTTTTTTTTTTACAAACTGAATTTAATAAAAAAAACCCTGAAAACCCTGAAAACCCTGTACATATTTTTTTTTTAAATACTGGTATGTGGTGCTTCAGTGTACAGTGTATCCACACCTTTGCTTTGGACCACACAGAAAAAAATTACAACCCTTGTAAACCCTTGAACTTCAAATAAATTGTTTTTCTGAATTGGGCTCCTTTTTGTTTCGAAAAGCAATAACTTTTTTCCTGTAAGTCGTAACACTTATTGTTGCACCATTTTAGAATCTGCAAAAGATGGGCATTTTTTTAAACAATGGGCACTGACAGTGTGGTACATTTTTTTTGCACCAAAAGCATTGAAAGTCAAACGATTTGCTAGCAGTGAGTATTGAATTTTGAAAGAAACTTAATTTTTTTTATTAAATTCAGTTTGTAAAAAAAAAAACGAATGGAGTACTAAGTACAAGTGATCAGCAATAATAATTAAAAAAATGGATTAAAAAAAACCGTCATTTTTGGAAATTATAACCAAATTTGTAAGGCAAGGTAACGATTTCTAAAAAAATTAAAAAAAAATTTTTTTTTGAAAACCCTGTACATATTTTTTTTTTAAATACTGGTATGTGGTGCTTCAGTGTACAGTGTATCCACACCTTTGCTTTGGACCACTATTTACGCCACACCCTGTATATCGGAAAACATGATTTTAAGAAACTTGTTTCCTGTCGTATATAAAGTATGAGTCTTATTCTTAATTTATAGAAATTAGAAAACAATTAACGCATTTTAATAAAAATACTTACTGTATTTAGATTTCAATGTAATTTCTCTGTGCTTGGCTTTTAAATTCATGTTTTTATAATTTAAGCAATTTATATGCAAGTTATTATGGAAGTTAATTTGTTTTACAAACAAAAGTTTATTTTTTATTATATACTAGCTGACCCGACAGACTTTGTCCTGTTATTTAATTTTTTTTAATCCTCTTTGACGATATCTGTCAATTTTATGTCGAACGCACTGACCTCTATAGTACAAGCACGCTGGACTAAACATTCTCTAAGAAATAACACATAATTTTGTGCCAAATCAAAGCGTCCCCACCGAGTGTACAGGAAACTAAGATAGAGTAACTACCATATGTTTATGCCAAATTAGTTCCGTGGATGGTCACCACACGCTCACTATAGCCGTCAGCGCCAAAATTGCGATAATTAAATGGCTTCATTGTTAGGTTGACAGTATGCAGTCCAGCGTATTTGTATTATAGAGGTCAGTGGTCGAACGTCATAAGGTTACATTCAAAATGTTTTAACGTCCAAAGCGCTAAGGTTTGATTAGAAATAATTTTATATGGTGGTTAAGTATTCCTGAATTTAATAATTTTCCGCGCAATTTTCTTATTTTTTTCTTACATAAGAACCTTTTTCTGACAATAACAAACAACAAAAAAAGAATTAGTAAAATCGGTCCAGCCGTTCACGCGTGATGGCGTGACCAAGGGAAATAGGGATAGATTGATAACAATTTTGATGATTTATACTTTAAATGGTTATTTTTGATGACTAACTTAAATTTCTTAGGAACAAGAATCAGATATTATATTTAGGATATTGCACATTAGTGAAAAGTTTAACCTTAGGTGTAATAAAATATTGTTCCCATTAAATTAAACAATAACATCGACTATCGATACTAATTTCTTATTGACCATCACTAATACGGTGTTTAACATTCAGTCGGTTCATCCGGAATCTTTCGGATTTGGCGGAATTTTTCTGGAACAAAATTAATGCCATTTCCCCTCTAGTGGGATATGTCCTCGTTGGTTCTAGTAGACCGTAGTGTGTGTTGGCGAGCCAAATCACTATCGAGTATTCTAATATTAGGACGCCGGGGTCGTGGCGGGTGCTATGTGCCAAGTGCGCTGTGTTTGAACAGGCATGTGTGGCTATGAAGAAGTTTAATGTATTGTTATCGTCTTATGAACAGGTATTGTTGTGTCAAACACTACGTATGACTACGTCGCCGGTTATGTGTACCTGGGTATGTCGACGGAGTGCACAGGGAGTTCCCTGCATTTTAATGATACCGTTGTGTCCTATGAAAAATAAATTAAAATGTGCCATTTTCCTAAAATTTATACTACGGCCGCGAAGTCGATATTGGCGGCTTCGTTGTTTATCGTTAAAACTAAGAACACAAAGTCTACAGCACTAGCATTCTTTCCGGCTGTCACGACAGGCCTGTGTAACTCCCCGCGCAGGTAGCAAAAACGTACCTACGGGCGACCCCTTGGTAAGGGGCTAAACAAGTGGGTGCCGCGAGCCCGCAGCGACAAGCTCGCGCGTTTTATTCACCGGCGGTGCGCGACACTAGGTTGCTGGCTGGACGAGCATGAATAAAGACCCAGAAAGATGCGCTAGATGGCGTAAGTAGCTCCTTGTGGCAGTCAACCCTATCGCGTTGCGTGATAGTACGTCAGTAAATAGGTTTAGTGTATTATGAATCATATTCCAGAGTTATAAGAATGAAATTATCTTGCAATGTATTTCTGTAGGTGTCTACACGAAAATGTGCTTGAGTCTGAGGCAAACTGAATTGCACCATATTGTTGACAACATTGAGTAGATATTTCTATGAATTTCATTGCTACTTCAAACAAGTCAAACTTCTGTACGCTAGTACTTATTCTGTGGCCACGACTAAAATGATGATTTGCGACCGCCAAATATCCGCTGGTATAGTGTGTCTAGAAACCTTCATGTGTCATGAAGAGATAAACAAAGTGCCTGCTTTTGTGTCTAGAAGATACAAAAGTACGTCTACAACTGGGTACAATTGTGCCATGAAGATGTACTTTTGTACAATGAAAAGGTACGATTGCCTAATGAACGGGAATTCATATGAGATGGAGTGGTAACGTGCCATACAAAGGTGTGCCACAAAGAGGTACAATAATGCCAAGAACAGGTACGTTTATTTCATGTACGCTTAGTCTTGTGTTATAAAGATGTACACGATTGTCCCATGGAGCAGTACAGTTGTCTCTCACATAGTAAGAAATTCACGGGGAGGTCGAATCTTAAACCTGTTTTGTCTGCCACCTTCAGAGCGCGCCAATAAGAGTTACGTTTATTTCATGTACGGTTAGTCTTGTGTTATAAGGATGTACGATTGTCCCAAAAAGGAGTACAGTCGTCTCTCTTAAAGTAAGGAAATCACAGGGAGGCCAGAATGTAAAACTGTTTTTTCTGCTATCTCCAGGGCGCGCGTCACATCTTCTCCGGCGCGGTGGGCAAGAACATCGCGAACCCGACCGCCATGCTGCTGTGCTCCGCCAACCTGCTGTCGCACGTCAATCTGCACTCATACTCCAGAATGATCAAGAACGCTATCAATAAGTACGTACAATACTTCTCTTTAAATGTGCGCTTACACGGGCAACTTAAACTGCTCTATTCCTGTCAATACTCGCTAATTATGACGTCACGCCTCAAGCAATTTCAGGTGGTTGCCACTTTTAGCAACCGGTAGCTGAGATACGGCCACTTTAAAAAAGTAGGGAATTCGGTCGGCTCTGTTTTGTCATTTTCTTGGCGAATGCGACATAGTTTTCACTCAAATACTTTAATTTTTGCATTTATTCTATCGCTCGCCTTCTGTGACGAGTGGGCAGGGCACTCGTTTTCGAGCGGTCGAGTGCAGTCGATGTGTTTCAAAGATGCGGAGTTTTTGATGACTAACGAAAATCAGTAGAAATGTGCATGCGAGTGATTAAAAAATAGAGCCCCTTGTTCTTCTCTCCAAATCGAGACGTAATTGAACGAGAAGAAGACATTGAGCAATGTGGAATATATGGGGCAATTAGAAGAAATATTCCCAAACAATTGCTGCAATTAGAGAGGTGCTTGTGGCGCAGTGGCGGCAGCGCATTGGTAGTGATACCAAAAGTTAAGCAACCCACGGCGCGGTCGTGATTGGATGGGTGACCATTCCGACCATTTAAGTGACGTCCATGACAAGCATCTCCGTGCTTCGGAAGGCACGTTAAGCAGTTGGTCCCGGCTAATATCTGTGGTATAGTCGTTAAGCCTAGTCAGAGGCCCTAGGGCGGCTTCATAACTTCTGACAGTAAGGTTTGTCACTTGCCTTACATACACCCCTCCACCAATCCGCACTGAGCCCGCGTGGTGAAGTATGGCTCGTTACTCCTCATAGTTGAGGTGAGGCCTTTTCCCAGCAGTGGGATCTAATAGGCTGACTTATATATTATTGCTGCAATTCGTGAAAAATTTTCTTACATTATTAGGATTATGTCTATAAAATTTGAGCGTCATTTCACAGAACCAATTTGGTTTTATGCCTGGTCGAGGAACAACGGACGCCATATTCGCCATTCGCCAAATGTGTGAAAAATACAGAAGTGCGCATAAAAAACCTCCACATGGTGTTTGTTGACCTCGAAAAGGCCTATGACCGAATACCTCGTGAGGTCCTGTGGTGGGCTCTTGGGATGAAGGGAGTGCCTGGAAAATACCTGCGTTTGATCAAGGCAATGTACCACAGATGCAGTACCCAAGTCCGGTCCGCTGTCGGCACGACCACGAGTTTCAATGTGGCTGTAGGCTTGCATCAAGGATCAGCGCTAAGCCCCTACCTCTTTCTTATGATATTGGATGCCCTGACATCGGACATACAGAAAGAGGCCCCTTGGTGCATGTTGTTTGCCGACGACATTGTGCTCGTTGCCGAAGACTCTTGAGGTCCAGAGCAGACTGGAGGAATGGCGACAAAGACTGGAGAACGTTGGCCTTAAAGTCAGCAGAACCAAAACCAAGTATCTGTTCTGTGACTTTGGCGGTCTCTCCAGTCCTTTACCTATAACCCTTGCAGGAATGCCCTTACCAGTCTGTTCCGACTTTCGGTACCTCGGGTCTATCGTGCAAAATGACGGCGATATTGACAGGGACATTAAACATCGAATCAACGCAGGTTGGATGAAATGGAGGCAGGTCACAGCAACAACATGCGATCCACGGATGCCCTTAAGATTGAAGGGAAAAATTTACAAGACCATCATAAGACCTGCCTTACTGTACGGATCGGAATGCTGGGCCGTTATGAAGATGGATGAAAAACGACTGCATGTAGCGGAGATGAGAATGTTGCGATGGATGTGTGGAGTGACAAGAATGGATAAAGTAAGAAATGAATATATAAGGGGAAGTTTGCAAGTGGCGCTTGTGACAGAAAAGATGACGGGAAACCGTTTATCTTGGTATGGACACGTGATGAGAAGAGAGGAGAATCATGTGACAATAAGAGTGATGAGTATGAATGTTAGTGGATAGAAGGGAAGAGGCCGACCTAGAAAAAGATGGATGGACTGTATAAAGCATGATATGATTGTGAAAGGAGTGGATGAGTCAATGACGAGTGATAGGATTGTATGGAAGAGTAAAACATACTGCGCCGACCCCAAATATAATGGGAACAGGGCAAGCGAATGATGATGTCTATAAAATTTGATAAATAAAAGGCTAATTAAATTATCGCTAGTCGAAACCCGGACACCCTGAGGCAAATCAAAGTTAAATGATGTTTTACCTAATATAAGTCGCGTAAATCTCAATTTTAATGTCCCATGACAGTAAAAAAGCCCTAACTATAATAGCTTATGGTCTAAGGATTCTTGAGGATATGTCTTAAAACCACCTTACATTATCTTAATTCAAGACTTCTTATAAATTTAAAACAACACTGCCTCTTTTAGCCATATCCATAACTCTCTTTTATTTTAGGTTTAGTAACACATGGAGTGTTACTACTATACACGTAAATTAAAACAATTATTTTTGTATAGGGTATTACTCGACGGCAAAGTCAGGACGAAGGACTTAGGCGGCCAATCCACCACAAAGGACTTCACCAACGCAGTCATCCACTACCTAGATCATCAATAAACCTACTGACAGACTAGTGTTGCGCTAGTGTACGTTTTTTAGACTATCGACATTTTTGACCTTGAGTCGATAACAAGACGTAACCGAGACAAGTAGTACAAAGTTGTGCGTTAATTATGTACAAAGTAGCATTGATATTTGTGGTGAAAGACAGCATTCTACTTCTTTCTACTTAGCCAATCTTTAGCAAGTCTTTAATTAGCATATTTGTGATGTCTTTTACTTAAAATATCGATTGTAGCGATGATCTTCAATAGTAAAAATTTCCCTCTTTGACGCGTGACAATACTATCTGAATAAAGATTAACTTGCAAGGGTCAAAATATACGTTTCACAACGCAACACTAACCCATTTTTTTATCGTTAGCTAATAAGAATATTTATTTATATTTTAATTTCGCGTAGATCTGTCATCATGAAATTCAACGACAAATCAGTTTTAAAATCCAGTATTTTTAATTATTTAAGTAGAAAAACGAAATGTTGTTACCAAAATGTAAATACAAATAAAACAAATTTAATGAAGTTGACTGTATTTTATTTGTCGGTGTACCAAACTCGAAACCGTTAAGACTTGTGTTTTAACGAAGAGCACTTCGAAGTGTGTGTGGGGGACTTACACTGGTAATATATTACTTAGGTTACATGGTTTCGCTGGCGGGTTTGTTCGAGTAGTCTTCGTTATCAGTCGGCTAAGTTCGGCTCGGGTTCGGCTTGGTTAGTCGTACGCGCCGGGTTGCGGTATAACTCTCGGAGCGGCTAGCTTTTTCACTCTGTCCGATATAACATATTTTAGGGCGCCTGGTGGAACCTGAAAAGAATGTTAGAATGTTTAATTTAAAATACAAAAACGTTTGACACATTCTACCGTTTATTATTCTACCGTTACATTACTACTAAGGCTTCCCAACACAACACAGATCAACCAGGTACGCAGGAGATATTACGAGTATAAGGCACAATTCCCTGGTGCACTCGGTTTCTTCACTAGTTCAGTGAGACGGCAAACGGACATAACCGGAGAGAGATCAGGCGCCGGACCAACGGCTTAACGAGCTTTCCGAGGCGCGAGGTTAGCACTACCAAATTGTTAATCCCTGTTTCCGTGTTATTTCAAGACTGAAAAACTCTCGGCTCGAGCTGGGATTCGAACCGAGACCTCGAGTATAGATAAGCGTGCCAACCACTTGACTAACAAGGCAGTCGTAAATTATACATTTATGTTTCCATAATATTATAGTAGTAGAAAGGTATCGGCTATGTATAACCCAAAACTGGGTCGATAAAATACGTCATTGCTGTCAAGCGGTCACGTCACTATAAGAAAATTTATAGCCGGGAGTGATGTAAGTATAGCACAAATAAAGGTACTTGCACTTTAGGGACCCCTTGTGTCTCAAATACACCAGTTTACGGGAGTAATTTCAGTGAGCGCATAACTTCTAATTAAAATAAATTTTAATTTTTTGTTGTGGTATCCCCATTACAATACGATAGAACTTACTTTGATAGGATCTCTGTACCAATCCTCCTGCGACAATCTCTTGTAGACCTTGAAGTCTGGCAGGTAGCATATTTGGTTGATCCTCGGCATTAACTGTTCTAGTGGTTTGACGTTTCCTCTCTGTAAATAGTAAAGTTAGCCAATAATAGATATAGTTAGATAATAGTTAGTAATAGCCAATATAGATAGATATAGATGCTGGGCAAAGGCCTCGCCTCAACTATGAGGAGGTACGAGCCATAGTTAGTACAATATTTGTTAAACGACCACATATATTAACATTACAGAGGCAAATAACAAAATAACGAAAGATGCTGCTTCATGCTGATGTTTAAAGTCGCAAGCTTCAATGCTGCATTCGATTTGAGATGATATTTCAATTTCAATTATTAAAAGTTTAAAACATGACTTTTCTAATGGAGGTAGGACGATTACTATTGCACATTAACCAAACGGCGGCATCTTATGAAGTTGTAATTTATTTAATTTTATTTATTTATTTATACAAAGAATACATTTTTGTTAGTAAATAGTGTCTTAAAGCCTATGTTAGGTTTATCTAGACACTACTAGTTCTCTTTATACAATTACAATAAGCATGATTGTTATTGAGCGAGCGCGCACAGCTACAGCGAAGCTCGCCGACTAGATAGGGGCGAATGTGCTATGTAAATGTAAATTTAATCAATAGGTTTACCATAATGTTTATTTGACATAATATTTTGTATGAGAATTCTGACAAACTACTCGTCAACAGAGGTTTACCGACTGTTTAAAAATTTGTGAACTCGGGCTTAAGGCTAGTAGAATCTCAATAGTCATGCAGTACAAAAATAGTTGACCCTTGTGTAAACTATGTACGAAACATGGAACGATTATTCTTGGTTTTAATTTCCGTTTAGATTAAATTATTAATCTTAGACCTGAGTTCACTGATTTTTTACAGCTTCTAAACCTAAATCAACGGTAATTTGACACATTTCCCATACAAAATATGTCAAACAAAAGCAAAACGGCTCTTTAATAATTAAACACGTGTTGGTAAACTCGCCCTTACTGCCAATCAGTCCCATATGTTAGTCTTCTGAGGGCTTAATGCGAGTTTTTTCATGCTTTCACCTTCGTCCGTGTGACGAAAATTTGTATGGAAATTCGGTCAGCGCCCCTAGCGGCAGGTTTGCGAAACCTGTTTTTTTCTATGACACTCAGTCGACCGTGAGCGCGTGTGACTGACCAATGAAAACTCGCACTAGGCACTCTGAAACCTACCTTTATTGGTGCTGGTTTGAATAGTTCCTCCCTCCTCGGGCCGGCGATCTGGCTGATGTAGTCCATGTGCTTCTTCCACTCGCTCTCAGTCCAGCCGCGCTTTTTCTTCACCTCCTTAGTGTCAAGTTTCTTTAGATCCAGCACGCAGTTGGCCAGTTTCGAGTAGCAGGTCGCGTTGGCCGCTTCAATCATTCGGTCGATCCGCTCCAATCGCTCTTGACTGAACCGATTCTTGTACATTTTCTTGATGAGTAGGAAACGGCTGGAAGTTTGAGTATTGTTAGAAAGAAAAAAGAAAATGCATTTACTGAATTCGTTGCCAGCTGAAGTGTTCCCTAAACACTACGATTTGAATTCCTTTAAGAAAAGAGTGAATAGGCTGCTTCTAGACAGACATGTCCCATCATCGGCCGCACCGTCGCTTACCATCAGGTGAGATTGCGGTCAAATGTCTGCCTATTAAATAAAATAATAAAAAAAAAAAATGGGACATCAAAAACATACACAACATACAATAAAAACACAGAATTACACATATCATAGAAAATAACATAAAATTGAAAAACAAACAAGACTTATCTTTCTTTGTTCTTAATTTTCTATGAATTCGACGCAATATTATATTATGTTGCACAGCTAAATGCCAGCAAAGTAGAATGTCGGTGACGTCATAACCAAGAGTAAGTGAGGTCCACTCAGCATAAGCCAGGTCCTCTGGAGGACCTGACGCTGGTTTTCAGTGGGCCCTTGCTGATGTTATATTATTTTATTATATCAGTACCTTATGCTTGATTTTCGATACATAAAGCTGTTTACGGACAGTTTTGAATTGAATTTTAAGAAAGGCAATGTGCAAGGTTCAAGAAAATCTCGTTGCACGGACGACATCATATCAGGCGATGAAGAAGAAGAATATAGACGATTTTGCAACAAAATAGGTATGTATAGGTAGTCTGATATAGTGGCCACCTACTAAACGATTTGCGACGAACAGCTGTTGCTAAATTGGTTCCATAGGAAATGGTGCAAGCTCTCGAGTGGAATGTCTGACAAGAGGTTTGTGGGTGAGATCAGCGTGCTTTAGTATCAGCAAGAAGCCTTCCTAACATGACTTCCTCGATAAAGGTTTATCATGATGATCGACATAATTCATACGAATTTTCTTTTCACTTTTTACATAGTTTAGGAAATATAATAATTTCATCACGCGATAAAATTTATCGAGCGTCAGATGTTAGCCCGGCAGGAGAGTATATGGCGTATTGCTTGCTATTCTATTTTTTCCTCTCTTTAATTTTCCTTCCCAACATCTACTTCATAATACCCTAACTACGTGATATTCATTGTTCTATCAGATGCACATATGTATATTATGACTTTTGCACCAAACAACCCCTTCCTATGTATTTCCGATACCCGAAGGTTGTCTAAAAGAGATCGCTCTTAGCGATAAGACCGCCTAACATCATCTTACTGTGTAAATTGTATTTTTTTACTTTTAAAGTGTGCAATGAAGAGTTATGTAATCTATCTACCAGACTCACCGAAGGTAAGGCCAGGCCGCATCGTTGACTCGGTCCGACAGCTGTGAATTCAACGCTGATTTTCTTATGCCTCTCGGAGTGAAAGCTGGCATGCCCTCGCCAGTATCGATAATATACTTCCTTGGCACGCTCAGGATATTTAACCTTTTGGGTATCTTGTAGGGGAAGGTGCTTGTCGGCGGGTCGAACTTCGGCTTACCCATTTTAGCTAGCTATTCAGAGAGTTATATGGTGGTAGAGGGAATGGCCGGGTGCTACATTTTATGTTTATTTTATTTCCATTTGGTGTCCATTTTGGTGCGCTCTCGACGGCATTGCTTTGACAGTGTTGACAAGCGTCTGAATTTGGAAGTGTGTTGATGTTTTATGTCACATTTTTTCGGAGGTTGCCAAAGATAGGTATTAAAAAAGTTTCAACGTTCTGCTCTCAGCTATTTGACCCTGTGTGTGCACGGGTAGTTATAGAGTGACAAATCGTGTGCCCCGCCAAACGTGCGGGCGGCGCCAAACCAATCGCACCAACACATCCCCGCAACACCACCCCCCGCTGACATCGAGCAAGCCTCGCCCCCCGCACGCCTGGCGCCCCCCTGAAGGGTCGGACTCGAACGCGTCGGACTATACATAGACAATTAATCTGGTTTGTGCGCTTTATCCGACTTCTAAAAAGGAGTAGGCTCAACATGTTCGACAGATGTTTTTTTATATGTTCATTGTTCACTCAATCGTGGATCGTGAACCTCTCTCTTCCCGGCTATATATCCCACATGGTGGTGGGGTCAGCCTTCTTTATTTTTTTCGTCCACTCACAATCGTGGATCGTAAACTGTTTTTTTTTTAGAGAACATTCCTCCTGAGGATTTTTTTGGATTACCACCAAGTCAGGATTTGATGATGGGATCCTGGAGATATCAAGGTAACTCGAAGATGTTATAATATAATATTTAGTTATTCAAGCGTTTACATCTGGACCGGAAGTCATAATTTTATGGTGCTGAGCTGATGATGTAAGTCGTTTGGAACTCCTCATCAAATTGGAGTTCACGAATTGCGATTGTAAAAATAAAAAAAATATTATTTTAATTCAGACAAAAATAATCCATAGAATGTTAGTGAAATTAACCATGACTGAAAAAACTATGTTTGTATTTTATATGAAAAGTTAAATTTTTAATTTATTAAAACTATCACAAAAAAAGGGGTACGTCCCCGTGTTTGTCACCCTTTGCACAAAACATCTCCACATTGGCGATGTGAACCTATCCGCTAATGTCCTTAGGATGTAATTGGGACTGTTTCTGACTCTACTGATCAGGGAGCTTGTTTTTTTGCGAATAAAGGCTTTGAAGCCATCAGTTTGGTACTCGGCAAACATACCTGATGCGCTGCAAAAACGTGGAAGACCCAACATTATCCTAAAGACATTATTATATTGGATTCGTAGGGTGTCTAGCGATTTGTTGGTGTGCTTGACCCACAGTTTTCCCGCGTACATGCTTTGACAATACGCTTTAAATAGCGTCACTTTTACGTCCTTCGTACAACGAGAAAATCTGCGAGTCAGCATATTGCCTCTAACCGCCAGAGCCCTACGCTCTCTTTCAATGTCGTCAAGGTTTTTGAGGCCGCTAGTTAGTACATGCCCCATATATTTGAATTTATATACACGTTTGATGTTCAAGCCATTTACGTTTTTGGTCCTATTTTTTTTTTTGTAACCTAGGAAAGCTCGGTCGCCCAGATACTTTACTTATAATGTGACAAATAGTTGACAATGTAGAGAAATAGAATGATAGAGCTGCAGCGTAAAAATAAAACAAGATTAGTTTTAAAACGTTTGTATTTAACCTTAACATAGATTGTTCTTTCATTAATTCATAACAGAATACTGATCTTCACAACGTTCAGCAGCCTTGTTTCACATCTGTTTCACCTATAAAACCAGTCATGTGAACGACTGATAACATTTTGAGATCCTTAAATATGGAAAAGCAAAACTATTGTGCTTCAGCAGTATGCAAAGGTTACATAAAGCGCAAATAGCAAGTATTTAAACCAAGTTCCAGTAGGGTTAAACAGTACCTAATAGAAGGACGTAATCTTGCTCATTACGTGAAAAAAAGGAAATTACTTAAAAACGATTAACAAATAAAAAATATTATGTAAAAGTGTCAAGCTTTTTTTAAGACAAACATTTGTCTAAATTAAATAAATATACGTCAATGATGCAACTACATAATCATAACGTAAATGAATTACCAAAACCTTAGACCACCATCTGATCATCGTGACTATAACAATTTCCTTACTGTGAAAGACGACTTAAATCTTGCCATCGATTTCGCCATTATGTAACTTTCCAGTGCTGATTTAAACGAAAACTTGCAATAAAATAACAATACAAAATCTTCACATTGCAGACTACATTTTTAAACAACCGAATTATTTACTAAAAACACAACATATTTTTATTTGTAACTTGGCCGTAATGCAGCCGTGCTCCATACAATTTCAAATTCACACAACTAAAACTTCGTTAAATGTCTACAACGTTACAATTGGAAATAAAGCAATAAAAAAAACGAAAACAAGCGATTTAATATTTAAATCCTCCTAAGTTTTTAATGATTCATTAATGATGTCCCTTTATTTTGTATAGTGCAAAATTCATTGAATCACAAAAATTGACAGTAACGTAAATTTTATAGGTGAAAGCCAACTAAAATGACAACTATACCCGGCCCGGCGAACCTTGATCCCTATGACAGTTCATGTTAGTGATGGGTCGCGTGTCGATGAAACTTAACTTTTTTAACCGACTTCAAAAAAGGAGGAGGTTATCAATTCGACTGTATGTTTTTTTTTAACCGACTTCAAAAAAGGAGGAGGTTATCAATTCGACTGTATGTTTTTTTGTGGCTATGTTACCGCATATCTCAGATTACCGATTTGAAAAAAAATGTTTACCTAGAGGCTATACCTTCTAGTTGGTCCCATTTTGGCCCAGTCGAGATCTGATCATGGGATCTTGGTGTAATCGAGGGAAACCCTTAAATTTTTAAGGCACGTATAGTGTTTTCGTACTAGTATCTTAATGTTGACATGTTGTTACGTCTGATAGTCATTATGTGGAGCTGAGCTGATGGTGGAACTCCTTAAAAATTAGGAGTTTAGCAATTAAAACACCAGATAGCAGTGATTATATATTTCCTGACAAAACGTCAGGAAATATATAATTACTGCAAGAAATCAATTAACTCTTACCGCTGAAACGATGGATTTGATAGTCTGAGTACCGAGAAAGGACATAGAACAGTTTTTATCCCCAAAATCATTTGTATAGGGAACACGATGATACGATATATACAACAAACTAAATTAAAAATGCTATTAGCAAATCTTTAAATGTTCTTCTTTAAACGGTCTTCCTTCTCGTTACTACTTTCTTCCAAATGACGCAGTCGCATTTGAACAGCGCGTTTAGTAGGTCTACCCATGTTGCCTTACAATAAATTTCAACTAAAAATAGGAAAAAAAACCGATTTCAAAACTGACTACAGTGCTAATTAAAACTAAAAATTTTATAAACAAATTTAAACTAAAAAGTACAAAATAATATTTAAATGACCTAACTGTTCTACGGAATTGTACAAGAAACCTATTTCCAATTTATTATCTGTTATTTTTTGTAGTCGGTGCCAGAAATTCTAATTCTAATGTTTTTTTGCAAGTAAGGACTGGATTAGGAAAAAGTTATTGGCGTCGCCGAAATCAGCTGATTTATTTAAAGGCGGTATCACTTCTCTCAGAGTCGTCATAAAAAATGTGGATTTCGGTATGGAAAGTGTGACAAAAGGAAAGTGTTAATGGAGCGGAAGGTTAAAGCACTGATGAGATGTGATTTTCTACGAAAAATAAAGACTATTCAAAACTGGGACAATGTGGTTTACCTGGACGAAACGTGGCTCAACCATCCCCAATCACACAGTCCCCAAAATATGGACAGACGAACACAGCAAAATCCTGTACCAAAGGCAAGGGTCAGCGTTTGATTATCTGCCACGCTGGTACAGCCAAAGGTTTTGCGCCTAATTGCTTGTGGGCCTTCAAATCAGTTAAAACAACCGATGATCACGAAGTGATGATGGATAATTTAAATGAGCCCCACCATATTTTGATGGACAACGCCCCATACCATTCCGTCCACGTGAATAAAGCACTACCAGCAACAATAATAAAGGGTAAATCCTAGAGTGGTTGCAACGCAATGGTGTGTAAGCTAACATTCAAATGTTCAAAAAAGAATTGGTCAGACTGTTGAACCTGCAGAAACAGCAAACAAAGCGGACATATTTTTTGGATGAAATGGCAAAATCCAAAGGTCACGCAGTGATTTGGCTACCGCCCTACCACTGCGAATATAATGCTTTAAAACTTTGTTTTGATGATTGGGATCGAGACGTGCGATATGACAGCATTGTAGATGAGCCGTTTTTGATAAAATAATGTAGGCGACAGCAGCTGCAGTTCAGATTCCGAGTTCGTGATACAAACCCTAATGTCATTATCAGATTCAGATTAAAATATATAAATAAATGATCGCTGAACAGCTTTTGTTTTATTTGGTTTTGTCCTACAGTTAATTTTTAATTCTCTTGGGTATACAATCGTGAGTGCATGTATGCCGCGCTCCGTTCTATTCAATAGATAATGTACCAATACTTAAGTATGAAAAAGCAATGACACTCATAATTTATCACTTAATTATGCCACACATGAAAACTGATACTAATAGAATCTAATCTTAAATAAAACAAAACCTGGTGTCCCCAGAAATATTTTATAAATTTGAGTAAAATAAAAAACAATTTCATGCAACTTTTTAACATTCAGCTCAACACCTATAACTTAAATGATTATAAATCATGTACACTCGTTTCCATTATCGACATTTGTTTATCGATATTTTTCCGCACTAGTCGATATCTTCCGAACGAAGTAACTTTTGCAGGACGTAAACGTAAAGTCTGATTGAGATAATTTCTTGTAAATGTTAAGAATTGTTATAATTTCGACGAAATATCATTGTAATGGCATATATCTACCTTACCTTAATAAATGGCATTTTTAGAAGCCTCCAATTCAATTCTAATGTAACGGTGACGCCACTACAATGTTGTGTCGTACGAATTACTGTCAATATCATAGGGATCAAGGTTCGCCGGGCCGAGTATAGGAATGTCATTCTGAGAGGGGCAAGTAGCGCCAAAACATATGAAGGCCTGAGCCACCTCTCCTATAAATTAATAACAATATTTCTTAAAAACCTTCCAAAAGTTAAGTAGGTTATCCTTTCTATGCAGAAAATTTTGAGCAATCATCAAAAAAATAAAGTTCTTTCTAAATTGACTGCGACACTGGTATACAGACACATGAAAAACTTCAATAATAATAAGTCAGTGTTCCCACTTCCTTTCTGAAAACTATCAGATTTGTAGATCTACATTTTACATAATATTACGTGTTTACATTAATTTTAATGCTGAGAACACTAACCGGGCATTTAAATTAGAAGAGGCATCTTTGAAACATCGGGCCACGGGGCCAACTGCAATGTGATATCAATGGGTAGAATAAATTTAATTAAGAGCCATTTAAAATGCTAGTGTTGTTTAGTACAGTTACAGGCAGTGTAGAAAAATAAAAATGTTGACAGTATTGAAAAAGTCAGTAAATATGTATTAGGTATCATCCGTTGATCTCACCTTCTTCATCTGCAGCAAACATAATTTTATCGAGCGTGCTATTTTAAAACAACTTGGCAATTTTTTTCCGTGCGCCCAGTTTCAAAGTTACATTTCTGTCTAGCCCGGGTAACGTGTGGTCTATATTATATTAGGCCACGCTATTTGAGGCTGGCATCAATGGTTGCGATGCCGTTGGGCTCGGCGACTTCATATACGGGCGTGATGGGGTCTTCCACGATTTTTTTGTGTCGATTCCTTCGGGCGACAATGCTGGAAATCGATTTATAAGGTTAGATTATTGTTATTGTGGTCGCATTTACATTTTTAGAACCCGCCAAAGATCCTATTTAGTGTGATTTTAAGAAAACTGCCACTTTAACAAAACTGCCACACTTAACAAAAAATACATTATTAAAAAAATCTTTGGCAGATCTAAACTACTCATTATTTGCATAGGATATGTATTGTTTTGTAAAGTGGATGTACCAGCTCATTGAAACAAGTGAGACAGTTAGATAAAAGATTGTCTAAACAGAAGTATATGTTTAGGGCCCTGCCTCACTAGGACACAAGTGGTGGTGACACCATTCGGATTCGTCAAATTGGTTACGCAACCAACCGGACGCCAGGTAAGATACCCTCCATACAGCCCATACACTTTATTGGTAGCGCACGACTAGTGGCGCCACCATGGTGGCCCAGTGAGTTACGGCCCTTAATGTGAAGTCCAAATAGAGGTAAAGAGAAAGTTACTTTAGAAAGACAGTTTTTTAGACCAGAGTTAGTTGAATAAAATACTTAAAGAGGAATATTTAAACTTGCTTTTTTTTCTAGATCGTTTTTTACTATATGAGCGTTACCATAATAATTTACAAACTTTTATTTTATGAGCAATTATGCTCATAAAATAAAAGTTTGTAAATTAAAACTTGAGCTTAACCTAGACAATCTTTTAAAATAAGTAGTAAAAAATAAAATAAAATCATGTGCATTGCCATAGGTGCAGTTAGCAAGAAATTGTAGATAGTTTCTTATATGTTTATTCTACGAAAAGAGGGCTAGTTTAATGTGCAATATATACATATAATTTGAAAATAATATAGTAAAAAAGAAATTTTGTGAACATATCTTCCAGTTAGCAATATAAGTAGTACAACGAATAGTACCTATATAAAATTCATGGTTAATAATTTACTAACATCACATGTCAATAATTATAACATAAAGAGAAAGTGAAAGACAATTCCCAACCACCAGAAATACGTACACAAAAGCGGTAAACAAGACATAACATTGTCTCACTTGTTTCTCCCTGAGACATGCCCCTGGTGTGCCGTAAACTAAATAAAATTATCATTTTGTCACATCAAAATTATTTTATCGACTAATCAGTTAAATATCCAAAAAATCATCGCAATTTTCATCTCAACTTTTTATCAACTTGATAAGATTTTCGGTGAAATGCTGTATCTTGTCGATAATTTTTCCAGCTAGCTCTACACGATAGTAAGTCCCGTGTTCATCAACTTTTAAACAGTCGGTTAACATCGTTTGAGTCAGAATTCCCGTATAATGACAGTGTGAAACATAGACAATGAGAACATAAATAAGAAAGAACACTGAGTGTTAACTAATATCAGTATGATTAATATAGGGCCAATATAATATCCTTTTAAATCAATATAGCGACAGTATTGATGGCATTGAACTATTGACAGTCAGCCTTATGGCCTAATTCCTGTCAGGTTTGCTTAATTACTTAATTTTGAGGTAACAACGACAATTTAGATTTGTTTACAACAAACCGGGGGATAGTGCAAGCTTTCCCAAAATGATTTACCGACACCCGTAGTAAGTTTTACCCGATTTTCGAACGTACCTCCCATACTGTGACGACAATCGTATGTATGATGTTCGTGTCGTAATGTTTATATGGAAATAAAAAGATAAACAACTTAAACATTTAGACACACTATGCCCTGTATTGGGACATTAGGGGTTTACAACAATAATGATGGAACCTGCAACACTACTTCCAATTCTTACATTTTTTTAACTTGTCATGTATTCAATCATTGTCTAGCTAGTAATATCTATTTGTGACAGATTCAATAATTAGAGATGGATAGTATTTTTTGCATGGTTTTCAGGGATATTTTTGAGATTAAGGTGTCACCAGAAAAGGATTGGTGTTCTTCATGTTACAAATAGTTAATTCCCGTTATGTTTCATGCCACCTTAGTCGATGTTATATTTATTTGCATCAACTTTAGCATCAAAATCCCATGCTTTGGTAAGTAAAAACGTCACAAAAATATGTTAAACAATTAACATCAAACAGATATTGATTGATATTATCATTCCATTGTAGTTTTAAAACAAAATATATGATCAAATATAATGTATGAGAAATTTTAAATCTTGATTTCAATCGGCGAAAAACAAGTTTATCGAATTGAAATCGCGACGTAAATGGATAAATATATTTTCAAATTAACATTCTTAAATTACGTTTAATTCTCATACATTAAAATATTGTAAAATAAACAACATCAATTTAAATATTGACTTTGTATTCCCGAACCCTATTGGTCAATAAAATTAGGGTTGACACATACTATCAAATCACTACTACCCTGTCATATTATGGGCAGTTGAACTTGACTGTTTTGGGACAAACATAATACCAGATTTTAGATAATGCAGGATTCAATAAAAAAATTGGTATGTAAAACTTTGAAAACGATATTGCGACAAATATAAGCAATAACATATGGATACGTACCACGCCTTTATCTTTTGGTAAATTAAGATCGCTGTCATAGGTATAGGCGTCATGATGGCAGCCGACACTGGTATCACTGTAAGATAATAAAATATGATTGTAAACAAAACATACAGATTATGAAAAACGTCATTATTGGGTCTAAAGTTATCATGGCGTATGACCAGTTCCGTAGCCCGACGATTTATTTAATGGCTCTGGTGCTACATATTATTTATAGATTCAAATGACAGTCGAGATAAAATTGAGCAATGCGTCAAAAGCATTATTGTAAAGGTCCTAAGTTAAGAGGACTATTTTCGAAGATCCTCGGCCGCATCGTTGCTTATCATCGGGTGAGATTGCGGCCAAATGACTATTAATTTAAAAAAAAAAACATCATTTATAACATTGTACACACGACCGCACGTCTGACTACCGCACGTCTGACTACCCCACTTTGACCTTGAGGCCGCCTGTATTACCCACATAATAAAAGCTGTTTTCGTAATTTTCATGAGTTACGTACTGCCGACTGTACAGGGGTCTCAAAAATGGTACGCCAGACTGACACTGGAGATAGCAGTCTTTAACCTTTTAAATATAAAATAGCAGGACTTTATAAAGTCACTTGGTCTTATGTGTTTTTTACAAAATACAAAAAGTGGTATCATTTACTAAGCCATGGGACTTTTATCATCTCAAAGTTCTACGGTAAGCTATCTGCAGTATTCTGCAGCGTCAGTCTGGTCAGGCCTGTGTAACTCCCCGCGTAGGTAACAAAAACGTACCTACGCGCGGCGACCCACCGTGGTGGGCTAATCAACTTAAGTGTCGCGAGCAGCGACACGCTTGCGCAATTAATTCACCGGCGGTGCGCAGCACTACGTTGCTGGCGGGACGAGCATGGACAAAGTGCTAGAAAGGTGCGCTAAATGGCGTTAGTAGCTTCTTGTAGCAGTCATGATAGTACTACTACTACTATAGTAATTCATGATAGTACGCCACTGATGGGTTTAGTGTATTATGAATCCTATTCCAAAGTTATAGGCCTCGGGCTGGTCCAGCGCGTACCGCAGCAGGAAGATGGCGATGCCGGTGTTCTTTATGCCGGTCTCTATGGAGACGTACATCAGAGTCGGGTACCTGTGGTGATGTCGGCCTCGGGCTGGTCCAGCGCGTACCGCAGTAGGAAGATGGCGATGCCGGTGTTCTGTATGCCGGTCTCTATGGAGACGTAAATCAGAGTCGGGTACCTGTGGTGATGTCGGCCTCGGGCTGGTCCAGCGCGTACCGCAGTAGGAAGATGGCGATGCCGGTGTTCTGTATGCCGGTCTCTATGGAGACGTACATCAGAGTCGGGTACCTGTGGTGATGTCGGCCTCGGGCTGGTCCAGCGCGTACCGCAGTAGGAAGATGGCGATGCCGGTGTTCTGTATGCCGGTCTCTATGGAGACGTACATCAGAGTCGGGTACCTGTGGTGATGTCGGCCTCGGGCTGGTCCAGCGCGTACCGCAGTAGGAAGATGGCGATGCCGGTGTTTTGTATGCCGGTCTCTATGGAGACGTACATCAGAGTCGGGTACCTGTGGTGATGTCGGCCTCGGGCTGGTCCAGCGCGTACCGCAGTAGGAAGATGGCGATGCCGGTGTTCTGTATGCCGGTCTCTATGGAGACGTACATCAGAGTCGGGTACCTGTGGTGATGTCGGCCTCGGGCTGGTCCAGCGCGTACCGCAGTAGGAAGATGGCGATGCCGGTGTTCTGTATGCCGGTCTCTATGGAGACGTACATCAGAGTCGGGTACCTGTGGTGATGTCGGCCTCGGGCTGGTCCAGCGCGTACCGCAGTAGGAAGATGGCGATGCCGGTGTTCTGTATGCCGGTCTCTATGGAGACGTACATCAGAGTCGGGTACCTGTGGTGATGTCGGCCTCGGGCTGGTCCAGCGCGTACCGCAGTAGGAAGATGGCGATGCCGGTGTTTTGTATGCCGGTCTCTATGGAGACGTACATCAGAGTCGGGTACCTGTGGTGATGTCGGCCTCGGGCTGGTCCAGCGCGTACCGCAGTAGGAAGATGGCGATGCCGGTGTTCTGTATGCCGGTCTCTATGGAGACGTACATCAGAGTCGGGTACCTGTGGTGATGTCGGCCTCGGGCTGGTCCAGCGCGTACCGCAGTAGGAAGATGGCGATGCCGGTGTTCTGTATGCCGGTCTCTATGGAGACGTACATCAGAGTCGGGTACCTGTGGTGATGTCGGCCTCGGGCTGGTCCAGCGCGTACCGCAGTAGGAAGATGGCGATGCCGGTGTTCTGTATGCCGGTCTCTATGGAGACGTACATCAGAGTCGGGTACCTGTGGTGATGTCGGCCTCGGGCTGGTCCAGCGCGTACCGCAGTAGAAAGATGGCGATACCGGTGTTCTGAATGCCGGTCTCTATGGAGATGGCTAACGCGTCTGGGTGTGGCTGGCGGCAGGCGCGTGCGAATGCGTAACCGAACGCGTACCCTAGCCACGGGATACCCATGCCCGCTACTATTATCTGTAAAAAAATATGCATGATAATTTTTAAGTATTACGACTAAAACCAAAGACTGGACCAACTGCTTAACGTGCCTTTCTAAGCACGGAGATGCTTGTCATGGACGTCACTTAAATGGTCGGAATGGTCACCCATCCAATCACGACCGCGCCGTGGGATGCTTAACTTTGGTATCACTACCAAAGCGCTGCCGCCACTGCGCCACAAGCACCTCACACTCAGTGTTCTTTCTTATTTATATAAGTTTAAATAAGAAACTAAAAATTCGCACACGGATTTTTAAGCGCTCTCGCACTCATTTCTATGTCACTTCGATAGTTAAAAACTTCCTCAGTCGCTTGGCTCGCTTCATCACGTTCATTCAATTATTTTTTATCTTTGGTGTAGGTACAGTCGGCATTAAAAGACGATGACCATATTCAATACAATATCGTACATAAATCGATAAAAGGCATTGAATTAACATCACTAAAGTTCAAAATTAATTTAAATTAAAAGTTAAGGTTTGTAATTTGTGCAAAATTTTGGTTTCTTATTTAAACTTACAAAAACATCACTAAGGTTCAAAATTGACTGAAATTATGACGTACAACGATTTCGAGAATCTAAATGTGGCTATTGATTTTTGCTGACTGTTACTTTAAAAATAATTATCTTTATTTTACTCACATTCCACGTGAACAGCTTGAATATGTACAAGTTGGTGACGATAGCGAACACGATGATGAAGATGAGGAGCGTCGACGAGAATCCTTTGAGGATTCGCACCATGAAGGCGGACAGTCTTGGCGTGTACCGCTGCATGCCCAGTCCCACTATAAGTGGGACGATGAGTCCCACCACAAACGTGGCAACCCGGGAGTACGGGACGCCTATGTGAGCCGCGCGGAATACCACTTGGCCGAGCGAGAATATCCACAGTGGCATGAAACCTGGAATTAAATAAATTGGTTAAAAATGCCACTGATTCGCCTAAGGCAGCAGCAGCAACAACAACAACAGGAGTTAACCGAACACCAAAACAAACAACGAAATTGTGAGCTTGGACCTGACTTCAGCGGTTCATTTGTGACGCGCTTATGCCGTATCTTCGCTTTTTGATTTCATCTAAGAAAACATTTTCTAATTATTACAATCTTTAACTTGTAGCTCATAGATATGTTTTCTAAAGTACCTAGTAACTACAATGCAATTTTGACGACCGTCTTGGTGTAGTCGTTTGCGTACCGGACTTCTAAACCAGGCGATTGCGGGTTCGAACCCCGCAAGGGGCAAATGTTTGTGTGATGAGCACACGAGCATTTGTACCTAAGTCACCATAGCACAAGCTCACGCTTAGTTTGGGGCTAGGTAATTGGTGTGTTTGTTGAAACAATTTATTTATTTAATTTTAAAATGTTCTTTGTACCTAGTCCGAAGTAGGCTATAAAACATGCAGCATGATCTGCTCTTAAAAATATTTGAACGCCGCATTATAGCATATTTTGATGCTTCCTGTAACTTCACATTTAAGAACGGTACTAGAGCGACCGATTCCTATTATTTAATAAAAAACGTTTTTTGGTTCGTAAGTATTATTTAAAAAACTAAAAAAACTGGCCAAGTGCAAGTCGGAGTCGCGCACGAAGGGTTCCGACTATACAACATTAGACAATATATTATTTTTTTAGTTTTAAAACGGCAAAAAATTCACGTCTGTAAAGGACTGCTCCCTTGCGTTGGCCTGGTTAACTAAAGGTCGTGGGTTCAAATCCTGCACGTGTGCGAATTTTTGGTTTCTTATTTAAACTTGTATAAAAAAAACTAACCGAACGCGCAGAGCGTGGATATAGAGGTCATGGCGAGCGACAGGTTGAGGTTCCCGCCCAGGATGAAGGTCCAGATGTTGGAGGCGCCGCCGCCCGGCGCCACGCCCGTCATGAACATGCCCAGGTGCAGCGCCGCGTTGTCCGGGAACACGAGGTAGCCGATACCGAACGACATCTGTACAAATAAATAAATAAAAAAAAACTGACATTGACGGGGATAATACAACACTTGTCTTAAAAGATCATACAGGGTGTCCCGCTAATGAAAAAAAATTACATTTAGATACAGATTAATTATAATTACATCGGCGAGGCGAAGGGCGATTTTTCTCCGAAACTTATCAGTGCTTGGGACTGATACAAAAAATGACAATTTAGGCGTTTATTTTTTAATTAGGGGGCACGGCAGTGCCCCCACCAAATCGAGCGCGAAGCAAACACTGCCGTACCATCCTTTACTGGAACCATTTCGCCGCACAAGAGCCCAACCAAACTGAGATCGACATACCGCCTTTATAAAAAAATATTCAACTTGGTGGGCCGCTTCAAATGATGTCAAAAATCGAAGTTTTGAAGTATCTGATGAAGAACCCTCAGCTGGTCTCAGCTGTAGTAGAGATATTATAATGACATCTAAACAAAGTCGTGCCAAGTCTAAGGTTCCTTACTGCGATTTCTTATTTTATTATAGTCAATGTTGCGTGACTTGGCCGTTGAAGGGTACACAAGGGTATAAAACTAGTTGCTCCATGACACCATTGCACATTAACATTAACTATAATAATAAAGAAATCGCAGTAGGGAACTTTAGACTTGGCACGACTTTGTCTAGATTTCATTACTTTTTAGAGATAAACAAGCAGCTCCATCGAGACTTGGCTAGTTTTTTACAGAATGTTTTTGGTGGGATACATATTATGAATTCAGAGATATTTTGGTTTTGATCATAAATAACTATCTTTTAAACAACACATTTAAGTTGAAATATGTAAAGAAATAAGTGAATTTATTTGACGAAATGTGTTAAGGAAAAAACGAAGGCATTCAGTGCCAAGGGAATTAAGGGATTTTGATGTAGTGTTTCTTAAACAAAACTAATGACATTTCGTCTCTAAAGATTATGTGCTCGGTGGGTACAGTATTAAGTATTACAATATTTCAAACACCAAAATCAATAGTAACTTTTTACTTAAAATGTTAGTAAGGCTCCAAAAAAACTTAAAACCAAAATCTCAAAATTGGAAACAAAAAAAATTGACCTTTATAGTAGAGCGTGATGTAACCCAAAGGATTATTCTTTATTAACGGTAACATATCATTAACACCCTGTATATAATTCTTATGAGAAAACGTTTCTTTAAACTTACCAAAGGCATAAATACGAACTGTCCGATCATTCCTATGATGGGCCCTATGGGTTTCTTAAGGACTTGCTTCACTGTGGGCCAGTCCATAGCGCATCCGAAGTTTATGAAGATAAGAGATACCTGCAAAAGAATAATATATATAATAAATAATAGTACAATATATATAATAAATAGTAGTAAGTAATGAAATACAGCCTGGTGACAGACAGACAGTGGAGTTGAGACTTAGTAATAGGGTCCCGTTTTTAGCCTTTGGGTATAAGTAAAGTCAGCCTGTATAGATCCTACTGGAGGAAAAGGTTTTACCTCAACTATGAGGAGGTACGAGCCATACTCCACCACGCGGGCGCAGTGCGGATTGGTGAAGGGGTGTCTTATAAGGCAAGTGACAAAACTTACTGTCAGATGTTATCAAGCCGCCCCAGGGCCTTTGACTACGCTTAACGACTAATACCAACAGATATTAGCCGGAACCAACTGCATGACGTGTCTTCCGAAGCACGGAGATGCATGTCATGGACGTCACTTAAATAGTCGGAATGGTCACCCATCCAATCACAACCGCGCCGTGGGTTGGTATCACTACCAAAGCGCTGCTGCCACTGCGCCACCTCATCCTTTGGGTATGGAACTTTTTAAAAGGAGAAGCAGAAGAAACTCACAAAAATAGCAATGCTGGCGGTGAATATGCTGTCGATGACGCGCTCCGGGCGCACCACCACCACGGGGTGCGTCTCGTCCGCCGTCGACACTTCTCCTTTCCGCTTCACCTGCATCGCCACGTTTGTTCTGCCTGAAATATTCACGGAGGTGAGTTATTTCCTGCCAATGTTTATCACTTTTCTATATTTAGTTCGCGAAAGGACCGACGCCAAAGTCAATAATAAATGTATTTAATTTAGGACGGAAAGTGCCCCTTACAATTGTACAAATATTGGCCAATATGAGGCCAGAACATGTCAATTATTTGGGCCCTACTAGCGCTTCGAGACAGGATACAGTCAAAATAAAAATGAATGGAGGAAATAATGGAGAGGAGGTTCGATTACAATAAAAGTAATTTGACAGTAAGCTCGATTCCAAGGTTCCCCTGTCTAAGATTATATTCCAGTTCATTCCTTTCGTATAACTTGTGTCGTCATTCATATCATACGCCTTTCAAGTCTATTGCAGACCATTCAAACATTGTCTCGTCGCAAAGACATACATTTTTTTAAGGGGCTATCTTCGTTGATTCGTGGAGTCGTCATCATTTTGATATCGTTTCAGCAGAGAAAAAACGGCATGAACCTAAAATATATACACGGTGTTACTTTGCATCCTTGCCATATTCACAGAGATAAAAGAAGAAAAAAAAAAGAAGAAGAAGGGGTGATGTTAGAAAGAGAGCGCAATCGCCGCAGCTCTTTTGCGCCGATGAACAGCCAACAGTGATGTGTATGCGCTACGATAGTTAATGGTGTGCGTAACAGATTGTCGATAAAATTAAATAATCAAGATTAAAAATCAAAATTTCAGGTCACAATTTTTTTAATGATTTGAGTTCAGTGTCCGTAATATAGTTACCTCTGTAAATATGGCAAGAATGCAAACTAACATCGTGTATAAGAAGGGCGCTCGGGAATCAGACCCACTATGCGGTAAAGTGGCTTCATTTTTGTGTATACTTACCGAGGAATACTCCATGCACTCGTATAGTCCCACTCCAGTTGCCATTTTTGGCGTCTGTTTCAGTGAGAATACTAGTTGTGTTCATTTCCGCATATGACACCGTTGGATCATCTGTTATGACCTGGATCTCATCGTATGGTTGTAAGCCTTCACCTGAAAAAAAAAAGATGGTAACAATCACAAAAGCAATAGTATGATGATGAGTTTAATTAAAATATAAATAAAGTACCTAACCCAACTGTTATACCTATAAACATGAGCGAGCATTGATAGGTGATATAATAGTAGATTATGGATTTTTATGCTGTCTCAGTATTTTGATATGCAATATAAGTCAAGGGCTTAAGCGCGAGCAGAATCTCGTCACCTTGATAGACGGATATAACACAAAAATAACAATGTGGTGGGCTCCGTTAGGTGCCGGCTGGTAGCTACCACCCTGCCACCGGAGCCCGGCTGGTAGCTACCACCCTGCCACCGGAGCCCGGCGCCAAGCAGCTTGCTGAGTTCCGTCGTTGAGTGGGACTGTGCGAGTGCCAAAACCTTTTTAGTGAGCTCGCTTCACCGTCGACTCTGTCTACGCCACGTCTGGCTTAGTCGAGAGTCAAAAGCAAACCCATTTAAGAAAAAAAACAGGCAAGTGCGAGTCGGATTTGCGCACTGAGGGTTCCATACAAAGGTTTTTTCTGCGATGTAATCACAAATTCGCGGTTTTCGGACTTTTCTTTACTTGTACTGTTAGACTTTTCATCTTACCAAATTTCATGTTTCTAGGTCTATGGGAAGTACCCCATAGGTTTTCATTCCCCTGAAAAATGTTAGAAAATAGGGCAAAAATGGCCGTATATTTTGTTTGCGTTGACTTAAAAGCTTGAGTACAGCTTCAAGGGACCATAGACAAAAGTATTTGATGTTAATTTCAACTTTATACCTCCACGCGTTCCTAAGAAAGGCGTACAGACGGACAACAAAGTGATCCTATAAAGGTTCCTTTTTTCCTTTTGAGGTACGGAACCCTAAAAATAAGATAAATAAGCATCACTCTTCATAGACACACTCGGGGCGTACCATAGACATGCACGGGTAGCAGCTCATAGTCGTCCATGTGAACGGAAGTGGTATTGGCGTTATCTGCGGCGAGGAATTTAGCGGTGATCTTTGGCAGCTGCTCGCACAGCACCCACAGAGGGCACAGCGCCAGCAGGTAAAGCACGATCAGGTGCAGCGGCCATATTGGACACATGATGCCGATGCCGTCCGGCTAGGCGCTGGAACAAGGAAAATAAAACTTAAGTATGATACCCCGATATTTTTGTTAATTCTACCAATTTTACTACCGATTTCACAGAGGTGTTAGGCTGGTAGCTAACACCCTCCCACTGGAGCCCGGCGCCAAGCAGCTAGCTGTGTTTCGTTGGTGAGTGGGAGTGCCAGAACCGTCTGGGTAAGCCCGCTCTATCTACGCCACGTCTGGCTTAGTCTAAAGCAAGCTTAGTCAAGAGAGAACCCATTTCAAATAATAAATAAAAAAACTTCTACCGAATTTTTCGGCTAAGGCGGCCAGTGTCTACAGAGATCAACCAGGCATGTATGCAGAAGATAAAAGTGCACAAGGGTGTGCATACACAGGAACACTCTCAGTTCCATCACTCTCATAATTCGGTGAGACGGCAGTCCAACATGAGCGCAGAGAGATCCAGGCGCAGGACTAACGGCTTAAACGTGCTTTTCGAGGCACAGCCGAATGCAGGATTCATGTCGAGTTATTTTTCAGAAACCATTTCGACCCGACCCGGAATTCGAACCCGGGACACCGTGGAACCCTACGTGCCGACAACTAGACCAGCGCAAAAAGGCTATATTTTTGTAGCTCTACCATAACGTAAGATTTTGCGAAAACCTAATAAATCTTATTTTAGTACAAGCGTAGCGTTTCTTAATAATTCGTTAGCGCAAAAGCCGAGTATCCTATGGAATCTTTTAGCCCATAATTCACACCTAATGATAGTTTTATTTACGGGAGAAAAAGCAACCTATGTCCTCCCTAAAGTCATGGTTCAAAAAACTGTCCAGGAAAACTCTTTTGTACCTATTTTAAAGTTTAAAAGGAAGGAAAACTTTAAATAGTTGATAATATTTAGGAGTCCTAACTTAATGAACCTATATTGAATACATACAATACATAATAATACATAATAGGTACGAACGTTATGTATTTATGCTTTTCCGTAGGACACGTGTTATTTATTTCAAATTGTTTAATATTTATATAAGTAAATTAGCAGCTATGTTTGAAGACGCATTAATTAGAATAACATTACGTTGGTGCGATTAGTGTTAATTGTTATTCTAACATTCTTTAAATTTAAATGTTTAGGTAATTACATACTTTTATCGTGAATATTAAATATGCCTCATTAAATAAAAATAAAAACTGCTACGCAGTAAAAGGAGAAATGCGAATCCAAGGCGACCGTCTTGGTGTAGTCGTTCGCGCACCGGACTTCTAAACCAGGCAGTTACGGGTTCGAATCCAGCAAGGGGCAAATGTTTGTGTGATGAGCACGAGCATTTGTACCTAAGTCATGGATGTTTATATGTATTTAAGTATTTCTATCCGTTATCCTAGTCCATAGCACAAGCTCACGCTTAGTTTGGGACTAGGTAATTGGTATGTTTTTTGAAACCATTTTATTTTATTTTTATTTTATAAGGGTAGGTGAACCATGTGATGTGACTTTAAGGTAATACATAGGCAAAAATCTGCTAAACAAAAAAAAAAGAAAGCTTAAATCCCTATATTGCTTCTATTGAAGTAACTTTGAACCAAAAGTGCTTCTAAAACTGTTGTTTGATAAAATAAAATAAATAATTATGTTATTATTCGACTATGTGTGCGACGTATCTCTAATCTCTTATCCTTCACGTACCTATCACTTTTCCAGACACAATAGAAAATCTATTGTTATGATTCCCGAGGCGTGATTTATATAAATTACTTGTTAATTACAGTAACTGTGTCTACACTTATGATTTATTATGTTTATTAAAAATTAACTTTTATTTTCCTGTTAAAAAACCGGAAAATGCATGAGCTTGACGCAATTAATTCTTAAAACCCTTGTTGAGGATATACATCAAAAATTTTTATTGCAGTCTTAAACAAAACCCAATCCGATTCCTTCCAATAAGTGAAACTAACACAATTCTAAACACGTACATTAACGATTACTTAAGCACTCGGAAACAAAACATCTCTGTGAACCAATTAACCGTAGAAACAACTGAATAGAAAACCAACGCGTTACTTAAAATGGTGAAACATAAATAATCACTTTATAAAACGCACATTATAGACGGAAACTGCACTGTGTGTGTGTAGAACTTATAATAGTTGCTTGCAGTTCCACCGCCAGCTATCAACTACGCAAACATTCTTTAGAAGTCTGTATTTAACCAACAATCGGTCATCTGGCTTATCAAGTTGTCCTAACAAATCTATTATCAACACGCGACTAGGTGGGTAGATATATCGGAAAGCAATAAACACTTGCTCAAACAAGTCTTGACTAAGTCTTATGGTAACTAGGTGTCACGTATTGATAAAAGATTATTTTAATTAGCGTTACTTACTTGGCATAAGCCAGGGGTGATTCTGGCTTAAATACACCTCTGTAATCCTGATACATTAATATTGGTCCCTAAGAACGGCATCTCAGCATAATAAGCGATATTCGTCGCCGGCGTAAAGGCTTATTCACACGAGATCCGTCATTGACTCATGAAGATTCGTCAAAAACACGTCGTTTTCATCCATATCATGACGGGTGCACGTTCACATTGCATACGGAATTGTGGTTTCAATTCATTAAAATATCATTATGTTCACATTCGTTTCGTAATTTAGAGTTCAGCACCCGGATTCAAAAACACTTGGAAAGTTTCAGTTTTTTATTAGTTTTTATGTTTCCGTTCCGCGAAACCTTTCCGAATTCGAATGTAATCATTTTTTCCGAACGGAGTTTTCGCAAGCTAATGTCATTTGTGCCTAATGGAAACGTCAAAGTTTCAGAATTGAAAACGGTTGAGAATAGCATTTTTTTAATTTTACTTTATTAGGAAAACATTACAGTATCTTAAAAACTAAATTACTCACTAGATTTGTGACTAAACACCATTTACGGGTTTCCGCATATAAATTCTAAATATGGCTTGTACATTGTTAAAGTAACTTATAAAAACTGAACTTTGACGTCTTTAGTAACCTGCCTCTCGGATTCGAAATCTGTAGTTTCCGACGTTTGTGAATAAGGGTGCATTTTTGGATGAACTTCCAAACACAATGCGTTCGATGTCAAACCGCTTGCTTGTTCCCACACTAATCTTCTACGATTCGTGTTTTTTAATGAATGTGATTTTTTATCCGTATTTTTCTTTGCGTGTAAACACAGACATTTCAAAAGCATTACAGCCGGAAAAATACAGACGAATCGTGAAAAACAGTCAATTTGTCAAAAATCACGAATCGTCCTCGTGTGAATAAGCCCTAAAAGGAGATAAGACGAATGAATAACACATTTAAACTTTAAAATCAAAATTATTTTAATAAGTGTTTGTTTAATTTGAATGTTACTGTATAAACTTTGGTGGAATAATGTTCATCGATGGAATACATTATGTTGTTTTATTTACCATAATATTAGAAGAATAATTCTCATCTTACTAGGGCTGATCATATTAGATCAAAGCCAATTATTGAAACTTCCTGAGCATTAAAAGACAGTTATTTTAGAGAATATATCAATAAAATGCGTTAATCATGGTTGAATACAATTTGTATTTACGTAATTCCCAGGCAAAAAGTGCTTTCGAAACCACAATAAAATTATTCATTTCGCCTGAATAATATCCTCTTTGTTATTATTCTGTACTGTTCTGACGAGGGTGAGATTTAAAATTTAAATTATTCAAAAATAAAACTGAGACGGACTGGATATCGCGGTCATGCGAAACGGGCGGGACGAGATTTTTCCCGTTAACCTTCGACAATGTTAAAAGTTTCATTTTGGGTAAAAAACACTTTATCATTTGCTACGTGATTATTATAATTTATCTAAAAACAGATGAATTTTTGTAAGATATTTATTGCAAATGGAAATACTTTTTTATAGCAGCATGGCTCAGAAATTATTAATAGCTATTGGGAACTGAATTAAATTCTTATTTATTTTTATTAGTGACCCAAGTTTTATTACTATACGCTATTAATGCGCTGTTTTCTGATCTTTGAAGTTTCGTCAGTGTGTATGCAGAAGCAACACCTAGAGGTAAAATCGGAGTCACGATATTTTTAGCGGAATACGCCAAGGCTAGCGGTGCAGTTACATTCAATGGAACTTTTTGCAGTGCAACTTGATATTTATATTTATACTAGTGGTTCCCCGCGAATTCGCCCGCAAGAGTTGGATTTTCCATATAAACTTTCATCCCCCATTTCAACCACTTTATACTTTTTATATCGCGACAAAATGTAGCCTATGTCCTTTCCAGGGTCTTGAACTGTCTCCATACTAAATTTGGTTTAGTAGATATTGGACCTATTCGCAAAATGACCTGCAGTCGTTTTTGGGCTTATTCGCGAAATCCCTCATTCTAAAAATGCCCTATTCGCAAAATACCATATTATACTTTGGACTCATTCGCTGAAAGACTTATTCTTAAAAGGACATATTCTTGAAATGGCCTATATTTATGTAAGTGTTCGCTTATGGTAAAAATATGTATTTAATTAATGTTATGTAATTATTAAATTATTATAGTTATAAAATATGTTTAAAATTTTTTTTTTTTAAGTACGAGGAAAAATAAAGACAATAATAATACGCGCATGTAATGTAATGTAATTATTAATGTGTAGTTTTTTTTAAATATTTTATTGAAAAAAATCTTCATTACAATTTCAATTTAATAAAATAAGGCAGTTGTGACATCAATGACATCTGTGCTAAAATCATAAAACTAACTTGTGATTCAGTCAATAAACAATCAACCGGCAAAGTTAAATGGACTCGACTATTGATAAATTAATTTATCGTCATAACATTACCATGATATGAAAAGTCTAACATAACTTCAAAACTATTCATCAAATACTAAATATTGGCTTAATGCTGAAAACATAAAAAATGCTTGTTTATAAGCATTGATTACCTTATAGTTACTAATTATTTGCTGTTAAACTTAAAGCTAATAGGAATTTTAGAAAGTCAGTCCTTTTAAGAATAGGTCATTTCACAAATAAGGCATTGTAGGAATGAGTCTTTTGCAGAATGAGGTATTATGCGAAAATGTCTATTTAAGAATAGGTCATTTCAAGAATAGGTCGGGTTTTTTTGGCGTAAGCCATTTTGCGAATAGGTCCAATATCTACTAAACCCTATTTCATCTCAATCGGTTCAGCGGTTTAAGCGTCAAGAGGTAACAGACAGACGGACACACTTTTGCATTTATAATATTAGTATGGATAGTATGGATACGTAGAGTAAAACCGCCTATTATTATGATAAACAAAACACAATCGCATTTTTTTACGGAACCATATATTTCAAGTAGGTAACATTTATGTACTACTCCTACTAGCTAACTAGACAATGACAAATGACAAATGTCAAACGACTTACGACGACGAATACAACGAAATTACCGAAGGCAATGGGGAAGATTACGCAAAACTTTTTGGTAGAGGGCGCTGTGTGTTTGTTACATGTCAAATATTGTTACTCTGAATACTTTTTTGCTTTTGTGGATTTGTGAACTTTTTTGACTCTAGACCCTTTTTTGTGGACTTACTACAATGTATTCCTTCTGATGGCGTGTGGATAGGCTAAAGGAAGAATTGAGAAAACGTGGAGCTTCGTTAAAAGGAAAAAAAGCTGACCTAGTCGACAGGTAAGATAACAGTGTTTTTTTATACTTTTACACGTTTTCATAGCAAATCTAGGATTAAATTTGTTAAAATAAAGTCTAAACTAAAAGCTTCTTGAACAAAAATACCAGTTTTATTATTTGTAAAGGGTAAAAAATTGTAAACTCCACATAACCTCTAAAAGCATAAATATAAGCTTAGCATAATGTATTTGTTATAATAGTATGTATCTTTAGCTTTCATTGTTTACCTACCTGTAGTCTTAGAAGTAGTCTCAAAATCAGTTTCTTCGAAATGTTTGCCACAAAACCTTGAAAAGTCACTTGATTTAAAGTTTCCTCTTCTCAATGCCTTTCCCATTTTTATCCTTTGCTGTGGATTACTGGGGAATTTGTAGGAACCTATTTCACCACACCCAATAGCTGCACAGCGCCCCATTTTAAAAAATACTAACTAATAACAACAAAACAACAAATATTTGTATGGGTTTTGACAGTTCCTAAGTAACAAACATTTGGCGCCCTCTATAAGGAACTAATTTGACAGTTTGCTTCCCCATTAAAAAACAATATTGTTACAATTTACATGAAATGCCTAAGTTCATTTTAACACCGTTGCTTTTTGATTTCCATCGGTTTTTCGTTGTATTCGTCGTCGAAAGTAGTTGGACATTTGTCTAGTGGGCTTGGTTGAGTAGTAATACTACATAAGTCTTATGTCATATAAGATATTCCAATGGAATGAAAACATAGTAGAATATTAGACTATCTGTCTTGAAATTAAATCAAATTCCACTTACAAAAATTAATCGACTGTGTCATCCGGTGGGACTCGAACCCACGTCCCTTCGCTATCCGGGCGAGTGCTCTTACCAAGTAAGCTACGGAGGACGTTAGTCAGTCGACGAATTTTTGCAAGTGCTTGCTATCTGTCTTAAACCAATATGCGCTATGTCCTATTTTAGAGCAAGCAAAATAAAATACCTAACAGACCTAAACAGATATTTCTTATGAAATCTTAAAACCCAATTCTTAATCAATTTTTACTTTATCAGAAGGTACAATATAATTTATATCCAGTAAAATAAAAAAGTCAGTTGCTAAAGATAGACGAAAGCCGAAAACTATTGGGATTAATCGGCTCGTATCGAAGCAATAAACACTAGATATGATTAGAAATCATAATCCATAAAATACTCACGTACACGATTATATGAGAAATAAATTTATACATATAGATAAATGAAAAGCGTGTCTCTAAAAACATGTGCGTTCAGGACAGGCGTTGCTAACCAAGTTTCTGTACGTTTCGTAACCACCATGAACTAAGTCTAAGTTCAGCAGATTGGCTCAAGCTAAACATAATATATATAATGACCTGTTAGTCTATTCTATATGCTTGCGCTTCTCTTTTTGTCATGCCATGAATCTGTTATCTTAGATCCAGGTATTTGAAGTGACCCCTAAAACGATCTCCATTTCATACCTTCATAATAAATAAGGTCTAATTTTACTATGTGATTTGATTATGTTACGAAGTTCTGATATTCTAGGAATTTTTTTTTTAGGATTTCGAAATAGATCGAGTGAGTGTAGAGTGAGTAGTGAGATTACTATAAAATATAACTTTTGAGTTGTGTTAAGCACAATCAGAAATGTAATATAAATCACCAACCAACTTAATACAACAATCTAATACCAACTGTAACTATTAGATAGACGACTTGACCTCTCTTCAAACATCTGAAGGGTAAAGTTCTCCCATCCATCATGTTCAACAATTAAATTGCTTCCAAACTGTAATGGAGTTATAAACTTCTAACTAGTCTACAAAACCAACAAGTTATTTTGACCAGACACGCGAAATTGCAATGATCTAATTAGAACAAACAATTAAGCATCGTTGTGTGATCAATTTTATTGATTTGTAAGACAACTTTGTAATACAAAGTTATAACAGGGACGTCAGATTAAATAAAAGTAGTATGAATATGATAGGATATATTCAATCAAACGTTGTAATAATAATATGTGTATTTATTAATCTCTCATTGCTCATACATATAGATGCTAAAGGCATTTATTGAGATATACATACTTAAACCTTCACGTATCATCTTTCCAGACACAATAGAAAACTAATTGGGTTTTTAGGGTTCCGTAGTCCGACGTGGAACTCTTATAAGATCGTTCAGTCCGTCCGTCCTAGTCTGTCACAGTAGAATATCTTCTACGTTTATGGACTGATTTTCATGTAACTTGGTTCGAGGATACTTCACATATAGATCTAATTTTTAAAAATACAAATAATTAAAATTACCCCTTTTTGTGGCTACCTCCCCATACATGTAAAGGGGGGGGTGAATTATTTTTTTGAGTGCACCCCCTTGTGTGGGGTATCGTTGAAAAGGACTATGAGAAAAAAGTAGGGTTTCCACACACAACACTTTTTTATCAGCTTTACCATTTGCGAGATAAAGCCCGCCAAAGTCGTTTACACGGTTTAGACTTTAGAAATTACAGGGTAATGTAATTTGTAATTTGTAATTTCTAAAGTCTTGGACCTATAAACTTCAAATCACTCACGTAAAGAAACAGGCGCGGAAACTCTTATTTAAAATTGTTTCGGGTATCCTGTGATGAATACTTTTGAAATCATAAATAAAATAAAAATATAAACTTTTTTGCCTATTCTGTCTAATGTTTTAAGTTAGAGTACGGAACCCTTCGCGCGCGAGTCCGACATGCACTTGGCCGGTTTTCATTTGTAATCGTCGATTTTGCGAACTGATGAACATAATAAATAGAGTGAAAACAGCTCAAATTGTATTACTCTTTGTAGAATAGATGACAAAAATAACAATAAGCTTAAGGAAGCATTGGACAAGGACTTTCAAATAATTAATTCTGATAACAATAGCAAAGTTGTGCTTGTGCTGCTAGATGACTAAATGATAACAATTAAAATATCACAGGAAGGCGGACACCACTGCCGCGATCGATCCAATAATAAAACAATTGACACCTGTTCCCAGAAGCCTTAGATTACATAGAACCAGTTACAGTACAATGGCCAGTTAACGGCTCGAATGTCCATTCTATCGTCTTCCCCATGGTGGAAATTGATACTGTCTGTTATGGTAAGACAGAAATGTTCAGTGTCTAGATAGGTAGTATTAAACAGTAGAACACGTTGTTGAATAATACTCTCCTTTTCATAGTTTTATTACATAAATTATGGTCAAAACCATCTATGCGGCACCAATCCATCGTATCCCACGCTGCCAGTTCTAGTGATGTAACCCATACGCTAGTGATGTCCGGAGTAGCAGTCTTATAATCGATGTGATTAATTTTCCGTCTAACAGTAGGTATTCTGTACAGCGCTCAATAGTAGAATAGAGTTTTAAGGAAATGAAATAAACTCCGCCTTACTAATAATAACCATACCGCTGCACTGTTCAACACTTGAATAAATATTCGGCTAGTTTTGAATTAATGACAAATGGGTGACATGATGAAATGGAGGTAAATATTTGAATTCATTCGTTTTAAAATCACCCCTTTTACCTGCTTAAGATGCTAGTGTTTAACTTGAAGTGCTGTCGGCCGTACTTCACCCGTTTAACTGGTAATATCTTTACGTAACCGTTAAAGCTGGTTACATTTTCATGATTTCAAGAGCAACTTGATTATGACATAGTATTTGATTATTTCGATGGAATTATTTAATTAACTGTCTAATGAACCAAGTTAGTAATATCCAGTAATAGGTAAGACACTGCAAAATTATAAGGCTATTTCCTTGTTTTTTTCCTCTAATAAATAAAGGCAATCCTATTGATAACTTTCCCCAACTTCCCATTTAGCCTAGCTGCAAATAACTACAAAAGTTAAAGACAAAATTAATGCAATGAAAAATTATCTTGACTAATTTACCAATATCACGGTTAATAAAACCAATAAACGGTACGAATCACAGAGGCGACCCTTGACCGTATCGATTATCGTCATGCCGGCGATCAAATTGACTTTGTAATAATGCAATCAATAATGACACAACAGATTTTACTGATTACATTACACAAGTACCTAGGTACTTACTAATTATTGGCGATCCGTGAAAAATGACAAGATGTTAGAGTTATACCTAATTATTTTTATAACTTAAGCAATTTGGTTGCAAATTTTTACGAAGTTAATTTCGCCTAATTTAATGTCCCATCGGATGACACAGTCGATCAATTTCTGTAAGCGAAATTTTATTTAATTTCGTAAAAACTTTGGAGATGTACCTACAAGTAGGATTCAAAATACTTTTAGCAGCGGGCAAGTATAATTATTATACTAGGTATTTAATTATTATGCTAATACCGATAATGTTAAAAACTTATCAATATGAAAAACATGTTTATACGCTGAAAAGTTTAATTGTAATTTAAATATAAATTGAAATACAAATTATTTGATTAATATGTAAATTAGGGAAAAACATGTTTCGTATTACACGCTACATGAAAAACCGAATGTGTATTCAGCAGACAGCAGACTTAATGGTGAAAAATTAAGGATTCGGGTAGTGATTGGGGTAGATGTACGGTCGGCAGCACGTCAGGTTAACCATGTGGACTACGAAAACAGCTTTTATTACGTAGGAAATAGAAGCGGTCTCAATGTCAAAGTGGGGTAGGTATTACGTAGGAAATAGAAGCGGTCTCAATGTCAAAGTGGGGTAGGTAGTGCGACCGTGTGTACCTTTATGTATGTTGCTCGTTTAAAAATGACCAACTTAAGTAAACTTATTGGTAACATGAAGACTATAACTTATTTATACTTTAGAAATTAGCGCGAAGGATATGCCAAGACAATTATATAGATTCCCAATGATACACTTAGTTTTCTGTTGATAAATAAGAGAATTCTCCAAACTTGTCTTTCATAATAATGCCAACGCCAATGTCTTTAGAAGGAACCTTTTCGAAAGAAAATAATATCAGATGCAGATACAAATTCTTATGTAAATTGTTACGATGCGGAACTGTAAAATAATGCTTAAAATATTAGTTTCAGCAGATGATAGCGAAGTAGCTTTGGAAAGCTAGTGATCCCATATCTCAGCTCAATAAGGATAACAATGCAAATAAACTTAAAATATAGCTAGGTAGTTTGATAACCTAGACCTTGCATTAATTAGTTCATTATTTAGTTCAATAAACAGGCAACGTGGTTACTAGTAGGTTGAGGAAAACGGATCAGAATGAGGAAGTTGGGAATTTCCGGAACAGTGACTTTATAAAGTGATTATAGTGACTATACCAAGCTCAAGTTAGATCTTGTATGGAGTACTGCTGCCACCTTTGGGATGGATCTGCCAAATACCAACTGACTGCATTAGACTCAATGGAAAAAAAAGCAATACAAATTATTAGAGACACTGACTTTGTGAAACTAAGCTGCAAAGCCTCGAACATAGGCGTAAGGTGGCGTGCCTTTCAGTGTTCTACAGGCTACATTTCGGCGAGTGTGCGAAGGAATTGCACGAATTGATTCCACCGGCCCCTTTCTACTATCGGGACATAAGACGCAGGCGGGGGTTCCACCCTTATGTCGTTGACATACCACTAATACGCACCAAACATTTTAAATCTTCGTTCCTCTAGCCGTACGGCTTGAATGGAATTCGATGCTAGCTGAAGTGTTCCCTAAACACTACGATTTGGATTCCTTTAAGAAAAGAGTGAATAGGCTGCTTCTAGACAGATATGTCCCATCATCGGCCGCATCGTCGCTTACCATCAGGTGAGATTGCGGTCAAATGTCTGCCTATTAAATTTAAAAAAAAAGATTATAAAGTGCACAGGTCAATCAACATCAATTAATTGCCCTTCTATTTTCTAGATTAACAGAAACGGCAAAATCGACTATTTACTAGTTAAGTACCCTTCTATAGGATTGCCTAATAATGGTAATTCTTTGTAAGCATTTCTATACAGGTATCTATAACTGGCGTAGGTATCAAAGCAAGTTATTTGAATTTTGAAATTCTGAAATTCGAAATGCATTCTGTTCATAATTCAAATCACACAAACAAATCGAACTACCCGCCACTCGCACCGCTCACTGCCCCCGTTCGCGGCTACCCCCGCACCCCTATACCCTGCAGACTTGGACTCAGTTAGGCAGTCGGGCTATAGACTGTGAAGCATGTTTTAAGCAATATTAGACATCTATCGAAAAAATATAGGCAATACATGTATTTAAAAACAATTATTTTTCTTTTGTTCTGATTCTGAAGAAGTTCCGTGAGGTGGACAAAAAGGCAAAATGAAAAAATCTATTAGTTTTTCATGTTTTTGAGCAAGTTGCAATGCCATTATGTTTCCACTTATCTAGATCAACAAAAACACGGTTCGACGAACCCATCTTGAAGTTTATTTGTGTCACAGAACTTGTTTTGGCGATTCTACTGCTGCGGTTACGAAACGAAAATTTGCTTTTGAAAAGTAAGTTAAAAAAATGTTAAGTTAGTTATTAATAGTCTGATATGGCAGTCTCGCCAGTAGCCCATTAATATAGGCAAGTTCAGTCCTTTTCACAATCTTTCAGTAAGTTTCTCATAAACAGACATATTTTCCCATCCTCCTAAAGCCCAGACACTAAATGGTGTCCTAGGTCCTAGTGGTACTAATATTTTATAAGTAGTCATTGAGATTCTACAGGCAAGAGTTGTCGGTGCTAAGATAATCCGAATGATAAACTTTGGAGTTTCGAGTAGAATTTTCTTTTTAATTTTTTTCGTGGCTTACTTTTAACAGAAGACTACGTTACCTTCGGGGAACTGTTAATCAATTTTATAGAACCAGTTATTCCAACGTAACCTGATATGTAACATGTTGTAAATTGTGAATGTAAGTTAACACAAGGAAATGTGTGGTTGAGATGATAAATATATACTCTTTATTTTACACGGCTGTACATGGATCATTAAACTAAGAACATAAATCGCTCATTCGCAAGAAGGATGTCACAATTCAAAATTAGCAATTGTTGGGAAACAAGGTTCAAAAGTTTGGAAATTAAATTAAAAAAAAACTGTTCCATGTAAGAATATATTATACGTGTTATTTTGTTCCCTATGATTTCAACTTCCAAAATAAGTTTAGCTTGTGAATAGAAATGCAGACAATTTTTTATTATTTGTGTTTAAGTGTGAAAAGGTATAAGTTGTGTCGTTCTAGTAAAAAAACTTTATTTTTTAATTTGTGACTTATCTTTGTGTCATTGTAGATAATTAATAGTTTGTATTTTAAGGATATAAAATGAAATATGATAGTATAGAAAATATTATTTTAATATTTAAACTGACTTAACAAGGTCATCTGGTTGGTAAAGCGGATCTTTGACAGTCAACGCTATCTGCAAATCAAAAATGAAATAAATATTAAACGTATAACAGTTGTAATTTATAACAGCGAGATAAAAGAATAATAGAGCGACAAACCTTCTGTAAATGACAATGAATATAAATGATAAATGAAATAAATGATACGCTGTTCTTAGAATTACTTCTTTTAGTTGTGGTAGAAGATGAGGAGCTGCTGTTTGACCGTGAACGTGGTTTGACTTCGCGTTGATCATCGACATTTGCCTAAGTTGGTATCTGATGAAATTGTTTTGCAGGCCTTTTCATTCACTAAAAAGACAAAATAGTAAGAAGGTTTGTAACGGAGTAAAAGTACAGTTAAACATGGTAAATCAATAAAATACTACTTACATTTTTCCGATTTGCATCAATATTTGGCATAACAGTAATATTAGCAGTTATAATAATAAGTCAGCCTATTAGATCCCACTGCTGGGAAAAGGCCTCACCTCAACTATGAGGAGGAACGAGCCATACTTCACCACGCGGGCTCAGTGCGGATTGGTGGAGGGGTGTATGTAAGGCAAGTGACAAACCTTACTGTCAGAAGTTATCAAGCCGCCCTAGGGCCTCTGACTAGGCTTAACGACTAAAACCACAGATATTAGCCGGGGCCAACTGCTTAACGTGCCTTCCGAAGCACGGAGATGCTTGTCATGGACGTCACTTAAATGGTCGGAATGGTCACCCATCCAATCACGACCGCGCCGTGGGTTGCTTAACGTTTGGTATCACTACCAAAGCGCTGCCGCCACTGCGCCACAAGCACCTGGCCTGGCCACCTAATATAGTACATTTATCTTAAACATTGCAATGTATATTTAACATAAAACCGTTTAACTTAAAAAGTTTTTTTACCTATTTTTATTTTCTAGTTTTTAGTTTTTATTTCGCATTCTGTTTAATTCATTTAGTGCTTCATTATTGCAAGGTTTCTTGCCCGTTAGTTTATTGCAGTCCAACTCCTCTATACGTAGTCCCTGCAAAGATCGTTTGGTAGCGGCGGCCATCTTAGATTTCAATTTTGCATAGTAAATTGTATTCTACTTGTTGAGACCTTTCATTTGATACCCATGTTGATGGGATTGAAAAAAACCTAAGTTATCCGCCATTTTGTAGAGGCCGCCATCTTGGATTTTAATTTTATATAGTACATTGTATTATACTGGTTGAGCACTTTCATTTGATACCCATATTGATGGGATCGATAAAACCTACGTTATCCGCCATTTTGTAGCGGCCGCCATCTTGTATTTCAATTTTTTATAGTAGATTGTATTTTGCTTGTTGAGCCCTTTCATTTGATACCCATATTGATGGGATTGATAAAACCTACGTTATCCGCCATTTTGTAGCGGCTGCCATCTTGGATTTCAATTTTTTATAGTATATTGTATTCTGCTTGTTGAGCCCTTTCATTTGTTACCCATATTGATGGGATTAATAAAACATAAATTATCCGCCATTTTGTAGCGGCGGCCATCTTATAAACATAATTGTATTGTCAGCAAAATCCAAAGTGTATACAAAATTTCAGATTAATCGGTTTACAGGAAGAGGGTGAAATTTGAATTTCTAAATTTGACCCAAGAATAATAAATAAAACAAACGGGGTGAGCTAAATAAAACCGTTTAAAAATAGGGCCAATTCACTTAGATCTTTCATTAATAATAAAGTAAGTAATTTAACAAAATTTCGACAAACTGTCTGTGGTGAAAGTATCCACAAACTACTTAGCGTTAAGGTCAGCACCATCAAATTAAATACCCAAATTAATGCTAATTTGCTACAGCAAATACATGCTATATATGCCTATAAAATCTGAAGGATTATCTCGATTTCTCCAGGTTTCCGTCACCAGATCGTAACTTGGAGACAGTAGAAAAAAAATCAGTCTGAAGTAATTTTGCATATTAATTTCTCCAGACCTTCAATTTGTGTAAGTCAATAGAAAATGCTCATCAGGCTGAACAATGTTCCCAACGGCGCTCTATTCATATCTCTTATAGTTGAGCCCAACTGCTAGCGTTCTATGTCAGTTACTCCAGACCTTTTATTTGTGTACGTCAATAGAAAGTGCTCATCACGCTGAACAATGTTCCCTAAGGCCCTTTACTTATATCTCTTATAGTTGAGCTGAGCTTCTAGGGTTCTATATCAGTTGCTCCAGATCTTCAATTTGTGTACGTCAATAGAAAGTGCTTATCACGCTGAACAATGTTCCCTAAGGCACTCTATTCATATTTCTTATAGTTGAGCTAAGCTGCTAGGGTTCCATATCAGTTGCTCCAGACCTTCAATTTGTGTGCGTCAATAGAATATGCTCATCACGCTGAATAACTTTTCTTAAGGCGCTGCTTTCATATCTCTCTTAGTTAAAGTGTACTGCTATGGTTCCACGTCAGGTACTCCGATCTTCAAAATAAGTTATAGCCTAGTATTTGCCCAGACTCAATAGCTACACAATAAAAAAAGTTTCATTCAATTCCGTTCAGTAGTTCCGGAGATTAGCGTGTACAAACAGACAAAAAAATTAAAAGTTGTAGATTCCTATTCTGTAACTATTTTAACATCACCCACAACTTGTTTTTGGTAAAAATACTCAATGTACAGACGCATCGGTTTTACATTTTTATTATATGTATAGATAACAAAAGTGTTTTATAGCAAGGCGAAGCATTAAATGAGACTTTTGAATTGGACTTTGGATTTGTTTTTCGTAAGTGTTACGTCAATAAGAAGAACCCGTTTAGTCACCGAAGTTCTACAAAGTCAATATTTTTTATATTTGTAGTATAATGCACGACGTCTTGTCGATGACGTATAGAAATGATTATTGTTTTTATTATAAATTAATATTCTATTTTCTTTAAGGTAAATGTGTACCTAACATGTAATCAATACTTTTCCAAACAAGCTAATGTCATTGTAGAACATTAACGTAATGACCCACTTAAAATTGCCTACTATAAAAACAATTTTTTTCTCTCAATATAGAATCAGTTTCTTGTGTTGTATTACATCTCCCGACGTAACACATTACATGGCGACCCTGCCAGGGTAATTAAAAACATGCCAACATCCAATTGTAAAAGGGAGCCAAACTAGAATCTTTAATCCAATCAAACTAGAGTTAAACACACTAAAAAAGTAGAAATATTTAACACTTTTGCTCAGTTAATTGGGTAATTTTTTGAGTAAAGATAACTTTGGTATTAAATCTGAAGGTCGTGATGGAAAAATAAGTGGTTAGTATCAAGGTGCCTAAATCGATGATCAATCAAATGTAATAACTCGAAGATTGATTGATCATTGGGCTGAAAATGAACACGGTTTGATTTTAAGACGGAATAAAATAAATAAGTGTTTGCTTTTCTGATTTTAATTAGTAGTTATTTCATATGAACTTTCAGTTCCAATAAAAGGTCCACTATTCGATACAAGGCAAACTTGGCACTTGTTTTATGTTACCTAGTTCAGATTGTTGCCAAATTAATTAAGCATACCGGTAGCTGTGACGAGAACACGATAGAACAGTCATACCATTTTGAAACATAAACAAGAACGATTAAAAACTAGCTGAAATTGAAGGCTCAGTAAAAGGGCGTTTTGTTAAGAAGTTCAAGAGACTCAAGTAACAGGATCGATGTCGAAGGTTTTACTCGTGCGCGTAGCTCCATAAATTCAACAACATTATGTGTTCACATTGGCGCTAAAACTTGAATGTCATAAATTATCATCTGTTGTAAATTAGAAAAGCATGGCTACTGTCAATATGCCATATATGTTTTATATCTTGATGTTGTTAAGCGTAGTACCTACCTACTTAACCCAGAAACCTAGTGCAATTGATGCATAGTAGTAGGTACCTACTGTAAGTTTTAGTATGATAATTATGTCTTATTTGTGTTCGTACTATTATTTCGTAAAAAAAATATAAACCACTGGTGAAAACTACATATAACAATGAGCTGTTTGTTTCCCCAATAAAAATGAATAAGTTATTAAGTTTCGGGATTAAATAATGCAGAGCGTAGGGTGTTCACCGGACAGACACCGAAGATACGACCTTGTAAAGATCGCAGGACCGCGCTGGATGAAAGAAGGCTGCTTACAACTTAGGGTAGGCCTCTTTTAGCAGAAGACGGTATAATATTAAAAAGTTCTCAGTTTTCAACTCATGTGTTATCCAGAAAACGTGAATACCATTATCAAATACAATTATTGTATAATAAAGTTGCATTGCGTCGTTACTACGGGGAGAATGAGTTTGCTTTATTACAGGTAATCGTGTTTATCATACAACCGCTCAATTAAGCCAGCCGTGTATCCGCCTGACCTAAGTGCGACTTCTTAATGACATTTCCAAGGTTCAACACGCAAGTTGCCAATGCATGATAGCACGTCAGGTTACCCATGTGAACTACGAAAACAGCTTTTGATACGAAGGAAATAGAGGCGGTCTCAAAGTCAAAGTGGGGTAGTCTGACGTGCGGCCGTTTGTACACAATTATTTTATTGAAACAGCTATGTACCCACTGTTCATAGCAATATAAAGTTGTTTTTACATGATGGAAATGTTTTGTGAGAGTCGTGATGCCTACGCCGTAAGAAGAGATTACTTTGCTAGTTATACTGAGATGTTAATGTCTGTTTCATATTAAATTCATACATCTTAGAGAAGCCGCAACATGTTTTATCAGGTTATAGTTGATAACTCAATATCCAGAATACTCTATAAAAGTTATCGCATGTAAATACGACCAAGTATGACCACGAATAACAAAATACTACGCATTATCACTTGTTTACAATAAGGCGGAGCATTGTTAGTGTATCATTCAGATTGCTGATGTTATCTATCAAGTGTTGCAGGTAAGCAACTAGGTAGTTATGAAGATCGAAGCTAAATAAGAAGTTCTATACTAACAAACTATCAATACAGCACGAGTAAATAAGTACGTGATGGAGATCATACATTTAACATTACATACTTACAAATACAACCGGCTCGCCTTAGCTTAAGTGACGCAACAGTACAGGAGCACACTCAGAAGTGAAAGTCACAAACTTATGGGGGTTATCGACGATCGTATAAACGTTAACCGAGGGACTACGCGCGGTCGCGACGCGCGGCGAGTCAGCACTAAACGTATTGCAAGTATTTGCAACAGAATGCCTTACGTCGGTGCCAAAGCTTGGGGAAGTCAGCCACCTTAAACGACTAGGAGCCTATACCCAAAGGTTGTCTGGAAGAGATCGCTCTTAGCGATAAGACCGTCTAATTTGTACATCTTTCTGTGTAAATTTTATTGTTGTTACTCTTATGGCGTGCAATAAAGAGTTATCCTTCTAGGAGTGGTGGGAACCAGGACATCGCGTCATGGAAGGAAGGAGTTTGTAAGGAGGCTAGAATTTTAGAGACGACTTCTTGTTAGGAAAATAGAAAGGAAATTAAACATCTAAACCTGATAATGATTTTTGCCGTTTCTTGACCTGACTTGTACCAGTGCAGTAGCAGCGCGGCATTGGTTCGGAATCATCGGTAATATGCATTACGGATAACTGAGGTTCTATATTGCATTGGCTGCTTTTATTGGTGCTTTATCAATATCGATTTGGTTACGAAACGACAACACTGTTCACCGTGACATTATTTCGCAGACCGGTATATTGATTGACGTGACCAACGGTTAAGAACTACAACTTTTTATAATCTTCGAAGAGCTTAATGTAAATCTGCCTCACGAGAATCATTTCGACGACATATTAATATCGAGTTTGGACAAAATGATCTATCTGTTTTCTTACATGCTGTGACAAGATGTCCCCTCTCGCTGCTCTCAAGGCTATCTAGTTGAATGAGCGTGATTGACGCCGCGACCGTAGGTTGAATTGTAACAGCACGATTATAATAAGGTCGTTTACTATCTGAGATTTTGGAATATTAAGTTGGCAACGTCACATGAACAGCTTTTATTACGTAGGGAATAGAGGCGTTCACCAGGTCAAAGTGGGATAGTATGACGTGCGGTAGTGAGTACTAACGGTCGCCGCGACTGCGCACGCACATATTATTATTCCCATCGGATTTCCCACATAAACTTCCATCCCCCATTTCTCCCTAATGTTTTTATACTGCGACAAAAAGTATGCTATGTCTGTCCCAGTGTATCAAATTATCTCTATACCACATCTAAAACGGTTCAGTGGTTTAAGTGTGTAGAGCTAACAGACACTTTTGTTTTTATAATATAAGTATGGGCGTGAATGGATCCTGTTCTTTTGCTAAGTACCAGGAAATGTTTTCATTTGAATCATATGGGATGTCCAAGAACACCTTTTCTTTCTTCTCAAAATGGAGCTGGTTAAAATAAGTTGCTTTTAAATAGTAATCTAATAAATCCTCTTTTGCATTTGAGGGAAAAGCACCACCATATCTTTTATTGGTTGTAAATATGCAAATTAACCCCTTAAGAATCCGTAGATTGCCAGGTCTCATAACAATTCATTTTCTATTGTGTCTGGAAAGATGATCTATGAGGTAATAAAGTAAATTCAATGTAGTTAAGTAGAAGTACTAGAACTGATATTAAAACTGAAGTGGATTGCCAAGCTGATTATAGTTAATAACAGTGACAAGCAATATAAACAAAGTACTTTAAAATAACTTTATGGTAAATCAACTGTATCAAAGATAGCAAGGTAATAATATTTTCATTTAGTAAAACAATGATAGTTAAAAAACTGACTTAAGTTTGAAAAAACTATTATAATCATGTCAATTGTCATAGTTATGTATTTTGTACAAAACCTACAATTCCTACAAGTCTTTGGAGTTTTTAATATTCATAATTTAAAGCCTCAGAATATTTTTAAATATGAAGGTATTTTTTATAAATAACATTTAATATTAGTGGTTCAAATGTAAAAATTCACTTTTCAGTTTTGAAAATAAATAATACCTTTGTTGCAAATAATTTGCTTAGTTTCTTAGAATGAGAATGAATTTCTTGTATATTAATTTCTCTGAATTCGGTACTCTGACACAAGAACTTATTATCCATTATGACTCTACATGGTGTTTTAAAAAACATGTTATAAAATAGGTATATTTTAAGAAACTGAGGCTGATACACAAGCATACAATTTTGTTTTTTGGTTACACATTTATAAGATTTAAGTAAAAAATATTTGATAAGCCTGGTCCTACTGTCTGCCTACAAACTAAAAACACACTCATTCTGTGTTTAATTAAAACTAAAATCTCCTTCAACCTATCACAGCAACACATCACATCGGTTCAAAGCCGAAGAAGCTGATTGCATGATACTGCTTACATATAAAAAAAATAGATTAATGAATGCATAAAGTATATATTAGTTTGATTTAAAAAATATAAACCTTGACTTGTCCTTTTTATTATTAATAGGCAGACATTTGCAATGAGGCTGCAATCTCAACTGATGGTGGCCATGGGACTGATGATGGGTCTTGACTGACTAATAATAGCAACATCTACATCATTATCATCATTTGCTTAACAAGTTAAAGAATAAATTTAAAAAATCCAAATATTTTTTTTATATGTATAGACATTTTGAGTATATCTTGTGTTTTCCCAGGACCTATGAAAACTATATAGCAATGAAATCTTTCAAGGTTCTCTGAGAAGAATATTTATACAAAATACATGCTATGAAATTTTTTCTCGATATCATGTTGTTAAAATACTTTAATTTAAACTCTCAAATGAAAAAATACCATTTCCATTTATCTGTAGCATCAACAAGTTAAATACAGTTATGTAAAATTAGGTAACAGGTTGCAGCACACATTGTTGCTTCCAACAAAAAAAACTTAATGAAATAATATTTTCTAATATCTTATCTTGTAATAAATGAAGATCAATAAAAGATAAAAGTATGTTTCCTGAAAATAACCAAGATTTAGTAGTTAACTTAAAAAATAATGGGTCACTTACCAGAAACTTAATTCTTTGCTGTGGCGGCTGAATAAGCCTTTGGATTGCCGTGACTATCACAGTTAAGCAAATGTAGGATAATATATTCACCATATAACTATTGTTTCTAACAAAATTTCTAACTTTTAATATAATATTTCCAAAAATTCGACAAGTTCCACCTTCCTTACCCCGTCTCAAATTTGTAATGGATGACAGTGACACTTGATTGATTGACACACCACATGACATTTTTTTTTGTTTCACTTCTTTCCGCTTCGGAAAAGGCAAAGGTTTTCACACACCACATGACAGTCAATAAATTGTTATGTCATTTACTGTCGCTGTCAAATTTGACATCCAAAAACATTATGGCCGAACACTTCGTTTCTACGCTGTCAAAATCACAAAAAAAATTATACGTCATACCATAGTGTTGTTACAAACGTGGTGACAATCAATTAATGAAATTAATGATTATCGAATCGTATCTAATTGAACTTCATGTCTGGCTATACGAGCTAATGATAACTAAACTCAGCTGTTTTACAATAATAGTAAAACAAATATAAGTGTCAAACTGTTGTTTTTTGAGGTACCTAAAGTATCTGAGTTGTACACATTAAGTTTCTCGAAAAATCTTAAGCTAACATGAGAAAAACGTTAAAAAGTAGCTCATTACGAAACTACTTAGTTCTATTTAAAATGGTGATACCAACCAAATACAGTGCAATATAAAAAGAGAAGAAAATAAATGAAAGCGCCACTGTCAATAATAAGTATCAAGACCAATTTTTTGTTCAACCATGCTACTAGTGTGTGAACTATAGTGCGCCTTCATTTATTTTCTACTCTTTTATGTAGCACTGTAAAGGTTATTTTTATTTGCGAGGCTAAGCTTTTGATATTCAGAGTCCAGACTCTATTAGGGAGCTAGCTAGTCATCTTACCATACGTATGTTAAAGTGATGTTGACGCCACCTTAGTAAATAGGCTATCTACAAGTAGAGAGTTTTACGTGGTTACCTATCTTAAATTCGAATGCTTCTAGTTCGAATTTCATTTTACCGAATTTTTTTATCCTTTTTTATTTACCAAATTTTACGAAATTAAATCAAATTTCACTTACAAAAGTTAATCGACTGTGTCATCCGGTGGGACTCGAACCCACGTCCCTTCACTATCCGGGCGAGTGCTCTTACCAACTAAGCTACGGAGGACGTTAGTTAGTCGACGAATTTTTGCAAGTGCTTGCTACGCCAGTAAGCCGGCGTTAGATTTCATCAATACTTGGGGAATGTACCCGCATGTATCCAATGGAAATATTTCTACAAATATTTAACATCAGTTTAGATGAAATCAGCTTAACTTATTATATGTTTATATCTTAAGCAATTATTTTGCAAGTTTTTACGTATTCCCCAAGTATTGATGAAATCGAACGCCAGCTCACTGGCGTAGCAAGCACTTGCAAAAATTCGTCGACTAACTAACGTCCTCCGCAGCTTAGTTGGTATGAGCACTCGCCCGGATAGTGAAGGGACGTGGGTTCGAGTCCCACCGGATGACACAGTCGATTAATTTTTGTAAGTCAAATTTGATTTAATTATGTAAAAACTTGCAAAATAATTGCTTAAGATATAAAAATATAATACCAAAATTTTATTTGACCGAAACACGGTTGGCAAACTATTGGAAGTCCTATTTTAACTTGATTTTTTTACCAACTCCGTGTGTTTTGAATTATAATATATATTAACTCGTCGTTTGAACAAAACCATTATTGCTAGATGACACGATTTTCAGATTATAAAAACAAACAAACAAGCAAAAATGCATTCAACATGCTAACAGGCGTGCGGCATTAACGCAGGCAAGCAAGCTCGTAACATCCTAGCAGGCATGCAGCATTCAGGCAGACATGCAGCATGCAAAGGATCCGCTCGTCTTCGGCGCGGTGGGAAGTGCAGTCTTTCCGCTTTTCCGTAACAAATATTTGGCACCCCACACTCCAGTTTCTAAATTACATTATTATTGGGCAGAAGGTACTAGACCTTGGCGAAGGACCACGGTGAGTCGGGTTTCCCCAACTTGAAAATATTAAATGTAACTTCGATCTTCAAAATAAGAAAAATGATTTTGTACACGGATACCTGTTTTTCTGGAAAATGAAATATCGAGACAGTGAATTTATAGTCTTACAATATTGTGTAAATAAATCAATCTATTATTTAAAACTTCGTCAAACCGTTTTCGATCAACTAAAATTTGAACAGCAAAGTTTCGAAAATAAGATAGATCACCTTTCGATATTGTGCCACTAAGACCCGGACATAACTTTCAATCATTGTTGTTGTGTTGCAGTAAATAATTTGCAGTGACCATTACCCAGTATTAGTTTCCCAACATAAAAAAGTTGTTGAACTCAAAATCTAAGCCCAAGAAAACATTTATAGCCTGACCAGAAATATATGGGACCTGAATTAAGGGCGCTTCGAAGCTACTTTAAATGACAACAGTTTTTATAATCATACCAGTGTAGATTGGCAACTGAACATAAAAAACATATTTTTATACGTTTACATTCATGTAAGTTTTTAAGCCTGCTGCCTTATGATAACAGATTAAACGATAAAAACACACGACAGAACACCCGCAAATTAAGTACTTATTTAATTCAGTCTTTGTAATATTGGCCTTAAAATTTAGACCAAAACAGAATAATGTTTGCAAAACCACTAACGGGTAAAAGAAACATTAATCCATTGTTTTTCTAAATGATAATATTTATGATTTTATCATAAAATTTAATTAATGTATAAGAAACATGGAAAATTACGAACTATTTTAGTTAAAATATCCAAGTAGGTTTAAAAAAAAGAAAATAAAACTCAAAATAAGTATTTATTATAATCATTTTTCAAAATCGTTATTAAAATATTCTCCATATGCACCAGTAGCCAATTTTCACAATTCGCACTATATGTCGTACCAAACTTTCGTTATGACAACTAGATCAGTAATAATTTAAGGAAACTGTGGTGATCACATAGACTATCTTGTCGAAAAACACTATAACACCATATTAAACCATTTTTATTTACGAAAACGAATAGTTCTCGGTATTTATATCACATAAAAATTGCGCTTGGTCGAAAATTAGATGACGCGTCCACTTTGACACTAATCATTATGCCAATTGTTGACATGTCAATGACGATTTGAGGTTTCTGTTGCCAGTAAAAGAAATTAGTTCCAGTTGTTTTCCACAATATGGCGAGGTCCCATATATTCCTGGTCAGGCTATAAAATAGAAACCTGACCATAAAGAATAGTTCTTATAGAAGTAAAAATCCCCAACAATGTATCGGTTTTAAATGATCGATTAATTTAATCGATACAAAATAAATTAACCTTGAGCGCCACTATTTCATTCATTTCTGTCACGGACTCGGAAACAGCTGTATTGGAGTAGATTTACAAAATATTTTTATCATTTAGATAAAAAAATATATTTGTTTTCCTTTTTGTACAACGAATAGTGTATTTTATTTTTATTGGACACGTTGTGCGGTCGTGCTTGTGATTTTAAAGTTTTAGTGTGTTTTGATTTTGATATTGTGAATACGCAATAGGTGGTATAATGTCAAGTGAAAAGCCTAGCGGTAATCAAGGCACAAGTGAGGGTAGTTCCCAGGCCTTGCAGCCTGCTGACGATGATAACTTAAAGTCATGTTGGGTGTGTTTTGCCACGGAAGCGGACGACCGGTTGGCGGCGTGGGTGCAACCTTGCAAATGCATTGGCACCACCAAATGGGTGAGTTTGTTGAACTAATTATTGCGAATGTGGTTGCAAAAATGCCTTCCGGCTTTCGAGGGCTTATGTTACAGCAACTTGTGATTGTAGAACAGAGTTGATTTTAGTATTAATTCAAAAGCAGAGACGCAATGAGGAGCTATTGGTAATTACAAGGTTGTTGATATTGGAATTGTTTGATAAATAATAAGCACAACTTAATATTATATACTTTGCGGGATGTAGGCAGCAAATTTTAAAATGTAAGCAAGTCACATGATGTTTTGATGGTTTATGTTAGTGTTATACATTTTGTTAGCGTTAGCAAATTTCCTGTATAATAGTTTGCATCTTGTCTAGGGGCCTTAGATCATTTGCAGACAATTTCTGCTGCCTAGTCTCCTTTGTTATTTGATAGAATACACTATCACAGAATAAGTACTAGTACTCCACACTACATTCAACCCCTCAATGCTCTAAAAATATATTTTTTTAAATTTCAATTTTATACAAATTCAATCCCTTTGGGGAGACAAGTGAGCTGAAAACTTTTATTACTTTAGACCAGAGGGACTGCATACATTGAGAGGTTAAAAGCTGCACTCATGCCCATGGAGCAATTGCCAGGCTTTAATGCCCTATACTTCATGACATCAGCTTTTTCCTTCAAGTGCTGTGTGTATGTTCTTAGTTGGAAGGTTTTGACCCTCCTCTTCTTCCTTTTTTTTGCCTTCCAGTATTGGTATTGCATTTTATGTTTTTTAACTTTACATAGAGAAGAGATTTCATTTCTTAAAAAACTTAAGAGTAACCAAGGTTATCTGCCTTTCAATACAAACAACAGCCTTTTGTTGTAGCTGATCCTTCTCACTAATAAATCAGTATGTGTCATGGATGAATCAGTATTTACATTGCATTGCAAAATAAAATTAAATAAATAAAGTGGATGAGAATTTTTTTATGATAAATAAAAAATGCACTAAGCTAAAAGTATATCATAAACTAAACTCTTTGGTTCTAGATGTCATCGTCACTTTATTATTGTTGTATTTATATGCAGACCTAATGTTATCTGTGTCAGAGATAAAAAAATGTGATTTAGAGTTTATCATTTAATTACCAATCAATAAAACCCTCAGTGACACAGTTTCATAATCTTTAAGAAATTGCCAGCACCTTTGTTTCTAAGTATCCCTTTTAATCAAAAGTCAACTGTCTTTTATTATACTGTGAGGTAGGTGCGTACTTTCATTTAACAAGAATTGCTTTATTTCAAATCACTATTCAAAACTAGCTGTGTCTCGCAACTTTTTCTGTGTAGATTTGAACAAAGACACAAAATGACTTTGTACCCCCACCGGTGCCATCTAGAAATCATGGCCCCTTAGTTGTATAGGTATCATGTCAAATGAAAATGCTTATCAGAATGATCAAGTGCCTTTTCCATATACATAGACGACCGTCTTGGTGTAGTCGTTCGCGCACCGGACTTCTAAACCAGGCGGTTGCGGGTTCGAATCCCGCAAGGGGCAAATGTTTGTGTGATGAGCACGAGCATTTGTACCTAAGTCATGGATGTTTATATGTATTTAAGTACTACTTGTATCCGTTATCCTAGTCACCATAGCACAAGCTTAGTTTGGGGCTAGGTAATTGGTGTGTTTGTTGAACAATTTATTATTATTTATTATATGTCTTACAGTTTAGCTGGTCTGTTTTGCTTCTACATCAAATATTTCAGATCTATCACATCTACAGAAAGTGCTCATCACTATTCATATCTCTTATAGCTTTGCTGAGTTGCTAGGGATTGTGGACTCTACTACTTTACTTACCCTCAATTCGTTTTTTGGTAAATATACCTCAATATACAGACAATGTGGCGGCAGCGCTTTGGTAGTGATACCAAAAGTTAAGCAACCACGGCGCGGTCGTGATTGGATGGGTGACCATTCCGACCATTAAAGTGACGACCATGACAAGCATCTCCGTGCTTCGGAAGGCACGTTAAGCAGTTGGTCCCGGCTAATATCTCTTGGTATTAGTCGTTAAGCCTAGTCAGAGGCCCTAGGGCGGCTTGATAACATCTGACAGTAAGGTTTGTCACTTGCCTTACAGACACCCCTCCACCAATCCGCACTGAGCCCGCGTGGTGGAGTATGGCTCGTTCCTCCTCATAGTTGAGGTGAGGCCTTTTCCCAGCAGTGGGATCTAATAGGCTGACTTACCTTTTTTTATACAGACAATTAGTTTCACTGTGTTATTTTTACTTAATATATTAGACATCAATATTACTTATTTTGATACTGCAACAGATGCCTTTCGGCAAAAGCCTCTCTTTACCAAAGTCTATGTCAGACTTTTCTTTGATTAAGTATGTTAGTTGCCACTTAGTGCTACTACTTATTAGATAAGGCAAGCTGTTCAAATGTTCAATACCCACTTTTAATCAATTTATGGCATGAAGCGTGCATGAAAAAAGGTTTTAAACCAAAATTTTCCAATTATTCTTGGTGGTTGTTTGAATATTCATGACATTCAGAGCACTGCCAGCACTGCAACTCGTGTTTCTGTTATGTTTACGATTTTATCTTTTCCCGCGTATGTATTTATGTAAACAGCACGCGTCATCCATCACGCCAATTACTGTAGTAGGGTATTATTACAGCTCTGTTGTTTTTGTCTCGTACAGTTTTACCACAGAATAAATACTAGTACCTACTTACTACGGTTTTACCAAAATACGTAAAATTTGTAAAGTGGCTGGCACATCGGAATACACATTTTTGTTCTAAAATAGCTCCTATTAAAACTGCAAGATGCCGCAGTGTTTACCTGGACGTGCCGTCTTTCGCACATTACGCTTCGTAGTTTTTGCGTCACCAACATTAGGATAGGGCTTAGTGACGTGGCTTGGGTGAGGCCTATCTCATGTGAACATGTTTTGAATGCTGATAAGTTAAGAAATCTTTTTAATTATTGGTAAGCTTTTCTTGAAGCTCAGGCCAAAAAGGTTGGAAATTGTTTTGATACACTTTTCAATATATTTATCAACATGAATTGCGAATTATGGATAAACATGAGACGCGGTTTAGCGAACCCGGCCCGTCACACGTGACGTCTACTGACACTAATTAACGTCGATAAGTGATAAGTATAGGTACTACTGATTGAATGAAACTTACAAATAACCTGTCTTTTTTATATTATGTAATATGCTTTATTTACCTGTAAACTTTCTAAATGTACAATTTAATTTATAAATATTGACAGGCAACTTAGAGATATTATAAAACATGATTATGTACAAAATTAAAATTATAAAAACGGTCCTTGTGGTAAGGTTCCCAGGATGCTGGCAGCGTTACCCCGCTGGATAGCGATGCTTATACGCTGTGCAAGGTAGCTGCCAGCTCTTGGGTCACCTCTGATGTCAATCAGCTTCTTGGAAATCTCTTTAAAAAAAGAGATAGCGTTGGGACCCCACGGACCCAGTGTTTCGACTCCAAACGGTACTAATTGGTACCGGGAGTCGATCTGCCTGTACTTGTTTTTTTTAAGTTTTTGGCATTTCCCTGTCTTTATTTATCACAATAATAATTTTCGTAGAACTGTGCACGCTGATTTTGAATCAAGGGTTTCCAACTCCTGATTCAAAATCGTTGTTACAATCGATAGAGTTTTCCCTAAGGGTCTCGAAGTGGTCCAAGTGTTTCTAGTAGCTACTTATTTCCACCACTGCAACACCTGTTTAGTCAACAGATTGGTACCTCAACCAGAAGAAAGCAACCGCAATTAAATTAATAAGAAAGTAAACAGAAAGAGCTTAATATATGTATTGGTATACTTACCGTTATATCGTATATTGCCGTGACCGTGACTGCCTCGTTGGTCTATGTAGTGGTCGGCACTCAGCATGCTGGCTTCCATCCACGAGGTCCTTGTCCCTGGTCGGCCGTCTGTTTCTGGGTTTTTCTGTCTCGAAATAACCCAAAAACAACTCCGGAATCACGAAGTGAGAAGCCCCCGTGCCTCGTAAAGCACGTTACCCGTTGGTCCTGCGCCTAACTAGAATTGCCGTCTCACCGAACTATGAGAGTGAAAGAACAGTGCGCCGGTGTATTATAGTACGCCTCACACTTGTGCTCAAACATTATGCTTACACTCACTTATCCTCATTGCAGGTACACCAGAGCTGTCTCCAAAGATGGGTGGATGAAAAACAACGTGGCAACATCACACGCAAGGTGCTCTGTCCCCAGTGCAAGGCGGAGTACATTGTAGTATTCCCATCCATGGGTGCCTTCGTAGCACTATTGGACGCTATGGAGGAAATCACCCACAAGATCTGTCCGTTCATAGCTGGAGGGGTGCTGTTGGGGTCGATATACTGGATCGCTATCACATACGGCGCTGTTACTGTCATGCAGGTATTTTTTCTTTTGTTTTGATGAGATTATGAGGTGTTAGGATTAGAAAGATTTTAGTTGGCAAATGTAAACCGTCTAAGGCTCCGCGCTGATGTGCCATCGGCCATAGCCACTGGTGGTAAGCAACAAGCTGTTTACATTGTTTTTAATAAGTTTTGTATGGATTCTCCGCACACGTGAAGCGACGCGCCACCCCGATGGCGGCCACTTGACATTCAGACAAAAGATCTGGATACTGTACAGCAGGTAAGTGTCAAATTGTAGCGGCCACGTACCATTTTCGTTTGCGCTGGACCAAAGCACGTAGCGCGCTACAGCCACCGCTTGGCGGTGGTTGGTGACCTATCTGCGCGGAACCTAAAGACAACTCAACATATACAACGGAACGTCACCGTATCGGCTTTTTTCGATTTCGGCGATTAGGTTACGATTCCGAGTAGTGTGCGTTGCACCCGTGGTCTTGTTATAGTGCGACTTCTCAATAACCTTGAGATGCTGCTGTGCTGACTACGGCCAAACAAACGCAAGGTCAGATGGGCAAGCTGCTTGTATCTTCTTTGTTCATGTCATGTTGTTTTGTCATCAATAAAAACATTCGATCAATCACGTTTGCCGTGGTGCGCCCGAGGTTGGTTTAAAGAGCCTTATGGACAGTTTCACCAAAGCGCAAAGGGGAGGTTCGGTATTTCCATACATTTGACACCCGACTTCGCTGCGCTCGCCGCTTCGGGTGTCAAATGTATGCCGGGATCCGAACCTACGTCCTGTAACATTTCGGGCGGCTTTATGCTGCGCTATTCAGCATTTTCTACTGTTTTTTTATATTTATCGCAAAAAGTTAATCAAGTATGAACCTTTTGGGAGCGATAATAGTTAACTATAATATACGACAGCGAACCTTTAAAAAATCCGTGTACTCAATTGACGTCAAAATCATCTACGGATCTTGACATTCACTGATAAGGTGAAGAGTATAATTGAAGGTGAATAAATTAACTGACTCCCTTGTTCTTTTTTCAATGCCAAACACGGCATTTAAATTATTTGATGGTTTTAATATTATTGAAATTCACATTGTTATTTGTTATTTAAAATAATCGTAATTATTCAGTAAACTCAAAACTAAGGAGAGTACAAATTCGCACATCGTAGCTGCAGACTTAATTTTCGCCGAAAACCCGAATGAAGTGTAGTTTCAGTAATCATGGCAGCAATCAGTTCCATTGTTGTGTTACAGGCACACTGTTTTACTTAACGACCCAGGAAACATATCGTTATGCAATTACGTTAATTGTGGAGATCTCTACCAAGATGAAAATGTTAGAAGTTTTAGCTAACTACTACCTGAACTAAAGTTTAGGTAAATATGCACCCGTATCCGAATCAGTATCCGTTCGCACAAGGGTATTGTAGAGAAACTGACATTCTGAGTTTGACTTTATGAAATAACTTATGACTTACTGTCGGCTGTGTCCGCGTAAATGACGGATTTCTTATAAACTTTTACCCCTATTCCACCTCCTTAAAGTTTTTACATCGCGACAAAAAGGCTAAGATGTCCTTCCCAGGGTCACAATGTATTTCCAAAAATCTCAATCGGTTCAAAGGTGCCAGGTATCAGATATTTGATACTTTCGCATAATATTAGCATGGACTCAAAAGCAATTATAACTATCACATGATATAACATTACCAGCTGTTCCCAAGGTCAAGCTTGCACCAGAGGTCATCTTCATATAAATATTCATTTAGTGTATTACACATTTTGAATGTCATCTCATTGCTGATATCAATGTCAACATAAATAATGATGTTTAGTTTTCGGTTTTGAAAATAAATATATTTTTCATAATAAATTACCAAGGCAACAAAATTACTACCAGAAGTAGTTACTTCAATAAACAAATTAAAGGTTCTTTTAGAACTTTTTCTTTATTTGAAGCTTTTAAAGATAAAAATAAGATTTAAAAAAATGGTTTAAGCCTTATCGAGAAGGATGATGAATGAATGGACTGAAAAAATAGTTTGCATACTATTTTTTCGAAAAACAATCGCTGGTACACTTTACTTATTAGGTTACGCGTAGATGGGCCACCGGTGGCTGTCTCGCGCCACGTCCTTTGGTCACGCGCAAAGGAAGGTGGTCGGTGGCCGCCACTAAAAGTCGGTGGTCACCATAAACCTACACTACCATTGGTAAGTAGTGGTTGTCTTAAACCAATATCATTTGACAGACGTTTTGTCAAAATTGCGAGTAGCGAGTTGGCATGTCGCGGACACTGAGTCGCCAGTGGATACTCTCTTCATGTGAGCGGCGATTACATACAAAACGTATTAAAAACAATGTAAATAACTAAATAGCTTGTGGCTAGTCACCGGTGGCTGTAGTCCTATCTGCGAGGAGCCTTTTAGTACCTAATCCTATACATTATTAAATTAATTCTCACAATATCACTTGTACACTTCCCAACACCTAATGTTTTTCTTTCTTGGAAACAGGTTTTTTATAGACCAAATAAATTAATATTTATATAGTTAATGTTCAGGTTTTTAATTTAAAGTCTTGACTATTATCATAGCTATTATCCACTAATCTTGACCGCAAAACTGAGAAGTTAATTTATTAAAATGCAAGTATACATAGTAATACAGTAGGTTACAGAGATGCAATAAAGCAGTTAATTAAAAAAAGGCAGCTCCAATAGCAGAGATAAGTACAGTAAAAAGTGCCGTTTTTATGCAGAACCAGGTTAATTTGTTAGCAATAAAAGCGTGTTTGATCTGTGTGTAACTGGACAATTGCGAGTGCCAATGACCAATGTAAACAGGTTCAAATGTGACGGACACTATTCAAAAATTGTGTGAAATAACGGCATAAATATGAACCACTGTGATTCACATGGATACATTAAAGAGGTTTTTGACTCTAGGCCATAAGGAACACATAGTTTCGCCACCATGTCCGTCTGTCTAGCACAGAGACCCTTATTACCAGAAAGCAGTTATTTGCCATAAACTGTATGTTAACCAGGCCAAGAAAACAGTATCATAAAATATTTTTTAGGAAACCTATTCTACAAATGAAGTGTCAAAGTAGGTAAAGAGGGGGGGGGGGGGGGTACTTTTTAACCGAATACATCTTTTAAACTACAGCAAATGTTTGACCAAACTTGGCATGGGTATTATGATTTTTGTAACGTGTGTTTTATGAAGTAAACTTATTGTACGCACCAAACAAAGAGATATTTCTTGACTCGAAAAAGGTTAAACATACACGATCAAGTACTTACTCGTTTTAAAAACATTGTACAAAGATAAGTAAGTGCTAATTGTTGCAGTTTCTTCATACTGTCCATCTCCTACACATCTGTTTAAGTGATAATTGAAATGTTTCTGTTTATAATTTACTAAGTTGTCGATAATTATACGCGTAAGCTGTACTAATGTACCCATTATTTGTTTATTTGTTTGTTTTATATCTTCATCCACGTTATCAGCAAAACATTGTCTTATGCAAATCTGTCAAAGTGTCTATCCTAAATAATATGGAACTCTTTGTGATCAACATAAGGCCGAAGTTTGGTTGATGAACTTAACAGATTAGCGTAGTTTGATGTGCTGCTATCCATGCGACAATACTAATATGGTGGTTCCTACATTCGCCAGCAAAGGCAGACAAGTTTTAAACGACACCGTTCCTGTAACGACAGAAACAGGGGAATTGTAGTAAGGGTTTTAAACAAGGAATTTGCTTTTATTGATAAAGTAGATGTTGAAAAAAAACTATTATACACATTCCGCTTCAACATATGAAGATTGCGTAACGTTGATGCAATTTATGTAATAGTTTGTGCTTCGATTCCGTATCCACTTCGCTTTCAAACTTTCTATCGCAAGTCGGCTGTCGTGTGGTTTGATAGGCTGCTCTTGAAGACCGGTTTTGTTTTTGGCACGCTTTAATAATGTTACGTTTTGTGTGTCATATAAATTCATTCATATAAAGAGAATACTAGCTGAATTAACTCCTGTTTTGAAGGCGCTACCTATTTTTAGGAAATCGGTTTCGACGTGAAATGGTTATTTATATTTTTAAATCTTTTTAATTCGATTCAAAATCAACGTTCATTTCAGACACACATAGTCCACAGTCTTCCTCGGCACTTGTGCTAATCTAAACTAGTGCTTGTGCTAATGTTGGCATTGGCATTTACCGTATCACACTCTCCGGTTTTCCGATCGCTTACCTACTGACCAATATAACAATATCGGTATAATATTATGTTACCACACACTCGCGCCCACGCGCACAATATTTCTTAACGAACTCGATCAACTTAAAGTTTAAACAAACCTTTCAAATCTAAGTTCCTCTTGCGCACGGCTAGAATAGAATCAGTCATCATTGCCGGCTGAAGTGATTCCTAAACACTATGATCTAGATTCCTAAAGAAAAGAGTGATTAGGCTGTACTAGTCAGACATGACCCATCCTTGGCCGCATTGTCGCTTACCATAAGGTAAGATGGCGGATCAAATGTCTACCTATTAATAAAAAAATAATAATAATAAATTGTCTTTAACAAACACAACAATTACCTTGCCCCAGACTAAGCGTGAGATTGTGCTGTGGTGACTAGGATAACGGATAGACATTGTATATATACGTTTATAAACATCCATGACTTACTACAACTTACGTTAGGGGAAGGGGAAGGGGAAAATGTTTGTGTGATGAGCACGAGCATTTGCTCGTGCTCATCACACAAACAAACCTTGCGGGATTCGAACCCGCCACCGCTGGTTGCCGCAACTATTACCCCAAGACGGTCGTCGAATTAAAAGTAGGTAGTGGCACGAAAAGAAGTTAGTAAGATGTTAATAATTTATTATTCGTCCATGGTATTGCCAAAACATACTGGAGCGCTATCTGTTGACCCGTATTCATATTATTAAATGTTTCTTTCTTTCAATATCTTTAGAAAGACAGCTCATTACAATCGACTTTACCTGAACACCCTTATTTCTCATTTCAGGTCGTAGGCCACAGGGAAGGGCTGGAGATGATGGAGTCAGCAGACCCTCTAGTCCTTCTGGTCCTCCTGCCAACGATCCCGGTAACGCTCATCAGCGCTAAGATGTACAACTGGGAGGACTCCGTGCTGCTGTTCCTCAGGAAGTACTGCGCGAAGGTGCCGGCTCTGTCGTATATACTGCCGTTTGGGAAGTGAGTTGCATTTTTTTTTAAATTAAATGTAAAAGCGTTAAGAATAGAACTCGCGAGATGCGAGACCGTTGTTAGTATTACAATTAAAATTAATTGCCTTGCCTATTGGTCCGCACGTTGGATTCTATCCACGACGTCCCGAGTTCGAATCCCTGGTCGACCTGTAATGTATATTTCGGTTTTTCTGTCTTGAAATAACTCTGAAACAGCTCCGGAGTCGAAAAGTTGGTGGTGTTACTCCTCTGCCTCGGGTCTCGGAAAGCATTCAGTCGTTGGTCCTGAGCCTGATTTGTCTCCGGTTATGTCGATTTGCTATCTCACCCCACTATGACTGTGAAAGAACATACGTCTGTGTATTGCGCACATATTTATGCAATGTGCACTATAATATTTCCTGCGTAACTAATTGATCTTTTGGGTTGTTGGGATTGACCGATTGGTAGCCGAAAAATTCGGTAGCAGTTTTTACATGATTAAACTAGCTGGTCTTGGCGACTTCATTTGCACGAATGCCAAATATCTCATACAAACTGTTATCCCCGATTTAACCCCCTTATTGCAATATTTTCGAAGTTTTTATTGTTATTCTGTTATTCGGGGAAGAGAAAACTCCAAATCAACGATCATGAAAGCCATTGTCGTGTTATAAATAGCAGATTGAGGTGCGGAATAAATGATGATGGTAGACCGGTATATTATTCATGTTTCAATTAATATACTAATTAGTTCCTACTAGTCATACCTTTGTCTGAGACGTAAGCTTTTTACCCGACTACCCCTCCAAAGATTTTGAGTTTCACACCTATTACAATGTTTCAGCGTGGAAGGAGACAGGGGCGCCGCCATCGTGTCGGGGCAACAGCAAAGTCCTAACGCGAACGCGCACCTCTCCCCCACACGGATATTCTGCTCCGCGCTGCTCCTCCCCACCATATCCACCATCATTGGCAAGATATTCTTCCGCTCGATACAAAATAACCTGCACAGGTGAGGCTTTGTAATTTTGTACGACGATACCTGGCTTATAGTAAGATCTTTTTGGATGACCGGCAATTTCAGTTCAATTTAAATTTATTTATACGGATAGCATACTCGTTGATCCATGGGTTATAGTGTTACATGATCGCTTAATATAATGTGTAGGTATTACGAGGTATTTACAAATATACAGGTAATTTTATTATGAATATGATCTGCGACGGGCCTGGAGTTGGTTAAAACTTAGGAGGCTTCACTATACCTCCTGTAAGAAGCTGGCGTTGCTCCCGCGCTCGCTGCTGCTGTTTTTAAGTACTACCTTGTGGTTTTGTTGCACCTATAGATATAATGGAATATCGGTGATGATCATATCGATACTGTAGATATTACCATCGAAGGTAAATATCGTTTGGATAAGAGATGTGTTGCTAATAATACATTACATAGATACTTTTTTTTATGGGCTGCACCGTTTACAATGATGACGATTGTATGATTGGTTCAAAGTGGTCTAACGAACGTGAAACCAGATATTCCCAATAGGGTTTTCTGACACCCTATTCTGTCTTTTCCAGCTCATATTGTAACAATGCTTAATAAATAAGTACCTATCACTAACTTTTTTCTTGTCCACAGGACCATACTAGGCGGACTAACGTACATAACAATAAAGGGCGCGCTAAAAATTTACCACAAACAGATGCTCTACATCAGACATTCCAGCAGAAAGATATTAGACTACACGGAATCAAACCTGAAACTCTACAGGAGTAGTACGACAACCGACGCTGTTTCCAGCACTAGGGACGACTCCGAGCAAGTTGTATAAGTTGTGTGACTGTGTATGTATGAAATAAATGATAGGAAGTAGGCGTGCGAAGAGACTACGCGGTGGCCATTTTGTCCGCTACCCACGGCGAAATTTTTGACAGTTGTGTTTTGTACAAGCAGTTGTGTCATAATTCGTTCTTTTTACATGGTCGCAAGTAGTATTCGGTTCATCCCAAAAGACCGTGTTTATACAACTGACGTGAAGTTGGCGGTATTCAACGGCGAGATGTTTAACCAATGATTCCCGATTAGAAGAAGTAGTATTTGATTATAGTATAATTAAAAAAACAGTTTAGGGCAATTTATAAGTTTTATCTTTCTGGATCAAGTTTTGTGTGCTAGGATTCGTCTCGACAACAACTTTGTTTTGTAGGCAAATAGTTAATATCATAGACGGAAACGTCTTCCTAACGAAGCACAAATAAATTATTCTGTGCTGTTGGTTTCATAATTTCGAGACCGAAGATTTTAAGTCGTTCTCGATCGTTTGCGTATAACACGTAGGTATTTTGACACTGGCAGCCGTGGCGACCGTGGGTTATGTACTACATGTACTGTATATGACTACAGTCATACATTACTATAGCTATACATTGTACACAATCTAGCCGGGATCGATTCAAATCTTGGATTTCTGATTGTTTTATAATTTTGAGCTTTATCCGTTGTTATAAGTAGGCATCGGATATTCGGATGCATATTTACCTACAGTCTTTCCCACAGCGGACCTCGGGACGCATGATATGACGTCACTAGTTTTAGTGTATTTTAAATCGTTATCCTGAGTTGTAAGAATGATAAATTCACTTGCTATGGATTTCGACAGGTGTCTAGGTGTGTGGAAGAGGCGAGCTAAATTACACCATACTTTTGACGATATTGAGTAGACATTTCTTTTAATACCATTGCAAAGTAATACTTCTGTACTTAGTGCTAGTATTTGTTCTGTGACTATGCGTGGCTGCGCGCCCTCGAACTTAGACACAGAGTTATAAAGTTTAGGTAAATATGCAGCCGAATTTATCTCTTTAGTTCTAAAGGTAGTGACAAAATAGAGTCGCAATTTCTCCCTAAAACAGTGTATCAACTATCAATTACTTGAGATTACTAGAAAGTGATGGCTTTAATGCAAAGATATAGTTTATTATATAATAAAACCTAAACTACTGCGATTCTGTAGAAAAGACGTGATAGACAAATAATCTGCTGCCTACACTAGTAATGCAGATTTGGTTCTAGTATGCGTAGGCCCTTACAAACAATAGTTGACACTTGACAGTACATTTATGCGTAAATTTGTGTCGTATGATTTTGTGTTTGTTTCATATGGAAATGTACAAAAACATACAATTTGAATTACCTAAGTACAAAAAGTAACTCGGTTTGAAACTTTGTTTCATGAAGTTGTATAAAAATAAGGCTGCAATTAAATACAAATACGACTGCTGATTACATACAACTGTTAAAACTAGTGATTGAATTTACAAACACTTTTTACTATAAACTGTTTGCAGAAGCGCTAGAGTATACTATCACTAATTGTAAGATCATAATGAGGTTAACATATTTTGTTAGTTTTTGTTTTAACTTTTATTTGAACTGAGTTTCGACAACTACTTAATGATACCAAACAAATAGGTACATACATTTAAATACAGTTTTAGCTATAGAAATATGATTTTTCATTGTATTATAAAAAAGATCTACTGTTTGTAATTTGATTTATCTTCTTTTCGTTAAATTTGTTAATTTATACCTACTATCAATAGTTTTTGGACATGTATGACTATACTGTCAAGGGATTGTAAAACTACGGTCTATTATGTATACTTTAGTAGATGGAGTGCCTTTCATTGAAGATTGTAAAAAGAAGGGATATTATTACATAGTAGTTACATTCTATTAAAATAAGCCGTTCTACTTAATAGAGTTGGCATGGTTGACTTAAATGAATTTACTGAGTGACTGTATTCGTATGAACACTAACAAAATACTTAGTTATTCTTTACAGCTCTTTGTAATTTTACCATTATTATGCTTTTATTTTATTTTTAATTCGTTTTTTATATAAAAATCGTTTTAAGTATGTTAAGGTAGCTATACCCAAAAAAACTATATTGTCCTTTTATTAATAAAGCTGATACATTTTAAGACTGTAATAATTACTAAAAATCATATTTGATTCAGTCTTCTGGCTTAACTTCTTCTTTCTAATCTTGTATCGTTACTGCTTGTCTTTTTTGTTATCTAAACTAGGTGCTAAAGAATAGTAAAGTTCAAAAATAGACTTAAAAACGTAGATCTAGTTATATTAAATTTAAATGTCAATATGTACCATATTTTATTGTTGTGGTAGCTTTTTGTATAAAAATAATAGATTTCAACATTGAACTTAGATTTCAATTAATTGCCCGATTGGTCAAGATTTATAAAAACGTTAGTTTTGTAGACCTTTGTCTTTCTCACTCTCGGAACAGTCTGACAAATGAGACGAGACACAATAATACGCTTGGCACGAAAAAAAGGCATATTTGGCTGCCTACCTGTAGAAACCAACAAAGATTTCATTGTATATTGTAGCTGAATTTTATGATTATGGTCTGAATAATTTAATAGATGCAATTTGACAGCTCAGGGTTGCTAAAGAACGTAGCAGTGTCAAATCGAATTGAACCTGCTAAATTATTAAGACTAGCTTTTTTCCGGTTTCGGAATGTTGTATGGTCAATAAAGTAAGATCACAAGTCTACATATCTTGCCAACATTTACGTAAAACCTCTTTATCTTTACATACTAAAGATATTGTGCTATATCCCTAACAGTGAAAGGATATTGACCAAAGCCGGGCCCTGATTGCGTCTTAGTAGTTTATATTTCAAAAATCTTGTTTTGAATTGTAATTGCACTGGTATTTTTGAAATAATCTAACGAAAAGGGGTTTAAAAGTAAAACTTAATCACAAAATTCATAAATTAATCACATAATTAATTCTGCAATCACAATACATAACCTCAAAATGCCTAATCTGCCATTGAATTCCTCGTTAACCCCTGATTATTTTTCAAAAATATTTTTTTTGTGTATTCTTTCAAATATTTATATATTTTATCCGAACATTTTGTAAAGACGCATGCTGACGCAAAGTGGGCCCAGTTTATATAAAGTTTTGGTCAAGATCCTTTACTGAAACGGAGAAGGTAAAGGACTTTAATCCTGCAAAATTCAATAGTGTGAATTTCTAAAGCGGGCTTAGAAATATAGTTGAAATATCTATAATGTTATCGATGATGAAATAATTACTTCAAGCAAAATGAAGAAAAAATATTGTTATCACCTATGATACCACAAACAACGCTTTAGTATTACGAGCAATACTTTATCCAAGCAATTGAATACTGTTACTATTTTTCAAGCTAAAAAGTATCGATAGGATATCGACAGTTTTGCCTATTACGCTAAACATTATTATTAGGTTTTTTAAGTGTGTTCAGTCAATTATAATTACCTTTAGTAAAGCGATGATTCTATTTGCATAGCCATTTCAAAGGTTAAACTTGGTATTTGTGATTAATCAAATTATATAGTTTGATGTATTATTTCGGGTTAAAATTATCTTGTGACTACTTGAACGTGTGGTCTATTTTCTTTCATTCAATATTTTAGTAAACCAATATTCTTTAATGTGGAAAAGATAGATGCAAACTAAATTTTATGTAGGTAAAGCTGAAGAAAGTAGAATTATGTTGATTTTAATGGTCGTCGAAAAGATCGTTAAAAATGTATTTTTCTTTTTTTAAAGTACCCAGCATTTAAGTTTGCGACAGTTTTGTACTTTGGTAGAGCGTTGTCTCTTTCACTCATTTAAACAAAACTGTCGCGCAGATTTGACGTATTTTTGTTTTGGCTCAAGCCAATGTTTTTTAATTTGTTTTGTTTTTATGTATGATACGTTGGTTTATTCGGACATGGTGGATAATTCTCTCATGGTCGAGTGGTCACGAGCTAGAGTAGTTCTGCTAGTCCTGTGAACGTAGCTGACGTCCGAGTGACTTTGTATAGTAACGCTAATTATTAACTTTGTCTATTATTGTACATTTTAAAACGAATATAAATATTTTTTCTTAATAACCTCTTTCATTTATTATGTGATCGGATTTCGGATGCATATTAACCTAATGTTTATTAATGTATATCTAAAGTTTCGGTGCGCATCAATTCACACCAGACAGACACTTATTCTCGCGCTGTTGTGATGACGCCCTTCCACGGCCTGCTTCGGTGTAAGGAAGACTAGGTAAATATGCAGTCGAACATCTGATCTCTATTTATCACACATACATTTTTCATTATCTCGTGGCTCAGAGTCTCATCTATATTTATGACCGTTTATAGCAAAAAGTTTGTTGACAACAGTTCTATAATGAAAATATTCAATAACATTAGAAAAATCTTGAATAAACATACAAGATAATAAAATATCGCTTAGGTGTTTTATTATGTTTAAAAGCCGGTAACCTAAATCCGAAATTATCGCCCCAAATTAATTTATCACTATTACTAAAAAAACAAAAACATCGCGAAATCAAAAGCTAGCGAGCATCATTAACATTAATAGCGATAATTCTAATTTATCGCAAAGGAACTATTGATAAACTCAATTATCTTATCTCTAGATGAAATTATGGTAAGCAGTGTACAATGCATGCAGTCTTTTATTTGCTTACGAGCCGGTAGGTGTGTTATCGCCAAAAAGGTACAAGCTGGCTTATCGCTAGCAAGTGTTAATAGTCTGGTTATTAAGCGCAAGTAAGTATGCCTACACGTTTTCTAAGATGTTTATCGAGCGATAGGAAGGCGCATTGGTTACGACCTTCGGAATCTTGATGTGTGAGAACTGAGAATTGACAATTTTGTTGGTACAAATGAGTTGTGTGATGTTTTTAAACGGTAATAAAACGGTTTTGAAGTTTTTCATTTTATAAAAATGTTTGAGAATTTTTGTTTCTTTAGCAATAAAAATAGCGGCCATTTAAAATATTTTTAAGTAGACCAAGTTTTTAAACGTTACGTAAAATGTAAAACACAATAGTACTCTTACATAAAATATATGTCGTCAAAAAGGACCGCCGTGTAACCTTTAGTAAAATGTTTTTATATGTAATAATATTTTGAATATCATTTCATTAACTATTTGCATTAAACACAGTGTAAAAAATGTAAATGGTAGAAATCAAGACCACAAGTAACTTAATATGGACGTCACAAAAATTATTTTAAAAGATAATTATAATGTTTTTATTAGTTGACTAGTCTAAGGTTTTTATCCATGCCATGGCACATGGTCTTATCAAAACTTGCTGTAATGAACAATTTACATATAATATATTTTTTCTCTGGGACAGATATTTCTAATGACCATGGTAAAAACTAACTAGTCTTAGTTAAAATTTTTATTTGTTTAGCCTAATTAGTTGCATTGTCTTATGTTCGCTATGTAGAGATTAGAGAATAGACGTTTTCTTTGCTTAGTTGGGGTCCTGTATAGCTTCAGAATACATTCTGAAACTCTTACTTCACCTCTCTAACTCTTAATATGAAAATGAAATTGCATATCATCATTATCAAGCCGCATCATTGAACTATATTGCTCATTTATGGTTAATAATTGCAACCTTATCTCATCCATCGCCTGATGTTTATTAAAGCAATCATCACCTATTTATTCCAGGAACGACGATGCATTGATAAACTATTTGACAAGCCAATTTGATCGCCATGGCCAAGTTCTTAAAGTCGTTATTCCAACCGAACGAGACGCGAAGGATGTTGAGTTATGAGGGTAGTTCGGAAGAGGATAGAGAACCACCTCTAAACGAGAGGAGGAAGTTGTCGATATCGAGGTCTGGGAGGATGAGACAGGCCCAGAAGAAGAGGCTGTCTCTAAGTTTGGATATTTACGGAGCAGAGGTAAGGGAGGTTCACTTGACTAACAATCTCAACGACATTTGACCGCAATCTTACCCGATGGTAAGCGACGATGCGGCTGAGGATGGGTCATAATAATAATATGGTCTTACTAGAAACAGCCTTTTCACTATTTTCTTTAAAGCAACGAATAGCTACAACGCTCTAGCCGTATGCAAGAATGACGAAGATTCAAAACGTTTGGTGCGTACTAGTTAATTCTTGTACTTTTCTAAGAAATAAATAAATATTAGACAGTATCACATACATACATAGATCCCAAAGTAAGTAGCTTAAGCACTTGTGTTATCGATACTTATATAACCCAGACCCGACAATATAGAAATTCACATATCTATATTGAGCTGACCGGGGATCGAACGCGGGACCCCGGAGATAGCGACACCTTGAAAACCGGTGTGCGAGCCACTCGGCTACGGAGGTCGTGTACATCGTCATACATATTCTAATGCACACATTTTCTACATATTAATGCATGATCATTGACAACATGATAATGCATAGTGTATGATTCAGTGACAAGTGAAAGGATTGTATGGAAGAGAAAAACATACTACGCCGATTTGAGATAAACCGGAAACTAGGCAAGAAAAGGATGATGTTGATATCAACAATAGGTACATATGCGTTTAGATTAAAGTACCTTAGTTACCGATTTACCATTCAGTAAAAATCCAGTATTTGCCAAAAATCTGCTGGATAACGTGCCTATGCCAAAATGCAGAGTATCTGCTGAATGTCTATCAAATTAATATTATCTTTATAAAAGGCTTTTTTATTATGTCTACGCGATACTCAAATAGAACTTGTCCTAATTGTGTAGGTAGTACAATATTGTTTACAACTACCTACCATAAACAATACGATAACGCCGAGCGCTTTTTATCAACATTTATGATCATATATGTGCAACTCTTATTGGAATTGTAAAAGGTTCTTTAAACTTTCCTTTATTCGGAGTCTGTCATAATAATGGTCTATTGTACCTAAGTATATCATTAGAAGTTTATTTTGTTTTTGAATGGGAAATGTAATAACTTGAAATACGTTCAACTTTCTCTAAGTAATTTTCGGCCCCTGTAACTTCGTTGTGGACGAAACTAGAAGCCTGAATTTAATTAAACTGACATTAACAATAAGGAAAAGCAATGTATGAATATTATTAAAATACACAACCTAACTCTGCTTTAAGTGACCAATGAAACTCATCCTCGCTTTTCATCCATCTTTAAACTAGAATTACTCGCTTACAGGCCCAGAATCTCCCATCTGAGAAGCCCAAATCAGTCGAATACCACGTCAACCCAGCCACGCCAAAAATCCGCGATAGCTCTAACCAGAGGCGCTGCAGCGGCGACTCTAGAGCTTCCAGCGAAAGTGTTAAGGTCGTTCTGAGGAGCCACGGGAACCAAGTTACAGATAACGAAAAGAGGCACACTAACCCAGTTGTGATGAGCCCTGATGATGAGATAGACACCGCTTTTGAGATTATAGAAAAATCTTAGATGGTGAGAGTTTTGTGACCGTTGTGATTGTGGATCTACTCGGTTTGTTTGATGAAGATTCGTAGTTCGAATGTATTGTAGAGTATGTGCTATTTAAGTTGTAAAAGCTACAAATGTGGTCAAAACGGATATTATCACAAGAGATCGGTTATTCGGATGCATAATTACCTAAACTTAAGTGCTGTGTAGAGGTCGTTGACTATGTTCGAATATAGTTCAGGCTCACCCTAAGGGTCGAACGGTTGGAATCTCACCACTAAGTGAGTTTAATATAGTTTGTGGTGAGAGGACCGACCCATCACCTAACGACCTTCATAAAGAGGACTGCTGGCCGCAGGGAGTCGTACTTCGGAGATTTGTCAACCGACAGTGCGCGACGTATCTAGTTGCTGATGCGTGTAGCTAGTTTTCTAGAATTATTACTTGTTTTTATAATATTTATAATGTATGTTAGTCTGTAAGGTATTTATAATGGACCTATTTGTAGTCTGTAGCTTGAAATAAAGGAATGTTAATTATTAGTATAAAGCCCGGGCGCGCAGCTACTACACCACGTCTGCGGAAAGACGACGATTGTAGGTAAATATGCATCCGCAAATCCGATTTCTATTCATCATTAATCGAATGGCCACGAAGTGTTAAAATCAATACTATAATAGTTTATTCAAGTCAATTCAATGGCCGGTTGTTAGATGATCCGATAATGATTTGTATTAACTCTTCTAGATTGCTGTCTTGTGACTGATAATACTTAGTACATATGTGTTAGTACCTTAGTACCTACCCGTAGGTACTATTTCTTTATGCGTTTATTTTGATACGTATGTATTGTTTGCTATAAGAAATGCGTTTGTGAGTGTGAGTGTGTGTGTGTGTGTATCTGTGTGACGACTCTTAGTCGTCATGTCCGACAGGCAACTAGGTATTTAAACTTTTTTTTTAAATTCTTTATATAATTTGGGGCTTTTATCCACATGGATACGCCAGTCCCATGGTATCTTCGCTATTACAGATTTGGTTAGGAGCAAAACATAAATTTGAAAGTGTTAATAATAAGAAGAGGAAATAACAATAAATCAAAGTAAATGCTTAGTTACTCAATGCTAATTAGCTTAGGTATCAACAAGAGGGAATCACTGTTCGGTCAGTTTTACTATAGGTATTTAAACTTACGCACTTAACTTACGGTACACGCATTTAGCCAATTATTTTAACTTACGGTACACGCATATAGCCAATTTTAGAGAGAAATCCTAGATGTTTCCAAAACACAAATATTTTTAAGTCTACCTCTGTCTTATCTTACTCTTGATAAAATTACACAAAAAATTGAAAACATTATGACAAAATTTATTTCTGTCTCTTTTCTTTAGCAAGAGAGCAAAAGAGCGTATACTTATTGAAATGAAGTTAGAGAGGGACGTGAGAGATTAGACCTATTGTTTGAATACTACTATACTGGTGCGAGGTCTTTCCAGTGTTTTTGTGATACAATATAGGTATAAGTAGTTATAACGTTATTCTACGACTTCTATGTGAGTAGGTACTTCAACTTGAAGATCTATAATCGCTGTTATCGTTTTTTCTTTGAGATATCTATATTTTTATAATTACGTATTATTTGCACTCCATCACAATAGACAAAATACCTCTATAAAGGTTTTATTCGGTTTTTTAAATGTTACGTCGAAAACATGATGCATTTTTGTCTTATGAATATGAAAAGCACTATGTACAGTCGGCACACGTCAGGTTACCCATGTTAACTATGAAAACAGCTTTTATTTGGTAAGGAATAGAGACGATCTCAATGTCAAAGCAGGGTAGTCTGAGTTGCGGCCGTGTGTACGATAATTCAATTACAGTAACTATTGAAAAAGACGTCAATTTTAGGTCTAATCATATTCATGAATTGTAACACGATATTTTTATATGTAACACAGTACTTGAATAGATATCTATACGTGATAGATATAGTAACCGTTCTCGATAGGCAACGAACAGTTAAATTAAGTGTCATGATTCATATTTAATTGTTAAGTACTTAGTTTGGTGCTTTCCGACTGTTTGTAACTATAATTAGCATACTAATTAGATTAAAAGACTGATTGCAATACTGTCTATTTTATTTAAAGAACATCTCGATATAGTGTGTCAAGGTCTAGCCAAGAGGGGCTCAGCGACAACAGTACACGGACCAGAGCCATTACTGCCCATACCGCAGGCCCAAACAAAGACATGGCTGCGTGCAGGAACTGAAGCAACACACTTAGCAGAGTGGAGAAACGGTGAAGGTTGCAGGCAAACAAAGGATGCAATTCCGGAAGTCTCAAAAAGGCTCGCCCGCAACCTCACCCGACTAACAAGAGACAAGCTGCGCATAGCCACTGTCTTCTAAACAAACACCTATTCAACATAGATGTCACAAACAGCCTCTTATGCAGAGGATGCATGGAGGCAGAAGAAACACCGCAACACGTGCTCATGGAGTGCGCCGGCGTGGCGGAGCAGCGGGCAGATATTCTCAAATCCCCGGCAACATTTCCGGAGGCCTGTAGTAACCTGGGCAGGTTGCTAGCCTTTTGGGAAAACCTAAAGTGGTTAGAATAAAAGAATAAATGGACATACGCACAATGACCCAATCAAGAGGCTAAGTGCCCAAAACACCCCAGCCAAACTAACTAAGGGTGTCAAGGTTGGCACTCACTAAGACCGTCCGACACGACCGTCTTGGTGTATTGGTTCGTGCCCCGGACTACAAAACCAGCGGTTGCGGGTTCGAATACCGCAAGGGGCAAATGTTTGTGTGATGAGCACGCGCATTTGTATCTAAGTCATGCATGTTTATAAATGTATATACGAGTAAGTATGTCTATCCGTTATCCTAGTCACCATAGCACAAGCTCACGCTTAGTTTTGGGGGCTAGGTAATCGTGTGTTTGTTGAAATAAAAAAAAAGTAAAGTCAGCCTATTAGATCCCACTACTGGGAAAACCTCACCTCAACTATGAGGATGTACGAGCCATACTCCACCACGCGTGCTCAGTGCGGATTGGTGGAGGGGTGTATGTAAAGCAAGTGGCAAACCCTACTGTCAGAACTTATCAAGCCGCCCTAGGGCCTCTGACTAGGCTTAACGACTAATACCACAGATATTAGCCGGGACCAACTACTTAACGTGCCTTCCTAAGCACGGAGATGCTTGTCATGGATGTCACTTAAATGGTCGGAATGGTCACCCATCCAGTTTGTTGAAATATTATTATTACTTTATTAGGACCTCACACAATCGGTAGCATACCGCTGTATGTTTCAGTCCAGAGAGCCCATTCAATACAGACACTGTTTATCATAATTCTCGCATAATATTAGAACAAACTTACTAAGTAAGGCGGTAGCTATTAATTTTTGTTATAATAATCGTTATCAAAACCTGATAACGTATCGCATTTAGCCTGATTATAATTTTTTGGCTCATTTGATAAGGATCAGTACTGATAATCTATGAAAAACAAAGGACTGGATATATGAAAGTAGTTATGCAATTACTTTTAGATACGTAAACAGCTGTTTTGTCCTTTAGTTAGGTGAATTTCTTAGATTTAAAGGTTAGATAAATACTGAGCTATGATGTTTTTTTAAGTTATTAAGAGTAAGAGAGATTTTTAGTAAGAGTGTTGATCCGGTTAGCCAAAGGTCGTGGGTTCAGATCCTGCCCGTGTGCGAATTTTTGGTTTCTTATTTAAACTTGTTTTGAACCAATACTGTTAAGTTGTAAGGAAATTGTTTTATCATCTCGACAGAACTTAGAATAATATTACTTGGCGTCATAATTGAAAATACCTACGATCCTCCTATCTACAGTCACAGAATAAGTACTAGTACTCCGTACAGAAGTTTGTTTGACTTTGCAATGAAATTTAAAGAAATATCTACTCAATGTCAACGATATGGTGTAATTTAGTTTCTTAGCCTCAGAGTCAAGCACATCCTCGATTAGACACCTCCAGAAATCCATTGCAAGGTAATTTCATTCTTATAACTCTGGAATATGAATCATATATATAATACACTAAACCTATTCAGTGACGTACTATCATGCGACGCGATAGGGTTGAATGCTACAAGAAGCTACTTACGCCATCTAGCGCACCTTTCTAGCACTTTATTCAGGCTCGTCCAGCCAGCAACGTAATCACACATAGTGCCGTGCGCCGCCGGTGAATAAAACGCGCGGACGTCTCGTTGCTCGCTCGCGACACCCAACTTCATTAGCCCCTTCCAAGGGGTCGCCGCGCGTAGGTACGTTTTTGCTACCTACACAGGCCTGCTAGAGTCCAGATGCCTTCTAATTTTTTTACTCAACCTTAGAAATAATTGCTCTTTTTGACGTGCAATTGCAATACTGATAATTGTACAGTCAGCCGCGTATACATGCATTTTATTTGCAATTATTTTTATAAATGAAAAAAATCGTATAGAAATAACTCACTGTCTATATTATTTACAAAATCCAAGTTACGTAGACTGAACAGGGTTATACTTTGAGTTTCTTCTTTTTCTGTTTGGTCGCCAGGGGGCCTCCGATCTTGAATACCGTGCTGAAAAAGAAATATACGGTTATAACTTATAAAGAAAGCGCTATTATAGTCGTATATAGTGTGTCCGGGTTTGGACTAGCGATAATTTATGTGCTATTAATTCATTAAATGTTGTCGACAAAAACCCCCATTTTGGGTTCTACCTCTCCCCCCCTACCTACCCTCTCTTGAAACGGCAACCATTTTATTTTTAGCCGTATTTCTTTCTTTTTTTGTTGAAAAAAAAAAACATTTTTCATTACGATTATGTCTCTAAAATTTGATGAATTAAAGGCCCTTAAATTATTGCTAGCCGAAACCCGGACACCCTGTGTTATTATGAGTTCATGCGCGACCCTCCTACGTCGCAAGACGTGCGGGACGCGAGGATGCTAAAGATGTATCGATGGGTTATGTCAGTTTCATACATTTTGTTGGCGATACCTAGCGAACATTTTTGTTTATAGAGATTACATTTTGTTTATGAGCAACACAATGTTTGACTTGGATTTAAATATACTCACTGGCAAGTTGTGCAGATCGGGCTGAATTTGCAGAACACTGAAATAAAAATATAGTTATTAAGGTCCTTTTCAATTTTTTAGTAAAGGTGTTGTTGAGCGTAAGTATAACTTTGACATTTTCGCGGGTTTAAACGCACGGAAATCGCTAGTTAAAAATAAAAAATATATTTGCAATGCGAATAATCCTACCTATTTAAAGTATTATTATTGGAAAACGTATTGTCATAGTTATTTTTTGTGTACTGAGGTACAAGATATAAGAGATGGCTCCGGAATTAGAACACCAGCAAAGATAAACATGCAAAGAGGGTGGAAACTCCTGCACCTGCGTCTTTTGGCGGAAATAACGAGGACTCTCCCACACACTCATCGCTGAGGCAGATGGAGCAGACTTAGCCGATGGTGGGCAGTTCCCGGTGGCAGAAGCACAAGCAAATGATAGGAGGCGCTAGCTATGTGACACGCTAGTTACGTGACAGCAGGCTACACTACGCTACGATCTGGTAAAGGCTACGGGAAGCTCAGTAGGTTTCCACCTAACTCTATAGATTTCAAACTGACAGCTGTCAAGCTATGAGACGTCAGTTGTCGACCTCCGTGGTCTTGTGGCCCGTACACCGGATTGCGGGTTTGATGCCTGGGATCAAACCGATCGAAAGGCGTAAGTGGCAGACGGAAAAGAAGAACTAGCTAGCGTCCCCAATAGCTTCGCATTGAATAGGAGCATCCTTCAAAATAATGACGATGATGAGTCTTTTACACACTCACCACTGAGGCAAACGGAGCAGACGTAGCCGATGGTGAGCAGTTCGCGGTGGCAGAAGCAGGCGGCGCGGTAGTCCACGCGGCCGCGACCCGGTAGCACTAGCTTGGTTCGCTCTGACGCTTCCGGTAGGAATACCCACTGGAGGACAAAAATTTCCGAATATCAGATTTCGAGTCAATAGTTTTTTCAAGCGCACATTGAGCGCCAGCGTATTTTTTTTAAAGAACCCACGATTGGCTTAAAATTAGTGATATTGTATAGTTTTTTTCTATAAAATGAAGATCGTAATGTTTTTTTTAATGCGTAATATCTTATTTTTCCACCCTAATCACAAATGTTTCACTACCAACAAATAATATAAAAAGTTTCAAAAATGAAGGTCTAATTTTGGAAAAATATCAAAGCATGTTAAAAAATAAGATCAAATAAATTTGAAAATTACTTCCTCAAACTCTATATGCGAATTTGGAATGGCAGCTTCAGTTCCAGTCACAAGTAGTTAATGTATCAAAGCAAAACCTCACACTTATTACGAGGGTCAAACTGAAAGTTCTTAGAACTGGCCACTTATAAACAATATAATAAAAAAAATATTCTAAAATTTGAAAATAGAACTCTTTGCCAATATTACTGAGTATATATTTCATTCATTTGTCATTTGTTTTACGACTTGGCGGCAAATTGAAAATTGTCTGTGTCACGTCAAAATGAATTTAACACGAGAAAATTTTCGTGCAATGATTTTTTATGACTTTCGATGTCATTTAAGTCAACAAGAAAGTTATGATAGACTACGATTGGCCTTTCACGATGAAGCCCCATCTCGTGCGACTGTTTACAACTGGTTTAATGAGTTTAAACGTGGTCGCACTAATCTCACTGATGATGTACGTGAGGGACGGCCTTCTACGGCGACGACTGAAAATAACATCTGTGTTGTGCGGCGTATGATAGAGACTGACAAAAGAGTGACCTATCAGCAGATTCGGACAAGCTTAGGCATCGGTATGAGTCAAGTGCACAAAATCCTCCACGAACATTTAGCGGTCAGGAAGCTTTGCGCCCGGTGGATACCTCATAATTTGACTAAGGCTCAAAAACTCCATCGTGTGGATTGGTGCCGTAAAATGATTGAAAGATTTAACGGAGGTGACTCAAATGCTGTGTTCGACATACTAACAGGTGACGAAAGCTGGATTTACTGTTATGATCCTGAAACCAAAAGACAATCTGCTCAGTGGGTGTTTCCTTTCGAGGAGTTGCCAACTAAAGTGAAGAGAGATCGAAGTGCGGAAAAAAAAATGGTGGCCTCTTTCTTTGGAAGGATAGGTCATTTCGCAACAATTGTGTTAGAGGATCAAAAAACAGTTTCTGCAGAATGGTACACTACCAATTGTTTGCCACTTGTCTTGGAAAAAGTTCGAGAGAAACGACCTCGCAGTAGGATCCTCCTTCACCACGACAACGCCTCGTCGCACACCGCCAAGCGAACGATCGACTATTTGGCGACATCAAACGTTGAATTACTGGGTCACCCGCCGTATAGCCCCGACCTCGCGCCTTGTGATTTTTATTTATTTCCAAAAATTAAAGAAAAACTTAAAGGAAAGCGGTTTATGAATGCTGAAGAAGCGGTGGCTGCGTATCGCGATGCCATTGAAGAGACCCCTAAGGACGAGTGGGCAAAGTGCTTTTCCCAGTGGTTCCATCGCATGCAGCGGTGTATTGACGTCAATGGACAATATTTTGAAAAGATATAATAAAACTAATAACTGGCTAATGTAATCAGTTTTTGATTTTCTAAGAACTTTCAGTTTGACCCTCGTATAAGTCAGGGTAATTGGTGTGATTATGGTAAAAAAAACTTACCAACAAATATTGCAGAAGTCCTTCAAGCGATGGCACTAACAGATACAGGCCGCCCGTGATGTCACAGCCCTGCTGCAGCAAACTGAGATGCTTGTCTAGCGAGCACACGTCTATTAACACTTGTTGTTTCTAGAAATAAATACAACTTTGATTACATTACAAAAAAAAACTGCAAAGTCTTTGCGGCAACAGTGGGTCATGTGGGCACAATGAGTCAGTACAATATTGGACAGAAAGAGTAAAAGTAGTTGCGTCTATTTTACAGTAGATTTTCGTTTAGGTATCCTCCCCGCACTAGTAAGTGCACCACTCGGCAATGCAGTTAACATTACAAAAATATTATTTGTCTTATTATTCTACAAAAGTAAAATCAGGCTTCCATAAATTTTATTTTGGCAACAAGTTTGCAAATACTTGTTAAGTTGTTGTTAAAGTATGTCAAAATTAAAATGGCACGGGTGGTACAATCACATGCATAATAGAAACGAGTTTTTTCTTTATTTTTCATTTGAAATAGGTTTGCTGTTGACTCTATCTAGACTAAGCCAGCATGGCTTAGTCAGAGTCGACGGTGGAGCGAGCTCACCCAAAAGGTTCTGGCACTCCCATTCACCGACGGAAAACAGCAAGCTGCTCATGCAAAAATATGTGTCATTACCTGCGCCGTAAAGAACACGTTCATATAGTTGATGTACTGCGCGGCGGTGTCGGCGCTGCCGGTGACGACTAGTACGCGGCTGCTCATGCGCAGCCCGGGCGTAGCGGACCGACGCATCTGCATTGCACAAAACCAAAAATACTGACACTCGACAGAGATTTCAATTACATTGTTTAGGAAATTAAAAAGTACAAGGATGGATGTGTGTCTAAGCCTTCAACTGTTGATAAAGGAGCGATGGGATCATTGTAATTTTTTTATCTATCATTTTTTTTATTTGAAATGGGTTTGCTATTGACTGTAGACTAAGCCAGACGTGGCGTAGACAGAATCTATGGTGAAGCTTACTCACTCACTCATCTTTTTTAAGATATGAGATCAGCTACTAAGATTTGTATGGAAAGAAGTATTGTTTAAGTCTTAAGAGTTGCTTATTTATTCATTCAATTATAAATATCGTCTATTTACTACAAATACATAAATGCATACTCACCCTTGCTATGAAACAAAGGGCCATGGCTAAGGCTCCAGCTAACAATGATTCTCCAGGTTTCTCCTCTTGAGGCTGGCTTTTTATTAGATTTACTAGTCTACAACAATAATAATAATAATGTATATAAATCGCGATGTAAAATTACGTTTTAATGAGTTCACCTATTCGCGCAAATATAAGAAACAAGTATAAAATTAATGGACTCAAAATCAATAAAATCTTACTGCCGCACTCAGAGACATCAATTAATTTTAATCTTTGATTGAGTCTCGTTCTGTCACTTTCTTTGTCAATTAAAAAGAAAAGGACAGCATGAGTCTTAATAAAGGATAACTTTAATTGACGTCTTTGAGTACAGCAGATAGGACATTTAATTAATTAGAGGAAATGGTAAGTAGACACAATCATAAGAGATCAGAGATATTAGGATGCATTATTGCATTATTCTTCCTTACACTCAAATTGCGGAAGTATACCTGCAAATACAAGTTTTCGTGTCGAATCTTTTCCGAATTCGAATGTCAAATCGTATCGGATTCCACCGAAAGCGTTTGTGAATAGGATTTTAAAATCCGAAAAGAAGGTATTAGCTTTCAAATATGGGAATGATTTAACATGGAAACTTTTCCAGTGTTTGTGAATAAGGGTGCTGGCCACAAGCAAGTGAGTGGTTGTTTAGTGTGTGTTTGTGCAAACAGATTTAACACACAGAGTACTTACTAAGGGATGATGTTTATATGCAAAAGAATATCCAAACTTGAATACGAATAATCATACAAACCTTGATTTTATAGTTTTTTCAACTAAGGTAAATAGCTCATACTGCCCATCTATTTGTCTTACATCTAACGGCTTTCCTGGCGAAGGGTAGAGGTATTCACTGAAAAAGAGACAGTTAAATAGTAATAAATGCTAAGAGGTACTCCGAGCTCCGGGATTTAATGTAACACCAATAGGTGTTAAAAAAAATGTTTCATTTTTAGAGCATTTTTTAATATTTTATAATCAACTGCCTTCTATTGTTTCCTTAACACAGCAAAACTTAAAAATTACTGGTTCTATTAATTGCAAAATTGTACCTTTTTGGTCTGTGCATAGACTTAATGAATTTCGAAATTCATTGATTTTGAACCATATTGTAATGTTATAAAGTATCAAATTGTGGTGGTAAAATTTTTGCCAGTTAAAATAATTATTAGTGATTAACTACTATAACCAATTCTAAGGCCCACTTTTACGAAACTCGATAAATACACATAGCGCTAAACATATTTAAAAACATCATTCTGTCTTTGTCAGTCATTTGACGTTGGCAGAAATGGGGTGATATTTTAAACATAATTACCGTTAAACGTATTTAACGAGTTTCGTAAAAGTGGGCCTAAAACAATGTAAACTAACCTTTTATGAAAATGACAGCCAATCACAGCAAGCTGATTCTGGGCTTTCTGCATCAAATGCGAGTTGGCAAATGCAATTATTGCATCTAGGCATCCTGTTAAGACCTTCGGGTCTTCCGTGATGTACCGCTGGTTTGGATTTGTGTCCACGATGATCACAAGAAGACTGCTATCTGATGGGGCTATATGGGTAAATAAAAAAATAATGTTAGGCTGGTGCTCAGAAGTGCCATGTTATAGGATAACTTCATATTTGTTATTCATACTTGAATGCCTTTATACTGTTTTGGAATAGTGGAATAGATCAATTACTGAAGAATGATGTGGAAAAGCTGGCATGAACAAGATGTTTGTGTACGTTTTTACATTTAACAACATAACCTAAAAGTGAAATTCCTTTGGCTTTTTTGCACGTACTATGTAATTTAACAGTGGGGAAGTACAAGCAAGAGACCTAAAGATGATGTCTTTTTATTTTTGCATGGTAGATAGGCTGGAAAGCATGTTGTATTCGGTAAATTACTAGGTACCTACCTAATTATATACACAAACTTACCTTCGTCATCAGCCATTTTGATATTATCACTACTTTTACGAGCGGAAATATTACAAAGGTATAAAGTGTTTTAGTTTTATGTACAAAAACCGCTTTTGTTTTACATTTATTTATAAAATTGAACAGAAAAAGGCGTCCGGAATTGTTTTTATTGTTGCCAATGACAATGTCAATCATTTGTGACAGTGACAGTAGTAGTAGTATTTATCCACCAGGGGAAAGGCAATGATACATAGCCATATAGCCAGATGTTGACAATGTAACAGTGTCATTTTGATGTGATTGCAACTGTCACTTAAGCTTACTATTTGTATGTTTGTTGCCGTTATGGACTTAGTCCAAAGCCGTAAAAATTAATATTAAAAAAAGGCAAGTCCGATTTAAGATTTAAAGTTCCTTAAAACCTTTTTATTCGCAACAAGGGGTCTATGAACGATGCACAGATTAGTAAGAGTATGTCTAAAGACAGATAGGAAACGGCCCTTTTTGGGCGCCTGAGTTAGTGGAAAATTTTGACAGCTAGCGCATGACCGATGACAGCTGTTTTTTTTGATCATGGCTTCTCTGGCACAGATGATATCTTTGCTCACTAAATTAACGTTATCGTTATTGAATAGGTATTTAATAACGGTACTTACTATACAGTTATATTATTTTTGGCTCAGGAAAAGGGTTTGTCACACTGGATGCGTTCTGCGATCAGGTCAAAGTACTTTCAGCCCACACTAAGAATGAGCAACATTGACCTGACCGCAGAACGCATCTAGTGTGACAAATCCTGAAAATAAAACAGTTAGAAACACTGGAAAAACTTGTATTGTTAAAAGATACAATAAAAATATAATGCAGAACGGAATTGCTAAGACGTATCATAAATATTCAAAGTTTACAATAATTATGTATACGTAGAGTGCAATTGGAGAACTATAATAACTAACCTACATTAAATAAGACTAAAACTACATTTAGTAGAGTGACGACTGACATAATTACTGTACACTCACACCTAACACAAACCGTTACAGATTTCATCATAAGTTCCAAAGTTTTAATTTTATAGCTTACCGTTTAATTGTGAGAAAAAATGTACAATGTAGTTTTATTTATCCCTCGCAACGTTGTTTACAAACAATCAATTGCTATCTCGATTGGATTCAACTGATAACTGCATCTGAAGTATTATAAAAACAAACCATACAACGACTAAACTTCGGTAGAGTTCTCTCGCACTCTTGTCTACCTACTAACCACTTTAAAGCATAAAATACTAACACAACAACGGGCGTATTTTTAAATAAAAGACGACGCTAGGTGAAAAACATTTTTGCTCTTTTAAGGTGCGAGACCTCGACAGTACATAGATCTAAGATTAAGAGACAGACAGACACACTTTGCATTTATAATATTATTGTGGATAGAGACCTATTTGTTCAATATTGTACAATTTATTAACTTACTAAAAATATTAACTATTTTAGCCAAATAAATTATACAGACTGTCTCAAAAAATAGTGTCAAGCTAAGCCAAGAATTTAGTTACAGTCGAGCCGAATCCTATAGTTACGTATGACGTTTGTCAATTTTTTATTTTAAATTTTCTAGCATTAAAAATGATAATAATATTAGGAAACAATTTGTGTAGGTTAGAGTTGTTATAATGTATATCTTTTGTTTGTAATTAGTTGGTATTTCTGAATTTTGATTTGAAAAGATGGCGACGTAACAAGGTTTTAGCGACCTGTGGTTGAGCTGTCATACGTAACTTTAGGATTCGGCTCGACTGTTATAAACTTAAATCAGTATCAACATTAAAGAAAACTATTTGCAACAAAAAATACATAAAGGTTTAATTAAAACTATAGGCTAATAACAATGCCAAAATCACACAGTACACCATACTAGTAATTTTAGAATACTTCGATGTATGTATATTCGATACATGTATATTGCACACTGATTATGATTAACTGGCATGGAAGAGAAATTATTATAAAAACGAACATAAGTTTGAAAAAATATAAAACAAACATGCCATACAACAACAAACATGCATTAGCTAAACTCCTATTAATTTATACATGCGGAATACATACAAATGAGTAACGAGACGAAAAGGATATTATGATAATGATGAGTCCGAGAATCATGTGTATGTATATATATATATATATATATATATGCATCATCATAATATCCTTCAGGTTTTGTGAAAGTTACAATAAGTGTACAATGAACATCAAATAGTGACAGTTGTTACAGAATCATTAAGCATTTGACGACTAAGTTTGCCTAACTAACGTTATAAAAATAGGCACTCAAATACACAACTTAATTAAGTAACAAGTAAAGAAGAAAACATAAATAATAATAACATAGTAAGGCACCGGTAATCTTTGTTAATAATTACCACACATACTTTAATATCCGTTACGATTGATGATAATATTTATTTTGTTTTCAATTCATTGACCTTGTATTTGTTTGAAATTAATGCTACAATCAATGCTTACCAACACAAATATCTTAAACCTCACCTTGTCTGCTTTGACCTAAATATGTTAGATTATATACTACTAATACTAAGGCTAATTTTTTTTTGGAAATTCTTGTGTCTATTGAAAATTTTCTTCCTACAACTAGCATACAAAACCACCCTGTATAAAATACAACTACATGTTTAGAATTGAACAACCAAATTCTACAATTATTACCCAAACAATAGTTGTGGTCACGGGTGATTGTGATCACCTTCCTGATCACATCTGCAAGACATTGGATAATTCAACACCACAAAATCAAAAATGACCAAGACTAGTTAAATTATTCATGAAAATTAAGAAAAATATATACCGTCAGGGCCAGAATTTCTTGTATAACAAGGTGATGCATATGAATGATCATTTCTCACATCTGCAAAGATTCATTTTATTTGTTCAATCTTTAGAACTTTCTATTTTATTATGATTATTTCAGATCAAGCGGGCAAGTATGGCATGTTTCACACAATATGAAAAGTAATTTGATGAATAAATTTATGGCAGCACATTACACCTCTGTAGCTTCTTTAGTATGTGTAGATAAGTTAGCTTACATTATTTGTATTGGTACCTTTTTCATACTATTTCACTGAATATAAAAAGTTCTTGAACTACTCACATAGTGAAGGAAATGGTTTGGTTGGCTGCCTCGAAAGAATTTCTGCTGGTGTAAACAATGTTGGACCACAAATCAATAGCCTTCTGTTGTTCTGTATATATTTTTCTTCAAAATGAAGTTGGCAAACCTATAAAATAAACATACACAGGATGTGAGTGCTATGACTGTAAAATAGTGAATAGAGAATAACAAGATGATCTTCTGTTCATCAGGATTATTGAAAAAGCTTTCTTAGTATAATTTACTAGGTGTGTTATGATACTACACAGGATCTTTCTTCGCTTTAGAGGCAGGTGTATCAATTTCTAGGTATTTCAGAGATATCATGTGTATCGATAAATGTAAACTTTAGAACTAACCTTGCAGTGAATAAGCTGATCTTTAGTGAGTGATGCTAGTTCGGGAACAATAGGAATAAGATATTCCATCCAAATTGCTCGCAATCGATCAGTACGAGGCAACCGAAACGTCCTGATGGACTTCCTCTTGTTGGATGGGCACTCCGGAATCACGCAGAATCTCGGCATATCTGAAAGATAAAAGATCAAACAAAAGAGATTTGGTTAATAACAATTAAAACAATTTGCAAGAACTTAATAGAAAATGCAAATAAATAAACGGCCGAATTCGAAAACTCAATGTCAGATAGGGCTGCCAACAACTAAATATGTTTTTCCCTAAGCATTCAAAAATATACCGCTCCAGAGTAACCAAAGTCATCTAAAAGATGATGAAATTGTATGTATTGTCTTCTTAATAGTGCATTAAGGGTCATTAAATAATAAAATAAAATAGTCAAAGCTTGTTTTTGATGTAATACACCAGCATTTGCAAGCAGTTCAATGATGATACCGACAGTTGAGTTAAGTATGTCAAAAGTTACTATAATTATCTTAAAATTGTTGTGTTTTACATTTTTATTTACAAAATTCATATTATTCCTTAAATATTTTCTCTACTAAATTCCCCTTCCACCGTTATAATTACCCTAATATTCAGGGAGATTATACCTAAAGTGGTAACCCTCATTGAAAATACTTTTTTAGTTCTGAACTTTATCACCAGATGTCGTATCGCTACATAGTCTGTGCGAAATAGTGGATCCTGATTTTTGCATAGATTATAATGCGCTGCCCACTAACTCTATGTCATCTCTATGGCCGTTTCCACCCCGTGGAACGATGTAACCACACATTTGCAGTTTTCGGATTGTTTACCTTTACTTGTGCCTTTACTAGACCTTTCTTGCCAAGATTTTGATGTTAGTTTCAAAGTTACAACTTGTCTTGAACCTCTTCGCCTTACTGGAAAAAGGATCTTAACAGACATAAGGACAGACGAAAAACAAAGTGATTATAAGAGTTCCTTTTTTTCTTTTAAAGTACGGAACCCTATGAATAAAAAAAAATGAAAGTGGTATAGAATTTACCCTAGGGTAAGTAGATAGATAGGTAGGTAACCTAGTATTTTGTCTGTTGCCCCGAATTTATTGTAGGGTATCCTACAAATATTTATCTAGGTTTTGGGATGACTCTCTGAGATGAGAAAGGTTCGTCATCGTCGTCTACTCGTTCGTCAGACGTCCGCAGCTTGACTTAGGTCTACCGCAAGGATCTCTTCTATCCTATGCTTTGACTTGCGCTGCCTCATCCAGCAGCTTTACTTTCCCTTACAGGAAAATGGTAAAATAGTTTTTTATGTTTACGGACGCCCGACGAACTGAATTTGTTAGAAATAAATTTTGCTCAATGGCGTGGCGTAGCAAGCACATAAACAAGTAAACAGAATGTTTGAAAAAACAAAACACCCGACTGCACTTAATATTATATTTTTGTTTTATTTTTACTGGCTTTCATTTGATACTATTCCTATGGTAAAAAAACAATCCCCCCTCCCCTCTTTATTTCCGTTTGCGGGCGCCATTTTTAAAATGTATATATGTATGACATAGGCATGTCACTCTCATAATTTTGAAAAATTCAACGACACTTCATATGTCTACGCTACGACTAAGACGCTTATGTTTGCCAGTGTAAAATTAGCGACCGTATTCTGCGTTGAACAATGCGAAAGATTTTAAAGAATTTCCGTGTAGTACCTACCCGAATCGCAATTGAAACCTCTTCTTCCTCTTCCTCAGCATGAATTTGCCCACTCTAGGGCGTATGCCCTGCCCTGAAAACTCGAAATCTTTTTTGTTACGGTAGATTATATTATAATTTCTTCTTCTTTTAAGATTCCTTATTTAAAAATGTACAATTTGAATAAAAAACAATAAAACAGTTCAATTGTTTTTCCGTATATAAAGGCTTTCAGTCATAGCTTACGCTCACTCAGAAATCTGATTTAGTCAATTTTGACGGATTTTAAATACTTTTTCGCAAAAAGTTGTGATTGCAAAAAATGCCTAGAGGACTATCAGAAGTTATACGAGCAAGATAAGTAATTTTGAGGGAAAAAGGATACAGCACGAGAGATATAGCACGAAGACTTACTATATCCCAATCCTGTGTTGTGACCACGTTGCAGAGGTACCACGGGATGGGTAATTTAGCTAACCGACCCCGTAGTGGTCGCCCAACTGTTTTGACTGCTGCCCAAAAGCGCTATATTAGATTGCTTGCAGCCCGTGACCCAACAATCAACGCTACTAAAATAAAAGCAGAAGTTCGGGCCGCCTTTGGGCTTGAAGTTAGCACTCAGACCATTCGGAATTGCTTGCACCAGGCTGGATTACGAGCACGGAGGTCTTGGCGAGCGCCTCTGAATTCCCGGCAACGTCAACGACAGAGATTGGAGTGGGCTAGGCTTCGGCAGAATTAAGAAGATGAAGAAGAAAACATTTGGCAAAACTGTCTCTTCGTTGACGAATCGCGAATCAGTACTCATCCAGATAACCGGCGTGGCCGTGTCTGGAGAAGACCAGGAGACCGTAAAAGGCAAAGAACTGCCACAGGAATAGTTCAGCAAGGCGGGAAATCGGTGTCCTTTTGGGGTGGTATTATGATCGGAGCTAGAACACCTTTGATTCCGTATCGAGGCTTCATGACAGCAGATATGTATAAAGCAGTTGCTATTGATGGAATGGTCAGACCATTCCGAGTAAACCATGGGTACCAATTTGTACTGGTCGGCATATCGAGCTCAACGAGTGAATGCTGCTCTCCGAGAATACGACATCTCAAGGTTAGACTGGCCTGCCGGGTTGCCTGACTTAAACCAAATATCTAAAGCACGCGTGGGATGCTCTTAATCGAGCTGCTTGGAAGCGTCAGCCACGTCCCTAGACAGTGCCAGAGCTCAGGGAAGCCGCTATTCAAGAATGGGACAGGTTACCCCAAGAAATGCTGGATAACTTGAACCTCGGCATGCCCAGGAGGATCTCCGCATGTGTTCGAGCCACGGGAGGAGGAGTTATATTGAATAAAAACATTTTATTTATAAAATGTCGTTTAAGTTTGGTTAAAGAGTATTTTCCTTTATATCAAATTCCTGTTATATTATGGTTAATTTCTCAGGTTTTGTTATTAAAAAATTAAAATAAGGTTTATTTCTTTATTTCAAACAGGCTTTTTCTATTTAAAGAAAACACACAACAAAACATTTTTCTTGATAAAGTTAAATTTAAATAATTATATCAGTTTATGCTAGTGATCTCAAACTTTTTTTGATGTGTGTAGTACAGTACAGAAGCATGACATTTCTAAAACATGAGACAAACAACCCATCAAAATAAACGTGCCGTCTGTCCAACAATAAATGAGCTTGTCCGTAACAAGTAGAACAGTAGCATTCCCTAGGCGCGTGCGCAATGCTCATATCAGTTTATTAATTTAATTAATTGTGTAGGAGCCCCGTGGGGACAGCGATGCCACTGATACATATTTGTCACGCGCATACCTCGCGTTCTGATGGTGGAGCAATCCATCATTTCTGAAGGCTTGGCATTTGATTAACATATGAGCATTTGTCGAAATGGTTAATTTCGTTGTAGTGGGAGATAAGGCTAGCTCGAGCGTAGGTAGAGCGTTCCATTTAGAATATAGATGGTTTCCTATAGAAGCGAGCTCGCTAAGAGATGAAGCGATAAACAGTTACCTACCTTGGTACTTAGGTATTACAGTGTTAGAAGCTTAATTTTATAAAGTCGGCATTTTAGGGGTTTAAAAAAAACGCTAACTCTATTCCGTTGATGACACTTATCAATTTAAGTTAGTTTAAGTTCTTATACTAAGAACTTAATACTTCTTATCAATATAAGAATTTAATACTTTCCAGGTATTCAATTTCTTCTTTGAGAAAAAAAAGTTGAGTAATACCGACTTAGGTCACTATTCCGAGTTATTCAGGTCAGGAATTATTATAACCTACTTAATACCCCCTTGCTACTCATCTAAATGAACATATTAGCACATAACTCTACGTTATGTCCTTACCTACTAATCTATGTGCAGCAGTTAAAGGCATGGTACCTACCTATCTTTAAAATAATCGACATTCATCATAACCCTTCATTGTCCCAGAAACTATTATAACATCTAACACAAGCCCTTAACATTGATTTACATGTAGGCACCCGCTATCGTAAGACGGGAGCTTATTATTGCATCCGAATTGTATTTCGTCAGAGATGACGGCCCGATACGAACAAACTTATGTCATCTGTCAAAATACATGTTAACAGTGCGTATGGAGATCGACCCTGATAAACGCGGAAGGTGGCTTGCCAGTGGGAGCTATGCGATAAAAGTGTAACGCTTTAAATTCGAATTTACTTCGAACCAAGATTAAAAATTCCTATTCCACTGACGGAACAGCTCCCCCCTGGGCATGGTCAACCTTGGCAAATTTGGTCTGTGTGGTGTATCTTCATAGACAATGGCACACCTATTGTCTTGCCCAACGTGCCCCTACACCTGCCCACGTGTCGACCTGTACAACGCTACTGATATTGCTCTGTCAGTCGCGGAGTATTGGTCCATCGAAATATAGCGCCGGCGAAATATAGTCGACATGAAAAGAAGAAGAAGAGTAATCCCGGCTATTTGCGTATCCATTGATCAGTCCAGGAGCAGCCACGGCTGCCAGTGTCATAATATCTACATGTTCAGTATAAGCATACCTATATCGTCCATGCCTATACGCAAACAGCAGACAGAGATTTATTTTAATCTGAGATCTCGCATCGGTTTATTAATGTCCGGCATAAAAGACAGATTTGAACTGCCTCAGTGGTCTAGCTAGTGGTTAGCAACCCTCGCTGCCTGTATATAAAGAATCCTATGTGTGATCTACGATCTAGGTTTGTGGGTTCGTCATGACATCACTTAGTCACTTCAGAGTCAGCAATTCAGCGAAGCGGATCTTTGTCTTAAAACGCACGTAAAACCGTTTGGTTTGTTCCTGATCGTGTCCAATAAATGAAGGATTATACAGATTAGTTACATCATGCCCTAATTTGGAAAAAAAAAACAATTAGGTATAAGTGTTAGCCTTTTAGAGTAAGCGAGAAATTTGTACCAAGGACTATAAAAAGTGTGTCTATCTGATATTATCCTTGTCGCCATATGCTCAGTTTGGAGCTAGGATTGTTGTGATGGTTCAAACAATTGTCAATTTATTTATTTTGTTATTATCTCTAGGTATAGCCCTGCTCTTAGGTAGAGTGCCTACCTGCAGAGATACAAGCGACGTGACAGGCGGTGCTACCTGTCATTTCACGACATTGTTTATGCTCGGCTAATGATATGGCTCATTTGAATGCCGGTGGTCCGCCGGAAAAGCGCCGTGCTTTTTGCGCGCCCATGTATGTTTAGAGATGTTTTGATTCGAGTTGAAAAACTTTGACATAAATTAAGGGGAGATAGCTGAGAAAGTTAAATTTAAAACTGAGTATATGTAACTTATTCGCGTCTACTCCGTAAATCGAAAAAATATAAAACTACATAACAACATTGTTACTTCCACTGTTTACGGCTAAAACGATGCTCTTTTTTATGCTGAACGTGTAAGGATCTGTATTGCGGTGGAGAACATATAGATTACTGAAAAATGACTTCAGAGTATGTGATGCATAGTTAAGTTGATAAAACATTACATTAGTACAGCCAATTTGCAGGTAAGTATATGTAAATAATTACTACGTACGTGCGTACTTTAGACACAAAAGTATTTCTTTCTATATATAATCTGTTTATTAAGTCGGTGGATGAATTAATTTCATAATAAGGTTCATTTTTAATCATCTCTAAACATGCCATTAGCCGAGATTAACTTGCACAAACCATTCCCCTTTAACAGTTTAATTAAATCCCGAAAGTGCACCCTCACAGCCGAGCCAATTCGGCGAAAATAATTAACACTCGGTAAACTTAACAGTTTATTAACTGAACCTCAGTAATTGAATAACATTGTTTACAAGTCCGTGCCGCAACCCCCGCCATGGTGGATTACAGTCCAAAATCGAAACGTGCAAAAAGAACTAAGGAACGAAATAATTATTCACGTTCCGTTTCGTAATGGCAAAGCGCTACCGTTTCGCCTTAATAGCTTGCTTGTTCTCAGAATTTAATTACACAGCGCCCAGATTAGCCGTGCGTTCCGTTTTGTTAATAACTCTAATAATGGATGACGCTCCAACTTCGCGCTAATGTTACGACCTCCGCCTAGACACGGAACTATTGGCTGTATGGCTAGTGGTATTTGCTTGCGAAATAAAAAAAAGTGTAGGTATAGATGGCTTTTTTTAATTCTGAAACGCCTTCCATTCACTAGCAGGGGTCCTACCACGACATCTTAGATTTATCACGGATTCATCGTTCGTAGTTAGGTACTATTGTTCTTGAATGCTATTTAATAAATCATTAATACAATTTTTATTCGTGATCATCATGTTTGAAACAAGCAAAGGAATAGATTTTATTAAAACATTAGCTAACAATAGAATAACATTAAAAAAAGACGATAGAAAAGTACCTACTCAGAAACATTTGTTTCAAACGTCACTCATTCGTATCTCACGTACAAAATATCAATAACGAGCTCCCAAAAACAAATTGTCTAACCGATAAGACATTGGTCGACACAAACAAAACATAAACCGATTCAGCCTTAATAAGAATCGGGATCCGAGATGAGAACAAAAGAAAAAGATAGGCCCCCATTGTTTTTTATCACGTTGTCAATATCGCGCGGCCAAATTTTCAATATTGGAATGCCCCGATTCGCCAATAAGAAGCGGGGAAGAATTGATTTATTGTCCAATTAGCGTCGGTCAGGTGTGCCAACTGCCAAGATAGCATCAGGCTGGCCAACCTAACTCGACTGCTACTAGTATTTCTTTGGTGTCCTAACTGGCTGGCATATTGGAATCAAAAAAGAACCTTTACACCATTCTGCTCGCGTTCTCTGGAAGTCGAATTTGAAATTCGAATTGTTAGCGGCGAGGTTTGCTTAAGTGGAAATCGATTTGAATTAATTGGTGTCTGGCTTTTTATCGGTTAGGAACTTTAATTTGATAGCAATTGTTTTGGGCCCATTAAATTCATTTATATATTTTTCTGCAGCTGCCGTTTTTACTACTCCATCACCTGCTCGTCCAATGTGAAAATTGTCACATATTATTTCTTCGTAGAAGCACTCCCGATTGTCAGAAAAGTCTTGCAGATTTTGTTTTAAGTACCTACCTAGACCACAGATTATATAATAGTTACTACGTACTTAGACGGAATCTCTCGTACAACAAAGAATGCGTGACAACAACCAATGGACCAAAACCAATTACGTAGGTATGTTGTTAGAAAAACAACGGATCAAACCATAATTTTATTGTATTATCATTTAATTGTAAAAACGGATGCATTGCTGTATTTCAACTGAAATAACTAAACTTAGTTTATTACAATTAGGCTGTACCTACGCCAAACTAACTAAAGATTGCCGCAGTTTCAATTTTCATCACAATCTTTAGACACCTATTTTTGCGCGCGCTACGAACAACGACTACAGCGAATCTACATTTTCGCTTTTCGCTTTACCACCTAGATGGCGTTACGGGTAGCATCTCATAAGCGACTGAAGGAAATTCGCTTGTTGCAAAACTCCTACTAAACCCAATGGATAGATTTTAAAATTGTGAGTTTAATATAGGTAAGTGTACAGCACATTGAAAATCAAAGATCGGGCAGAGAACCTAATAAAATCAAATTTAGCTTTTACTTTTTTAGTTGTAAGTATTCTGTAAAAATAACGTAAGTAATTATTTAGATACTTCATACTTACTCCTGAAAGTAGGTAGGATAATATTTGACACTAATAATGATGATGATACAGGATAATCAGTTTATGAGTTAGGTACTTGTTTTAATTTTAAATCTTTGAGAATTACTGATCATTAATATAGGTACCTTTTATATTCAAATCAAATAGATTTCAATTCCAATAGTAAAGTGTTGAATCGACACAGCTATTGGCGGAGTGCTAATTGTCTGCACCTCGTCGATAAACGGCTGTGTCACACTCAGACGCCGTTGGAAATAAAACTAGGTGCCTAATTCAGATTTTATATTAGCTTGATTGGATCAATTTTACCAAGGCAAACTGGAAAAAGTGACCTTTGAAATTACTACCAGTACGTGCTAGGCAGCTACTTAGCTTATATACGCATAAGCGAATACACGACAGCCATACTCGCTCACACACGTGCGTACACACACACACACACACACACACACACACACACAAACACAGACACACACTTAGGTATATGAGAGCAGTCCACACAATGTAATGTAAGTTAGTAAAGTTTTGTCTTATCAATATAGAAATTTGTAATTGTTATTGCTAATTATAATAATGTTTTATTTAACTATTTGATGGAGACGCGGTGCTAGACGTCTCCTAGAACGAGCCAATACTAGCGGTTCTCCGCGACTTCGCTGCGCAAATAACAAACAAACAAATGTATTCACCCCCTTAAAGAATAATTTCTGGAATAAAAACTAGCCTATGTCCTTTATACTGGGACTCAAACTATCTGTATACCTCCATCTAAAATTGATTCAGCAGGTTAAGCGTGAGGGGTAGGACAGACAGACTTTCGCATTCATAATATTAGTATGAATGGAAAGTATATGGATTAGTACGGATTCGTAATTATAACTTCTCAACGTCCTCGTCTCATTCGGACTTAGGTAGATACCTACTACTGCTGTTTCTGTAGTAGGTACTCGAAGGTCTTGAAGAGTAGGCCATACATACAAGGATCAATATAAAGATCAATCGTTTAATTCATAAGTGGCATTTGCGACCTTTCCAACCGTTCAGTGCACCTTATTAGTAGGTATATTATTTTTATTTTTAAATACAGAAGTAAAATTAAGACTTAACTAGATCGTATCTCGTATTTTGGTCTTACTTGGTCTTTCCGTAGACCGTTTACGTTTTTCTGACTTACTTGCACTGCACATATATTATGAATTTGATCCGTCGGGTGTGCTAGAGCCTTCTGGGTGTGCTCGCTCCACCGTCAACTCTGTCTACGTTACGTCTGGTTTTGGATCCAAAGCCATTTGAAATTTGAAATGCTAACAATCGGTCGATAGGAAGTCTGTAGTCTGCGGGGACTCTATGTATGACAAGGGGTTCAATTCCGGTAGCTCGTGACGCAAAGCGGTCATGGGCTGTCATTCCCTATGAGTGCTAGAGCTGCACAGTCGCTATGATACCCTGGTGGAAATAGAGACAGTATAGTAGGTAGTAAAAAAACGTTCAATAGTGCTAGTAACGGCTAATAGATACCTACAATCTTTTTACAGGACCTTCATAAAGACAAAAAATATCGTTGCTTGGCTACAATTTTAGGCTTAGAAGTCAGTGCTTTCTTTGAATCCCCAATAGTTTTGAAAGGGAACTCACGCAAAGTCATCAATATCAATATCGACATAATCAGCTGCATAGCGAGTTTGTAAGCGGCATGAATCCATCGTGATCCGGCGCCACCATAAAATAATAACGTCAATTATTGATGTTTCTCCAAAACTCTACAATTTCGAAGAGATTTCTAAAAGTAACTCGCCGATTCGTAGGGCAACCCTAACTTTTCCTCAAACTTATACGGTAAACGAGGAAAAACTACCGTCGTTTTCGCTGACAAGCGTTCAAAGAACATACAATATTTACGACAAAACACGAACCTCATGAAACGTCAAGTAATATTGTAGGCGCGCTCCCATCCTACACTCTCTATTAAATAGTAACCGTCTACACGCTAGAAAAAGACAGTGATATAACACCCCGAAACACATTCCCCGCAATAAATGTGCGGGAAAGAAAGAGACGTAGTAATAGCCGGAAATTAGCACTCGTCTATCTTTCATTTTACACCCCAAATTTTCTTATTCCAATTTCCTCTGGCTACGAGCGCTTCCATTTCACCGACCGTAACTGTTCTGTGTTTTCCCGCGCGAATTTGGACTCAGTTTTCGGATGCGTAAGGAACGAATTCAAATATTTGAATAAAGAATGTTTGTGTCATTCTCTATTTGGAAGCGTTTTAGAACACTCTGTCATTTGAAATGAGTCATTTTCTGATAAGAATGCCCTATTGGTTGAGACGTGTGCGCTACGGGCCGCACGGCCGATAATAACGTTTCCGAACGTAGATAGCGTATAAGTTTGCGCGTCGGTTTTTGCAGTGGGTTTTAATAAAAGAGGGGGAGAGGCCGAGATATGGAAATGAGTATGTCGAGAGAGGAAATTTGAATTTATACACCAGCTAGTTTTATTCATGAGGGTGCGTCGGAGATTATAGACGCGATTTTGGGGTGACGTCGTGATGCAATTTATTTTTAAGCTAAAGATCTGTTTCGAGGTTTTTAGAGTGTGACTTTGACATGGCAGTATTATTCTGTGTCAGTAAGCAGATTGTTCTATTTCATTACTAATAAACATAAGAGGGATATTATTAGAGTTTCTATAATTTTCATTTTTTTTTCTGCAGTAGTCTGAACGGAAATACTATTTAAGTTTGGATTTTTTTAAGAAAGTAGGTATTCAACAAACAAAACTCTCTTAATCGACTTTCATATGTAGGGATATTTTTGTTACCTCCGACTTTTTTTAAAAGACCCGAAATGTTGTCCGACATTTTGATCCAATAGAATTAATAGTCCGTGAATACGGCCTCCTTGGTCAACTAAAGTTGTAAGGTGTTAACTTTTTCGCGTGGGAATCTATGGCATCAATTTTGATGTGGATTTTGTACATCACCTTTTTCGCGCCATTTGATTCGAGTGCCTTCTCATCGTTGGGATAATTTTTGTGGTTACACGATTTTTAACACTTTTTGTGTCACTTGCGTTTAGTTACACTTTTTTTGAGTTATGTGGGAGGAAGGTTTCAAATATATCATGATGGTCAATATCAATATGAAATGAAAGATCAAGCCGCAGTTTTATTCATAATGGTTTCTGTTAGTTTCATTCGTTACTTGGTTATACCTTACTACATTGCTTAAGCCATTTTATTTCGTTCATGTTTTTATTTTCTTCTATTTGTATTTTTTACGTTTAGTCAAGATTCTATTGTAAATTCTTAGAAGACCAAATATTACTGTACTAATTAATGGTAGAGCTGTGTTTGAGTTTTAGAAATTACGTTAAATTGACAACATCAAGTTATAAATACAGCCATATCAAATCCATTCTATCTTCCTCGTTTTACATGCGCGCATAGAATGCATGGAATGCCAAATAAAAAATGCATAAAAAAAGTCAACAAAAATGGATAACTTTATCATCAAACTCCATTCACAAAGATTCCAATATTTTAGGCCATTCATAAAATTTTTCATATCTAATAGCTTAACCATTCAACCCCGTTTTTTCCTCAAACTCAAAAGTTTTTTTATAAAAAAACGGAGAACCATAAATAATAAACACTCGTAACAATACAAATTTTTATAGCTTGTCTGTGGCACAGGTGGAGTTCGAAATTCGAAAATAGTTCATTCATGGGACAGTTCATTCATTCATTTGTGAATGCAAAAAATGCCACCGACCATTGCTTATTGTATGGAGTTAATCTATTACGTCTTCATTTTGGTATCCCGTGGGACTTGGGAGCGATGATGTATAACAATTTATTATAAGATGACATGGCTTATTAACCATCACTATGCCGATTTCTTGGTGGTTTTTCTATGAGACTTATAAAATTGAGCTAATGTATCAAATAACAACTAAAAATGTTTTGTCTACCATTGTAATTTAGGTAAATTAAGGTCTATTTCAAATTACGGCCCCTCACTAACACTTTCCTCTATTGATGATGCTTTTTGTACGAAGATAATAATGAATTACATATGTATAATTCGGCTATGGCGGCCAATCGCAACAGATATAACTAAGTTAATAAGCAGTAGATAGGCACGCCCTCTTTTTCTTACTTCTGTCACTCCCACAGTTCAGTGTAACGGCATCAACCTGACATGACCAGAGAAGGATCAAGTGCAGGACCAACGGCTTAACGTGCTTTCTGAAACACTTCAAAAAGTTGGTGTTGTTACCTGGGTGATTCTACAGAGACAATAAAATTGTGTTCGCTTAAAATTTGTCCTAGCTCCTCAATTTTTATATCTTTCTGATAACTATACAAAAAACTTAGTGTCTTTATCTAACAGTTAACATATGATACCTATTTATTATTTAATTTATTTTGCTTTATTTTTGTGGTACAGTACGTGATTGCTCACGTCCTGTCGAATGTTCGCATCGCAGGTTACAGAATTCAGGTATCTCTAAAAATATTTAAAAATATTCCATGTACACATGTTACATGAATAAATAAGTAAAGCTAATAATAAAAAAGCAGTCACTTAAATGTTATAAAATATAATACAATAATTTAAACTTTATTTAACATTCTACAATGTTCGTTAAAAATAGTCACTCGTGTAGAAATAAATAGCAAAATTGGAAAAAAATATATATTTCAAGTTGCAACTTTATTTTCTATCTCTGGCAACCCTTTACCGTAATATGTCAGTGTCAGTGTCGGCCATAATTCGGACCGTGAATACGGCGTCGAGAAAAATAAAGTTTCAACTGCATTCTACAACATTGTCAAAGTTGATACATCACCACTGTACTTAACTAAACAAAGCAAGTAAGTGATTTATGAATGTGATTTCCTTATGACCTTACAAATTAGTCGGTTTATTAACCTAAACAAGTTTAGTAACAAGTGAATAAAATTTTTATAACCTCAAATTTTGTTCAGTTTATGTATTCTTACGTTAAAACTCACTTCTGTAGAACTCACTTCTATCGGTACAGTTTTCTACAGAAGTGATGTTTTTCTATAGAAGTGATGGTATGCGCTTATGCTTATAGGATTTGATCTTTCAAAAGAAATATACACTAATTATATAATCTATCAAACGTAAAATGCTCTTTTTGTCATGTGTCGCTATTTGATAGACTTTACCTACTTGAGTGACTGGTTTTCTACAGAAGTGATTGCATGGCTATTAAAATTTATATTTGCAGATATGGTGGGTAAAAAGCGGTCTGAGAAAGAAAAAAAAGAACGATTAAGGAAGCAAAAGAAGGCATGGATATGGAAGAAGAGAGAAAACATGACTGAAGAGTTGAAGAGTGATTGCTAAGCTAGACAATTTTACCTCTGTAAAAATAAATCTATAGTTCTTAATGAAAATCCAAATGGCATGATGATTACTTGCGAAAGATTGATTACAAAAGAAGAATACAACCACGATGGATTAAAAATACAACCACGATAAAAGGTCAAGTCAAATTGTGCCAAAAAACTGTCAAAGAGTCTTTCTCTTCGAAATGTGAAGATTTTGTCAAGATAATTTTAGAAGAAAAATTGCAGAAGTTTATTAAGCACCTTTTAAATATTATTTCTCAGCACAGAGTTTTAACAAAGCTTAAAAGTGAGCTAGCTGAGGATGAAGCCTTGCTTCATATGGACTTTTCAGAAAATTATAATTGTAAATACTCTGCTGAAGTACAATCAGCACATTTTGGAGGCTCTAATCCGCAAATTTCGTTACATACGTCTGTTTTATATTTACGTGGCACAGATAAAAAAATCCATACAGTCATTCTGCTCTCTTTCTGAAAATTTAAGACACGATCCGGTTTTAATTTGCGCACACCTCAAACCCGTTATAGAATATATTCAATGTAAAGTACCTACCTTATTCAAGAATCGTGCACTTCCAAAGTGATGGGCCTTTATCACAGTATAGGAATAAGTCTATGTTTTTTCCATCGCTAATATTTAAGCAAATAACTTGGTGCAGATAACATTATATGGCACTTTAGTGAGACCGGACATGAAAAAGGGGCTCTTGTCCTGACGGCATTGGATATTGCGTCAAAAGAACAGCTGATACATTTGTAGCAACCGGTGGCGATATCCCAGATTTAGAAGCGTTGGTAAATTGCGTACAAGAAAAATGTAAAGGTGTAATTATTTTTCCAATCGCCAATACTCATGTCGATAATATCTCTAACATACTCAGTACTAGTACAACAAGGCAATTTACTAGTACTCTATCAATTCACCAACTTACATGGAATAAGACCAATCCTAAAATTTTGCATGCCAGACGTTAATCGGCTGCATTGTTTGTAAAACAAATCAAATTTACGTTACTTACAAAGAATAAGAAACTAACAATATACCACCTTTGGAGACATTAGCTCACTCACGGTCGGGGTCGCCACCAACAGATTATGATGAATGCAAGAACCCAATGGCAACAACCTCACGTGCAACTATGGATTTTTATCGAAAATGCTACGGTTCTGATGGAGTAGTTCATCTGATGAAGAGATTTTTGAAATCAGGAAACAGACGCTCCTTAGAGAAAACGTTATTAATAATAAATATATAGACGGTAAGCTACAGGGTCTGTCAATTAATACATCTTCGGAAGATGAAAATATTTTCTAATGTTCGTTTTCAATATTAACTTTGTATGTTCCACAGAAAAGTAACGATAACGTCACTTCTGTAGAACATTTTTGTTTATTTTTCAGAGTATATGTTTAATTATTTTGATTATTTGCAGTAGTACTATTAATAAATTAATACCAAAAGCAATAAAGACTGATGAATAATTTTATTTTATTCTTTAAGTTTATAAGTTTAATGAAAGATTCTGTCACTTTTGTCGAAATTAGAATCACTCGTGTCGAAGTGATAATACTAAAATGTGCACATATTTCTCATAATGTTAATGATTGATCTCTGATTTTATTTTTAAGCTGATAATTACATTATAACTCTTTATAATAAGACAGTAAAAAGCTGATTTTGTGAAATTTATAAAGTATTTTATTTTTTTATCACTCGGTAGAATGACCCACCTAACACATTCGTGTTATTAATTAATTACCTAGGCATTATAATTATTACCTAAGAAAGCAAGACAGTGCTTTTGATGAAAAGCTGAAAGATGCGGGGTCATCTTGAGTTTACCCATGATATTTTGTATTTTAAATTATTAAAAGTAGGAATAATTTGCACCATCAAACTTAAAATTTACTATTGACTTAAGCAGTGACCAAAAAAATAACAGACTTAATAAAATCCAATTTTATTAAAATACACGTTTAGAAAAAAATCTAGTAAGTACTTACTACGTGCTTTAAATCAATGGTTTTAGTTGCTTCGAATGGGCGTTTACATAAATTTAAACGGTTACAAGGAGACTAGATAATACTTAATTAAAGTGTAACCATTATAATTATTCGATATATTAGATAAATACAGTTGTTGTATTCTTCTGTCTATGGTACTAATTAAGTGGAGTCGTAAACGCTCGTAAAATTACACGGTCGTTGTTACGTTTTAATAATTCGTTTATACCTACGTAGATGTGGTTGTATGTCTGTTTGTCGTATCAAATAACATAGGTAAAAACATTCATTCTGGTATCTTTAGGCGGTATATAAAAATGCTATTTTTCCTGATTAGATGTCTGGTGCACACAGCACGATGTAAACAGTTAGGTGTCTAATTCGAAATAACTTCCTACCTACGAATTGCAAGGTTTATCTATGTGATAGGACCTACTAAGTGTAGATAGAGATACATCTTACAAAACGAATCTACATGATTCGTTTTTACTCATTCATGGCCATGGAATGCTGGGTACCTACTTAAATAAATGAACAAAATCAACAGTAAATACTAGTCGCACTACAATGTACCAAGTCTTTTAATTACAGAAATGTTTATTAATCGTTTAATATCGACAAGATGTCAACGGATAATCGTCGATTAGCGCAAATAACAGCCAATCGAGCATAATTCTTGTCAAATATTCTATAACTGCCTTTGTCTGTATAGATTAAAAGGAGTAATTACACGCGTAAAACAGTTGTTGGTTGAATATAGTTGATTGATTGATTATGATACTTACATCTACAAATTGAGCCTTAATAAGTCATATTAATAAGTACGTAAAGGTAGGTCAGAAACATCATTTGTTATTACGTTAAAGGTTAGGTTATTAAGAAGTCGACAGTTCATCAGATACTAGCTTTTGCCTGCGACTTCGTACCCGTAGGAATTAAAGGGAAATTATCTGTGCACCTCTACGTTTCTCAAGGAACCAGAGAGCTTACAACAAAGAGTATTTGTGCGTTGTCTGTCAGTCACTGAATCAGTGATTGAAGAGTTTTATATTCATAAGATACGTCTTCTTCGTATCGTGTCGATGGTAAAGCGACTTAATTTTGTTGTGCCTAGTAATTGGCGACACAGATTGCCTTGTCGTTTGCACACATAAGGTCTTCTAGAGAGCAGGAATCAGGTCACGCAGGACAAGACAAGAGATGGGGCATGTCTAGTGGAGTGAACCCGCAGACACAGGACATATCGGTTCCATCGAATATCCCCACCTGAACATGGTATCCTTGCATCTACCGACTTGGAATCGGAGTCTGTTAAGGGACTTCCAAGTGGGCCATGGCAGTTTGTGTCCTGGAGGGGGATGTTCGGAAGTAGGAACGAAGGAAACAGGCGGTAAGGGTCCGTTCCCCCACAGGACACGTCTAGCAGTAGAGGGGTCGCGGTCAAGAGGGGGAACGCACTTTATAAAGCTTCTGCGGCTTTTAAGTCTTTGGGGAACTGTACAGTAAGCGTACATTGGATGAAGTGCGCTCGTCTCCTGCTTTCGACGCTCCACTCCGCTTGCCACCCGTCTGCGAATGTCCGGGGGTGCGATACAGCATTTCCACAGTAGTGGGTTTGAGACAGCCTGTTACATTTCAGCAGGTCTCGTTTAAAGCTGTATCCACCAGCTTTGTATGAGCAGATCGACCCCAAACTGGACACGCGTATTCGCCAACGGAAAACGAAAGGGCTAGAGCGGAAGTCCGTAAAACATCCAGTGATGCGCCCCATTTAGTGGAAGTAAGACGGCGAATTAAGTTGTTGCGGGCATGCATCTTACTCTTGGTGTTCTGGCAATGTTTTTTATAGGTGAGCGATCTGTCCAGAGTAATGCCCAGATATTTGGGGTAGTCATTGTGATCTAAAGGCACTCCCATCCAGCTGATGTTCAATTTGCGGTTAGCGTCTCTATTGCGCAAGTGAAAGACACAGAACTCAGTTTTAGAAGGATTGGGTTTTAGTGCATTTGTGTGTAATAGTGGTCACATTAGATACGTCGATAAGTAGGTACGTGACATTAAATGGCGATCTTTCTTCAAGTTGTAAGTTAATTATTTGTTAGTAGAGAGGTTACACGAGAATAAGCAACTATGTAACGAAGTTACTTATTAATAGATTTGATTTTTGGGTTTACGTATTACCTCTCTTGTCAACAACAATGCTCGAAATGTACCTAATACGAACAGGTTTTAGCTAAGTTATGTAAGTTAGAAAAGAAGTAACTCAAACAATTTAGAGAAAACTGGCCCTAATACTATACTTACTACTTACTTACTTATTACTTGTTATACTTTACTTCTTTTTATTTTACTAGTTACTACTGTTAGATTGAGCGTCACTAAAGAAAGAAACAAAACACATAATTGCATCGTTAAGCCCATATTTGTCTAGAAAACCAGTAAATTATCAATTTCTCTTCCCATTTAAGAAACAAGGCTAAGCCGTAATTATCACTCGAAAGACAAAAGATACATGATAAAGTAGAAATTAATAGCAATAATTATATACACAATAACTTATACGCAGCAAGAAATGCATTTCACATAATAGTGTACATAATAGAAGTGGGATACAGAAGGTTGAACACTGCCAAACGCCCCTAGATTAAATAAAGACTTGTTATTTTTTATATAAAAAACCGGCCAAGTGCAAGCCGGACTCTTTCAATTTTCATATTTTGTTTGTATTGCATTTGTTGCTATGTGGTCTTGTGTGGTATATTATTGTAAAAATTACAAGTTTAATAATGTAATAATGCCTGCAAAGTTTAAGTAAAACCAAGAATCTAATATCGTTTTTAAAACATTCATCAATTGTTTTATTTATTAAACGGTTTATACAATAAATATTTGTATTTACAATACATATTTGTACTATTTATTTGCCCTGCGGCTAGGGCTGCAACTCACAACCTCGTGATAATGAGCAACTTTACTCACTCGTTTCATATTATATTCTGTTTTCAGTATTTGTTGTTACAGCAGCAACAGAAATACATCATCTGTAAAAATCACGGTTCATGGGATACCGCCTGGGCCCTATTTCACCAAACTGACATATGTCAGTGACATGTCGGCTATTCGTCCCTTGACATTTCTTAAAATGTCGTAATTGGCTTTCTAAGTTGGCTCAGGCGTTTAGAAGTTATGGTAGAGTAAAAAATCGTACATACCCTGAAAACATTACACTCTTTTTTTAGGAATTCGTGTAATAAGGGATGATACTTCATACATAGCGCTTATTTAATGGCCTGATGAAAATGTCCGCACAATTTCGCTATCACTATGACGGGAATGAAAACGCAAAATGAAGCTCATTTTTTTATCTCATCTCATCGTTTTGTGCAAAGGGTGACAAATACGGGAGTCTACCCTTTCTGGTAATTCTTGTAATGCTTAGTCGCTCGAATTAGCTGTAATAATTTATTAAATTATTGATGTTCTAACAACATTTTTAGTCACTGTTACTAACCCCTGTAGATGAAATTGTCCAAAAAAATTTTATTTATTTTTTATCTAGAAATAATGTGGACGCTCAATTTCATCCGCACTACACAGAACCTGCGGCTTCTCTCGAATCTACTGAGTTTTCTTTCACTGTGACACAACGAAGCAATCTGAAATCGCGGTATCAATGAACGATAATATGTAAGTACCTACTTGATAAATTGCTTCCCACGTCATTTGTAGGTATTTCATAATTAGATTGAGATCATTGTTTACTCAGCTGAATGAAACTACACTCGCCGATAAGAAATAATGATAAAAATGTATTTTAATCGGAGTCATTCCTCCACACAAATATCTACCTACTTAGGAATTTAAATGAAAATGATTTCGAAGGTGTAATTAAGTATGCCATTTTATACTTATTGCTGCTTTGTTCTGTCATTTTAAGCCACTTGATTTTAATACTCGAAAGTGAGTCCAGGGTGCTGCTATATTATAACTTACCTAATACAAAAAGCCCACCAAAGTTTTCCACGAAGCAGTGATAGAGCCAATAATTAGGAATGTTTAGACGCGTATAAGTGCCCTCTGCCTGTGGGTCTACAATATGGTCTACGTCTTAGATGAATCGAATATGGTCTAATAAACTCAGAAGACGATGATCATTTTTTCGTCTTTTACTGACACTGCCAATTCCGAAAAAGGGAATCAAAATTCAGATATAAAACCAAGGCGGAGATGTTGATAAAAAGGAAAAAATCTACACATAAAGAGGAAAGATTTGATTCTTTATTTGTATTGAATAGGTTCTGAAACTACTGGACTGATTAAAATGATTTTTGGTACAGAGATAGTTTGAGACTCTAGGAATGACATAAACTATTTTCTGTCGCAATATAAAATAATCAGGGGGGTAAAATGGGGGATGAAAGTTTGTATGGAAAATTCGACTTTTGGCGCGAGCGAAGTCGCGGGAAACTGCTAGTAACAGATAATCACCCCTGACATTAGGCCTATAAGACTGCCTATGGAATACCTACAGCATAGTTTACACCTAATCATTGTTACTACGCAGAAAACTTTTTATGTCTCCGACTGTATTTCCCGTCGATTTATAACACAAACTGTTTCTTATTAGTAACTGTAGGTTATAAAAGCATTTAAGCAAGCTAACAGTGACTAACAGACATTAAAACGCTATGCCTGCCAGGGTCCATACATAAGGATCATCGTTTATGTGGTGAATGGTGGCTAAATAACATTAGCAAAATTGTGTTATGTAGAAACGCAAAAAAATTAATATCGAGCTTTTGACAGTTCTAGTATGGGCTAAATGTCAAAATCATGCTATTCAATTACAATTTTGCTAGTGTTTAGCAGACTTGGGGCCAGGGCCCGTAGCCAAATGGCAATATTTCTTGAGCGAACTTCGCTATCGCCAACGAAATTTCAAAATATGTATGCAAAAGTTACGTGATGTTTTGATGGCTTATGTCAGTTTCATACATTTTGTTAGCGATAACGAACTTTGCTTGAGAATAAATGGTAAATGTAGGTAGGGTAAAGATACCGGTTATCGGCCAGTTAAGGGACTTGTTGACTTCAGAGTTGATTTCTATCATATTGCTGTACGTCAATACTTTTTTTTAAATAAGTCATTTGAACCTACAATAGTCTAGTTACATAAAACCTAACGTTTATAGGCGTAGGAGTGATACATATTTTTTTTAAATATGATTTTCGTAAAAATAACCAATATACCGGTTATCGGCCTCGTTAACCAGCTATCGTCTATCAGTTTACTGGTTATCGGCCACCTGATTCAAGGTAGAAAAACGAGTCTTATTTGATAGCTCATAGGGTTTATAATAGTATGACAGTAAAATAATTAATACTTTTAAAGGAGTGGTATAGTTTTACTCTCTTCTGCGACTTAAATCACAATTAGGTAACAGATTAAAATCTCGAGTCAAACAAATAGCTGCTTTTGCCGTTAGATGAACGTTTAGTGGTCGATAACTAGTAAAAACAAAACCTATTCCCGGCCGTCTCAAATAATTATAACTGCATGCTATATTTGAATTCATTTTTTATGCTATTGTGTTATGAGATGTTCATTGATTAAATATCGCCTAAAACAGTTATATTAAAGAAACACTGTGAAATTATAACTATTTCGACGGCCGGAATCTAGTAGTCAATTCACAAAATTCTAGCTGTTCACTAATATAATGGAATCAATGTTGGTATATTTAAGGTTTCCGCAATGTAGGCAAACAGAAATGACGTGATTAAACCGATTTGCGACCACCCGGACGGAAAGTGGTTTTTGAAATAAATCGAAACCTATTGTCCGACCACTAAAAATATTACAGATTATGAAAAGTCTAGCGAGTTTGGGCATTGGAATATTAAAAATTAATATGTGTTTAACACGCAAAACATAAACAATCACCAAAAAAAAATATTGTAACTCTTAAAAACTTAACTTTAAAAATCCATCCACCTGCAAATTTTTTTGCTAAATCTGCCACGCATCCACACACCAAATTTTGAAATGATGACAGAGAACTTAATACGCAAATGACGAGGTCATGCTTGCGGATTATGAAGCGTAAAGTTTGTCCGAGTTGAATGGCGCAAAATAAGAAAAGAGCTGTCTATAAACCTACCTATTATTCAAAATAACATGCAAAGTGGCCGAAAAGGGGTAGTGGCCGGCAAACCGGTAAGTTTACCCTATTGCCATAACGCAACGTAACGAGGCAAAAATCTGCCTTCTCGGTAGATAGTAATTACCTACCTATAATTATTATTGTATGCTTTTTGCGATCACTGTATAATCCAATAATTATAGTACAATGTAATTGGCCTCATTGATATCAATGAATATCCATTACATTCTTTTTAAACATTAAACATTGTTGAATATCTACCTAATTCGTATTTATTAAAAATACTTAGTTTTATTTGAACACCTGATTTTTACGAATTAAATCACTTTGTATTTGTTCCTAACATCGACGTGAAGAAAAATTTAAATTTCTAATACACCCTATTTTAATATGAAATTATCACCTGTTCGATAATTACAGTTTGGAAATTCGCCAGAGGTATTAACTAAAGAATCAAAAATCCAGGAATGCCCCGTCAGTATTTGATCTCTCTCTCGACGCTCGACGTTTAGGCTGATTTGGAATTTTTCAAGTCGATGGTGCCTAATTTTACCGCTTAGCAATGTTTTTTAATGATTCCAAATAAATGATGCACCCCTCTGCTTTATTCTTCTTGGTCTACTATTCAACCTCTAGCTATACAGCAAATAGTCTTGATATATTTACACTTGTTTGATATTTAAGTGGACATCGCTAAGTTAAAATTGAAAACCTACTTAGGGCGTTTTAGACTCATGCTGATTTGCACTCGCACGCGGTGTTGAGATACACTTATTAATATGTGATACCAAGAAAGTACATTTCTTATTACATGAGATCACAGTTCACAGATTATGTTGTCACTGCTTATGTAGGTATTTACATCGCGCGTGCGAGAGCAAATTAGCATGATTCTAAAAAATCAATAGTCAATAGTTTAACAGTAACAACTGTAGCTGTGGAAATGAAATAAGTATTCATGTTTATTGTAATAATAAAGTAAGTATCGATATTTTAAAAGTGTATAGGTATTCATTTTGATTGACGAATGTTACTATTAAAACGGTTTGGGTAAATGAAACTCAAAAGAGATTTCCTTAATAGATGAGAAAACTTCGCGAAAGTATCAAAACGACGAATCGGCGTATACAAGTATTTGCAAACTTGCAAATCGACAGCTATAGTGCCTTCTCAGAATCAATAGTGAAGCTCTATATTAAACTGATGTTTTGACGGAGGACTGCCCACAGAGTTATTGTTATAGACCCATTCCATTGCTCATGATACTAGTTGATTCTATTCTACTTTTCCATCGCTATCGACTCACAGTTACTTAGAATTATGTTTTGAAACCTCGATATCGTAACGTGTTTGAAGCGCTTCTTCAATAAGTGACGAAACGATAGTGAGTAGTGTCTGTGTTTAGTGAGTTGCATTTTGCTATTCATTGATAAGTGGGATTTATTACAATAGTTTTGACTTATTGCTAGCAATCATTTCATAATAATTCACTATCAATAAAGTTTCGAAATCCGTATTTAGTGCAGGTGGTCATAAAATGTGAAAAAAAATGCATAAATGTACACTGATTCTATTGATCACGCCTCTCCATAATGGGTATTTTTTTTCACTACTGCATTGATTCATAAGTTGGAAGTAGTAGCGTTACTAGACAGTAAGTTCAAGACAATTCTTACTAGACAGTAAGAATGTTAGACTAGAATGCATCAATAGCTTACTGCCGTACTCAATCGAGACGTCAATTTAAGTTAATCCTTCATTAAGTCTCATGCCGTTCTTTTCTATTTCACTGACAAAGAAAGTGACAGAACGAGACGTAATTATAGAGTAAATTTAATTGACGTCTCTGAGTGCGGCAGTTAATGTATAAGGTGTAGACAAGATAGGGATGGTGATTGCAGGTAGAGTTGGTCATCTGACATCCTTCGTACATACTAAAATCGATAATGTTAATTAAGTTCTTTAAATAAATAAATACTCCCGCTTTTAAAAAACAGGATTCTCAGTTTTAGTACGAGTATCTCTCTAATCTCTGAGACACGGACGAGTAAAACTCTTAGATACCTAGCCTAGTCAACATTAAGTAAATGACTAAGCTAGGCAGTATAGTACTGAATCTTAGCTCGTTTCTTTAGAACAAATGAATTTAAAACAAAAGTATAGTCAACTAAACAACACCTCCTCGCAGCTAGCAGAAGTAGGCTTACACAACTGTCAACCACCCAAAAGAGGTTCGCATTAAACCACTACCTTTTTTTGAGCGCTAAAAAGGCGCCAAAACAAGCTGGCCACGCGGTCGCCAATCGCAAAGCGTCGATTAAAAAGAAAGCATTCGGCATTCGAATATCTTGACATTTCTCCTCATTGTCCTGCAGCCAGTGACACGGCATTTCATCGATTTTATTGGGTACAAAATTGACGGGCCTTTGTGTGTAAATGAACCGTATATCAACAGCTCCAACAATTATCTGTAAATAAATAAAGGTTTTAGTAACTAATTTAAAAATATTGACTTCTCCTATCCCAGTAACTTATCGATAATTGTTTTTCTTATTGGCAAAATGTTCCCATGGATATTTACATAGCATTTAATGATGTTTTCATTTGAAACCGTTCTGAATCTTCTTTGGCGTTTTTTCTTCGAGCGTGTATGCAAAGATCCACATTTGCATCCCTTGAAACCACAATCGTCCTAATTTGGATGCACCCGCTATCTCGGGCCGAATCGTTAAAATGCACGCACGGTAGCGAGAACGGTACAAAACACAAAACAATAAATAAATAACGAGAACAATAAATATAATTAAAAACGACAAAAAGCGTCCGTCCGCATGACGCGGATACAAACGGTTGCGCGCTCGGGACGACTCTATATTAACGATACAGATTTAACCAAATTCTCCAAATCGAATCATACTTTATTGCAAAGCATCAAGATTCATATTGACCTTTCATGTGGATTTATTCGTTCAACATTTTGTCACAGGCACGTCACGTTTTCGAACGTTCCTCATTAGAGAGATTTTATTTTTAAATACTCGCCGTAAGGTCGAGTGTTCCATGTTGCCAGTGTCATTTTCAAAATTCGAAAATGGTATTTAAACGAGATGACATTTCTTTGCCGCGTTTGTCGCTTGTCGGAGCGATTTTGGTCGCGTTAGTTCATTAATTGGTGTCGATAAAGATGAGAGTCGTTTGTTGGCGGGAATTTTGACAGATGCCCGTATTACCCGTCGCGTCGTTTCGTGACCGGCCTATGACGGAGATCGGAATATGGGCCCTAATAGGGTTTCTGGGCAAGTAATGGGTATTCATAGTTGTCGCGTTGTCTCAAATTTATTGCACCAATTAGTAGAGTCCACGTGAAGGGGTTTATCTCGGGTTTCGATCGCGCTCTATTTGGGAGGTAATGGTCGAATTTCGTGGAACGCCTCGGATAAGGTTTTTTTTCACTACCGTAGATTTTTTCGGAAGCGAGAATGTAACAAGTTAATTGGACGAAAATATTTCGATGCCGACACATGGCGGGCGCTTACAAAGATCATTACGAGTTCAGATTAATTAGAAGGCAGCCGTCTGTTGATTTTATAACTGGATTATTAGATAAGATTATTGTAATTATAATTAATTTATCGCCAACGAGGAAGCAGATTTGAAATTAGCTCTATAATTTATTTTGTTTGGAGATAATCTTTGCCGTTTGGCGCTTAGTGTAATGTGTTCAGAGTAACTCCAGACAAGCACGTTAAGATTAAAGATAGTTTCCAACTTCCTAAGACCGGTATACGGTGTGGGTGATATTCTTATGGTGTAAGTTGTCAGACTTCCTGTCAATTTATTGAGGATATGGAGCCAATCTATTAATACTCAATAAATTACACTACTCCGTGAGACAGATAGCTACTGGATCGTATGTGGGGGATTTCATCAGGAGATCAGAATTTGAAAAGATTGAGTAGGTATTCTGAGACCATTTTCTTACACATGTTATTTATTTAGGTATCTTTAGTACGGAATCTAACAGCTATCCTGATGGTGCAACGAACCACGAACGGTGCAATGCAGCCGAAACGTCGAGCGTCGAGAGTAAGTATGAAATACTGATACTTATTATTTTCGTCTTGAGACCCGTCAAGTCTAATACTAATTGTGTCGCAACGCGAAAGTTTACAAACTTATAAGTACATTAGCATTTAAGGTATTCCATTTCTAACTATTACAATAAGCGGTAACATGAAGACATATGCGAAAAATGAGGCACTCATGCAACAGAATGCTAATGCTATTGCTTTGTTAGTCGCCGAGTATTGGTTTCTTAGAAATTTAACGCCAGTGTCGATACGAAAAGAAGAAGAAGAACAAAGTGCTGACGCCTAGAAAGCAAATGCGACGTCGGTTTGGAAGCAATTGAATGGCAGTAGGCTTGCTGATCGTAAATGTACAGATACCGTGCTGAAATTCCCTTGACATTAAAAAGACCTAGTCCGCCAAAAACGGCATAAAGGTAAACAAAACGACTCACTGGAAACAGCTGCAGTGCAGCCATCGGATTTCCGAAAACCAGCCGAGAGAAACAAAACTGTGGCGAGATGGGAGATTAGCTGAAATGGGCGCAAGAGGGCGCAAGTGGTAGCGAGTTGTCAAGTGTAACATTTGTTTAAAAGTATCAAAGCAATTAATTTAAACTTAAACTGATCTTGGGTGTTGTGATAATAACGTTATTTCTGATTTCATACAACTTATTAATAAAAATTAAGATAAATTACTTAATACAACACAAAAACAAAAATTATAAAAAGGGTCCTTGTGGTAAGGTTCCCAGGATGCTGGCAGCATTACCGCGCTGGATAGCGATGCTTATAAGCTGAGCAAGGTAGCTGCGAGCTCTTAGGTCACCACTGATGTTAACTAGCCTCTTCTGATTTCTATAACACAAGTGCTACTTAGTTTGGGATCCGAGCAAGTATTGATGCACTCCAATATATCTATATATTTTTTAAACTTAGAAAGAAAAAGGAAAAAAAGAGAGTTTTTTTAAAGAAACTAGGAAGAAATAGAGTTTGCGGGAGCTTCAGGAGCTGATTCGTTAAAGATGTATTTTAATATAACTATTAAATCATTGTACCAATCATCATACCTGCATTTTAAATCATTGCAGGCGGCAGCTTCAAGAACTTAGAAGCTAACTCATTCGAGACTGCCTGCTGGTAGACCCGTCCCCATACCAGTTCAACTTGTTTCATCATAATTTTGCAAACATTGAGGCTGGGTTGATATTACTTTAACTAGGTAATATGGTACAAAAGAAAAAATCCATACACATTAAAAACACTGAACTTATTCACAAACGTCGGAAAATACAGATTTCGAATCCGAGAGTCAGGTTTCCGAAGACGTCAAAAAAAAAAATGCGATTCTCAAAGGTCGGAATCGAACATTTTGACGTTTCCACTATGCACAAATGACATTAGCTTTCGAAAACTCCGTTCGGAAATATTGTTTGACATTTGAATTCGTAAAGGATCCGACACGGTAACTTTTCCGACGTTTTTGAATAAGGGTGCTGGTTAGGTATTGTTATGGCTACAGTTAAAGTAAAGGGGTGCAACTTGACCTAAGCATACCACTGCACTTTGGCTGCGCAGGTGTCTAAGTCCTACTGCAAATCGCGTTCAATGAGACTCTACCACAAAGTAAAAGAAAAACAAACAGTAGGCTTACTCTTGACGAGTTTTAGTTACGATCATAATCGAATCGACGTCGAGAATCAGTGATTTGGTACTCTGCAAATCGATTATAGCGCCAATCGAGTGGTGGTCGAATCGTGAACTACTTGAAATCGAAAACCGCCGTTACATCCTTACCACCGACGCCATCGACATCGAGTTCGAGCTAATGTTTAACGGATCGCCATTTTAGGTCGACATCGACTCGATTCTAATTTCGATTCGATTGAGCTCCGGAGTAGGTACCCAGTTTTGATTTAACTATTTTATAAGTATTGAAATTTTTAATTTAATTTTTTTCGGCTTTCCTCGTAGTTTCCGTATGTTAATTGAAGACTCTTTTTAAATTTCGATAAGAAAGTAATTACTAGAACCTACAATTATTGTCTATACTTATATCATTTAAAAATTAAGATTATAATATTTTGTAATGTAAGTAATTAACTTTTAATTAAACTCTCAATAACAGTTAACAAGAAAACCTTTCAACTGCATACGTAATTCCTACAGAGCCTTAATTTTCCCCAAAAGCCTTAAATAAACGTGGCCGAACTGGTAGTAATGTTTAAAATATAATCGGCCACAGCGTCCGAGTCTTTAATTGACTCCAATTCTTAGAAAGTAATTTCACAAATTACTTTTGGCTACTGGAGTTTAAAATCAACCAGTGATCAGTGGTTACAACCTTGTTGCAGTAACCTTTAGCCGCTTGTCCATGTAGTTTGCAAAGCGCGGTGCGATGGAGTGAGTGTGACAAGGTTGTTCCCGATACCGGTTGGTACAAAAAGACGTAACGTTGAGTTTGCTCCGATGTAGTGGGCGGATGGGATTTCGAGTGTTTTAAGTTGTAACATTATTTTGAGTTAATGATTTTAGTGATAGTTTAATTATGGAGTTTAATTGTAATTTAAGAAATAGGCAGTTTTTTTAATGAGCTGTAGATTTACAATAATGAGTTTTAACTATGAATGTACCAAACATGTTTCCCGGATTAAAAGTTCATTCTAGTTCTATACGGTATCTTATATGTATAGTAGTGTGAATCTAAAACACTAGGTAGTTCTAATACCTAAAAAAATATTTTAAAAGCTTATTGACACAAGCCAGAAAATACAAATATAAATTGTTAGTAAGTAAGTAGTCTTTCGAGCTCTCTAATACTAAGATACATCCAATAGATAAAACAAAAACGCTTCTAAATAAGCCAATTAATAATAATAATAAATTATCATTATTTTTAAACTATCCTCTACCCGAAGGTTGGAAGAAATTGCTTTTAGCAATAAGATATCATAAATTGTCCCATTCTCTATGAATATTTTTTTTGTAAATGTCTAATGTGTGTGGTGTGCAATATTTATATGAATGTCTACTCTGTGTGATGTGCAATAAAAGAGTACACATTCTATCTATTACCTCTGTAAGCGCCTATTTTCATTACTTATTAACAGTGCAAAAATAGCCGTTTTTGATAATGTCTACAAATTCTCTCTGTCTGCGACAAATACTCGGGCGTATCACGAAAAAGTATCACTTAAATTGTGAGCCAAATTAAAATTCGTGAATTCTGTCCCACAGCTAAGAGTCGGTATTTGAGACAAATAAATTTCTCCTGAATTAAGTATAATTTGTATCAACGACCTGTTAGTTAAGAGTAAACATCGGTCATATTAATTTTGTAACGGATATTCATTTTTTAGCTGTATTTGGGAAATTAAAAAAAATATAGAAAAAAAAGTTCGAATTGAATTACATTTTAAACAGGTCGCTTTATCTTTATTCGATCAGCTGTAACTTTTTTTTAAACTTTTTGACAGTTCAAATATGTATGAGCCTTTAATATTGGAACTACCTACCTACATATCCGTAAGCGGTTTCGTAGTTCTGTATACCTTGACGTGCTGCTAACTGTATGTCAAAAACATTTCGAGCCACTTTTTTACAATTTACCGTTGTACAAATGTAAGAAAGAAATGCCAAATAGCTCCAATCTACATAATGAGCAAACTGCTTAGAAAGTGTTTGTGTTTCACACCTATCTTTCTCATACCTTGGTCAAGAGGTGAAACGGAGAATAAGTAACAAATTTGTCCCACTTATCAGTTTATACCCTCGTAACACAGTAAGTAGGTACCTAGAGAGCGCTACAAACATTTTTATTTAATTTCCCTCTATATCGAAGAGGAAACGCGATCTTTAAGGCAATGAAACCTCGTACATCTCGGAGCTCCATATAAATGGCATTCGTAATTGCAAAGAAAACACTTTAATTGCCTGATAAGTATCTTTATTGGCTAAAAATTATATTGAGTAAAAAGCGGCTCGGGCTCGTACTGGGAATCGAACCAACTAATTAGCGAATGCGAGTGCACAGTTAGTTCACAACATTTGTATGTGGTAGCGTCGGCATATCGCGTTGGTTATTTAGATTCTTTTTATTCTTTGATGGCCCAAACTAAGGTTAAGTACTTACTTATTACAACTAGCGATGGGCGATCATTACTAAATTAATCGAATTATTTGAATGGTCTCTGTAATCGAATGTATTCGATAAGCAACCGCAGTCATTCGATTATTCTTCGCGGCAATTCAATCCAATGCATCGAAGGGCCCAGTATAGATTATCATACGATTGTCGATTATCATTCGATTTTTTTTTTACGAATGAGTAAATCGACATTCGATAGCTCGAATGGTCGATTTTCGATTCATTCGATTAATTTTTATCGAACAATCGCCTATCGCTAATTACAACTGGTTGAAGGTAAGCGATTCAAGAGGTAATTATTTTGTAAAATTTGGTCAGAAGTAAAGTTTTTTGTTCCCTTTTTCACCTTGAAAAAAATAGTTATGGTGTGCTTGCAACACATTGTTGTGAGAATAGCTACAGTTTTGCGAGGCCGTACATAGAGATTTTACCCCTTAGGATATTAGGCGGAAAGTTCTAACTTAGGGATAAAATAAGTCGTTTGTGTGTACTTTCAAACGATAAAAATATTTCAAGTAAACGTTGTTTTCTCTGACTCTACGTCGCAGTTAGTACGGTGCGAGTGCGACACATTCAAGCGGGCGTGGAAGTACTTGTACTATTATATACCACGAGAACGACTACCGACAAACTGTTCTACAGTTTGGCAGACTAGATATAAGAAAAACAATGTATCTTTTATAATCCATACTAATATTATAAATGCGAAAGTGTGTCTGTCTGTTTGTTACCTCTTGACACTTAAACCACTGAACCGAATGAAATGAAATTTGGTATAGAGACAGTTCTAGAACCTGGAAAGGACATAGGCTATATTTTGTCGCGATATAAAAATAATAAGGGGGTGAAATGGGGGATGAAAGTTTATATGGAAAATCCAACTCTTGCGGGCGAAGTCGCGGGGAACCACTAGTTTACAGTAAATAAAAAAAGATTGCATTCCATTTGAGACCTTACTACAATGGCATAAAAACAAATTTGTATAAATTTCATTGCTTGTTACTGCACTATTCTTTATTCTGTGGTGAAAGATAGCTTCCGATGCTGACGCTACATTAGAAGTTTGCTGATTATTTATGTACAGTATCATATTTACAAAAGTTTACATTTGACTTTTGATTGTAGCTGTAGCACTGTATCTTTAAAAAATAAACAATATGGAATACTGGTTTTATTAAATAAGAAAATTAATATTAAAAATAATAATTCCTTGATCAGAATGAGAGCTACAGGTATGTTTTCTGAAAACCCAATAAATAATCAATAAAAATACTCATCGATAACTGGGCTTTAACATTACAAAGTAAATTTTATGTAATTAAACGTCTATTTCGCAACATTTTTTATGTTACGTATAGAAAGAAGCGTCCAATATTTTTAAAAACGACTAAGTTTAGTTTGAATTGTGTTCCGCGTTTAAAATGCCACTCTTACTTGCATAACGGTGTGATATTAGCAATTGACAAAAGACTACTTTTAGTCAAATGCTTTTGTATTAACCATTGATTATTCATGAAAACACAATTTTACGGATTACTTCGCGATTTATTAACACTTTACAGCGTTCAGGTTCGTTGTCTCAGGGAGTCTGCCTGTGACCACGAACGCTGTAAAGTTTCGAAACGTCGGGTTTTAAATAAAATGTAAATTCGCGTTTTCTAATATTCGCGTAAACGTAAGAAACAAACCACTGATGATTCTTTGACAGTTTCACGGGCTGTATCTTTAAAGGCCTCTTCTACGAGAAATTATACTATTATTTTCCTTCCAGCTGAGCTGACGCTCTACTTTACCACAGGGCCAGATTTAGGGGAGGGCAGGCCTGGCTGCCTGGCTGCCTGCCTAAGAAAATAATAAAATAAAGAGAGCCCCCACAATAGAGATAAAAAAGATTAAAAATTTCAACTGATCATAGTGGCGTTCGCTTTTTTTGGAATATGAGCCTCTGTTTTGTTGCACCAGGGCCTCCAGCTCTCCGAAACCGGCCCTCACGTAATTCGCACACTGAACGTATTTTATGAAAACACATAGCAAAAACAAAATATTACTTAAATCATCTTTTTGTGTAAATATTGCTGTATTTTTTCTGTAATAGTGTGCAATAATGAGAAATCTATCTATAATCTTTATGAACTTGTTGGAAGTTTGACGTTATTGGATACAGAAATCAATAGGTGTAGTAGGTGTGCATCAATAGTAATAACGAGTAGGTGATTTATAGACCAAGCGGATTTCCTATCTAGCTGCAACATTTAAAACTCCGCCGTTGGTATAAACAGTTGTCATGTTTGTGCAACAAGTTTCTCAGAAACTTGTATAACTTTTTTTACTCCGACGACAGTTCTTAGTGATTTGATCATAGGTTAAAATGTCATTTAAGTATTAGTTTAATTTGGAAGTCCCTGGTTTTGATGTTACTACCTTATACATTATATTGTTTAAGTATAGAATAGGTTTAAGATAGGTATTTAGTAAGCCTTTTTGTGAGCATCATCAATCTACTTATCATCATTACTTACCTACGTCAAAGTCATCATCGAATCTAGACGTTGAAAAACAAGGCTGAATGAATTTATTTTATTGCTTCGAAAACATTTAAGAATTAAATCAAATCATGTTCACATCGCAAGCCATACTCTCATACAGCCAAAAACCGATTACTGAACACCATAAACAAATAAGCATAACTCATGTACCGAGATCGGTATCGAATATTAATCGAGTGGAATCGATTAATCCGAAATAATAAGCGAACGCTCGGATAATTGCTTCGCGTAAAGCATCGGTGTTGATAACTCACTCGGGTTTCGATTATCGGTGAATCGAATGGGGAAGATTTCGTTTGGTGTGGTACGAGTAGAGATCTGGATATTAATATTGTATGAGCAGGAGTTTATTGAGGGAAAAATTAATACCTTCTTTCATGAAAATATTTAATTAACTATTAATTAGGCTGGTATTAACCAGTTCAAGAATGTACACCGGCCACATACAGTTGAAAGACTTTGACTGTACGTACACTATTCACATGTTAAGCTTGATTGCTTCGAAAACCTACAATGTGGCCCGCTTTGCAAACCAAAAAGAAAAATATTATATGTGTGTGTTATTAAATTTCTTCTCTTCCCGCCTTTTTAATCCTGGCTGATCCTGGGTTCCGTACCCAAAGGGTAAAAACGGGACCCTATTACTAAGCCTCCGCTGCCTGTCTGCCTGTCTCTCTGTCTGTCTGTCTGTCTCCAGGCCGCATCTCATGGACCGTGATAACTAGAAAGTTGAAATTTTCACAGATGATGTATTTCTGATGCCGCTATAAATAAATTTTTATGTGGAATTTATGGGCCAAGATGCCTGAAATAAATGTTTTTTTTATTTTGGTATCTTTGCATTGAAAATTCGAATTAGCAAACAGAACGCAACGAATAACACTGGCCAACCACTCCAACCAGTTAACCTATCGACAGCCGAGACAAAATATGAAAGACGATCTGTCCGAGGTACATGCACCGCTGATGCTTTAATTAGCCCACAGGCTACGGCACTTAGTCTGGAGCCTCCTCTCTCAGGGCTGCCAACTACTACTATACGCATACATGAAATGAAAAAATACTAACAAAATGTATGAAACTGACATAAGCCATCGAAACGTCACGCTCACGTGGCTTTTACGTACATATTTTGAGATTGAGTTGACAATAGCGATGTTCGCTGTAGGTTTATCTTGTCTAATGTCACTGGGCCCGTAGCCAAATGGCAATTGTTCTGGAGCGAACTTCGCTATCGCCAATGAAATGTCAAAATATGTATGCAAAAGTCACGTGATGTTTCGATGGCTTATGTCAGTTCATACATTTTGTTAGGGATGACGAACTTCGCTTGACAATAAACTGCCACTTGGCTACGGGCCCTGATCTCTCTCCGGTCATGTCAGATTGCCATCTCACCGGACTATGAGAGTGAAGGAACAGAGAGTGCACTTGTGTATTATGCACAGTCTTGTGCACTAATAATATCTTCCGTGCTGTTGGCTAATCTTTGTTGTGATTGACTGCTGTGGTCGAAATTCGGCTAGGTGGCTTCGGCTATTTTATTGACATCGAATAAAAACAAGGCGGGTCAGCCAAAGTCAAAGTCAAAAGTAATTTATTCAATTTAGGACAGAAAATGTCAATTACTAACGTCAAAATTAAAAAAAAAAACAGTTATATTGTCTTGTACATGTCTAATTATTTTGCGCCCTACTAATGATTCGAGACAAGTCACACACACAGCCCTAAAGACCAAGCTTGGTTAGTTACTGTTAAGGGCCCATGAAAATTGTTTAACGCCTTTCCAGTGTCGGCGAATCTCTTCATTAGCCTCGCTAAATTGAAACCTAACCGCGGCTGGCCGGTTATTTATATCTTAACTAAAGATCGTTATACCGGTGATCAGTTTCTGAACGGGTTGATTGAGCTCAATCACCATTTGGTTGAATTGGTTGGTTTAGGACTGGTTAAAATAGTAAATTGTCATTGCAGTGTCAAATTATACAACGTGTTATACTTAGCAGGGAAGCTGTTGATCTTCTCAGTTGATAATAGGATATAAGTCTGCTTATTACCTCTTTACTAATAATAATTACACCACTGTTATAAACTTGATTAATATGAGATGGCCTTAGGAGACGGCCAATTTAATATGTTTGTCTCCATTGACTCCATTATGTTACATGACATGACGACCTCCGTATCCGAGTTTCCGAGTGGCTAGCACATTGGTTTTTAAGGTGTCGCCATCTCTGAGGTCCCAGGTTCGATTTCCGGTCCGATCAGTATAGAAATTCATATTTTCTATATTGTCTCGGGTCTGGTAATACCACCGTTGCTTAAGATTTCCACAACGTACTTACTTTGGGATTAAAGCAATGTTATGATGTTGTCCTCCAATATTTTTATTTATTTATTTCATTAATTCTAAATTGGAATTAGTTGTCTTATATTTATTGAACTGTGGCAACATTATTATTAGTAGGACTTTAAGAGGTTACTTACCTACACCTTGACTACAAGGAATACCTATCCACATAATTCGCTGCTGATAGGTAATATTAGAGAAATCTTCATGAATAACATTGAGACGCTGCACTGTGCCAAAGTAGTTATTTTCATTTTGCGATTATTCTTAAAAAAGCTCTTACCATAAGTGCGTATAAGCCTAATCGCTCTTTGGCTTGGCAACTATCAAATAAGTTCATCATCATCATCTATCATCTCAGCGACTACGCAATCAGCTAAGTATTGAATGCTGCAACTTGTCGTGCCTATAATTCGTATCTATGGCAGGCCTGTGTATGTTCCCGCGTAGGTAGCAAAAACGTACCTACGCGCGGCGACCCCTTGGCAAGGGACTAAACAAGTTGGGTGTCGCTAGCCGGCAGCGACACGCTCCCGCGTTTTATTCACCGGCGGTGCGTGAAACTAGGTTGCTGGTTGGACGAGCGTGAATAAAGTCCTAGAAAGATGCACTGGATGGCGTAAGTAGCTTCTTGTTGCAGTCAACCCTATCGCGTTGCGTGATAGTACGTCACTGAATAGGTTTAGTGTATTATGAATCATATTCCAGAGTTATAAGAATGAAATTATCTTGCAATGTATTTCTGTAGGTGTCTACACGAAAATGTACTTGAGTCAGAGGCGAACTGAATTACATCATAATATCGTTAACAATATTGAGTAGATATTTCTTTGAATTTCATTGCAAAGTCATACTTCTGTACGGAGTACTAGTACTTATTCTGTGTCTATGGTAAGGTAATGATAGTTGTATGGTAAATTTTCACCCTGTATAACCCCCGGTTGCCATGGCAAAACGCGCGGATTAGTTATAGGTGGCACTCTACCTTTACGCCGCCGCGCCCACTCACAACTGAATTTAAATTGACCGCTGATTGCCCTTACTACGAGTTCTTGATTTGGAGTATTTTTTTATAAATCGAATTGGATTCGACCTTTAATTGACAAAATTAAATCGGTATTTAGGTTTTTTAGCTAGACCATAGTAACTATTAATGTATAATCTATGGCTAGACGTGGAAAAAAAAACCAAAATTGGTAATAGAGATGTCCATTGTTATCCGGAGTAAGGCCACAGGTGCACAAATAAGGCGATCCTTATTTTGTTACCTTACTTACACAGTTCTAACCAATGTTATTCACTCCCATGAGCATCGCAAATGGTAACCAATAAGTTTAATGTGTTAAGCTTGTGAACTCATTAACCCATCAAGACTCAAAAGTATACTAGACTGCCTCGTTGGTCTAGTGGTCAGCACGCTAGGTACTATCCACGAGATCTCGGGTTCGAATCCCGGGTCGGGCCTTAAGTTTCTGGTTTTTCCGCCTTAAAATATCTCAGACACAGCTCCGGAGTCAGGAAGTGGGTTGTGGTAACATCCCTGTGCCTCAGAAAACATGTTAAGCCGTTGGTCCCGCGCCTGATTTCTCTCCGGTCATGTCGGACTGTTATCAGACCAAACTATGAGAGTGAACTAACAGAGATTGCACTGTGTACCTATTGCGCCCCACTTGTTTAGTGTAATTCTCTCCCGCGCAGTTGGCTGATCTGGGCCCGTAGCCAAATGGCAATTTATTCTCAAGCGAAGTTCGTTATCGCTAACAAATGTATGAAACTGACATTAGCCATCGAAACGTCACGTGACTTTTGCATACATATTTTGACATTTCGTTGGCGATAGCGAAGTTCGCTCCAGAAAGATTGCCATTTGGCTACGGGCCCTGTTGAGGTTGGCCGCTGTAGTCAGTGTTGCCAGCCCCAAAAAACTAAAAAACAACAGCTCGCAAAAAAAAACAGGAGAAAACAGTAGGTAAAGAGAAAAAGGCAGATTTCATACTTTTGCTCATATAATTAAAACAATGAACAATTTTCTTAGTTACCAGAACCCGAATATTGTTTTTTAATATAAACGGCAGGGTCATATGTATTTCTCCAATTCTTGAAAGCTGTTGCGACTACAACACAATACGCAATACAATAGGCCTGTAGCTGTCATTCGTAAACTGGGATTTCCCGTGCATAAAAATATGATCGTCAATCACATATAATGTTGGTCGGGGAATAGTAGATTCTGCCATCTAGTGTCATTGCATTTTATTACATAGTGGTTATCAAAAAAATATTTGCATAGTGTAATAGGTGGCGCTGAATGCTAATCGAAAAACAGTAAAAATTAGGAATGAAACAGAAAACAGGGACATCAATGTGAAAACAGCAAATCTACTGTTAAAACAGTAGGGTTGGTAACACTGGCTGTAGTCGAAATTTGGCTAGGAGGACATTATTATTTAATATACTAACAAAAACATAATCCTCTTTCCGCAGTCGGGTAAAAAACTTCAAATCGTAGTACTACATAAAACGAATGCGAACCAAAAGCGTATTTTGAGTACTCAGCTGGTTTGTTGGTAAAGTTGTCATTCCGTGATGTTAAATCACCTTAGTAGGGGCAAAATGTACAATTTTCATTGGGTATTAATCGACTAAGTCAGCGGATGATTTAGGATTTAATTTCGCGTCGGCGGTCACCGAGGTTATTGCTTCAATCTTAATCTGTTTGTTTTCGACGCTCCTTAATCAAGATGCTAATTCAAATGTTGTACTGTTTGCCGTCGGTTATGTTTTATTGTAAATGATTTTCGCATTGAGGAGTCCGTAGCTTTAAAATAAAGTGATTTTTCGCTCGTTTTGTTCTTGGATTATAAATATTGCACTCAAAAATTCTTGGACCTAAACGTCTGCACATAGGAATCGAACCCACCCAGCGAATGGTTATTCGCTATTTGGGTGAATGCTCTAAAAAAGTAATTGCTTAAATTATAAATTAGTAAAAAGATTGTTGGGATCCTATAATCTGCTTCTTCTTATTTTTTGAGAGTTCAGGAACCAACAAACACTTAATTACGAGTATGAAGGCTCTTAATATGGAACCAACTACCATGTGTCATTCGGTTTCTGATCGTCTGGTATGACTCATGCATCCTGCAGCCTACACTATCTAACAGATTTTTCACAAACGAAATTACGTACGAAAATCTTTCAAACTTAAGACTATCTCCAGAATTCTTATTAAGTTGTTATATTCTAGGACCGCATTACACATAAATATACTTAAAAATAATCTTTTTCTCATTCTAACATAATGCTGTACCTCTACGACTTTAGCCTGAAATCGCGTTTTTTTTATTTTAAGTATCGAAGTAAGATGTCTATTAAAAAAAAATACTTTAAATATTTTCCTACAATATTAAAACTTCGTATTAATATCACATGGTATAAAGTTCAAGTATAAGTTTCACGATCATAACTCCTTGATTGAGAGGGGTCCCAAAATTTAATTCGTACCTATTAATCAAATGTAGCATCAAACTTGTAGAACAATGATACGTAGCCCTTCTGCTAGATTACAATCGACAACCAAGGTGGGCCGGGCTTGGGAATGTCAAAAATTTTAATTAAAGGGTTAACTGCTTATCTTATAACCGCGAGCTATGTACGATTCATGCTGGCAGCAATTAACTCAGTTCTAATGACTGGCCCTCATTTGAATACAGTAATTCATTATGACTAATTGAGTTTTGACGGCTCATTTTCTCATAATTTTGGCACTATTATGGCATATCTAGTATTAAGTTAGTATCCATACTATAAGTATATACTATATTAAATATAATATTATAAATGCGAAAGTGTGTCTATCTGTCTGTCTGTAAGAGGTAACAGACCTCGTGATGCTTAAACCACTGAATCGATTGAGATGAAATTTGATGTGGAGACAGTTCGAGACCCTGGAAAGGACATAGGCTACATTTTGTCGCGATAAAAAACATAAAGGGGGTGAAATGGGGGATGAAAGTTTATATGGAAAATCCAACTCATTCGAGCGAAGTCGCGGGGAACCATTAGTGTTCAAATAAAAAAAAAAACATTTATTTCAGAGTTATTATCTCCATATGGGTTAGTAACAATGACTCTTATTAGCTTTGGTTAGTAGATACACAGGCTCAAAAAGTCAGCTGTTTGTGAGTCATCCCGAGCTGCCTAGAAAAAGAACCTGCAGCTCAGAATGCCTCCTGAATAAGGCTGCATCCATCCTACTTGCTATCATCTTCAGGATCTCGTTACCGCTCTCCATCACTCTGCGCACTATGGACAGCGTCTTATTGCGCATGATTGTGAAATATTGAAATATTGTCTTTTATTAATTGAATCGGATAGATCAAAATTACCGAATCTTTTATTTTTTATTTATTTAATAGGCAGACATTTGGCCGCAATCTCACCTCATCAGGTAAGCGACGATGCGGCCGACGATGGGACATGTCTGTCTAGAAGCAGCCTATTCACTCTTTTCTTAAAGGAATCCAAATCGTAGTGTTTAGGGAACACTTCAGCTGGCAACGAATTCCACTCTCTAGCCGGTACGCAAGAGGAATACGAATCTTTTTGCAAAAATAATCAATTTCGTTATTAACCTGTTATTGCCCATCATTTTATTTGATGAAAAGTTTGAGATAATAACGTACTAAGCCGATGATGTTAATATGGTCATATGACTTCAATATGGGTAAATAAATATAATACACGAAGTACTTTTGTCTACTTACAACAGCGATGAAATTTTATTACAATATAAATACAAAGTTTTACATAACATTCACATATAGCCGCGCGCCTTATTACGAAACTTTTATTGTTTTAACCCACAAAGTAACATGTAAAGTCGTTAACAAAAAAAGAAACCCACATGCCGACCCATAAACAGATCACAGCTCTGACGTTTGCCAATTCGCCATACCGGACGTCAAATTAAACGAGACCTTAGAAATACTAGGGTTAACTTGCGAAAAAGGCGTCTCGGCGCAAAAAAGGGTTGTGGCAAGGGTCAAGTTACGTTGGTTGCGTAAGTTATTCAGCCAGCCGTCATTACGAAAGAACTGACCAATTACAATAAATTACTGGCCACGTATAGAAAATAAAACTGCCATTTTGGTAAGTAAATAAATAAATGAGTAATTAATGTAGGGACGTGCGTGCGCTGCTCGTCTGCCAGAATACGAATCTGAGCATTAAAAAGTATTAACATCAGTAAAGGAGCGAGTCGGTGGCTGGTTTTTATTTGTCGACGGTACCAATTAGTGCGCGTATGGCAGGAAGTGGTAGCTGCTGACGGGACGCGTCGAAGTTGATGGACTATAGTTGCCACCCGTTCGGCTTTCAAAAAGGAATGTCCTCTTTTTCACCGATCGAATGGACAATTTCGCCTGTCACGGTTTTATCAGGTGGAATCTTTAATTTCTGGGTTGTGTAGCTCACACAGTGAGTCGCTAGTATTCACGAACATTGAAATCCAAATTTCCAATAATTTGCTTTTTGGTTGGTTCTAAAACTTTGAATATGAGTTTAGACTTATTTTATCTATACTATGTTAAATTGGTTTTGTGCTTTTGGTCAGTGGAGTAACAAACAGGTAGCTTTTGAAAATGTTTGTCTGTATGTTTGTCAGGGACTCAAAATCTGCTGAACACATTTTGATGCTCATACCACAACTTGAACATGTATAGACTGGAGCACAACCTAGGCTATGTTTCATCTCAATAGGATAAGTGAATCTAGAGATACCAGTTGACTTTTCCTCACAAAAAAATATACTTACTAAAATAAAAGTTCGTGGACGTCGATGAGAGTAAAGTCGCAGACGTAATCGCAGGCGGAAAATAGCTGTTATTAGTAGACAATACAATAAGTAGGTAAGTTTTTTTGTTTTTTTTTGTAATTCGTATTACAAAATCCACAGCTCTAAATATGATAACATAAAATATAGACATCTGTATCTACATATAAAAGCCTTTAGACCTTTTCACTGGTAATTTTCGGTGATTCCTGATAATATCTTATTTCTACGTGAAACTTCTACAAGATTTCGTCTGTAAACATAGAGTGTGTATCCAAGGGGCATACAAAAACCTGGTACTCCTACCGTCACTCTGCTAACTTATGGTCGTTTTTGTCAAGCCTTTGTCCTGGCGAGCTGCTATCAGATGTACGAGAGACGATGATAGAGATATTGTCTGCAAATTGCCAGTGTCAATATTAAATGGTTGATCAATATTTTTATAACGAGTCCTACCTGTCTTACGTTTACTAATGCATTTGTTTACCTTGAGTCTAAACGTAGTGTAAAGAGTAAATTTGGAACGGGTAACGTGCAAAAAGATTAAAAAAAACTCGATAATCGATCATCTACCTAGTCATTACTTACTTAAAGTTCAAATGAAAAATGCTGTAAACTTAGATGTATTAAATTTTAGTTCACATGTAGGTACCCTATGAACATAAAAATACAAAGTTAAATAATGTTTTACCTACTGAGCGTGGCGTTCATTTTCGTTTTTATATTAAAAATACAATAAATTGATAAAAATGCTTATTTAAAAAGTTCTTGCATAAAAGCAACCATTATTGGAGGCCATTGTAACTTATAATTGACATAAATGTTGTCGCTGCTAGCTGGTGCAAGCAAATTGGCTTGGACAGCTATCAATTTACAATATATTTCATATATACACTTCATCACTAGTCCAGGTGTTTGTAAATTACGGAACTAATCCAGAAAGACTGTGCAGTAATAAAACACGTCTTTTTCTTGTTAATAGCTATTATTTATTGACCTAAGAATATGAATGCTGCTGGCGGCCATTATATTTTGCTTTGAAAAATATACTAATTTTAGTCATTGAATTACTATGCATAAATAAATAGTAAAAATTCATTTGGAAAAAATGTCAGTAAGTAATCTCCCTCCTCTTTCTTCATAAATTAAATACAAAATACTTTGAACATAGTGTAGTAATAAATATTTATTTCAGACTGGCAACCTGGTTTCGCACGGTTCTCCATAAAACATACCACATATGCAACTGCGGACTTTATTTAAACAAGCATTGTCATATTTTAACCAATTGACATAAAACCTTATTATATACTAGACCCTTTTAAAAAAAATGGGTGTGCTTTTGATTCTAGACTAATAACGAACTAATAACACGAACTAATAACTTTTGACGTGGCGTAGACAGAGACGCTTCTACTTACCTGTGACAGAGTCAACGGAATATTCTGTCCTTCCTCAGCAATGATTTTGTCGATATGTGAATTTATGTTAACTAATAACATTAAAACAACCAAACTGTACTAATAACGAATTTATAATTTAATCAATAATTTACAAATGCTTCCTCAGGTTGCCCTTAATAATATTAGGTATCTATTTAATAAAATCGTTCCTATACGTAACGTGTAGAAAATATCTTGAACGTTGCTTACTGTTGAGAAAATCTAGAGACTTCATTCATTGATGAGGTCACAAAATATACAGAGAAAAAATATATAAAAATTAACTTACATGACTTTAAGTATTCCCCTATGTTTTATACACTAGTATTTGCGTTTAAAAAATCTAATAGTCCATAGAAGATCGTTCATTCCATACTTAGACTTAGTACGTACATACATAATAATTTATTTAAATAATTGCTATCTATTTACAAATTCATTTTCGTCCATCATCATTTGGGACCCAAATTGGGACTGAAAGTACAAATAAAAAACGTATGTAACTGAAAAACCGCTTCAAATTTAGTTTAGCACTGGGACTTAGAGTCGATTTCAGATAAGACTTATCCGAAGGAATAAGTATGAAACGACCGTTTTTAAAATGACATTTACTTAAATGATTGCTGACAAATAGGTGACGTTTTCAAATTAGGCGTTTTGTATTCTATTTGACGAATATTCCTTATCTGATGTTGGTAAAATCGACTCTTAATAGTTAACAAAATATGATCTTATGTGAAGTGTACCTAGTTAGTAGGAAAATAATAAATTTAAAAAAATGAGTAGAGTAGGTTTGTGATATTCTTCGGTCTATAGGCCAAAAATATTCTTATTTTACTACTTAAATGAATACCTATAAGAAGACAACGCCAAAATGTAATTTTGGAGGGATTTTTTAATTAAAGATGGGTGTCAAATGATGTCATATTCTTATTGACAGTAAAAGCATATTGGTTGCTAATGTGCTCATAGGTATTTTGAAGTAAAAAAAATGTTGTATTCTTAATGTTAATGTCAAGCATTTTCTTACAAATTAATTTATTCATCATAAATAAAAACAATGTCACACAGGCGACTTCGAAGAAAACTATAAATTCAAAATACGCAGTTCTAGAACAAATGAGATAAAAACTACTGGTAATGACCATTTACGGAGCGCAATGAGCAAATAGGTTGCTATTATTGGGTACTTTACATTAAAAGATACTATTCGCTTCGAAAATAAATTGAAACTAGTAAAGTTAAATGGAAGTACCAATTTACCAGTCGTTGAATAGAAACTGACTTATTAAATAGTGAATTAACGGTTTGATGCAACGTCTTATGCGGTGGTGAAAACACTAACAGATTAGTTTAGGGTTGCCTATTTGCAGGAATGACGGATGTCGCACAAAAATTTTATTAGAACCCTATATTCAGTTTTATTTCTTGATAAAACGTTGGCTATATGTCCATCTTCACGGTCATATCCATTTTTGTACCACAGAATGCTCAACATAATATTGTCCTCAGCAGATTTGAATAGGCCACAAAATACAAAAGCATAAATAGACTCAAATTTAATTTCTACGTAAATTTTTGACAACCCTCACTTAGTTGTCCAGTCAATCATTGCATTTGTTTTTTACCAACTTTGATAATTGTTTCAGATTGAATGATAGCAGGCATTTATTATAGTTTTTAAGTCGTTTTAAATGAATATTCACGACAGGTATGATAAACTAAACACAAGCTAGTGAGCTACTAGTATTCAAATCTTAACGATATTTAGTCTCAACTGATATAGGAACATAACAAAACAATACATATTATAAACCAGTATAATTTCGTTTCGATAAAACTTAGTTATTTAAATAATACAGGTTAGGAAGCTTTTAGACCAACTTATTTTTATAGGTAAGGTACAGCACTTATTTTCTTATGATCTAGATAAGTAGCAGTTAAGTTGAAAATTGCACTTATTGTTTGATATAATTTTGTAAAATACTTTACTACACAACTGAAATTTAGTATACGGAGCTTATCATGATAGTTTTTATTCACAGTCCTTAAAACTGCTTATGTAAAACGAACACTTTTATATGTCTTCACATCACTATCACATTTTTAAGTACCAGCCAGTTTGAAATAAAAAAATCGAGTTCGATTTGACAAGCAAGATGGCCGTTAAGATGGCGGCTGGTTGTTTTCGCGCGTTCCCGCGTTCTCTAGCCGTCAATGTGGTTGGAGGGAGTTTAGTATGTTCATGTTTATGGCATGTTGGTGGGATGGGGGGCCTCCAAGGAAGCTGAGTTGGGGCCTGGTGGCGGCGGCCATGGCTGCAAAGAGGGGGGGCGCCCCTCCCCCGCCGAACAGCGCGAAGGACGGAGGAAGGAGTGGCCGAGCTGATAGCCGAAGTTTCTCGATCTCAGCCTCTTGTAAGCGTTTCGCTTTCGCTCTTCTGTTCTGGAACCAGATTTTAACCTGAAAAGAAGAAGATAAATGTAGAGTCAGTCAAAAGTAAAGATGGTAGAAATCGGACTCAATAAAACACAAAGGACGACGAAATTTAAGAAATGATGTAAAACATCTCTTTTGGGCTTTGCTTTCGATGGGACTCACTGTATTGATTGATGATTTTTTTGATAGCAAAAAAAACTAAAGAGCGCATCAAGAGACTAAGGCTAGTGAGAATTGTGAAATTCGGGTTTGATCTACTTGATTTGTTTTAAAGGAAGCGATGCAATTTTACCTCTTAAAGTAATAAAATAATAATATTCTAATACTGAATTCCAACATGACCGGAGAGAGAACAGGGGCAAGACCAACGGCTTAGCTATAGCTTTCCGAGACACTGGGATTGCAACTAACAATGAGTTATTTCAAGACGGAAAAAACCAGTAAAAAAATTCGGTCCGGGATTCGAACCCGATTCAACTGCCTCGTTGGTCTAGTTTTCCGCACGCTGGCTTTATTCACGAGAGCTCGGGTTCTCATCGCCATTCAAATACAATGACTGACTATTGATATTTTTTGTTTCTTACGTTTACGCGAATTGTTGAACTCATTAAAACACAATATTACGGATTACTTCGCGATTTATTTATATTTTATTTCAAACCTGACGTTTCGAACACTTTACAGCGTTCGTGGTCACAGGGAGACTAAGGTATTATTTGTCAACTACAAAGTTTTGAAAAATTAAACTACCGTCACTCATTAATATTAATTTACGTTCCTATTTACGCAGAAAGAGCTAAGCTGACACGGTTAGCTCTTAAATAAAATGTAAATGAATCGCGAAGTAATCCGTAAAATTGTGTTTTAATGAATTGATATTATGCGTGGATCCACGTTCTAGCATGGTGCAGTCGAAAACACGCCAGGGTACCTACTCATGTGAACTACGGAAACTGCTGTTATTACGTAGAGAATAGAGGCGGTCTCAAGGTAGTGGGCTAGTCTGCGTCCGGCAGTATGTACAGTCATAAGCAATGAGATGTATGTAAATAAGTTTTTATGTCTTTGTTATAAGGTCTCAAATCGAATGCAGATGTATACATATTGATGCTCGTGACTGTACTAACACATCTTAGTGTTGCATTTCTTTTCATTCATTTCCTACCTGTGTCTCAGTAAGTCGCAGCGAAGACGAGAACTCTGCTCGTTCAGCGATGCTCAAGTACTGCTTATCTCTAAACTTCTTCTCCAAAGCCAGGAGTTGCTGCGTGGTGAAAGGCGTCCGGGGTTTTCTGTTCGGCTTGTGCTTCCGAAGCTGGCAGCGGACCACGGGTGGTCCGCTGGGCGTGCCTGCTGTGGGCAAAAAAGTTCGGTTATAAAGAGTTGGCCAAGAATAAAAAGTTTGAGTCAGACTCGCGAACTGAAGGTTCAGTACAAACTTGTGAAAACATTTTTTTGCGCGAAAAAAATAACGATTTTCGGATTTTTTCCTTTACTTGTGCTGTAAGACCTTCCTTCGTGTCTTTCATGATTCTGTGTCTATGGAAAGTGCCTAATGATTCCCCTGCGAATTGTTGGATAATAAGGCTCAGATGACCTTATCATTGTATCGAGTCGAATTGAAACGTGAAGCTCAATTTTTTACAGCTGCGGTCCTTAAGGGACCGCAGACATAAGTTTTTGATGTAACTTAATTTTAAATTGATACCTCCTAATACAGAAAAATGGCCATGATAGACAACAAAGTGGTTTCTTTTTTTCTTTCGTAGTAGGTACGCCCTAAAAATGAAAATAATTTAGACATCAGGCTCAAGGATTCATAATGTGTTAGTGTCATTTGACTCTTAAGCTATATTCGTGAACGTAGCAATGGAAATCTTCTGCATTAGAAAATAAAAGAAATACTTAGGTCATCGATTTTTTTAAAATTATTTATTTATTCAAGATAAATTCCATATAACTTTTAATAAAATTCTGCCAACTTAAAGCAGTTTGTTGGTTGTAGCTCTCATGGACCTAAATCGATTTTATAAGGCTACTACGGTAAATTTACTACGACCGTTTCCACAATACCCCCCAAAAAGCATTTCGCACATTCCTAACACCGAAACGGCACGGTTTTGCGTCAACGAGTTATAACTAAACGCTCGTAACATCTGATTCGCTCCGGATCAACAGGACCGAACAGTTTCTCGGAAGAGACGTGTCCGCCATTTTCCACTTGGTTGCGGAAATTGGCGCGAAAATTGACGTTGGGCGGCCAGTATTAATTTGTGTACTGTCAGAAACCGTCTTTCCAATTATAAAAATATTTTAGAATACAAATTTGAACCTACTAGTAAAGTGACTAAAAGGTGTCATCATTGAAACACAAAAAAACAATGAGTTAAGAGTGTAATGTTAGTGGCCAGTATTATAGTAATTCTAAATGAAGGTTCATGATTTTTTACAAAGCCATGTCAGCGCACGGATAATATGAAAAATAAAATAGTATCAAGTTGCCACATAAATTAACAGCAGACTCAGATTTAGATTTGAATCAATTTGAATTTTATCGAAATAGTTAAATATGTAATATTTTTTTAAAGGCTTACTGAAAATGTACACTTTATGATGTTAAAAAATTATTTACTACTATACTATACTATTTCGATACTAGTACCTAGCTAGTTTTTATTGAAGCTCTAAATGTTTGTTGATCACAAATATTACTATCCAAAATAGTAAAAAACCGCACTCATTTTGCTAACATTTCATATTAAAAACGGTGATGTAAAAGTCAGACATTTGCGCTTTATTTGTTTCTATTCGTGGGCGTGTAATCTGCACTAAAATGAAGTGAAATGGGTCATTGCTCTTAGTTATTTTTAGTCCGAAATACGCTAAATAGAACTGTTGCAGTATTCACCTTTTATGTGCAATTATATGAACCTACAGCTTACATTCCCTTGGTGTTTGGCGACCTTTACTTTAATACGTTTTCTATTTATCTTTATTTTTTCGAATAAACATGTTCCCGTTGCCTGAAGCGCAGTGGCGGCAGCGCTTTGGTAGTGGTACCAAAAGTTAAGCAACCCACGGCGCGGTGGTGATCATTCCGACCATTTAAGTGACGTCCATGACAAGCATCTCCGTGCTTCGGAAGGCACGTAAGCAGTTGGTCCCGGCTAATATCTGTTGGTATTAGTATCGTTAAGCCTAGTCAGAGGCCCTAGGGCGGCTTGATAACATCTGACAGTAAGGTTTGTCACTTGCCTTACAGACACCCCTCCACCCAATCCGCACTGAGCCCGCGTGGTAGAGTATTATGCCTCGTACCTCCTAATAGTTGCGGTGAGGCCTTTTCCCAGCAGTAGGATCTTATAGGCTGACTTTATATTTCCGTTACAGAAAACAGGCATTGTTTAGCAATATGTCGGCATTTTTTTAAATTAATCATCATGATAAAACCATACTTAAGTACATGTAAAAATTCCATGAAACTCTGCAAGACATTAATTGACCACTGCAGATTGTTGCAAAACCTTCAATGTTATAAATTATTATCAGCCATCATCATCATCATCGTTAGTAAGTAATTGATAAATAATTTATTGTCCTGGAAGTGTTAGTTGAAAGCTGTGCCATGTTTGGGGTTTGTTATTGGAGGTACCTACTATATCCTAATGTAATTTGTCTAAGCTCATACTTAACAAATGTAGTAGTAATTCAATACATAGTATTGTTATCTTTTAGTTTGAAGCCTAGGTACCTACTTACAAGCATCGCAATCCTTAAGCTGTTAAAGCTACCTAAGTAGTAGAGCGTCAATTTACTTCAAAAATACGAAAATTACCCTTTTTTTTGACAAAATCAGGCAGTAGTCAGTACGCCTAGGTGAGGTACTTTGCCATATTAATATTGCCACCTGAGCTGACCAGTCAGCCATTAAAGGCTATTTAGCGACCGGAAGTGACACAATGGCGCCCCCTGTCTATCTATAGCGTCATTATACAGCCGATTGCACGTAAACCATTCGGACGAAGAATAACTAAATTTAGTATGGAAATAGTGGGGGGATATGTCGGTAGGGATGATTTTACTATTTCCAGTTTATAAAAAGGGGTTAGTGAAAATTGTGAAATGGTTCAAGAATGACAATAAATGTCATAAAATATGCGAATAGCAGCATTGGTTTAAATAAAATTATTTAAACGTAGTTTGCACTGTAGATATAACATGAGGGATAAGCGCGCAATAAAAAATTAAAGCCTATGCAAAATCAAAGTCACTTCTAGTGACACATAGTTATCCATTACCTACCTACTTCTGCTCAACAACAAATGTCAATCTATAATAAACGTAGAAGATATTCTGCTGTGACAGACTAGGACGGACGGACGGACGGACTGAACGATTTTATAAGGGTTCCTTATCGGACTGCGGAACCCTAAAAATGAAGTTTGAGCATCAATGTATAGGTAATACGAATAAATTTTTCACCAAAAGTGTTGTGGTGGACAATTATTTATCATAAAAATAAACTGTGGTTGTCACATGATTCACGGCAAATTATTTAGCTAGCTTATCAAAGGGAGTAAAAGTGTCCCTTCCGTATGTAGTTCAGCTGTATTGATAATAAACGGCTAACGACCGGCCGAATTAATATTAATCGACACAAAAGGTTGCACATAATTGAGCCTATTCAAAATGTCGCTTTGTTATTGTTTGATTTAAATTACATTTTCAATGGAGTGGTGACAATTGGTTAAGTTTGATGATTGTTGAGTATATTATTACTATTGACGGTATAGTTAAATTCAAAATCTAATTTTGATATTACATACAATAAATATGTATTATGAAAACACAAATAATAAAAAAATATTGAACACATAAGTACCGGTTAAACCTAATGGGCAAGGGGCATAGGTATAGTTTCACGTATTCTTTCTTATCCGGTTATTAATATCAATTTATCCTCCAGATAAGCTATCAGAAACATATATACCACAGGACCTGGTGTTACAGGCTTTAAATTTGACTAATTGAAAAAAATTAATATGATATTTCAGTAGTAACGGAGGGGCATTGTAAAACTTTCAGCGATTGCAATGTTTCAAACGTAAAAAAAGTTATTTTTAATATTATTATAACATGTTCGTTATTTACCTACTTTTAATAACACTTACATCTACTATTATCTTGAATAATAATTTTATTTGCCATGCATTTTATTACGTGGAGATATTGCGCTCCCCTGATTACCAACGGGTCATATAAACATTCAGTGCAGTGGCAGGGCGCCTTTACACCACCTATTGTTCCTAGCAATAAAAGCAATCAGCATGCTAATATTTCAATTTCCTGGCGATACGAATATTGTGCTGATAACGCTGACCCTCATTACCATACAAAAAGTTAGATCAACAAAGAGTAGGATATTGCCGCGTATTTGCCTAATTATTTGACCGATTTGGTTTCAAAAGCAATAATATTAAATTTAAGCCGAATAAATTAGAGTTATTGACCGTTTACGAACTCTAGAAACGTTTTATTTTCTTAACCCGTGTGAGGTTGTTGAAAAAAGTGGCTAAATCTAAAAACTTATTTATCTAAGTAAGTACTTCAAGTAAAAAGAAAAATCCGGACTAGACAAGAAAAAAAAATGTGAATTTAGCAGTGGCGATTTGCATTCACTTGCGGAGGGACCAAAATATTAGTTATATGATTTGTAGTTAGGTAGTATCATCCACTAAAAAAGCTCTCGAACTTCGTTTAATTTTAAGGACAACCAAAAATTCATTTTTATTCGTTCATTCAATAATGTCGCATTCCCTCTATGACCTTATCAGCATCGCTATTTGCATTACAAATTGCATTAACATAAACGTTAACCTCAATTAATTCGTTTGCAGCCAGATCTGCGCATTCTATCCTGATCCATAGACAAACAAAAAAGGAGAACCCAACCACACCACTGTCTACCTTTAAACGCTTCAGTGATAAAATACAACAATTTCAATAGCCCCCACCTGCCGACGTATCAATGCACTCCTGAACGCTAATGAAGATATAATATCCATCTCGTATTTATTTTCCCGCGCGGCCGCCATTTTGTGATGACAGACCATAGAGCATTTTGTGTAATGGCGCCCAATTAAGCGCGGCAGGATTACTTAATAGGATTTAGTTGTCAATGTCCCAGCTTAATTGGGACGTTGTAATCTTTGTAGTTATTGATGTAAATTACGTAGAGATGGTACGGTTTGTTATTTTGGTAGTTAGTGGTTTGTAATGTGGCTAGTATGGCTATAATAGATGTTAAAGGCATTTGGTATGTCCTTTTGCACTATTGTAAAGGGTGTTTATAGGTGCTTAATGGAGTATGTGTGTGTGTTTGTGTAAGCAAAGGGCCTTTTGTACGCAAATATCCATTGTTGTCTGTCTGCTTTAGTAAAACGCTGTTTTATCTTCAGGCTATAACTATATTTACAAATAGTTTTGCTTACTTAGATATTTTTATGTGATATTATATCAATACCTAAACTAAAATTGCCCGCCAATCATAATCTACGATTATCAATATACAATCGACAAAACTTGAAAAAAGAAATTATTAAAGAAAGATGAAACAAATGAAACTTTTTGCAATCCGGACACAGCTATTTGTTGGCTATGGCAATTGTAATGATTAATACTCAATTACTGTCATTATAATTCTCTCCGTTGAGCCGTGAGTTCGTGTCTCCGTCCAATTATGAGGATGCATGCTCAGATTACCAACAAGTGAGCGATTATCGAGAAAATGCGATCTCCAACCATTTTCCGGCAAATCACTGGACAGGCACAATTGAAATGGATATCAGCAGCACACTTACAAATGAACCGCCTTGAATATTTTTTGGGTTAAATAAGAATCTGTGGCGGCGATTAAAACCTCCACGGTTCGCGCCCCACATTTTTAGAAGATTTAATTTTTTTATGACATTTTTCTGTTGTCATTTCTTCTGTTGTTTTGTACTTAAGAACTTTTACACGGCCGTTTTCTATTTTAATACCCTATTTATTTTCTCCTTCTATGTTATCAGCGAATTTACATTATGTAATGCATGCAGTAAAACGCGTTTTGCACTTCGCTAAAGGGCCTTTGTTGTGTGCAAAATTTAATTTACCTTTCTTTGTTGTAATTACCTTCTTACTTTTTTTAAATAAAAGGTACGTAGTGGTTCTGAGGCAAATCGCTAACTCGTTGGCTTTTAAAATGGTTCCTGTCGTCACAGTGCTTTTTAGGCATCTAGGTAGGCGGTAGACTTGCTTGGGCGTAATTACTACAGTATTCGACTACTAAAGTTCACAAATGATTATTGGTTTTAAACATCTCTGTGCTTGGAATATCACGCTAAAAGTTGTTCCCAAAGGCAAACAGTAAACTTAAATGCAGGCAACCATTTTAAAGCCTGGTTAAGGGCCGCCTAGCGTCTGTGGATGGAGAAAAGATAACTCACTAAATTGTTTTGTAATATATAATATGTAAAACCCACGATGTGATGAAATAAAGATATTGTTAAGGAAAGAATAGAGACAAGACCTATTTCAAATCCTTACAGTATTTAAAAAAAAATACGAGCCAAATTTAAGGGCTATCCCCTTAAATTTGGCTCGTATTTTTTCAGAAGCGAAAAAAGGGAAGAACTCATGATAGTATAAAAGGATCTTAGAACATTTTTTTACATCCATCGAAAATGCATCTTCACCTACTACAGAAAACATTCGTTTTAATCATTATGATAATAAAGGATTTTATCGGATTCGGAACGCAACCTGATGAATTCAGAGATCGGAGTAGGTAGATTGATTTGATGTACTTTGACAGTGCTGGATTAATATGGATATGCCTTTTTTGATTAACTGATAACGCAAAATTCCGGATTACATCAAACATCTTATTTATTTTCATCTTACCTGTTTGGAAAGTTGAACTTTCATGTGTAGATAGCCGCGTGGGAAATAGCTTTTCCTTCCTACTTTATACTCCTACTATTGAATATAGGGCCACTATCGAGAGTATCGATAGTTATTGCAATAGTCAGAGCTGTATCAGCTATCGATAGTGATTTTAATATTGAACTTTGATACTATCGATAGTATTGTTATGTGTCGATCGTATTCATATTAACGGAGCTATCGATACTATCATAACTATCGGTAAACTATTGACACTATCGATATTTTATCGAGACTATCGATATTTTATTGATACTATTGCTTTTGTCTCAACTATCGATAGTCTTTCGATATTCTATCGATTCTATTGCTTTTGCCTCATCTATCGAGTCTAGAGTATTCATTTCGACTGTAAGGAAACTTCACATTCGACCCTTGTATCTATTATTGATGTCTTGTATCTACTATTGATGTCTCTAAGTTTAAATAAGTAACCAAAAAATTCCCACACAGGTAGGATTTTAACCTACGACCTTTAGCTAACCGGGCCAATTTAAATTTTATGTCGCATGAAATGACTTGGTTTGGCACTTTAGACAACTTTGTTCTTTTTATTTTTACGACTAGAATAATGGTATTCTGGTCTTATACTTTTGAGATTACAGAATACCGGAGGCATGTCCACATTAATATTATTGTTTGCGGTCATTAAGCCCAAATATATCTACCTTCTTTGATTTCTGACTGATGATTTTAAGTATTGACTTGAAGTAAATTCATTTACGTTCTGAAAAAAACTCGTGTATTCTAATCTAGGGTCGCTTCCGATTAAATTTTACTTATAACTTTTTTAATACCCTGCTAAGGGGGGTAGGTATTTAATAGCAAGTATGTTACACCTCAAAGTGTGCCTTCTATATTTATCTCTGTTGTGACAAAGGCGTTCGACTGGTTTGTCCATAGTTTTTGTATCGATTTCCTTGAAAATCGATTAGCTAGCGACGGGCGAAATAAATTTCATCATGAGACTTGTATAGAATTTTAATTGCCAGAGAAATAGGTAAGAGAAAAGTATGCGTCAACATGGCAAAGGAAAAGTTTATAATAAACTTCATGTCCGGAGTTTGTGGTTTATAGTGTAAAAAAAAGAAGTAGAAGTTTGCTTGACGAAAGTTAATACTAAGTGTATTATGAAATTTTGAAGAGTCCTACATAATACATAACATAACATGGTACGCTTTCACGGGCAACTAAAATTCTTGTCAATAATCGTAAACCAAGCAATTTACGATGGTAACATGTGGCAACTTGCTGAGATATGACACATCATCTTATTATTTTTTGATTTTTCTAATAACTTTTCTAATTTACAGGTCGGACCACGTGTTGGACCGTGATAAGTCATAAACAGGGTGTCCCATAACTCAATGTCAACCCGAAATGGGGTGATGTGCCAAGGGTTATGGGAAAAATATAAAAAAAAATTAAATAAGGGATTTTTTTTCTCTCACAAACTTGAGTTTTGTGATTCATTCAGTTTAGTTAAAAGACTTAATTTTTTTTATTTTTTTTGAAATACGAGACATTTTTTTACATATTTCTCTCATTACTGGTAACCTTTGGCCCATTACCCTATTTTGGCTTGACCTTGACTGTTTAACAATCTGTACCTACTAAAACAATGTTTATTGGTCTAAAAAGTAGTACCTACCTACCTACACTTAAATATCATCCACAGTGTTCTGATAAGTAGTACCTACACCTAAATATCATCACAAAAAATAATTAAAAATAATAATAATTATCCACATTAAAAATAATTTCAAAAGTTGAAACGTCCCCTATTCAATGCTAAGTGACAATTATGAATTATGAATGTCAAATGGCAAAACAGAATTTATTTTCAAGAAAAAACTTGAAATATCTAGCGTCAAAGTATTTAGCGGCCATTTTAATCTTTTATTATTTCAGTATAGCACCAATTAAGGGGAGTTTTAATTAAACATGTTATTTGTGCTTAATCAGTATTTAATAACTACATTCTGATGACAAGAGTCAAACAATGAATGGTTAACCTACTCTTGATACTTAATTGAATGTTAAAGAATTTAGTGTTGTGTTGCTTCAATATTAATTGGTATCGAGCTAGCAGATATGGCAAAGTTAATTTGTAAAATATTTTAATTAGTAAACCTTGATATGACAGATATTACAGAACATTATGTGCAGACTATATTTGGTGTTTGCTAGTAACCATGCGAAGACATGTGATAAGTAATAATTGTAGAAACGATTTGAAATAGAAGTGTAGTAAATCGTTTTTACAATTTATGTTACCGATATGATGAGTATCGAGAATTTTCCTAATACAGACAGAACAAAAGTAAGTAGATAAAAAGAGATCTTATAGAGAATTGTGTAAAGATATATGAGTATAAAGTGGATGAAAACTATTATTGAAATATAAAATGAATTAAGTATGTACTTACCTACTGCATTACATTGCTAGAAAGAGTGATTGACTGCAGTTTATGTATTGAAAAAAATAATAATGAAGGAATCATTTAAAAAAAACATAAACTCTGAAGTTTCGAAACAATTAAACAGTTGGTTTAATAAAATGTAAGTTTGTTCGATTACCTCATCACATCTCTAAGTTAGACAAACGAAGCGTTCATCCACTAATTATTGCGAAATATAATCATAAAATAACTGAACACGACCGTAAAATCGTACGCCAAATGAAATTGTTCATTCAGAGATTATTTATTGTAATTTATTGCTGTGTTATTGTTTGATAATCACTGGTTGGTAGTCGCGTCTTAACGATTCTGCATGTGAAAGATAATTAAGACATAAAAATATTCTCGGAAATGTTACGGCGAAATCAGTAGACGGATAGCGAAATTGAGGAGTTTATCGCTCTATTGGAAAGAAAGTTTAATAAAAAAAATTTCGCACTTGAATGTCGTAAAGTTTTTAACACTGTCATCGTTGTGTGTAGCATGTACACTAAGCAGTGGTTGCGTAGGAATTTTATGTTACTCGATAAAATATATATATTTTTAAATTTATATTTATATTTTTTGTTATTTCATTTCGTTAATGTGATTGATGAAATGTAACATCTGGATGTTAGTTTAAGAAAATTTAGAAAAACTTGTGATAAGTTTTTCTAAATTTAATTTAGTTATGATAACTACCCTACCCTAACCCTATAGCCTCATAAAATAGTTCAGATAGCCCCTTATTCTTAATCTAATCCCAATTTCTGGAAGTCAGAGGCCCTGACTTGAAGAAAGAGAAAGACTGAGACTTTAATGTCGACGTTCAATAACTTGAGACAATTTTGACTCTTAACATGTTACTTATAGTGTTACACAGCGATAAGACCACCTACACTGTACCTACCAACTTGTTTCTAAATTGTATGTTTGTGATGTGTTTTTAGTTGCAATAAAGGTTATCTATCTATATATGGCATGGCTTCAAAACAAGTGACGGCCACAGTAAGAATACGGACATAATGTTACAGCGTACTAGATTAGACTACTACCTACCTTCTTTCTACCATATAAAAAGTATTCGCAGTGTTAGTGCATTAGCACTACGGCTTCACCGCCCCGTGCACGCTTTCCCCCCTCTATAGGTACTTCACTTAAGGGGGCAGCTCTGTCCAGAAGGCCTACATATTTCACAATTTGTCCGAGCGAGCTTTTTGCGCGCACCAGTAATTGGCGCTCACCTGCGCGCACCGCTCCACCAACATGCCTGCCCAAATATGGCCGATGTCTGTCGCGGACATTTCGCTTTTTAGGACTATCTGACAAATGTGTAATTATTTATTTAATATCGTCCGCGCGCCGACCGATTTGGGCACAATTCGCATACCGTTTTTAATGTTTTTCGGTTGGCAGCGCCGGTGGCGTAAACGTATAATAAATACTTTAATAAGATAATAACGTACGGACAAAGGTGCGGTGTAAGGTTGTTAAGATTCATAGTTATTTTATACGTTGCTAAATTAAAATTGACGCAGCCCACCTTCTTAATTTTCCCAAAACGGAGATAACGAATTTTTTACAAGTTACACAGCTTACCGTTGGACATAACCTACTCTTTTTGGAAGTCGGTTAAGAACTAGTTGTACCCAAAATATCAATATTATATTTTATTTGATTGTCCAAGTAAGTACCTACTGAATTTTAAAATCATTATAGTATATTGGATTAAGCAACAGCCCTATAAAATTTAATTAATTGAACAACTTGGCTCTATAATTTTATTAAAGACTAGCTGTTGCCCGCGACTTCGTACGTGTGGACTCGATGATACAAAATATTTTATACTTTTGTCGCCATCCAGCTATTATGATCTCTTAGTCTACCATGTCGTAAGGAGAAGAGAGGAATGAAAAATCAAGTAGGCAATCTTTTTTAGATAGGTTACTATTACCTGGCCATCCTCCTCTGGTAAGAAAATTTCGCATGGCAGTACCGACCGTACCGATGGCATCGCAGGCACCGACTACAAAACTAAATTTTGTCGTACATATCTTTCTTAGTAAAAGTGTAAAGGATTTTTTTAACCTTCTAGTTTACTTTATTGAAGGCAGTTTTATTCGTTTGTAAAAAAATATAGGTAACTTTACTTTTAGTGTTCAGAAAAAAGTCAGACTCAAACCTCCCTACCGCAATAGATGAATGCGGTTTAGCATTTATTTATTGTGTCCCTAGCCTAATCAAAGGTCGGTCTGTAAGTTACTACTCTTGTAAAGTTATTATTGTTATTAGGAGCCTGTCGTGTCCCACTGCAGGGCAAAGGCCTCCCTACCCTTTCCTTAGTGATAAGTAGTATAATATTGCCAATTGACTTTGACCTTTCATTAATAACACAACAAAATTTCGACAAACTGTCTGTGGTGAAAGTATCCACGAACTACTTAGCGTTAAGGGCAGCACCATGAAATTATGACTCCTGAATGTAAACGCTTAAATACCTAAATTAATGCTGTTGCATATATGGTATATATGCCTATAAAATCTGAAAGATTCTCTCGATTTCTCCAGGTTTCCGTCACCAGATTGTAACTTGGAGACAGTAGGATTACCTTGGGAGTTTAAAAATCAGTCTAAAGTAATTTAGCATATCAATTGCTCCAGACCTTCAATTTGTGTACGTCAATAGAAAATGCTCATCACGCTGATCAATGTTCCCTAAGGCGCTCTATTTATATCTCTTATAGTTGAGCTGAGCTGCTAGGGTTTAATATCAGTTGCTCCAGACCTTCGATTTGTGTACGTCAATAGAAAGTGCTCATCACGCTAACTAACTTTTCTTAAGGCGCTGCTTTCATATCTCTCTTAGTTTAAGTGTATTGCTAAGGTTCCACGTCACGTACTCCGATCTTTAAAATAAGTTATAGCTTAGTATTTGCCCTGACTCAATACCTATACAATAAAAAAAGTTTCATTAAAATCCGTTAAGTAATAAAAGTAATAAAAGTTGTCGATTCCTATTCTGTTACTATTTTAAAATCACCCTCAATTACCATCGGTTTTACAGTTTTATTATATGTATAGATTTTGGCGATCTTAACTATTGGTAGTAAAAGTAAATACATTACTTACAAAAAAATATTATCTAAAAACCTCATAGAATGTTGACTCAAGGACTCCAAAAACAACCTGTGTAATCTTCAGTCAGTTAAATAATTTTTAGATCTCGCGACCTATTGAAATTCAGTTAAAGAGCTTTGTAATATTCTTGTCTGAAATTATTTTTTTCTAAACTGTATGTATACTACTTAAATTTACCTTACCTAACCTATCCAGCGTGGTAGTAACCTATTAAAAATCGAGTTAAATAACTGAAAATGAGTGTAATAAAAATAATCTCGAGTCCGTAAAGAAAATGACCAGTCATTTTCCTATGCACGAACCAAACCCAGTTCACACGGATTTCTTGAATATTTACGTTAAATACTAGACTAATAACCAACGATCTAGATTCCATGCCTCTGGATCGGTTTCTGAGGTATCCGTAATTGACATTAATAGTATTTTTTCAAGTAAAAAAGTCTAGTAAAAACGTTAAAACCAAATTGGGTAGAGTTGGTGCCCTAATAAGGGATTGGAGATCATAATCTATGATGCTGTGGTTACACAACCCAAAATAATGTAAAGTTGTGACTCTAGATTGTTTAAATATTTTTTTAGCAAAACTATCAAAGTAGATGTTGAAAACAAAATGAAGTTAACGGAAATAAATACACAGGACTTTTGATAAATGTGTTAGACAGTGCAAAGGATTCTCCGAGTCAAATATTGTAAGTAAGTAATCCATGGTAGTAGCTTACCACAAATTAAACAATAGGAATATTGACTTGCCTAGCCTACCAATTTTGTATAGGGCAGTACAAAAAGTTCAGTCAGTCATTTTTCGAGTCACTTTTCGGCCTTGAAACGACACCAATGCAATAGTAAAAGTATCTTTTAAGTGAATCCCAGTTATCTATCAGCCAGCGAGGTAAACAAAATAGACCAAAACCTGACAACGTAATTTCCATACAACGTATTAATCTACATTAACTAAGTATTTAAATAAACAAGTCAAAGAGCAATACACCAAGTTTCTACCTAATAGTTGAACCAAATAGCGCGATTTCTTTTAACGGCTAATTATTTATTAAATAGTCAAGTGATTTGCTTTACAAATAGCCTATTGAGTGGGTACAAATTTAGTCGAATAAACTTAACAAAAATATATTAGTTTACTTTTTAACATACAGGTAACATAAAACACATTGGTGTAGTAGCCACGTTGTAAAAACAATAAGATTTTCATACAGTTAGTATTTTCACTACCTGTTAGTTTTTTCACTGCATAAAAAGCTTTCAGCAATTACTTATTATAGTCTTGAAATTACTCAGACACAGCTCAATCTCAGGAAGAGTCAGGAAGTTGGTGGTGTTAACACCCCTGTGCCTCGGAAAGCACGTTAAGCCGTTTGTTCTGCTCCTGATCTCTCTACGTTCATTTTGAACCGCCGTCTCACCGAATTATGAGAGTGAAGGAACAGAGACTGCACCTGTGTTTTGCGCACACACTTGTGCACTATAATATGTCCCGCGCAGTTGGCTAATCTGTGTTGAGGAATTGAGATAGGCCGCTGTAGTCGAAATTCGGTTAGGAGGACATTATTGTACTTAGTCTAACCTAGCTTGGTTGTTAGGCTTAAAAATACCGCCCTTAACTCAACAAATTAATTAAGTCAAGAAAGGTGAGATGGCAATTTATTTTTGGTTCTCGTCCTGAATACAAATATAGTGCTCAAAATAAGACGAAATACCTGTACGTTAAAGTTACTACCAGTTGCTCAAATACGGATAAAGATGTGGACCTTCTGTGTCTTCTTACTTTGGATTTACAAAAGTGAACGGATCCAACACTTGATTCAATCAAACGCCGCGATTTACGAAGCATATTATTAAGCCGTTTGATTGCGAATATGCCAGTGATTTGAGACCGTTTAGAATAACTATTCTAGTGATAAATCTTATGAAATGTCTGCTTAATTACGTGCTGGATGTTGGGGTAATTGGCGAGCTAAAGTATGCTTAAGGTCTGTTGTCAAAGTTAAATTTCTACTACTACCTACTACTTCAGACTACCCCACTTTGACCTTGAGACCGCTTTTTGTAGTTCAAATGCGTAACTTGACGTGCTGCCGATTGTACATCAACGTTTCAACCTTGGTGTAGGGAGTAAATGTCCTATCTTAGGCAAGAAAGTCATCGTACTTACATACATAGACCGGATAAAGGAAAAGTTAGGTGTCATATCAAGCATCAAGGAGATTTCATGGAGTAGAGAGGAATAAAAAAAATTCCGCCAACAAGGGCGTGGCCCCTAAATTATAGATAGATAGATTCATTGAAACTAAACTCATTTTGTTTCATTCAAGCATTTCCCGGACCTTTGATTAGTATTTTTTGTTCATTTCAGCTTCCAGTCAATTGAATCACAAATTGTTTTGTCCATACAAAAAGTTATGAATGAACGTAGACGAAGATGCTGACAGGAGACATAGACGTGTCTTGATTGATTCGACGCCATATTAATGTGTTTTCATTAAATGAAATAGTTAAGCACCTTCGGGCACCCAGCCATTTCTACCGGTGCACATAGTGGCTACATCCCATTTGCCCACCCTAATTAAATAAAAACTTCTAAGTGTACAAAGTATAAAACAGTTGGCAAACACTACTTTTATTTAGGTATTTTATAAGGGTGAGAAAACGGAATGTAGATACAATGGGCTAGCTCATCAGTACCTATGTTCATTGCAAAATGACTTCTATTACAACGGTATAGAATACCGTAGCTTTTAGTTGGATGTGCTGTCGTCCGTACTTGTATATTTTTATTTTATTAATAGTCAGACATTTGAACGCAATCTCACCTGATGGTAAGCGACGATGCGATACGACCGACAATGGGTCATGTCTGACTAGTTACAGCCTATTCAAATGCTCAAATGAATCCAGATCATAGTGTTTAGGGAACACTTCAGGCGGCAACGAATTACACTCTCTAGTAGAGTAAGAGGAACGTAGGCATTTTAATATGCCTCGTGAACCCATGTCTACGTGACGCGAAGTTGAGATACCACAGACAGATATATTAAGGGTGACTGCCTCGTTGGTCTAGTGGTCAGCACGCTGTGTACTATCCACGAGGTCCCGGGTTCGAATCCCGGTTCGGGCCGAAAGTGTTTGGGTTTTTCTGTCTTGAAATAACTCAGACACAGCTCCGGAGTCGTTAAGCCGTTGGTCCTGCGCCATCTCTCTCTCTACGATCATGACGGACTGCCGTCTCATCGAATTTTGAAAGTAAAGGAACAGAGAGTGCACCAGTGTATTGCGCACACACTTGTGCACTATATTATCTTCCGCGCAGTGTGCTAATTTTTGTTGAACTTGGAAGGACATTATTATTATATTAAGGGTAGGCGTCTTGAGTTATAATAAGGTCAGGTGAGTATGTAAATAGGTAGAGATCAGTAAAATGTAATTTGGAATAAAGAATGTATAATACATTATATATTACATATATTAGTAGTTGATGACATAGGCTTCTTTCATACCTTAAACAGAAGGTCGGCTAATACTCGCCTTATTCTCGTATTTCAAACGATATTCTCAAATATAGGACTTGTTCTAGCTTAATAATTGTTGAAACTTGAAAGCGGACGTGCCTACATAACCATAGAAAAAACAAGTCAGCCTCCAATCATAAGTGACACCAAAATAAATATTGATGGACAAATTCTTTCTAACCATTCCCCTTAATAGGTTGCTTGCCAAGCAATACCAGCTTACTAATTTAATTTTCTATACATTTTTTCCTTGATAACCTATAAAATGGCCAATCAGGGGTCTTGTAACTCGTTAAAGCGACATTTCGCAATGATTTACTGACAGACAGCAGACACCAGGGTGACAGATGGCCGGACGACAGGCGCCACAGCGCGGCCAGAACAGACAACTCATTTACCTTGCATATAAATGACTAGCAGTTCCTCGCGACTTCGCCCGCTCCAAAAGTCGGATTTTCCATACATATTTTCATCCCCCATTTCACCCCCCTTATGATTTTATATCGCGACAAAAAGTAGCCTATGTCCTTTCCAGTGTCTCAAACTATTACTGTGCCAAATTTCATTTGATTCGGTCCAGTAGTTTCGGAGCCTATTCGATGCAAATAAACAAACCAACAAACAAATATTTTCTCTTTATAATATTAGTATAGAAATACTTGTATTCATATGTTGTAGCACCTACTACTAATAAGTTGTAGAACTACATCATAATAATATTAAAGAAAAAGAAATAATACTTATTGGTGTGCTATCTTGAAGTATTTACACAGAGTGCTTTCAAATATGAAAAAAATGCAATGACGTTATTGACACTAAAAATACTATAGAAAATTGTATTAATTTGTATGTAGTTTGTGTTTCCGAGTTCCTAGAGCTATAGAAAACAGAAAATGTTGGATTTGCGCACTGAGGGTTTTTTTCTTCTCGCGAAAATGCATGATAATTTAAATTAGGTACCTGCTCTATAGGTTTTAATTCCCCTGCAAAATGTTAGAATGTAAGGATCAAATGAACGGATCTTCGGATTGCGTTGACTTACATTAAGCATGATTTTTTCACAGCTTCTTGGGACCACAGACATGAGTATTTGATATTTAATTACAACTTGGGACCTCCACGCGCTCTTGAGAAAGCGCCTTTTGAAATACGGATCCTAAAGGCACGTAAAGAATCATTAATTTGTACAGGAAAATTCATTTTTTCTAGTGGCTTCCTTAAATTTTGAATCAAAAGACGTACCGGAGTACGAACTATTTTTCATGTGCTTATTTACACACGTAATCACTATTATGTGATTTACATCAAGCAATTACGTAATCTACATACAAACTGCATATACTTTTTTTGTTGTAACTGAACTTAAAGCTGTCAAAATGAGGTGGTGGTTCTCTTTGATCTGTCTAGGGTGCCGTAAGACAGTACTTCTTCGAACGCCCATTGTCTCTGCTCAGTGATCCGTTAGTCTTTAGTGCTTAATTGATAGGTAATCGACTGCTAAAACCAGAAAAAATATAATTTGAAACGAGCCGCTGAGTCGTTTATTTCAATAGCTGTCTAGCTTTTTACTTATTTAGGTCTTGACGGCCAATTATTGAATTCATACTATAGCACACATGGCTGCAAGTCAGACTACCTTTACTTTACCTATACTTTGACCTTGAGACCGCCTCTATGCCCTCCATAATAAAAGCAGTTTTCGAAGTTCACATGGGTAATATGACGTGCTGCCGACGTACATACCTAAGCATAAAGGTAATACCGTTGTATGGATTTTTTGAAAATGAAAATTTATGTAGACGAATTTATAGAGAATTTTATTATTATTTTAGGTTTTATATTTTTTGATGTGACATTTTCTTATAATTTTGTATGTAATATTCTAAAAAAAAAGTACCAATTACACCGTTCAGAGGTGCAGTAAGTTAAAGTGGCAGTAGGCTGGTCATGTCTGTCACTGAACCGACGGGCGTTGGAGTAGGAAGGTTCTCGAATGGAGACCACGTCTCGGGAAACGTGGTGTTGGACGCCCCCCTGCTAGGTGGACCGATGACCTGAGGAAGGTGCCCGGTGGTGGCTGGATGCGAAATGGAGGACCGTGAAAGTTGGCGCTGTCTTGAAGAAGTCTATGCCCAGCAGTGGACTGCAATAGGCTGATATGATGATGATGATTACACAGCATTATAAACAAAAATTTGCTAAACATAAATAAGTTCTAACATAGGGCTGAAATAGTAGTGTAAACAATTTTGACCATTTCATCAGCGAATTAAATAAATGAAGACTGGCGGTGGTTTAAGTACCTATTTATTTTATTACCTAAAATTCATTTTTTCTAGTGGCTTCCTTAAATTTTGAATCAAAAGACGTACCGGAGTACGAACTATTTTTCATGTGCTTATTTACACACGTAATCACTATTATGTGATTTACATCAAGCAATTACGTAATCTACATACAAACTGCATATACTTTTTTTGTTGTAACTGAACTTAAAGGTGTCAAAATGAGGTGGTGGTTCTCTTTGATCTGTCTAGGGTGCCGTAAGACAGTACTTCTTCTTTTTCCCCTTACACTACAGAGCATAAATAAGCACAGCCTTGAAAGGTAAGTCAAAATAAAAATCACCAAAATGAGCATGATCCACTTTCTTTGAAATTAAACAAGAAAACATCAATAGCAAGCATACTTAGCAGATTTTTCTCAAATTGGGAATGGCAACGGTATTAAGTCATACAGCCTTTAAATCAATGTCTCCCATAAAAAATATTTTAAACGCAACTCTATGGCCCACGACACGCGGCACCGTGACGTGGCCGTGACGGATCCGATACGATATCACTCTACTGTTTCATTGGTTGCCTTCAATCAAATAATTGGCACAAATGTGCTGCCGACACGCTCGATCGATTCGGTCGACTATCGATTTATTGGTTGAATATAATCAAAATGGCTGCCACGTGGAAGGTTGCTGATGGTTAAGCTTATTTATTTCTATATATTATTTCATTTATTTATTTTTATTTCGCAAATGAAAAAAACCTAGTAAAATGTAGTTTTATTTTACAAAAAAAAAGGTATGTATTAAGTTATGAATGGTACTTATTTACTATACTATGAAAATAATAAAAGCATGCGAGATCTAGGCTGAAACACGATTTACCTAGTATGTAATGGCAATTATGGCAGCCATGACACGTCGACTTTGATGTATCTGAGGGTATCATCGTTCGTTTGTCCTTTTTTCCAGTTTATCTGGAGTCGGTTATGTAGTCAGTATGTTTTATAGGGTTCCATACTCTAAGGGTAAAAACAGGACCCCATTGCTAAGACTCCACTGTCCGTCTGTCTGTCTGAACCGTGAATTTTCACAGATGATACATTTCTGTTGCTGCTATTAAAACAAAAAATGTACCAAATTTTTATTAGATTAGTAAGAAAAGCATGCATAATTTAGCCTTAACTTGTAGGTAATACATTCCGGTATCCAAACGAGCACCCTTTTATCAAGAAATAATATTTTTTAAAGGCTGCCGTTTGCAGGGGTTGGGTCATTGACCCTGCATGTAAGTCATATAGATTTCGCGATAAAATTAAATGTACTATCTATATATATGATACATTTCTGTTGCTGCTATTAAAACAAAAAATGTACCAAATTTTTATTAGATTAGTAAGAAAAGCATGCATAATTTAGCCTTAACTTGTAGGTAATACATTCCGGTATCCAAACGAGCACCCTTTTATCAAGAAATAATATTTTTTAAAGGCTGCCGTTTGCAGGGGTTGGGTCATTGACCCTGCATGTAAGTCATATAGATTTCGCGATAAAATTAAATGTACTATCAGCTCTCAAAGTTTGCAAAATCGTCCTCGGGACAGATTGTATAGTGTCTAATGTTGTAAAAATATTGGTACGGAACACTTGACGGAAAATATTGGTACGGAACACTTGACAATGGATGATGTAGGTATCCTTCTAAAATAATTCAGCTGTTAGCGAATGTCTACTCTCAACTCAGACCAAATAAAAAAAGGAAGACGGTGCGCGCCCAAACAATTAAGTGAAGCTCACTGTGCAAATCTGTGTGCGTGACCGAATGCGTAGTACAGTGATTGCGTTAGTGAGTACAGTAGTTAAGTGATACCAGTACCCGAAAATAATTAACCCACAAACGAATGAAAATAATAAGTCTAGTACGAAGCTCTTTTTCTCACTTAGATTTAAAATTAAAAAGGATTTTCAAATAAATTATGCACAATTTTAATTGAAAGATAATTTATTTTATTTATTTAAGGAAACACACAGCACTTACATTACATACCTATAAGAAACAAATGTTTTTAATACATTAGCTAAAACAGTTTCGTGAAGATAATGGTTGGGAAATAGTGAATTGAAAGTTTGGTACCATTACGTTCTCAATAATATTTTTTTGTTTTGTTTTTGATTCTTTGCACGGCTAGTGCATTCGCCACAACGCGCAACGGAGTGTCAAAATGTAAGGAAACGATTATGGAAAGAAAGTTAAAAGGAACGGAACGTAACTTTGTTTGGTATAGGATCAGGTTAGGTTAAATTAAATTAGCTATTATAAATATGGATAAGATATTAAAAATATCTGAGTTATTAAGATAATTAAAAAATAAAATAAAACAAGGTGAGCTGGATTACTAACGTAGTAAATAAAAGAAAATGATAGCCAGCTAAAAATTATCCTACATTTAGGGTAAATTTTTGTGACGGATTATAGGCAACACTAACTGGATTTGTTGAGGTCTTATGTTTCAAAAACATAATTGTAAACATTTTGGAATAACATTGACATTAATAACGGAAACAAAAAAAATATCTCTGGTATCCCTTTTATTAATAAGTAAGTACCTATTACTTACTTATTAATAAAAGGGATACCAGAGATATTTTTTTTGAGTAACTGAGTTGTTTTGCAACATTTTACTGCCCACGATGGCATTTTAAATTATTTTACGATCGAATGGTGGCGCGACTATTACGTCAAAGGTTTGACAGGGCACTGACGTGCGGTCGGCTTCCTATTTCGAAACCGGCTTCCTATTGCCGGTTTGACTTCTGTAGTACGTGAGGCTACGTCTACCTTTTTTATTTGGTCTGAGACTCTCAAGTTGTAACAGTATAAAAAATATTAAACTAAGTAAAAGGCTACAGAATGCAGACATGAAAATGCCTTGCGAATTTATCTATAATTAAAACTTTATTCGTAATTGAAATTATTTAATATAATTTTAAACTACTATAACTATACCTACGTCAGGTCACGCTTAAGGTTTGATTCAAACTATAACCGTAATTATAAACGCAATTAAACATTTCTTGCGATAATTATAATACTTTGATATTAAAGTTAGAAATATTCTTGACGCAGAATTCATTATGCCCTTAATTATTTTTACGCTTTAATTAAATTAAGCTATTCGGCACACTTCGATTGTTATTATTTAAAATGAAATAGATGCAACACGTTTAAAAATAATACTCGAATACACTTTCTACTCAAGAAAATACTAATAAAGTTGTTTTAAACTTTCATGGTCACTAACATTAGAGTACTTTGCTAAATTAAAAATATCGAAAACTCACAATTAAAAATGTTTATTGATGGTAGCAGCGCAGCCCTAACTATTCTAATAAAATACCAATATCAGACCCTAGTACTAAGAACTTTACTTTTAACACCTACCAAGAGATGAAAAGAAATCAAATATGAAATAAGTTTTGTAAATGCAATTTATTAATTAACAGATTAATTAGATGATGATGAAAAAAGGGAATTTCTTTAAAAAAAAATAAAGACTACGCTACGAATTTCCAGAATTACGTTATTCTCTCACGTTTCGAATGAATTGTTTTTCTTCCATTTACTTTACGTAAATGAAAAGGAAACAATTGATTCAATAACAAATATTAAAACGCAGGTTGTGTTTGAAATTGAAAATATTTCGAGATATTAGGTATAATATGGCATCACCTATAAAATATAACTTTTATTCGACGTCAAATTATGCACACCTGAATTACAAATTGCAATATTTTATCAAAAATCCATCGTCATCTCTAGTCAACCGTGGTTTATTTTCCGATATTAAAAAATATAAGAGGTTATTGTATACGACGCAGTTAATGTTAAATTGGATAAAAAACATAATTGTTGAAGTGCATAAAAAAACTTACAAAATTTTTAACATTTAATAGTAGATTATTCACCAAGGAGGTAAAGTGATGTCTTACGTCACGGGCGTCATCTTGAATCTTGAGCGTAACGAAGGATTTGTGAGTTTAGTGTTTACTCCCGAGCATAGCGAGGGAGTTAAAAGTAGAATCCTGAGTGAAGCGAGGGATTTAAGCTCGCCCAAGACGAAGACATCTTTATCCTCGAGGAGAATACTCTGCTTTTCACACTTTCTACGAGGCAATAAAAACATGTACTACACATAACTTATTTTATCTATATACCTAGGTATATCCTTTGACTTTTCTGGCAGTAAATTATTATTATTAACAATACCAGCAGCTTTACATCTAATGGGCTCCAGTGTCATAAACTTCGTCACTCGACAGTTTTACGAAAACCACTTATGTAATTTCTTAAAATACATATGTTTTTTTTTCTTTATTTATTTATTTTTTAGAAGCGCGCGCTTTTTTTTCATTCCATTCGTGCTAAAATTCTTGGCTGCCAGGTTCAAATTTCAAATATGTTCTCTTTGGAGCGGGACGGGCTAGTGTGATCATGCCTACGAACACTTATTCGAAATTCAAATCACTTTGCCTCCCTAGGGGCGTAATGAAATTTCATACAACATTACGTCCCTAGGGATGCAATGACTAACTTTGAGTCAGGTTTACTTGTTGTGTAATTGAACATTGCCGAGTAAGTAGTGTGAAAACGCCTATTATATTACTAGGTACAATGGCCAACTATCTGAATACACATTTAATTTCCAATATAGCTCCTATTACAACTCCATAAGGTACATCATTTTAGCTTGTTTGCTGTCGTTGTTATTGTCGCTTGTCCGCTCTTGATGAAAAATTTTAACATAGTACTGTACATATATTAGATATACATAAATGTTAAAAATGTTCATAAAGATATTTTTTTATTACGATGACGACGATCCCATCGATATCTTAACAGAAAGAGCAAGCACATGCAGATGACATGTTTAAACTTTCCCTCGGACTATTACGACAAATATCTAAGCGACATCTGTTTTGGAACCAAAGATCATTACGCTGAAATCGATAAACTTACACCATCAATCAATCCACTAGGTGACGACATGTCGTTTATCAAAACAATAATTAACAGCTCCCTAGGAACGTTAAGAACCGTAAAAATAGACGTTTCTGTAAAAAATAGCGTTAACCAACGTTAATTAAAATCGCTAATTGGGTTAATGGTTAGGTTAACCACGGCCCATACAGCTGTAACTTTGCTAAATAGGAAAAACTAGTCGATAAATTGATATAATAGAAACACTATTGGGCTTATACTTGATGGCTTTCTACAAACGTTAACGTTTTCAGAATCTTACCTGGGCCCGTAGCCAAGTGGCAATTTATTCTCAAACGAAGTTCGTCATGGCTAACAAAATGAATGAAACTGACATAAGCCATCGAAACATCACGTGACTTTTTCATACATATTTTGACATTTCGTTGGCGATAGCGAAGTTCGCTCCAGAAAGATTGCCATTTGGCTACGGGCCCAGTACCTTTTCTGTAGTTACCTACAGAATCATTTGGGAAACTTAAAGATAAAGGATAGAAATTGAATTTTATATCCTTATAAAAATTGGATAGCATACAAGGATAAAAAAAAACACTTAAAAACAAAGTTTTCTACACTGTATATGGATAGTACTTACTTATATAGTACTTACCTGATAAAAATACCTACATAGATACGTTTCAATAATAAAAACGTTACAAACTAAGTTTGAAAGTTTCGTCAATCTTCGTCTTCACAATTGTCACTATCACACTAAAAATAATTGTCAATTACCTACTGATGCTTAAGTGCAAAAGAGCCTTAAGTTTTATATAAGTCTATTGTCTCGCTACTTACTTAGTAAGCAGTTCAATGTCCCATAACCTTAGTTTAAATCAAAGCATTTCCTACTAAGGTATCAATAAACAGTCCGCTATCACGGAATTTGTTAGACGAAAAAACTGTTTTGCATACAAAGGCCGCATTAACCTGTGACAGCGTTAAAATGTAGCATAGGCAATTAATGTTTTTTTTATTGTCGTGACTTAAAAAACAAATGAGTTTGTAATTAGCTTGCTTTGTATGAAATTGCCACATAGGTATATGCGGATAGAAAAAATGTTTCATAAAAAGAACGAAGTGCGCTGTCTGTCAGGGCTAATTCATCATTCGCAGATTTGGGAATATAGACGATGACGACCGTCTTGGTGTAGTCGTTCGCGCACCGGACTTCTAAACCAGGCGGTTGCGGGTTCGAATCCCGCAAGGGGCAAATGTTTGTGTGATGAGCACGAGCATTTGTACCTAAGTCATGGATGTTTATATGTATTTAAGTATTTCTATTCGTTATCCTAGTCACCACAGCACAAGCTCACGCTTAGTTTGGGGCTAGGTAATTGGTGTGTTTGTTGAAACAATTTATTTATTTATTATTTATAGATTCAGCAGTAGATATCCTACGTCTGATAATGATGATGAATTTAATCATTAAATTTTAATGTGAAGTGACTGATGTAAATGTCCAAAATAATAATTATGAGTCTATGTTACTTGAAAAATAAATTATTTGGTATGGTTTTGCATGTAGTGAAACAAATAAAATACCTATTTTGTGTAAGAAGAAAAGTTTGCCAAGACTGTTTTTTATTATAATTTTGTTTAATTATTTAAGGCTATCGTGATACTACAAACAACGTCAATGAAATAAATTCGTAGTAAATATCACTGAGATTTCATTATTATTTTACAGACCATGGTGAAGTTTGCAATAAGTGTAGCCACAGAGATGCGAATTGCGATCACTTATTTCTGCTACTGTAAATTTCTACAATTTTATAGTTTTATTAGGTTTTTTTTTCAGTATACCTGCTACTAATATTGATATTAGGTATTTAAGTAACTTTAATGCCCACTTAAATTACAATTACTTACATGTTTTTGATTTGAAGAGGGAAATTCCTAATTAATTTGGAAATAATTATTGCACTTTTTTACGTGTCCAATCTTCTTACCTTTATAGATAAACCAAATCACAAGTAACTGTTATAAGTTTATAAATTAATTTATAATTATTTAATAAAAAAGTAGGGGGAAACCAGGGCTACTTGCACAGGTGGGAGAGTAAACGCATCGAAACTCGAACAATTAAATTTTCTTCTTTCTTTGTGGTGATCTAATGTAAGTAACGATGAAAAGTTGCAAAGGAAAGGCAATTCACAAACACGCCGCCAATATGTGCTACTTTTAAATTGAATGAAAGGATGGATAAAGTTTTTTTTGTGAGCTCCTGGACTCCCTCCCTATGAAACTATTTTATAGTATTTTTTTTTGCAATCTTGATGTAACACTGCACAGCAAATAATTAAATACATAAAAAGAATAATAAATAATGTCCTCCTTGCCGAATTTCGACTACAGTGGTCAATCTCAACAGAGATTAATAATAATATGATAATATCAACACACCAAAATCTGCTATTAAGACTCCTGAGATCACAGAATTTTGACAGAAGAGCAATTTTTTTTAAATACCCGTTATACAATAATAAAACGGTAGAAAGTTACCTTCTGTACGTTTAAAAAAACTCAATAATCTTTCTAGTAGTTAAGGCCAGTGGAGTGCAAAAACATTGTTTAAAAAATATTACATAAAGGTTACTGTTACTATGGTATAGTTCATTGTGGATAGGATAATATGTTTCATCTCAATAGAATAGTGCATCCCTATCGGGAAGGATTTCTCGTCATTATATGACATGTACAAATAAGAGGACATGATAACTGGAGTATGAAAGAGAGAAAAATATTTTAATGTGAACCACCGAAAAGGCAAGCTCAGCATTAGTCATGGCACCTGGCTGGGAGCAGACCACGAGACTGGTTTTCAGCAGATTTTAACCGTGACCTACTGTATTATGAGTCTAATCTAGAAGTGTCTAATGGTCGACTCATTCATTCATAACTTAAGAGCTGCGCTTCTGTCGGTGAAGCAATTCCCACGCTTCTCTGGACTCTGCCAGCACCTCCAATTCCCCATACGTCATGACATCAGCTTTTTCCTTCAACTACTGTATGTATAATCATCTTGGCCTTCCTCTTCTTCTTTCTATTTTGCCTTCCAGTATTTTATAAGTGTGTCATGTCGTATAAGGTGTCCCACCATATCAATACCCAAGGGTCGACTACACACACATGTTTGATTTTGAAAAATTGGTAAAGGGTCTTAGAAATTTGAATCATTACTTCTTAATCGTCGTTGTCTTCTAGAAGAGTGCACCAAAGTGATAAATAGGTTTGGTAAACTAAAATTCGCTATGTTTGTACATTAGGTAGGCACTGACTTCTTACTAAGTCTGTTAGATCCCGCGACATAGTGGCCTCACGTGCTGTTGTGTTGTTTTCTGTCGAACTTTAGATCCTTGTACATATTCTTACTTGTAGATCTTGGTCCCTATTAATTAATAATGAATGAAATAAAATTCTAATTGAATTAAAGAACTGAATGCCGCTGATGATTCTTATAAGAAACTCTCTATAGAACACTATGTGGAGGGAGGTAATTTGGGCCCTAACGCTGCTTCCAATTCCTATTGTAATTAAAGAAAATTGTGCAAAACTCACTGTTCGGAGATCCAGTCCTGAACATAGGGTTAGGCGCCATCCACGGAAACGCTCCGAACGGCCACGCGGGCGGCGGCGCGTGGCCCTGGTACAGCCTCGGCAGTAGCGGTTGCGGAACCACCACCCCACTTCTACTCTCAACTTCCTCTGGCTCTCTATCATCTCTCTCATCAACATTCGACTCCACATCTTCGATATCCACATCACTATCATCCGAATCCGGCGCCGCGTCAGTACTCTCCGCGTCATTACTCGCGACGTCAGCCGTATCTTTAGCGGGAGCGTCAGTTTTCCCTCCGAGAAGAGAGTCCACGCTAAAAGATATCCGGCCCTTCCCGCCGCTGTCGGCGGTGTCGGCCCGCTCGCATTCGAGCGACGTCTTCATTTCATCTGCTCTGCATTTCAAATTTTCAATTCCGCGTTCTATTTTATATGTTCTATTTCTATTATAACGTCATCGCTCTTTTGTTTATTATTGTTACCAGCCGGGTCTTGTTTGAGAATGCTGTTTACTTTTTTATTAGCTACGAATTTGCTTTACACTGCCATTTCCCTTTTGTTTTTTTGTAAAGGTGAGTTCAGAAGAAATTGCACATGCGATTTTTTCGCAATGTCCGAATCGCACTGTTTCGAGTTTTCCACTTAGCAGATTTCGAAACCAGCTATAAAGTTGTCGACAACCATTTTGTGTTAATTTGCGCGCTACTAATAATCAAATTACACTCGCGCTGTGTTTCAAGTCAATACACTTACAGTCACAGATTAGCACAATTCGCAACACGGTACAGTTTGAAAATTCAAAATGGGTTCGCGAGTCGCGATTGCGTTCGGAAACGTTGTCCCGCGTGAGTTTCGCGTGAAAATCGCGCCAGCATTGGGGCGACCGCGGGTCGTCCCGCCTCTCCTCTCCGACAGAGACGCAGCTACCGACCGAGGAATTTTAATAAGCGGCGCGGAGAGAGCGAGATGGCGATACAATCCGACATGTGTGTAAACGCGATATTGAGTAGGCGGGGTCCGTCGCGCTCAAATTAATAGTCTCTGTGGAATACGCCTTATACTGCGCTTTACATCGACCCCAATTTGACTCTTATTACAATGAACATAAGATTTGAAATTACAGGGGTGTGTTCGTGATAAAATGACGTATCGAAGCTAAGATTGTCAGATTGCAGTGGCTATTGTGTTGAATGAAAAAGGAGTAAATAGACTGGTGCTGTAGGCGGGCGTAGAAGGGACTTTACGATTTAATTATTCGCGAATGCGAAGGCATTTTGTAGCGAGCTAATGTCTCATTGTCTCATTAATATATCTCGGGCGTGCCGGCTATGTTTGTTTTGTTTGACGGGTAGGTGAGAACGGTTTCTGAACGTGTGTTTTGACAGTCAAAGTGTGGTATGCATTTGGCGGTTGGGCTCGAATGAATTAATTTAGGATTTGGAATTCGACTGGTTGATAGATTTCTGAGGGTAGGAAATGAATTTATCGATAGGTACCTTTGATTTGTGGTATGACTTGGGAATTATTTTTCGATATATTTCGGACGATTTTGGTCGTTTATGATTGGAGTTCGCATGCTGCTTACACTACCACTGCGTTTGACGGGTAATAGATCATATTATAAATTGCTGAAAAATTATAAATAATAAGTCAAAAGAACTAATTGAAAACCAACATAGCCTCCTTGATGGTGCTAATGATGTACTACAATGTAGAGATGGTAAACTTTTAAATCCTATTAATCAAAGTAAAATTGAAGCCGTCAAATAAAGTTAAACGCTCAATAAATTGGTAGGTAGTAAGTCATTTAGTCAGTGAAATATTTTATCTAGGGAACAATATGACTTTAGTTTAGTTTTGACAAACTATAGCTTGTCTCGACGTCTACGTTTTAATGGCAACAAACAGACAGACTTGTCTGGACAAAATTATAGTGGTCACTTGTATTTTATTTGCTTAATAATATTATTGAGAACAAAACTATAATGCTGACAATTACTTTATTCAATGTACATAGTAATATTAAAACATGTCAAGCATTTACTTGAACTTCTTTAATCAATACGCTTGACAGAGCAATCTTTTCATCTATAAAGTCATCTTCTTTATCGTAACCATCTACAAACATGATCAAAGCAATTTGAAAACTCGTAAAAATAGATCTGCTTGTTAGAGTTGTTAGCAAGCGTCAGACATAAAGTCAACAGGATCAAATCGAGTCATTAGCGTCATGTCACTTAGCGCCAAGTTAATCGCATTAACTTCGTATCTGCCATCTCTTTGTGCATCGTTTGGGACTTCCCTATCGCAACCATCTTCCATTCCAATACCATCTCTATTTATACACAATTAAAGTATAGAATCACATGGCAAAGATACGGCATGGGCGAAATTGATGTCAATTCGCAAATATTAACAAAGGGCCATCCTTACTCCAAATTTCGCGCGAGCAATTTTGACCGTTATCGGGACGAGATAAGGTGTGAATGGCTTTTTTGGGGGGTGTATGCACGTCCCCTTGCCAATTAATGTAATTTAATCGCACAGTGGGATTACGGCGGCTTAATTGAAAGAGTGTAATGACGATGTTGTGTGCCGGGGCTTACAGACCGTCTCTGAGATTTGGGCAAACATTGGCCGGTCGGTGGGAAACGGCTCGGGTTTCTGATAGGTTTTTGGATTTGTGGATAGTTTAAGTTTGATATTGCTTTGCGTTATTCGATTCGGGTGAGCTTTGGATAGCTAACTAGCTAACTATTTTCTGCTGTTACCTATGTTTATGATTAGAAAATAGTTCAAATAGTTTAGGTAATATCGTGATAATTTAATACATATTTAAGATACAAAATTAAACATAGGTAGGTAATACAATCTTGAATACCACTTTCGTATATTTTTTCTACATACATGTTCTAACATTGTGTGTATTTTAGTCAAAGTTTATAAATGTATATTTTTATATTTAAGTAAGTATACAATTTCTTTGCAAGTTTTTACACAAGTGAATTTCACACACAATGTTTCCTAAAAAGCTTATTATCAAAATCAAAGCTTGTACTGTTTCAAAATTGCTTTAAGTAATTTTCTTATGAATCAATTTCAACTTCAACCATTTCAAATACAGAAAAGATTTGGAACACCTATTAAAAATGTAATATCTTGATTTTTTTAATTAAGGGTGCTCCTGACATCTGCATAAAATATATCCGACTAGAATATCCTCTGGATCTTTGGGGCAATAAAGGCCATACGACCCCAGCGAGGGCTCGTAAGGAATGGGCTTAACTGAATTTATACCGAAATAATACGAGAAAGGGCAATCTTTTTAAATAACGACTTTCATATTCTCGAGTGGCGCTGACAATTTAGCCGAGATGGAACGGCTTTTGGTTCCGCATTTGAAACTGAAAAAAAAAACATGGATAAGCCTTCAAAAAACCTTCGCAAAATGGTCAAAAATATGAATGGCCACGCAGGAAAATAAGAAGATGACCATTTTTTTATTGCATGTAAGTAAAATATGGCTGGCCGTATGAAAATAAAAAAAGTTTACTACTTCCATATTTTCTATCCGGCCAGACATATCGAGGCTTAGGTATTTAAAGTTGAAAAAGTATTTAATAAACAATTGAGTCCTTGCTCTACCTACAGTGATGTATTTAGATGAAAAGATTAGTGATATCAATAAAGTCTGTAGGTACTAAAGTACAATTAAATATATTAGAATAAAACTTTGTTTTTAGGCCTTACTCTCGCAATTAATTATTAGATAGCTGATAAATTTTTTTTTTTCGATTTTTAATTAAAGAAATACAAATACAGGACAAAATATGATCTCTTGCGAAATCAAACTGAACCACACTTTCATGAAAAGCTCGCCCTTTCCCAGTTTGATTTTTTTATTAAAAAGTGGGGACGATAGTAAGCGGGGGTGGACGCGAGCGGCCATTACTCCCCGCGAAATGAGTTTTCAGTTGGCGGGACTTTTTATTTTTTAGCCGCTGACATAGTATGTTGTTTGAGTTTGTAGTCTAATAGGAAACGTTCAGAGGCTGTATAACTTTAATTTCTTTGATTTATTGTCTTTTTGAGGTGATATTTAACTATGATTATTTTTATTTGAATACTATTGATTTGATTAAGGGTGATTGGACGTTCTGGGCCGTGTTTCAGGAAGGGTATATACAAGTCTTGAAATACAAGAGTGTAACCATAGTTCCTAACACATAGTAATTTACAGTGTTACTATGGGTATACATTCGGTTTACAAGACTTGTTTCCTTCCTGAAATACGGCCTAGGTCTCTCTTTTCTTTTCGTTCTGCGTCCTAAATGGATCCTTATCCAATTAAGAGCACTTGATAACTTGTGAGTTGTAAGGTATTGTGTAATTAATTTCTTTCGATCGTTTAGGTAGGTATACTTTCATGCACAATGACAGCAACTATAGCCCACACGAAAACAAAAGAAGATCTCACGCACTTACAAGTCACACATTAAAAAGGTTGAGTCGTTAGTTTTGAATTTGAGAGTTATATTATAAACTTTCTTAAAGTTCCAAATATTAGACTATTTAGTACAATGATTTGCCGCCCTGTATCTCAGTCAGTGCAATACAGAAGCAACGACTGATAGAAGTGCGTTGGCGATGACATCGACACAGGAAAATTGCTTTTTACATGAAAAAGTATCGTTTTCAACAGGAGCCTGTTGAAAAAGATTATTGTTTATGGATATTGGTGCTGGGGTAAATAAGTTGAATCAAAAGGAATGATTTTACGGGCAATTTAAAAATTATAATAATAATAATAAATTGTTTCTACAAGCACACCAATTACCTAGCCCCCAACTAAGCAAGAGCTTGTGCTATGGTGACTAGGATAACGGATAGATATACTTATATACATTTATAATCCATGACTTAGGTACAAATGCTCGTGCTAATCACACAAACATTTGCCCCTTGCGGGATTCGAACCCGCAACCTCCTGGTTTAGAAGTCCGGGGCTCGAACCACTACACCAAGGCGGTCGTCGAATTACGAGGAATGCAAGTAGAATCAAAGTAAAATGGAACGGAATCTTGACATAGCATTACTCTTCATGCATTAGATAGTTTAATAATAAAAACTAAATATTAATTACTTGGACTTACCAGCCTTACCTTCCTTTGAAATAAGTACAACTGAACCACAGTTGGGAAAGGCAATTTAATGAGGGGTTCAGATGGAAATTTCGTTTCCGGTGGATCAGATGCAGGGCAGGGGATCAGATGGGAATGACTTAACTAACTTGGCTAATCGGTGATATACAGTAAATAATTACTTCGATATATGTAGTTTGTTCGTCCTTTCCCCAAGGTCAGAGGGCTCAGTGCGAGATTTTATTTGACACCTTCTCGCGTTCACCATCGATCTACTTGGTGACGAAAATTGCTATAGTAAAAAACAGGTTTCGCTAACGTTCTGCTAGAGGCGCTGACAAAATTTCCATACAAATTTTTGTCACACGGACAAAGACGAAAAATTCGCACTTAGCCCTCAGGCCCATTTACTGTATAGTTAAGTTTTGTCCTATCTATGGAGTAGGTACTTATTGTTTCTTTTCTATATAAGGCTAGTCTAGAGAGCAGTATCGATATTCTTTCGTTGTAAATCAGGATGTGAATCTTGAGTTCTTAACTGATAAACAATTTATCATAAACACCTTAAATGAGAGTATCAGAGCAAATGTCAAATCATAGGCTAAACATACCAAACCATTTTATTTTCACACACCTATTACCTACCTTATACCAAAATCATCGAAAAAAAGTAGCAGTGTCAGAGAGTTCACTCAGCTTTCAAAGATTCAATAACAATACTGTATCGTCTATACAAATGTTGTGTTTACACCGGAAAACTCTTCATATATCGTTACAGCGAGAGCTCGTTTCCCATTTCGCGGAATGATGGCTTTATAATGACATTATTGGTTTAAATAAACGATTCGTAATACGCGCAATGTCGGGGGTAGGACGAAATTACAATAACGCGAGCCGTTTCGCGCGGGAATTGGTGACGCGGGCGAAATAACCTCATAACGGTAGGTAGGGCTGGTAGAGAAAAATAAATAAAAAAAAGAACATTTAAAAGCTGTAGAAGAATCTGCAGAAGATGGCTTTACGCCTGGCTCTTTGTCAGTTTTACAGAATCAAGAGGGCTTAAACAATTATTTTTTACGTATTTTAAACAACAGCGAGTAGTAAAGTAGTAACACAGTAAATAAGACGCTTTGTCGAAATTATCTAGGTTTGTAACTTTAGAGCAATAGTTTCAGAGGGTTTCTATGAAATATTAAACAATTTCAATGCCATGATCTAAACTGGTCAGGTTCCCCTGGTAACAGGGTTACGGAGGTCAGATGGCAAGCACTTCACTGTAATTACCCGATCATCCTGGATCATGGTACCCCTCGCGTGCAGGTGAACAAACGGGATAACGCTAGGAGGATGGTGATGAGTTTCAGAACAAATTTTCGATTTATATTTATGAAATATTGAACTTTAAAGTGCATTTTTTTGGTCCAGTACTGTACTGTCCCCTCTCCTCCAAAACCTGAAAAATCTGAAAAAATCATGATGATACTACATTTCATAAACTTTATGGAAAACTATAGCGGTTGAGGTAACTTAATTAGTTTAGCACTAAAATCCGTATAACTTAGGTGTTGGATAATTTTGTACCAAAATCCTTAAAATAAATTCTCTAAAGTGATTGAGATGAAGTAGATGCTACGGGACCTTTCGTGTGCGAGTCTGACTCCCACTTGCCTGCTTTTTTGCCAATATTCTGTGATAGCTTTTAGAAGACTAATCGAGAAAGCTTCTCAGTTTTTTGCATATCCGTCGAACACTTATTCTGACTCTGGCAGGCGTGTGGCTACCGTGGACCGTTAAATGGATACGCAAATAGGTTGTTTTCAATTTTGTATTACAGATTGGTTATAACAATATTTTGGGCGTAAGAAAGATAAAATGCTGGTTTAAAGGGACCCAAGAAACCGTACTATGTGAGACATATAAAATATGAATATCATTTGATTGGCGAACTTTTGTATAATTTTATGGTAACTTACAAAGCAGAGAAAAAAAAATGAAAATGTTTTTAGAAATGTGAACAAAACGTCTTGAAGGTCGCAAAAACATAACGAACAATTGATTGCCTAGTGCGAGTTTTCATTGGTCAGTCACACGAGCTCACGATCGACTGAGTGTCATAGAAAAAACTAGGTTTGCAAACTTGCCGCTAGGGGCGCTGACCAAATTTCCATACAAATTTTCGTCACACGGACGAAAGCATGAAAAAACTCGCACTAAGCCCTTTGCTCTGTTTAAGAACGTTCCAATACACGCAGAAGTTTCCTATTGCTTTTTCGTAAAAAAACGTTTATTTATTTCGCTCTAGGCTGGTTCTATGTAATCTGTAATTCATACAATCATCTCAGATCACAACTTTTTGAAGACCCCACGGTTGAACATACTTTTGTTTCTATTGTGCTTGATTTTATTAATGAGAGTCGTATGTGGGGCTTCAGAGAACTTCACCGTTCTTCTTTCATTTTGTTTCTCTACCACAGACGGGAAAAAATTAGAAGTTGGCAGCCCTGCGTGGGGTGGTAACACTCCGAAATTATGCCATTTCGCGGGGAGGCAGACGACTTTAATTTCGCCCGCAGCGTTTTATTTTTCCAATTTATCATCTCCGCAGCTTCATTTTAATTTTTCCCTTAAATTAGCAAATAAAACCGGCGGTAATGATTCATTATTATTTTTATTTCTTTTCATTAGCAGATAAAGCGCTTTCAAGTGATTATTGCGAATAAGTGTAGTTTAATGATCATTCCGCATTTTATATTACGAGTGATTGTGTTAGTGTTAACTGGTTGATAATCCAGTGTATCTAATTAGTGTTAGAACATAAACTGGAGTAAGTTTATTACGAGTACGATACCTATACAATCATGACTCATGTATGTGTGTGTAGTACCTACCTAGTTATTTATTTTTGGATGTAGGTAGGTACCTAATTGGTTATTCTATAGATATGGGTAATTCTGGATGTCAACTACAAAAGATGTCGCTGCAAAAGGTCATGACATATGAACTAAAAAAAGATGTTAAGCTCACATAATTAACTACAACAGTAAAATGGACATTCGTTGAAAAAAGAAAACGCATTGTAAAAGGCCAGTCGTGTCCGGGGCCGAAAATAAACATCCTAAAACAAGCAAACATCAAGCTCCCACTTAAGCACATCACATAAACTAAACCAACATAATTAGACCCCCAACTTTTTTCCTTCACGTGTAAAAAGTTGGAACGTTCGTAGCAACGCGGGTCTCTCTAAGCTGGCCGTATTAAACGGTGAGCAAATATTTTCCGAACAAAGAACATGTAACAATTTTAAATAGAGAACAGTGATGTTCGAAATTCAAATAACGAGGGCGCCACCTAGCCGGAGATTATGGCGTTTTAAGCGCCATTCGTTTGTTTGTATTTCAAAAATGGAATAGTGTGATGTTTTCGCATTAGCGCCTTTTGAGTGAGCTCAGGGATACATCGTGTGTGGTCCGAATGTGTATTTTTCCGTTACTAGTTTGATAATTAACTAAATGCGCAGTAGATTGTTAGTTTTTATGGTCATTATTATGTTTGGTAAATTTGTCATAAAGTGAAATGGGTTTTCACCTATTAGCTTTATTGATAAAAGGTCGCGAATATCAAATTAACAATGAATGTAGGTATTGGTTACTCAAGTTCACCATATTATTGTGAAGAAAAAAAATGTACTTTTTCACACGTGTAGCGGCATCCTCTATCATCTTTGACTATCATTAATTTGGTTTTTATAACGACTTTTATATCTCAATTGACTATTAAAAATATTTTATAGCCGTTTTTGCTATTCCATAAGATCTACACAATAGGCTACAAGCTAATCTTAGACAGTTTTAAAATCACATTCGGACCGAGTCAATTTTCAACGCGTGCTCACACACGTGCAAAAACTTCCATTGTAAATGAACACCTTTGGGAATCACACAAAAACCATGCGAAAAAATGGTGATAAACAACAATAAAATTATAACCGTCTCGATCTACTCATACCAAAAATTAGGACCATAACCCAATATTTTATAAAAATAAGGTCGCTATTTGCTTGTGTGCAGCCATCAAACAGGTAAATACAAGTTTGTCGCGTTCAAAAATGACGTCTTTCTTTTCAAGATATCAAGATAATATTAGTGGCTTTTAAATACTTGTATGGGATCAATGGAGATCCATTCAAAATGAATGAAGGGGTCTTGAATAGGTGACGTTTTTCCGTCCGATGGTTTCATGTTGATAAATACGCGACTAATCAAATTATTTATGGCATTCTAATAAAATAGCAGCAGATGCTGGCTAACTAAAGAAGAATAAAAAGTTTATAACTCTTCGCAAACTCATTGTTAGTTTTAGTTTTTGAAGCGGTCATGTTTGATATTAAAATCGATTATACCCGTGAACACGCAAGGGTTAAATAAATTTAAAAAACTAGACTACGAAACTTTAGCTTCGGATTTGCATTATAAAGGTTGATACACGGTGCCCATAAATTGATTCTAGCTTCCAAATCGGCTATTTGACATCATAAATCGTTGACGTATGTATTTTTAATGGACTGTCAAAACGCTTTCTTCCTAATAGTAAACTGGAACGTCACATTTTGCTATAAACTAACTACATTACTTTTATTCGAAATTAGCTTTATTAGTAATCAAATAATAATGACAGATACTTACTTAAAAATATCAATGAACATGGGTTTGAAAAATACCTATGCTATGTTTTTCAAGAAATAGGCTTTCGCAATTAAGTATTTGTGGATAGTTTCAAGTAGGTACCTAATTGCCCCTTTCAAGTACCAAATTTACGATACAAACACACATGTTTGATAGTTAGATGGAAGATACCCTAGCCTCGCAGTGTATATGTTATGGAACAAGTGATTAATGCGGGCATTATTAATAATGTGCGGGCATTATGAATAATGTCTAGCTCTATCGGGCTAAGTGACTAACCACGCTCTAAACTTCATTATTTATCACATTGCACGGTCATTATTATATTGCTGTGTGACAATTAGGCAATTTGATAATAAAGTTAAATTTGACGCGGTACGGGGAGGGAATTTTATATGTTTTGTGTTACCTACATTTTGTTCAAAAACTAGTGGATTCTTAATGTAGAAGCTCGTGAAAAGTCTATAAATAAGATGAGTACATGTTTTCGGTTTTTCAGATGTTCATTCAAGTGAATAAGCATCTGAAAAACCGAAAACATCGGTTATGTTCATTAAAAGATCATTTGTCCCCTTCCCTGCTTGAAACCCGAATTGTTTGTAGAATGTTACATTGTGCGTGTTAAAGAATTCATGAATTTGCTGACAGACATACTTTTCCACCATTCTATCGATTGATGATGGCAATGTTATTGGACTAAGTATGTTTGTATTACTCTGCCCAAAAGCTGATGAACAATACCTATGTATAACGCCCGATCAATTTGATTATTTGAATAATTATAATTAAATTGCACTCTTTTATTGGGCATTCTTCATAATAACCAGGCATTTTGCATAATGCCTAATTTATCACTTGGTCCATAACATATATATTACAAAAAGTTTATCATCTAACTAAATAAATAGAAATAAAAAATAGTTTTTGGATCTATCTGACTTTAATTTCGCAATTTGATTCTTAGCTTGTTTTTTCTGCAAAGGCTAGGTAGGTGTAAAACTTAATAACCGCCTAAATAACAATGTATCATGCAACAAAATTATTTATAAAGTAAGTATAGATACTTACTAAGAATAACCATTTACTTAGTATCGAACGAGCAAACGTTAGGGTAAACGCACCCGTTTTCACCTCATTAAGCTCGAGTTAAGGGCCCTATTATGTACTTTATGTATTTCTAAATTACCCATCACTTAATAGGCACCCACCGGGAGGCTTACCCTCCGCCCGATTTCCCTTGACCTCTCAAGCTAAATTAACTAAAAACAACTTTTGAATGAAGAGGGTGATTTGAGAGGTCAAGTTATGCTGGGCAGGGTTTTAGGTGGGGATCTTAAAAGTGTTCACGTGATTATGGCTGTTCAAATTTAATGCTTGTTGTTCAGTTACGCTCAACAAGTTTGTAAATTGGTCCAGCTATGGGATTGGGACATTGCGATCGGTCAAATGAACATTAACGTTAATAGTTCAGCTAATGGTAGCCATTGGTGTGGATTTATCTAACGCATTGTTGTTTGTTGTCAGTTAATGGGATAATAGATCATTATTGTCCTCTCGAACGAGTAAGTTTAATAATAATAATAATAATTACTTACTAACAGTATGTAATGGGTTGCACAAAATGTTTATCATGTTAATTTTCGTAGCATTTGATCTTACTCCAAATCGATCCCCTGATGATATCTTCAAGGTATAAGTAGTATTTTATTTAAGGTATTAGTTCGTAGCCGACCACACGCGGCAGCAGCAGACGACATGTCGCTGCGACACAACTGGATTCTATGTACAGTGGGCCACACATACCTAAACCTACCCTGATCTGTTATATTTCCGCAACTATATTTCGACCGTATTATTGATCACTAGAGTTCACACATCTGGGTAAGTTGATGCGTGGCCCACTGTACATATTTCTATGAAGAAGCATTCTCAGCTAGCGACACGAAGCTTGCATGCATCGTGTCGCTTCGCTAGTAGTAGGTAATAATAATGTTCTTCTAGCCGAATTTTATTTTATTTTTATTTTATTTTATTTAAGACACAAAACAGGTTACAATCATTTGATGGTTACAAAGAGTTATAAATCTATGAATTAAGAGCTAAACTGTAACCTAAAACATGCATCGTTAAAGTACCAAACAGAAGTACAAACAATGAAGGAGGTACTACATAGTACCGCCTGCTGATTTAAGTCGGTGCAAACATAGCTTATAAGTAAATAAGATTAAAACAAAACAGGAATAAATCATGCGAAAACAGTTTCAATACTTCTACGGAAGGCGTTTGGATTCCTAGTGAAAATATCGATGTTAGGTTGATTAAGTGCAACATCGTTGTAAAGGCGACACATACGAACGATTGGGTTAAAGAAAGACGTTATATTTCGGTACACTAGAAGGGAGAACAGTTTAGGGTTACGCGATCTGTAATTGGTGTTAAAGCTGATGGTCGACAGTAAGGGTTCAGAGTCGATCAGTGAGTTTAGGAAGATGAACTCACTGCGCCTACGTCTCGTCTCTAGGGAGGTCATGTTAAAGTTACGTAATCTAGCTTTATAAGAACTTAGCTTACGATGAAGACCCTGCCGATAAGAGAGCACTCTGAGAAACTTTTTTTGTAATGTCTCTATCTGTTTTGTGTGAATTTTATAGAACGGAGACCAAACGATAGCTCCATATTCAAGTGTGCTCATTACTAGAGTATTATAAAGGTAAACCAAGCTCATGGACTTTTTAAAGTGTTTTGTTACTCGGAGTACGAAACCAAGGATCCGGGATGCGTTGTTGCATATGAAGTCGTAGTGTTCGCGAAAAGTTAGTTTTTCGTCAAAAATTACACCCAAGTCCCTAGCTTGGTTACGGCGAGTTAATGTTTGGTTGTGGATTTTGTAAGCGAAGACAATTTTGTTGATTTTTCTAGTGAAAGTTATTATGAAACATTTCTTGACATTAAGAAACATCGTGACACCATTTAGAGATAGTATCCAGGTCACTCTGTAATGCCTCAGCTTCCATTGTGTTATTGATAGAAGAGTAAATTTTTAAGTCATCTGCGTACAGCAAGCAGGGACTTTTCAATTGACAGACTAGATCGTTAATAAAGATATTAAATAATAGCGGACCTAGATGTGATCCCTGAGGCACTCCAGAAGTCACCACGACGGGGTCAGAGAGTTCTCCCCTTAGAGCGACAAGTTGACTCCTCCTGGACAAATACGACTCCACCCATCGAAACAGCGACCCGTGTATGCCCATAGATCGTAGCTTCTGACAAAGAATTGCATGATTAACCTTGTCAAATGCCTTTGAAAAATCCGTATAAATGGAATCCACTTGCATGTTCCTTGCAAAAGCCTCGCAAAGGTAATTTTTATACTCCAGTAGATTTGTGACCGTAGACTTCCTTCTAACAAAGCCAAGTTGACTAGACGATATAAGAGGTTGGACATGTGAGTAAATTATGTCATAAACAATTGATTCAAAGACTTTAGGAAAGCAGGACAGTAAACTAATAGGTCTATAGTTCTTGCACTCTGACTTATTGTCATCTTTGTAGACTGGTATAACATGGGCCACTTTCCAAGCGTCAGGAAAGATGCCCATGCATAGAGAGTGGTTAAACAAAAAGAATAGTGGTACTGACAACACGTCAGCGCATTGCCTGGCTACTAACGGTGGTATGCCATCTGGACCGGGCCCTTTTTTTATGTCTAAACTTTTCGGTCTTCTTTGAATTTGGTCGATCGAGACTGAAGCGGAGGAAAGAGTGGAGTTAGAGATACAGGTTGTGTCGTTAACTTCAAAATCAGTAGAATCTGTACTTTTCTCAAAAACAGAGCAGAAATACCTTGAGAACAATTCACACACTTCCTTTGGTTCAGAGGCACGGGTATCGTCGTAGTACATGATCTGAGGGACTGTGTTGCACATGTTGCGTTTGCTATTAACAAAACTCCAGAAGTACTTAACGTTACAACTTATCCCATTCTCGACTGATTCGATGTATTCTCTATAACACTTATTGATTAAACGCTTGCAACGAGCGCGAAGCAAGGAGAAAGTGTCATAGTCGCGTGGGTTTTGGTACCTTTTATAACGTTTATGGAATTTGTGTTTTCAGTCAGACAACGTTTCAGAGATGAGTTAAACCATATAGGGTATTTATTAATTCTGCCCGAGAATTCCGACTACAGTAGCCGATCTTAACAGAAATAAGCCAACTGCGCGGGAGATATTATAGTGCACAAGTGTGTGTGCAATACACAAATGCACTCTCTGTTCCTTAACTCTCATAACTTGGCGAGGTGGCAGTCCGTCATGACCGTAGAGAGATCAGGCGCAGGACCAACGGTATAACTTGCTTTCCGAGGCACGGGAGTTTTAACACCACCAACTTCCTGACTCCGGAGCTGTGTCTGGGTTATTTCAAGACAGAAAAACCCTAAACTTTCGGCCCAACCCGGGATTCTAACCCGGGACCTTGTGGATAGTACCCAGCGTGCTGACTCCTAGACCACCAAGGCAAGCGCTGTAGTAGTACGGCGACATGGCGACATGTCGTCTGCTGCTGCCGCGTGCGGTCGGCTATGAACTTATACCTTTACTCTTCTCATTCGACGTCATCGTCTTAGCCGAAAACCGTCAACTGTTTGATATAGGCCAAACAGGCCAGCCTTACTTGAAAGCTATCACGTTTGCGATTGCAACTACAAAGCAATGTATTTTTTTTAGTTTTGATTATTGTTTTCCTGAAAGCTATAACTTTTAAAATATGAAAGCATCGTGTGTGCGATAGTTCTGCCGGATAAGCTGGGCAGTCAGTGGTAGTCTGTAAGAGATAACTCTTAGTAAATAATTCGACAGAGCTGCTCTATAAAGCATAGGTATCCTGTACGATTTTGCGAATATAAAACCCACTGAGGGTTAACTTGTGTAATTAAACAAAAGGATCTTGAAGCATCAATTTGCGTTTTCGAATTTTTGTTCTGTACTTAAGTGTGCTCAAAGACCTTCCTTCCTACAGACACACAGACCTCAAGGTGATCTATAAGGGTTCCGTTTTCCTTTTCGAGGTATGAAACCCTAAAAATACGTATTTTCTTTATTTTTATTATCTTAGATTACATTATATTATCTTAGACTTTCATCCAAGGCATTATCCTAACATCGGTAACAAACGACTTATCATTTATATTATCATTCAAAACTTATTACCGATTGATAATACCCCAAGGATTTTTTTTCAATGCGGTCTCATTGCAGTGACAGGGCAAAAATTAAAAAGCATCATAATAGAGAGTGTCCCACCATTCAATATATAGGGTCTCCGTTTAGCGCGGGTCTGTGCGACCCCAGATGTCCAAACAATTGACTGCGCATCTTTTGTATGAAGAACGGCAGCCATTGTTGTTAACTTTTATAGAGAGTGCTTAATATACTAATATGGGTTACGGTGACTGCATTTTTGAGTGGGATAGGAAGGACAATCAATTACTCATTTTCAACTGGAAACATTAAAAATATAAGCAAGAAATACTGGACCTATTTACAGTAAATTTATGTCTTATACTTAAAACACACATTAAAGGTAAACATGGATTGAGAATGCCTTTGAATTTTGCATTACATTAGCTAATAAATTATGTTCTTCATCAAAGAACATATATGAAGTTTGAAAAATTAATAAGAAAAGTGCGAGTCGGACTCGCGCACGAAGGGTTTTTTAAATTTTATTTTTGAAGTGAATATAACAACAAAAAATGAGAAAATTTCAAGCTTCTGCTGTTATAAAAATCGAGAAAAAATCACGTTTATGGTAAGTGTAAGAACTTACTTAAATAGGTACTTAATACTGTTTTTGTATTTGTTTTTATAGCGGAAACTTCTGTTTCCGCTATAATTGAACAATTGATTTCTATACATCATCTGTAAAATTTAAACTGCCCAGCTATCACGATTCATGAGATAGAGCCTGGTGACAGACAGTGGAGCCTTAATGATAGAGTCCCTTTGGGTACGGAACCCTGAAAATAACTGTTTAAAAAAACCGAAGAATTGACTCTACATTATTATTACTGAACTAAATATAAATTATATATTTTGTCAGATAGTATGGACACCCTAACAACTGAAAATGACATCTCATAGAGTGCGTTCAGAATGCGAGTCATTCCCGGTTTTAATGACCGGCTGATAGCCGTTTAAAAACGAATTTGCTCACTTCTGGTACATTAAACAATCATTCATGGCGTAGCTCGCTCTATCGCGATATGGTTTCTGAACGGTCGTGCGAACGTGTCCCCATCTCTCACATTTGAAATTAGAATGCGAGACTGCTTGATTTTTTCATATTATTTTTTATTTGTGCCTGATTTATTTCGGCTTCAAAATTTTATTTTATTTCTGATTAATAACTAGAATACTTAGCGGAAACTATATGCATGAAAAAAATACCTTTAAGCCACTAATCCAACCAGATTTTAAATCAAAATTAAAGAAAGTACCTACATTACCAGCTGCCTACAGAGCTTATTACATTGTAATAATCATTAGTAAAATTAGTTTTATTTGCGATTACACTAAAATATTCTATGCTATTTTTTTAAGTGGCATTCACGACTAATGAATAGGTATTCATTTACGCTCCGTTTTATCAAATTACAGTTTTTTTACGACCCAGATTTTACATTAACTTTTAACTAGTGCAGTTGTTTAACTGATTTTGCAGCCTTGATTAAATAATATTAATTAACGTGGCACAGGAAACCGTATAAACATGAAGTGATAAAAATAATTGGTCAGGAGTCAGGAAAAAGTAAATAATAATTAATCTGAATTATTAAATAATTGTAATTAGAGCTTTTGTCCTGTTTGTTCTGTAGCTATTTTTTGTTCAATTTATTCGGTACGTGTAATTGTTATGGATTTAATTACTGCCTAATGAGTAGGGATAATCGACACTTCGAGTACGCAAACAGGAAAATTTAAGAAACATTAATTTAGTTTAGGTAATTTTTGGAGTCTAAGATAAGGAAATAAATATGTAAAGATTGTAAAGTAAGGTATTTTACATAGATTTTGAGCACTTTATTCATTGAATGTACGTAGTAAATATTCAACTTAGTACTTTTACTGGTAGGAAAAATCAGAAAGTTCGATTCATAATGTCGGCAAACGAAATTTTAGAATACCTACCTATGTTTTTTGTGTTGGTTTTCAGTTAGTTAAGACATTGCAATCAATAAGTTTAAAGTCAAGTAAATAAATTATTATCTGTTAAGTGAACATATTTGGTGCTTTAAGGTTAGTTCGTGCACTCACATCACAAGGGTGTCCATATTTCGACTAGCGATAATGCCTTTGATTTATCAAATTTCAGAGATTATAATCCTAATGAAAAAAAAAAACCGGAAAAAAATTTTTTGGGTTGAGTTTTGTAATAGGTTTAAAAATCTATCAAACTGTTTTGAATTTTTAGCAATATTTCTTTAAAAAACCATTTTTTTCTCTATGACGGTTAATAATTTTGAATTGATTTTTATTTCACTTGATAGGTGATACCGTTACCTTTCAAATGAATCATTCATAACTTTTAGGACCTCCAGATCCATATAAATAGATTTTTAGGGGGAGTCAGAACCCAACTTCGGGGTTTTTTGTCAATACCGTTTGGTGAACTAATAGCCCATAAATTGTCGCTAGTCCAAACCTGGACACACTGTATGTGTAGGTACCTAGAGTCTGCTGAGAGCCAGCCAACCAAGCCTTGAACCTCCCTAGCTAAAAAGTTATTACGCTATCAAACTAAAGTTATTTAGGTGCCAACAAACACTTTTATTTGGAAATAGGTGCTATTGTTTTGTTTACATTTAGGTACTATTTATTTATTATTGTTGGAAGTTCGAATATTTCCGGAAAAACCCATATCGTAGGTAGGTACGTCATTATTATTTATCCATTTGATTTCCTTTATTCGTTTAGCTGTAGCAAATATTGATAAGAGTGGGAATTTGTAATTAAATGTTTTGTTTAACATGGATTTTTTTATTGTTCAATTGTTGTTCACGGTAGAAGGAAATGGGAGAATAAAATTATAGTCGACACAAACATACCAAAATTATACGTAAAATAACCTCGATCATTAACTAATTTTTGAAATCAGTGAAGCACTAATCGTAGGATCAGAAACAAGAACAAAGAACAAAGAAAACTTAGTCCTGAAAAAAAATATTTTTTCTTTGGCAAACTTAATAAATATGCCGTATAATTAATATAAGGCATATTTATTGCTTGTTTCTGATCATTAATTTTTGGTACATGCCTTTTTTTTGCTTTCGAGTCCTATCGAGGCGTGTAAGAAGCCTGACTATTGAATCATAATAAATAAAGTATACTTATGTATAAAGTCTGACATTGCAGCATTGAGCTTAAAAGGTAGTCTACATGATAGGTAAAAGAAGAATATCCTAACGGATATTCATAATTATTTCAATGAAGAACGAAAAAGTTCTAGGTTGATAGTGTTTACATGACCATTGGGTATATTTAGGCTTGCCTTTCATTGCACTAGTCGTCTTTTATTGCAAGTTACGGTTACATTAGTTTTATAAGCTGACATTAAGCTATACAAAAATAATCTCTAACCCTAAACTGCATACGCAACGAAACATACGTTCCAAAACAAACTCAATTGGGATATTTGGACCCCAAAAGGCGTCTAAACGCATTAAGGCCATTACAAACCACTTGATCGTCCTTATACGATGCTAGGGTTGACGCTTTTAAGCTATACGATTGTGAATAAGTGGCATGTTTGAAATCAATGCCGATTGTTAACCTTTTGAGTCCCCTTCAAAAGTTAAACGGCCATACACAGAAACGTCAATTTAGTTTAATCTTTGATTAAGTCTCGTTCTGTCTCTTTCTAGGTCAATGATATAGAAAAGGAATGCATGAAACTTAATGAAAGATTAACTTTAATTGACGTCTCTGAGTACGGCAGTAAGACACTTTTTTTAATGTGTTGGAGAGTTGTTATGATTGCTAAAATAGAGATGCCTAAATAACTATAACTAGTTTAGCCAATTACTGAGTTAATAATATAGGTAGGTGACGTAAGATCAAACCAAAACTATAAGTAAACAAAGTTATGAACCACGTTATTGAAATATTAATCACATGAATATAGGCATAAAGTTCATCTAATGTAATTTAGTACAGTTTCACCGTATCTATGTACATTAATAAATAATTATTGTATTAAAGTGTATATACTATATGTTACTTTATTTTATATGTATGTATTATCAGCCTACCATTTATATGTCATTTAATAATGATACTGAATTAAATTTAATGTCTTCAAAACGAGACTGATTAAATGGTCTGCAAATACGACGGGAAAGGCCTATGCGTAGATAAAATCATTCAAATTCAAATGCGTTTATTGCCATTATAAGTACATTCTGGTCTGATGAATAAAATGGAGCTTTAGATAATGACCTTTTTGGGTATTGCATTTTTTTAGAAAGTAGGTTACAATGTACACTCAAAATACTTAAAAAAATAGATAAATAAATAGATATTCATTATTGCACAATAACAGAAAACAAAGTTACAATGAATTTTAAAATAAAATTAACTTAAAGTACAATTTAGGCGGGCTTATCGCTTATTATAATAATATATTATTATAATGGAGGTCTTATTTTAATACTATACTTACACGATATGGGCTTCGCCTGAAATAAATATATTGAATTGAATTGAATACACCTTTTTAATTTCCATCACATTGTGATTAATAGTAGATGAAAAGAACCTTCAACATTAAGTTCAACATCTAGAAAAAAAAAACAATGAGGGTACTTATAAATTGCGGATTAATACTTAAAAAGTTTTTAATTTTTTAAACATTTTATTTTTAAACATTTTCAACACAACTTTAGTGACAGCCCTACGATACCATGACCCTCGGGGTCGCCGCGGCCCGCACACTGATTTCGAAGCATAAATAACGTTAGGGACGTCACTGAATGATTCGACGATTACGAGAGTTTATTGAATTACGCGGAGCCATTAGATTCCGTTTTAATATCAAAATATTAGCTTCAATGGTTAAGTGAGTGTTTACTTGTAGCTGTTGCCCTTTTAGATTGATTTTGTAACTATGTATTATACAATTTGTGTTACGGTTTTATTGTTAACTCGTTTTGTAATGAAAATGTGTCTCAAACATGCACTATTTTCTACAAAATATCTAAATTCGGATCTGTCGTCAGTTACAAAAATAAAAGATAGAGTTACCTCTGACGTACGAAGAAAAAACATAATAATTACTATTCGAATATTATTTCATCATTTTAGCGTTATCCCGGTTATGCACTAGCACGCACGCGAAGGGTAGAGTCCGCTTTCGACTATGAGCCAGGATATGGCAGATCAGGTAATTACAGTGGAGCGCATGCCATCTGACAATATTTTCGAATTTAATTTAATGAGTGAAGTAAATACGATCTCCGAATAAATAAGTCAGCCTATTAGATCCCACTGCTGGGAAAAGGCCTCACCTCAACTATGAGGAGGAACGAGCCATACTTCACCACGCGGGCTCAGTGCGGATTGGTGGAGGGGTGTATGTAAGGCAAGTGACAAACCTTACTGTCAGAAGTTATGAAGCCGCCCTAGGGCCTCTGACTAGGCTTAACGACTAATACCACAGATATTAGCCGGGACCAACTGCTTAACGTGCCTTCCGAAGCACGGAGATGCTTGTCATGGACGTCACTTAAATGGTCGGAATGGTCACCCATCCAATCACGACCGCGCCGTGGGTTGCTTAACTTTTGGTATCACTACCAAAGCGCTGCCGCCACTGCGCCACAAGCACCTCATCTCCGAATACCTAAGATTATTACCCTAAGTTTTGCTAGAGACTGATCTCATTATTTATTCCAAAAACTTATGCTTAAAATCTAATTTACCAACTCCAACTATAACCATTAAGGAAGTTAATAAAACTGATTCTTAATACGGTTTATGTTATGGATTTATCATAATCTTTATGTGTCAGATGACATATTTTAATATCCACCCTCGGTGCGGGTTCGAATCCCGGGCGACGCTAAATGCGTTTATTCGGTATTAAATATGATATTTTTCCATATCATTGTGCTTGGATGCAGACTGGGGTGGAGTGGATGGTGTTATGCAATAGTGAAAAGTAAGAAGTAATATTATCTGTGCATCTTTGATTTGACTATGAATTTCAGGCAACACAGATAGGTATGTATTGACTTTAAAATATGGCAGTCAGAAAACGGTCAAACCGGACTGTTTTTTTTTATTTACCAAAAAAATACTCTAAGTCGCCACCTTTGAAACTAGGTACCTGGTCGACTGAAGTTATGATATATACACCTACGGTTAATTATAAACATAATTTACTTCTCAGTAATTTCAGTGTCTAAGCATAAAAACTTTTTGCATGGTGCCCAGATTAAAATTGTAACTATTTAAACACTATCTCACCGGCTAAAAAGGCTCTCAGCTCCGTTGTAGCACTGCTCACTTATTTATTTTTGATTAGCCCAAAGTCGCTTTTGTTACAGATTCCTTTACTGTCCAAAGATGTGTTTTTATCAATGATGTCACACTGCTCACTTATTTGTGTTTGCATAGCCCAAAAACGAGTCAGCTACAGTTTTTTAACAGTTTTTTTCCACTTTTTATTAATGTATATATATTTAAAATACAGTCAGGAAAGTCGTTGTGTGTGTTTCATTCCACATCAAGATTCTTCATAGTCGTATACCTCATGACTGAGGGTCGTGCCCTCAGTCCTGACTCATGAGGTATGAAAAAGAAGCATAAAAATTGTTTAATCTGCATAAGACCATCCACACAACCAGATAAACCGTAGGCTTACGGGCAGTCGGTTAAGCGGAGTTAGCTGCCCCAATAAACGATCCCCGCTTGAATTCATTATTGTATTTGTAAGCCGTATCACGTTCGCATAGGGGAGTTTTTCTTAATTTCCGTTTAGTATAATCTACTAGGCTATCACTGGATTTGTAGTAATTAAACAAAGTACAATGGTTGTGATTTAGAATGCACAACGCTCAGATTATGACGTCAAATGACGTGGACAAAAGGATTTAATTAAAAAGCATTGTTATTAATATAATTTTAATTTTATATTCAATCATCATATCAGCCTATTGCAGTCCACTGCTGGACATAGGTCTCTCCAAGACTGCGCCAACTTTCACGATCCTCTGCTTCTCGCATCCAGCCACTACCGGCCACCTTCCTTAGGTCATCGGTCCACCTAGCAGGGGGGCGTCCAACACTACGTTTTCCGAGACGTAGTCTCCATTCGAGTCGTCTTAATCATTGTAATTTAATTTATTTGTGTAATTTACCTAATCGGTGTCTTAAATATTAAATAACTTCTTACATTATTAACCTTCGAGTATTGTTACTAGGTTAACATCGTAGATAAATCAAATATGGTATGTGCAATAACACAAAAAATTGCATTGATTGATACAAGTCAAGCATTTATTTAACCCGTTCACTGCCCACGCACCTACTGAATTGGCAGTGGAGTGGAGTAGACTTATAAGTACTTTTCCAAGATCATTGTAGTTCATCGCATTCAATTCCAGAAATAAATTGTGAGCAGTATTCCGTTAACTCTTTTACAAATGCGTCGTCGACGTGGGTAGAGCTTAAAATCTATTTATTTATAAATTACAACTAATAGTCCACTCTAAATCTATTATCGCACAATCTTTGGATCATTAATAACGAGTTATGAATGACTCCTTAAAATTGTAAAGGATCTGAGCATCTGACATCGGAGCCGGTTGCTAGAAATGAGGACATATGCTCAGCAGCCATCTTTTCATCGCTTCGCACAATCATTTATCATTAATTCCAATTCCATCATCAATCATCAAAATGAGACTTAAAGAGAGAGAAAATGAAGCGATGCTATGTTACACGAGTAAATACGATCTTCTAATGATACAATTAAAGATTAATTGTATTTCAAATTTCACAGTTCGTGAATGGACATACTACTTTGATAAACTGCCAATTGAATTTCTATTTTATATCTACAGATTTAAGTCCAGATTTGTGTCCGTGTATTTCTGGCGTCGGCAAGTCTAAGATCAGTGTGAAATCGCTCGCCTTTTGTCAATGATTTTCGGGCAACTTTCTATCGTTTAATGAATAATAGTTCTAGTATTGTGTTCTTCACTGGGCATTGAAAGGGTTAACTCAGTTTCCCTAGAGATTCCCTGCAAATAATTTTGTTGCAATGGCCCAATAGCCGATACCATTGACAATTTCACACATTTTACGATAATTTCATTGAGAGCTCAATGACATTTGAATTTAGTTTAAATGCTACTCAATGTAGATTTGATTTTTTGTGGTACACGTTTTTGTAGGGCTTGCACATTTTTGGAAATGCCCCTGCAGCATAATGTATGTGTTATTAATGCACTTATGCAGTTTACATTTTGTAAATAAGTGGTTCGGGATTCGATATTATTGACATTAAATTAAGACGATACCTAACTATTATATTTAAGAGAATGTAATAGAGACAAAACTAAGTAGTTACATATTGTTTTGTTTTATGTTAAATATACAGACAGGAACAGTAAATGACGAAAAATAAATATTTATTCCTCAAAAATAGTAAGACTTGAAACAAACTGGATCATTATTATAGTATTCTCTGATGTGACTTATTTGAACTTAGTTTAAGAATTACCCTTTAATTAATGGACACCCCATATAATTATTAACATTGTTACTTCTATAAATGTATATTTTGCGAAAAATGTAGGTAACAAACAAATATTATAAATAATCAAACGTATGGTAGAGAACGGAGTTTCCAGCTCTTTGTTTACGAAATAATCAATTTTGAAACTCTGAGGAAAACTGGAAACTAGCCATAAATGGCGATTTTCGTATTTGTATAATATAATATATATATACAATATACAATATACATTGTATAATAAGGAACGTTTTTTGCAAATTTTTACGTAGGCAAGTAAAATATCATTATCCAACAGTGTTTGAGTTATTTTAAGACAGAAAACCCTAGAAACAAAAGACCCGACCTCGGATAGAAGCCATTCCAGACACAATATCCGAAACATGGGACCAACCTTTATTTCTTATACTGCACTTAATTTCAATTGGAAATAAGCTACTAAATTCTGGTAATAATAGTAAGCAATAAACATTTTAGTAGCACACAAAATAAATAAATATTTATGAGCACAAAAGCGGTATCTGTGTGAGCGTATGAAGAGATTGTAACCTTTAATTCATAAAAGTCAGTTTCTTTTAGAAGAGTAAACAATAATTTGTAAGATCAGCGTGATATATCAAATGGATATAAAATATGTTGTTAATCCTAACGGAGGCCATTTTGGACACAAATTTGTAAACCAATCCATTTTATGTGCAGAATCTACGTCTTATAGGATTGTGCGGTTCTTCTTATCTTTCCATGTTATTGAGAGTTATAAAGACAAAATATTCTATAGGTATGATCACATCCAGTATTGCTAGTACCTATAAATGTAATTCCACATGAAGATGGTCAATCAATTTTTAAGTGTAGTAAGTATTGACTTTAAAACTAGCAAAGAAAATGTTTATATTATAACCCCCTTACTAATATTGATTTTGACATTGTTTTAACACTTGTTTATCTATGAGTCGGCTAATTTGAAATGTTTGTCTCCACTATTTCACGACACCTATCTGTCATTTATTCCGAAATTCCTGTAGATAAACAAGTGTTATAGTCAATGTCAAAATCATTATTAGTAAGGGGTTAATTAAATTATATAATAATTGTAATGTTTAAACATAAGGAAGAAGTTAATAATAATAATAATAAATTGTTTCACCAAACACACCAATTACCTAGCCCCAAACTAAGTATGAGCTTGTGCTATGGCGACTAGGATAACGGATAGAAATACTTAAATACATATAAACATTCATGACTTAGGTACAAATGCTCGTGCTCATCACACAAACATTTGCCCCTTGCGGGATTCGAACCCGCAACCGCCTGGTTTAGAAGTCCGGTGCACGAACGACTACACCAAGACGGTCGTCAAGTTAGGTTCAAATAAAACTCAATCGCCTTTTTAGTTTACCGACAAGATAAAATTTGAGAGATCATCATATCATATCAGCCTATGCAATAGGCTGATATGATATGATGATATCTATGACTTTCGTCTTTTGGCGGATGATCTCGTTCCGGATTCTATCCCTTAGCGAGATCCCCAGCATAGACCGTTTAAATTTGAGAGATGTGACAACCTAAAGTAACAAGTAAACATAATTATTGAAATAACCAAACAATCGACTTTAAAAATTATAATATTTTTGAAATTGTCTTTTACTGGCTTTCATTTGATACCCATGTTGCTATGATAAGGAAAAAATCAATCCCCCTCAGCCCTTTATTTCTATTTGCGGGCGCCATTTTTTAATGTATAAAGCCTATGTCACTATTACAAATTTGACAAATTCAACGTAGGTGACCTGGGGGCTAATTACGTAACTCTATTGCTAACAATTCAGGATTAAAATCGCGTGAAAATGTCACATTTGACAACTTCAGTTACTCTGTTAAGCTGGCCATTCACGGTCAGTTCAAAAAATGACTCCACTCACTAACATAAAAATTATCCGAAAACCGACTTACATTCAGTGCTGCTAGAACGTGGGCAATTTCCCACGCAAAGGGGACTTTTAGTTTTTTTTATTTTAGTGGGTAAAATGGGCGAGAAGGTATTAGAACCGGTAAAATATGGGCAATTGTGGAAAAAATAATAACGTTAAGTTACTTTTTTAGTACTTATGCCTTTAGCCTAGATTTTTACTACCGATATTGAAAACGTAAAATTTTAGTCGTACCTCAGACCGACTAATTAGTGTAACTGGCCGTAAAAGGCCAACTTTAGCAACAAAACTTTGCTTGAAATAATTTCATTCAAAGTTACATAATCCACTACCTTGTATTTTCGTTGAACTCTCATGTGTCAAAAACTGTCCAGCCGTATGGGCTGTAGGGGGTGCTAAACAATTATACATACATACTCTCGAAAACCATAACCCTCCTTCCGCAGTCGGGTAAACATAGTAAGTACTTATTTTTACTTTTGGATATCAGAACTAAATGCATAAATTAGAAAGCATTTCATTTCACACTGTACCTTTTACTGAACAAAAAACAACACAAAGCTCAACTGTGTGTTGTTTGTGATCCTCCTTTTTTGAGTCGGTTGAAAAGAAGTGTCTGGATTGGTTTGTAAATAAAGGACGAAGAAGCCTTAAATGTCTGGGTGATGTTTTGAAACATCCCGGCCTAGGCACAGAGCTACCTATAATAAAGCTCAACGGTAGCATAATAGGTCTTGTCCTATAAATTGTGAATTATTGTCGTCAGGGGTAGTATATGCTGAGGTTTGGTATAAAACTTTTGTGAGCTCAAGCTAGCGAAGTAAGCATGAAGCTTATGGTTAGTAAAAAAGATACCTCATTATAGCTTAAGAGTATACCTGTGTTAAATATACTTACTTAGAATAGGTATGCGTAATTACAAGAATGTTACTAAATTATTGTTGCATAAAGCCTACCTAAAATATAGTAAGAAGGAACGAAGAGCCTATATTGATAACAGAAAATTACTATGTGGCGAGTGGGCGAGATTATTTCAATGTAATTTATGTAGTTTAAAAAAAGTTGTAGGTAGGTATGTTAGTTGTTATCCTAGTAGGTAATTGTTAATAGTAAATTCCTATTTATATGGGGATTATAGTAGCAATGTTGAATTTACCATTGTTTGTTTTATAGTAGGCCTTATCTGAATGTTATCGCATAGTTAGTTACCTACTTTTTTGTTAATTAATTTTATTTCAATTTTCCGTTTATAAGCGTTTAGCTAAAAACAACAATGTAGCTAGTTATTTTATTAAGTACGTACTTACTGCAAGTTGTGTACTTAATATCTCTGTTCTCACTTTTAAGGGTAAATATTATATGTATTTAATTGACTTAATTGATAAATTGAAGTAACGTTAAAATTACACATATTTGGTCAACTATAGTTACTTACTATGCAAAACATTACACCATGCATTAAATTCTCATGGTTATGTTTTATCCACAATTTCTGCATATACGGGCACTCAAAGGGCAACAGATGTTTAGTGCAGAGAGTAAAAAATATAACAATAGATTTAAGTGGAGTCGGTTACCAAATAATAAACTTTAACGACACCTTATTAAGGATATATTTGTGCTTACCGAATTATTCTGTAATTTATTACAAATAACTGTTACGCAACATTCCTTTTTATTCTTTTAAAATCTTATTTGAAAGAATTAAGGGTCATATTGGCGTAAATGCGTTTTTGTACGGATAATAAAATGAGTAACATTTGTAACTGAATTTGATTTTAATGATCCCCTATTCACATAGCGCTATTGAAATGTTCCTAATAGCTATCTATCTAATAAATTTGGTAATTTTTTTAAAGACACTATAGAGTAAGGTTGTTTTTATTGAAATAGTAGATAAAAATAATCATATATAATAATTTAGAAGTAGTTTTAAGGACATTTTGCAATTTTAAAGAATAATAAAGGAAATTACCTGGTCAAAAATTTGTAACTAAAATGAAAATCTAATGACTAATATTATAAGGTCTAATTTTATCTTAACTGTATTTCTTTCAGGGGTGATTCTGCTGCTCCAAAACAACAACTTTTACTCTAGGACCAAAAACGAAATCTCAAAAAGTTGATAATTTCTGCTTAAAGATATAACAGCTGATAAGTGGTCCAGAAAAAAAGCGTTGTCACATGTTTCACAGCGAAATCTGATGATTTACCTACAAAAGTTTACAAAACCCCCTGAGAAGTGATCAGCTGATCTATATTTTTTTGTGATTTCCATGATACAGGAACAGGTGTTAAAATTTGTTGTATTGGAGCAAGAGAATCACCCCCTGAAAGGAATACAGTTGAATTATATTTTTCAGACCCTATATAAGAAGGGAGAACATTTAACAAGATGAATATTATTTAATATTTTGTGATTTCAGTGTTGTTTAGAATGCATTGAATATAGGTAGATATGTGCCTAGCTAAGTAGGCTGCTAAAGGCGAAAAGACGTGAATATTTTTTTCGTGAATGAATTGTAGAACTAACTCTTATTAGTACTAATTGTTAGGCAATATGTCTATTGCGTGCCAACCCACAAAAACATTAAAATATCTTGGTTCATTTAACCCAGGGCGCGGGCTCGAGTTTCATACGAATGCCGATAATCGACAGACCAATAAATTATAAATATGACAGCTTCAGTAAAAACTACTGAACATACAAAAACAACCATGAATGGAATAGTCCACAAAACACAATTAGAAACCTTATGTCATTACAAATAAATACTGAAATCAAAAGCAACAAGGGAGGTTTACAGTTGTGAGCGCAATTTTTGAAATTCAGAAACTCTTTAGCAAATTTGAACTCTAAGAATTACGACATACAGAAGGCCTGTGGAATAGGAGTGCGCAGCTGAGTAAACTTGCCTAATTAAGAAAATATCTGGATGCTAATTATCCATTTGTTTATTTAACATCACAAACTATTTTTCAAAAATGTGACAGCAATGATTCTGAAAATCGTAACTTTGACTTTTATATTCTTTTGTATAAAATTATAGTGCTAATACCACCACTTACCTAATGCAAAGAGTTGCTCTCTGAATATAAAAACAATTTGGTTTTCCCATCGTTCGTCATAAAATGAAATGGTACCAAATGAATTTAAAATTCAATAGGAAGTTTATCAGTTTTCGCCAATTTTCTGTGCTTATTAGAGTATAGTTATCGAATTAAGAATGTTCAAGTTGGTATCATCACCTCCTAGCGATATCCCGGTTGTGCACTCGCACGCGAGGGCCCAGGGTCCGCTGACCATGATCCAGGATGTGGCAGATCAGGTAATTACAGTGGAGCGACTGCCATCAAGTTGGTATAAGTATATTAATTAATATTTCCTCTACACCTCATATCCATAGAACGTACAGTAGGTACGGGGTAAGCTCCTCTCTTTTAGGGCAAAACATAGAGTTTTTAAGTTAAAATAAAACAAAAGGCATTCAAAGTTCTTAGCTATTGTGACTTCGTTGGTTTGATTGCCCAGATTTACTAAAAAATATTAAAAAATAAAAAATGACATATTGTACAAATAAACTTCTTCATGTAACCAATTAAAAACTAAGTGTATATCAATAAATGCCGTGTATTTCTTTTCTCAAACTGCCGCCTAATACTCAGACGACGAGGACTTAAGCACATCAAGCTATACCTTCTGCAAAACCTTCAGCAGTTATGATAAGGGACAGGGGGAAAGTTGGCAACAGAAACGTATAGTCTGATTCGCCTGTGGCTGTACAAAACAACGTGTGAATACATCCATAAATTGTGAAAAACCCACAAAAACAAATTATCTAAAACAGGATACCCTATTTTCGGGTCATTAGTTTGCGGTGCGATTAGTTCCAAGAGTGGGCGTGAGCGGCGCTGCAGTGACCTGTTACTGGCGCCATATTTTTTTAACGTCTGACATTTGAATCCGTGATCTTTGACATGCGGAACTAGACTGATCTTTGCCACTAACGTCTATGGACGGATCCTTTGATCACTTCATATTCTTACGAATTTGAATAATTACTTTATTATTTTTTATAACTAATTGAGATAAGCCACATTTGAGACGTTACGATTTCGTTGTAAGAACCTAATATTTTTATAATTACACATGTTGAAAAATAAACTAAGGGCACTTTTAATATCTTTATCATACTTTGTTGTGACGTATCTACTTACATTAATATTTAAAATGCGAATAATATTTATTTCAGAGCCAGAGATTTTTGAAATTACTTCATTCTGTCCTTTCAAATTAGGAGCCCTAACCGAAATGATGGTTTAAGAGCTGGTGTTGAAAGGTATCGTAGTTATTATGTTTTTTTGTGACCGCTAACTTGTCTAGGCCAAAAAAGTTGGTGCTAATGTAGAGACATTGCTACTTACGCAATACTTATTGAAAAAACATAGGATATACATACGCAGTTATTGAAATAACACATAATAATTCTAGACAAGAATGGCTTAACTTAAGGACCAAGTGTGGATTGGCATTTTTGGTAATGTTTTTTTTTTTATGGCAGTGGGAACTGTTACAGGCGAACACACACAATTTATAGAAAAATGCTCATTCGTAGTTCTTGCGAGGACCTTTGGTTCCTTTGTTCATACGGAACCCTAATTAAAAGTATTCTTATAAATGGCATCATGGCGTCGGCAAGTCTTTGCGGGAAAAATAATATCGCAGTCGTAAATATGTCGAGCGCGTAAATATTGGTGATAAGAATAACCTACTTAGTACTTTTCAGTGTTTCTTTGGAGAAATAAAAAGTATGGCAAGTAGAAAAGGAATCTAAAATGATAGGTAAAAACATACCTTACTACGTACGTTACAAGAGCAAGCAGTTTATGGTCAAATCAGCGTCGTAGGTAAGAAATTTTATAGTGCGAGTATCATAGAATACCTTTGCAGTAGGTACCTATTTAACTTTTTTTAGGCTCTCCTCTACCCGAGGGTTCTCTGAAAGAAATTGCTTTTAGCAATAAGACCTAAATGGTACGACTCTATGATACTTTTGTAGGTAAACGTCTACTGTGTGTAGTATTGGTGATTGATTTGTAATAAAGAGTATCTATCTATTAAGTTAAACTATTTTATTACCTATGTAATAGCTATGGAAGTAGATTATTATATTTTTTGTATAAATATTGGATTGCGACAAAACAGAATTTAACCAATTGCGTACCTAATTCTTACTATCGGTCAGACCTGTTTTAGCACTAATGAATGACTGAATAATTAGTTCTAAAAAACATACAAAATTGTAAAAGCTGATCCGTCATTGTCATGGGGAAATGTGTGTGTGTGACTTTCAGTGTTGGTTCCGTATCATTTTGTGTTAAGCATCAGAATAACCCCGTTTTTGGAGGGTTCGGACAAATATTTTTTAAATTAACGATTTTTGCAAGTACGCGAGTTGCTAAAAGAGAGCGATTTCTATTCTATAATGATGAAAGTTTTACCATGCAGATCAACGTGTTTGAAACACTAAACAAGGTTAATGCACGCATACTTTAAAAATATATATCAACGAAAACGTTAAAAATATTTAATGCTTTTTTAAATCACGAAATAAAGCCCGGGGTCAACAATAACTTTCGCCAGGCATTTTTGTCGCGGCGCCTTTGCCACCCGAGCTACCTGCGGGCTGGTCACGCTTCGTTACGGCATTACCGTCGGCTTCCAAATTTGAATTATTGCCGCCTTGCAATGCGATCTTTTTGGAAGAAGTTCAAAATATCTATGGATCGAGGTTGCTGGCCGCAAATGTCGTTTTAAAAATAAATGTCGCGGTTTTTTCTGAGCAAAGATTATAATAATCATAGAGTCTTAAAAAATACAAATACAATCAAAACATTGGAATTGTTTACTCATTACTATTTTAGTTTTGTAAAAATTGATATTTTAACATGAGTGGATGGATAGAAATACCTGATGACCATTAGTAAGTGTTAATCACTTGATCACCGAGGCAGCTTTCCCGTATCTTCAGAAAAATCATCATTAGTTTTTAATATTTTTTAACACTTAATGTTCTTTCTTATTAATATAAGTTTAAATTTAAAAATTCGCACACGGGCAGGATTTGGACCCACGACCAGTGGCACGGCAGCTCAGTTGGTAAGAGTGTTGTTCCGGTTAGCCAAAGGTCGTGGGTTTAAATCCTACCCGTGTGCGAATTATCGGTTTCTTATTTAGACAATGTATGAAATGCCAGAAACAAACAAGTCTACGTTTTGTCGATCGAAACCAAAATATAAAAATACAAGGTAAACATTTATCTAACCGCAATGCCTATACAGTTTGGCATTTAAATAGTTTTGCAATTTGTACTCGTAAACAATCCTAGGGAAACCCAAAAAATAATACTATAATTTATAGAACGAATAAAACTGTGTTTTTGTATTAATTATTGCGTATAATCCCACCATGGATGCTGGCTTAGGGCAATCGTGAACTCAACGAATGGAGAGATTTATATGAGTTTAAATAAAAAACCAAAAAATCGCTCACGGGTAGGATTTGAACCTACGACCTTTGGCTAACCGTGCCAACGCTCTTACCAACTGAGCTAGCGTGCAGTCCACCTTCCACCAGTAAGAAATTCCTGGTCTTTTTGTCTTACGTCATTGCGCGACGGCAGCGACATCTACCCGAGCTGTATTTGCAACGACAGTGGGCCAAGTAGATAGTCTTTATATTAGCGATTATTTATTTATATTAGCGATCCGCCCCGGATGCGCACGTATAAAAGTTAGAATAGGCATAGCTATCCGTAAATATAGACATGCCATCGCAACTTTTTTGTAGATACTTATGAAAGAGAAACAATTATACAATTACAAAATATAAAAATAAAATTATAATACATCGTTTTGTTATATTTTCAAACAAAACGTGGACGTGATGGCGGACTTTGTTTTATTCAACCATGAATATCCTTACCTGTTTCTTTTAAAAATAAACTGTTACGTACTTCAAGTGATAGACAGCTATCACTTGAAGTAGGTAACAGTTGACACTTGTGCTACATTTATACTTTTTATGGCGTGCTTTACCCACAGGCCCAGACGTTAGTTTTTTTTTTCGTCTTCTTGGCACCCGCGCATTGCGTTCCGCCACAACAAGAGTGATAAAAGGTAAGGAATCGGAAATATTAATCAAATATCGGATATAAGGAACGGATCAAGGATAATCAAGGATCAGTCAAATAAGGATATATTATATATATACACAGGATTGCAATAAGGAATATTTACACTTTAATATTATTATGGATAATAAATGCTGATAAAAAGACGTTAGTTTATCAAATTCTGATACAAACAGACTCGTGTGCGAAAGCCCTATATTCTACTACGGTATTATCGGGAATACAATTGAGCCTTGATAATAATTAGCGCATGCCATTGTTTATTAATATTTATTTGATAAGCTCAGTTTGGATGGGGAAACAACGTTAATTTTGATTATTGTGTGGAATGTGTGTTGGTTATCTCGACGAGGATGTCATGATTAGTGATAAGTACTTTCCTACATGCTTCTTAACCCCTTAGGGTCAGAAGACCGCCGACGGTCTCATAACAATAGGTTTTACCAATAATATTTGTACTAGTATTTGTGTACTGTCGTATACCGAGATCAAAAGCAGACCTTTGTCATCATATGATGCATTTATATTTATTTTATGTTATATATTTATGTGTATTCATTGCCATTACAAACCTTTTTGTTATAAGTTATCATGTGTTGTGAATCAGTAATGGGTACCTAACTGTCACTTGAAGTGTCAGTCGAAAACTGCTGTGTTTCGTGTTTTTTTTTCTCACGATGTCGTATTGTATTATATCCTAGTGTAATTTATCTAAGCATAGTACTATGCATAAGTTTATAGGTATAAATATTGTGTCCCTTGTCTATTTGTGTTTGTATCTCGTCAACATCTATACATATAATAAAACAGTAAAACCGATGCGTCTGTACATTGAGTATCTTTACAAAAAACTAATTGAGGGTAATGTTAAAACAGTAACAGAATAGGAATTTTCAAAAAAAATTTTTGTCTGTTTGTCTGTCTGTTTGTACACGCTAATCTCCAGAACTACTGAACGGATTTGAACGAAACTTTTTTATTGTGTAGCTATTGAATCTGAGCAAATACTAGGCTATATCTTATTTTGAAGATCGGAGTACCTGACGTGGAACCTTAGCAGTACACTTAAACTAAGAGAGATATGAAAGCAGCGCCTTAAGAAAAGTTATTTGGCGCGATGAGCATTTTCTATTGACGTACACAAATTGAAGGTCCGAAGCAACTGATACGAAACCCTACCAGCTCAGCTCAACTATAAGAGATATGAATAGAGCGCCTAAGAGACCATTGTTCAACGTGATGAGCACTTTCTACTGACGTAAACAAATTGAACGTCTGAAGCAACTGATATAGAACCCTAGCAGCTTAGCTCAACTATAAGGGATATGAATAGAGCGCCTTAGGGAACATTGTTCAGCGTGATAAGCATTTTCTATTTACTTACACTTACAAATTACTTTATTATTACAAATTACTGATTTTCAAACTCCCAAGGTAATCCTACTGTCTTCAAGTTACGGTCTGATGACGGAAACCTGGAGAAATCGAGAGAATCCTTCAGAATTTATAGACATGTATACCATATATGCTACAGCATTAATTTAGGTATTTAAGCCTTTACATGCAGGATTTACAATTTTGTGGTGCTGATCTCAACGCTAAGTAGTTCGTGGATACTTTCACCACAGACAGTTAGTCGAAATTTTGTTGAATTACTGTATAATGAATGAAAGATCAAAGTCAATTGACACTATTTTACTTACGGAAACTGAACTTGAAGAATAGTCTTCCTTACTTCACGATATAGGAGAAAGGGTAGGGAGGCCTTTGCCCTGGAGTGGCATGACATGCTCCTAATAATAATAATAACTTTACGATAGTAGTAACTTACAAACCGACCTTTGAGTAGGTTAAGGCCACAATAATTAGATGCTAAACCACATTTGAGTCTGTCTTTTATCTGAACACTAAAACCTATAGTTACCTAAGTATATTTTTTACAAACGAACAAAACTGCCCTCAATAAAGTAAACTAAAAAGTAAAAAAAACCCTTTACACTATTACTAAGAAAGATATACGACAAAGTTTAGTCTTGGAGTCGGTGTCACTGCCATGCGAAAGTTTCTTACAAGAGGACAATGGCGAGGTGATAGTAACCTATCTAAAAAAGAGTGCCTATTGACCTTGATTTTTGATTCCTGTCTTCTCCTTACGACATGGTAGACTAAGAGATCATGATAGCTGGATGGCGACGGGAGTTTAAAATATTTTGTATCATCGAGTCCACGCGTACGAAGTCGCGGGCAACCGCTAGTTATGAATAAACCAATTGTGGAAACTTGTTAGGCTTCAGCACTAGGCATTATCTGTAAACTAGATGTAAGATTAACAGACTGTTTGTTTCCCTAATAAAGATAAATAAATAGATAAATGTTTTTCAGTTAGATCATGTATCTAACTGAAAAAAAAAACATTTATCATTTATTTATCCATCGAGAAAGATTCGAAAAAACATTTTCCAATTTGTCGATCGTTATAAAAATTAAATCATCATCAAAGAAAAATAACTTCCTTGTTCAATTTTTTTTTTATCTTAACCTGTTACTTATCTATTTATGCTGTAAGTACCTTTAGTTACGTATCATCCTGACTTTTAGCTGCTCTATCTTAAATGAAAAAAAAAATGTAAATGTGTCGTGGGTGTGTGTTCGTCTCTACACGAAAAATATTTCCAAAAGTAGTACCTACATCATTTCAAAGGGCCGTTACAAGCATTTTCTAGTGCATATAGTACGAGTAAATAACACAATCAACTCATCAAACCATTCTGGCTACCCGATTATAAATCAATCGATTGATCGAATCAAATCGACACCGGTGTGGTCTCGATCGAATAGTTAGTTAGCTATTGACGATTGGTTTGATTAGTTAATAAATGTTTAAGTGTAACTAATTTAAAATAGATTCGTTTAATATTGTAATGTTTGGTGCGAAGAATAAATATGCGGGAATAGGCGTAACATAAGGCCCTATAAACATTTTGGTCTAAATTCCTACTACGAAGGGGCAACGTCACCATTATTTAGGACATCATTAATTGCAGCTTGTTTTAGACAAATGACATTTTTTTTTAATTTTTAATAATATGTTATATCCATATACTACCCATTCATTACTTCAAGCTAAGGTGAAAATGTAATGAATACCTAAATTGCAGATATTCGCTTTGACTGCGAATGGATAATACTCGTATTCCTAGTTGCGGGAATTTACTTTCTTATATAATTCCATCTCCTATTTCTACTTTGGGTTCCGTACCCAAAGGGAAAAAACGGGACCCTATTACTATGACTCCACTGTCCGTCTTTGTGTCTGTCACCTGGCTGTATCTCGTGGACCGTGATAGGTAGATAGTTTAAATTTTCACAGATATTGTATTTCTGCTGCCGCTATAAAAACAATTACTAAAAAAAGAATAAAATAAATATTTCAGTGGGGCTCCCATACAGCAAACGTGATTTGATTGCTTTCAGCGAAGAGTGAATACGGGTTATACTGTACAGAAGGTTTACATACTTTACATTCGCTAAATACAAATAGAAGGAGAAAATAAATAGAATACAAAAAGGAAAAACGGCCGTGAAAAAGTATTTAGCGAAGAGTAAACAGGTTATACTGTACAGTCATATATTTACATAATTTACATTCGGTAGATACAAATAGAAGGAGAAAATAAAAAGAATACAAAAAGGAAAACGGTCGTGAAAAAGTATGTACAAAACAGAACAGAAGAAGAGTGACAGATGTAAAAATGTCATAAAAAATAAAATCTTCTAAAATGTGGGGCGCGAACCGCGGAGGTCTTAATCGCCGCCACATCACTCCCCTCCAGAGACTGTCCAGGGCGATACAAGCTGGAGACTCGTAAATGCAGCGTGTCCAAAAAGCGTGCTCAGTCCTCGGTGAGTCGGGACGAAGGAGCGTCGACGTGCCAAACGCAGGGTACAGTACATCCATTGCACCAGTGAAAACCGCCCAGCCTAACGGTGAACTGGTGTGGGATGCAGGGCCTGGTGGTGCACGTTGAGATGCCGCCGCAGAACCAGGAAGCACGACAGTGAGCTGCGATGGTCCTAAGAAGGCGGCGTGCTGGAGGACTGCCGATGCCCCGATGACGGATTACAGCGCCTGGAGAGGGTCGTCACTGCTTGCGGTCTTGACTCGATGAATAAAATGTGTTCAACTCGGGGTCACCACTTTAGCGAAGAGGGAATAGGCGTGGTACTGTACAGCAGGTTTATTTACATATGTATATTCGCTAAATTACAAAGAGAAGGAGAAAATAAATAGAATACAAAAAGGAAAAACGGCCGTGGAAAAATATGTACAAGCAGCACAGAAGAAGAGTGACAGATGTAAGAATGTCATAAAAAATAAAATCTCCTAAAATGTGGGCCGCGAACCGCGAAGGTCTCAATCGCTGCCACATGCTGTTACTAAAACTAAAAAAGGGTTAGTAGATAGTTAATAATAATATAGTGTCTGATGTTGTATAGATAATGGTACGGAACCCTGCGTGCGCCAGTCCGATTCGCACTTGGCTGGTTTTTTGTGACTAAATTTTAGCTAGCTTAGGTTTCCTTACAGACGACAACATCTAAGTAACCACCACAATAGGTATATCCTATGCCATTTTAATAGGGGTGCTTGGGCAACACGCCCATTGGATATTCTGTCTTCATGACACACAGTTTCAATTAGTTTAAAAAAATCTTCAGCCAGGACCACCATATTGATAGAAGGCGGCTGGATTAACATAGAGAGTCGAAGAGACACCAACAAATGCCCTTTTCTTGGCTCCGAGATTGCTTGAACACGGGCTTAATTGGTCATCAATATACGGCCTAATAAGCAAGGATAGGGAGGGGACAGCTACAGGACCGGTTTGGGTCGATACCCATACCTTCTTACAATACCGATGTATTGAATAAAAGTTGGTTGGTAAAAGCAAGTGATCTTTCTGAAGAAATGGCAAAGCTACCTCGATGATGTGATTATTATTAAATCAATGGTCATCGAGGATTTCTGTCAAAATATTACCCATAATTTTACTTCCTGTTTGTTGTTATACTAGTTCGCATTAAACGTCCAGTGGCAGCTCGAAGTCCGAAAGTTGCCTTGAATATTTGGTCTGCATTTGGCTCTGCGCCTATCTCTCTCGAGTCATGTCGGTTCGTGTTGATTATTTAAGAGAGTTAAAGAACAGAGAGAAAACGGATTAGTAACTTAAGTATGCTCTTTATGGGAGTCAGTCAATCAGTCAGTTGAACTTTTTGATTTTGAATTGCAATTTCTGTTAAACATAAGCAACTTTTTGGTTAAGAAAAAACCGAACTTAAAAGCTGTTGCCATTACGATAGCAATTTCAAAGTGACTTAGTTTGATAGTTATTATAGCTTTCTTAAAATAAAGTGATCGAGTTAGGCTGCCGGCTTAAAATCAGTAAAGTTATTACCAGTATTAACCCTATCCTGGCCTTTTGGTACCTATAGCCTGCCTGGATACCGGTTCCCTAATTAAGATGTAGTCAAAGCGTGGCTTATGACGGCTAACGAGCCCTAACACTTGTTTTGAATTATTTCAATAGATAAAAAAAGAAACATTCGGTTCAACCCAGGACCTCTCAGACAAAAGCTAGCGTGCTAGCAACCAGACTAACGAGGCAGATACCGGTATTAACCCTTTCCCGGCTATTGACATCCCAGCCTGGATACCGGTCGCTTAATCAAGATGTAGGCAGAGCGTGGCTCATGTCGCCTTACGAGCGCTGATACTTTTTCTGAATTATTTTAATACAGAAAAAAAACATTCGGTTTAACTGTGGATTTAAACCTGGAACTTCTAAGACAAAAGCCAGCGTGCTAGCAACTAAGCCAACAAGGCAGTTAGTTTCACTGGGGTTTTGCCTCACTTAGCCTCTTGATTGGGCCATTGTGCGTATGTCCCTTTTTATTCCAACCACCTCAAGCTTTCTTAGAAGGCTAGCAACCTGCCTAGGTTACTACAGGCCTCCGGGAATGTTTCCGGGGACTTAAGAATATCTGCCCGTTGTTACCAATGAGGTTGTTGGTTGTTACCAATGGTCAGATTTGGCACAGAATAGGGAAGAATGGCGCACTTAAATGTCGAAGGCCAAAATCCACTTCGGGTCGCTGAGTCAGCGAAGTAAGTAAGTTACCAATGAGGCAGATACCGGTATTAACCCTTTCCCGGCTATTGGTATCAGGCCTGGATACCGGTCGCTTAATTAAGATGTAGGCAGAGCGTGGCGCATGTCGGCTAACGAGCGCTAACACGCCGCAGCCGCGCTTAGTCTTAACTGCGAGACTGTAAAGCCGAGGGCACACTGGGGTGCGGGTCTTCTTCCTAGTGAGTTAATGTAATAACTCTGGGCCCGTACAGTGAGCAAAACTATAATATCAGAAAACTACCTACCCAACTTTAAGATAGCTAGAACTCGTACTATGAGCTGATACAAGGTGATAGATTTACAAGATGAAAGAGCGAGATACAGAGCGGCTATACATTCACATATACCTATTTCATTTTATTTGAATCGTGACAGGTTAACACAAACTGCCCCGCTTCGGACCTGCTGATTCCGGGGTCATGGTATGAACACTGGAACTTACCTGGTTTAGAAACTGCATTGTTACTGCTGGTAAGGGGGCCGGTCTTATCATAATGTAAAAGTTATTTGTAATAACAATATGACATGATCGAACCAAACAGTTAAACGTATTCGAGATGACAGAAAGAACACCCGTGGGGGTCTATGTATACATTGTTGCTAAAACTTCAATGTTGATACATTTTTATCTTTTGCTAACTAGTAGTGATACATCTTAAGGTTTTGTAAGCTGTAGTTTATCCTAGTGGAATACGGGTACGTCGAATACTTAACGATTGTAAGTAAGATTCCAATAAAAAAAATCTTAATTCAGCTGGTGAGCCCACTATCAGCTAATTTTCGGGGTCATGGCAAGGGCCCTGCTGTTAATAATCCCTTACTTTCAAAGTTATCAAAGTGTAATATAACGCAATTAAATAAAAAGACAAACTGTCGGATTTTTCATACAAAAATTTGTTTTAGAAATTACCATATTTAAGAATGATTATTTTTATACAACTTTTATACAAATAAACAGATCTTAGTGCTCAATAGTAATAAAAACAATTACAATTAGAACTAAGTAAATAGCAAAGTGCATTGATTATAATAAATTTGTTGTACTCATTGCAATTAAAAATAAATTACTGATAACCATCACAGATGAAATACAAAGTTTGAGAGTTTTATAAAGCTGACTATGCAGGTTTGGTTTCGGAGAGTTTCGGAATCGTCCCACACTTAGTGAAAGTTCCAACCGTATGCATACAGCTTTACCCAAGGAAGTTAATGTTAATGAAGATTGTGCCCAGGATTGCTTAATTAAAGTTATCTTAAATGATTATACCTACTAGTTACCTCCGCTTTTTGTAACCAACCAATTACAGAAGAGCTCGGATATTCGAATCGAAGGAAAGGTGCAATTTACTAAGTTAATAAACGAGATAGGTTAGATTGCTGGTAAACTGTTGCCGTGGCATTTATAAAGTTAGAATTAACTTACGTAAATTGAGTATTAGATAGCTAAAATGTATTTGCAAGTTTTTTGGTGTAGCAATATGGTTAGGAATTGACTACTTTACCCTACAGTGCTTCACTATACCGTATAGTAGGTAGACCCTAAGATGGGAAGTAAAAGGCTCCATGCGAGTCTACCGTCTACTGAAATAAATGAAATTCTGTTATTTATTCAATTCTCTATTGTCCATTTAAAAAAAATGTCTTTGTAATTCATAATGTCGCATCACCTATATTTCATTTCTGTATTTTTAACTGGCAGAGAACCCTACATAGCCTTTTGTACAATAAGTGGTTTCATCGTTTGCTTAAAAAACGAAAATATATAATAATGCTGCTTCATTTTTTACGTATTTTAGGTATTCCATACTTAGATCAATAAGGTAGGAAGAAGAAAATTAAGTAGATAGAGCGCTAAACGACGACCCTAAATAAAGATAATGATGAGGTAAGCACAAATAACATCGCATAGAAAAGCTCATAAAGGCTATAAGTAATTCACTACGCCAAATTGCTAACTAAAAGATATGACCAACGTCCTTTCATACTCTGAAGGACTCTTGATTGCTATCTACAAAGCCTTAAAGGCTTTAAAGAACTAAACAATAATGTCTTAGCTTGGACATAACATTGATACAATCCAATGACTGATTTGTTAGCGAAATAAGCGGCCGTAATACTCTTAATAGACCTTCTTTCAGTTTTGACTTATCGATATTTATGGAGATTACCGTCGACAATCACACCTACTCTCGAGAAATCAATGGCCGCCCATAGCAGAGATTTATTACGCCTATTCGAGAGTAATCTTCTCTAATTCAGCGTAGAAAAACGTTCGGTTTATACTCTTCGACAATCGAGTCTTTGTCATCCGACTCAATATATTTTAAATGACTCCTTGAGCGCGCTCTGCCGAGCCGGTCTTTATTGTGACGCGAGTTCCTTTTTGAAATCCGAATGGCGGGATTTATTTTTAATTTTGAAATGAGAATAATTTCTTTTTTAGCTGCCGTCGTGTGCCAGGCATTAGCGCGCTTTGTCGACGTATTTAATGAACGTTGGAGGTCGGTGTTGGTTTTTATTTTTTTATTGATATGGATATCTTTTATTTGTTTTTTTTCTTTTCAATCGTTTACTTAATGCCAGCCAGAATTTGGCCGAATATTTGCTTAAGCTTTGTAGTTTCACTGAAATGGGGATCCACACGCAAAGCTCGATGCAGATGGCGCTAGCATAGATACGCCTATGTCAAACATTTTGTTATTGTTTATGTCGGGCTTTTTCGTATCTAATTTACAGTTTTTCGTGACTATCTAATGTTATTTCATCATAATGTATTCGTCAATGAAGTTATCTGAACTAAAAACGAACTTCGAAAACGAGGATCAAAAGTATGTGGTAAAAAAGCCGATCTTATTGCGAGGTAAACATTTGGGTGTTAATCCAGTTTTATTACTGTAACTATTACATTTTATTGGTTGTTGAAATTGTTTTTGTTGTATTTTTGTTACAAATTAACTACATAACAAGGGTTTTTAATAAATATAACTAAAATAATAAAACACGTACATGTTTGTTTTTCAGGTTAGAATTCTACGATCGGAACCGCGATGATACCGGGAATTTTGGTGTCGTAGCTTCACAATGTAGTTATAAATAGTTCCAGTAAATTACCTAAAATTACGAAACATCAAATACAAAGTTACTTTGACAGGTATTAGTTTGGTATTATTTTATATGTTACCTACTTGTTTAAAAATTTTATCAGTTTATCAGTTTTATATTGTTTTCAGGTTTAACAAAAATATAAAGGATGCTGTACAACTTTATGAGTCACGATACCTTTTAGTTCTGAGATCATGTCAATCTGGGTGTCAAAACACATTTTTAAAGGGTATGAAATTTCATAACTATACCTACAGGTTTAAGGGGGTTTCAGGAGGAAACTGCTAGAGCTCGAGGTTTTTAATTCATTTTGACGAAACTATAATATAATTCTTGTTTTGTTTGCGAGCATTTCAATATTGGGTGGTAATGAAAATTAAATATCTTCAGTAGTTTGGTCAAAATGAATTAAGAACCTTGAGCGCTAGCAGTTTCCTCCTGTTACCACCTTAAGTATAATAATAATATACCCTATGTATTATATGTCATAATAATATGTTTTAAATTTCATGCAATTGCCTAAAAGACAATGTGTGGCTTTACCACACTTCAATTATCATTATTGCATTTTTAACCGTTTTCCTTATTTTAGGTTATTGCAAGGCCTCAATGAAAAGTCTTCAGTATGAAGTCAATGTAAAAATAAATGAAAGTGGAATGCCAGAGGAAGCAAATTGTGAATGTGCGGCTGGGGAAGGTGGAGAAGCCCACTGTAAACATGAAGGTGTCATTCTTCTTGGCGCTGAGAATATGGCACAGCAGCAAATTATATTACTTAATGAAGTATCAACTTCAAAACTGCAGACGTTCCACCAACCAGCAAAACGATATTATGCTACACCACTAAGAGCTTCACGATTACCAAGTAAAAGAGATGTGAGAAAAACTGTATTTTCACCATATTTGAAAAAAAAACCTAATTTTGATAAAGATGCTAATCGCAGCAGATTTCAAAGCCTGATAATGAATTTTAATTCAAAAATGCCATTACGGCAATTGTTTCTACCAGCAAATAAAATGGCATTAAATTTAGACCACCATTTATTTGTTTCTTACGTTTACGCGAATTGTTGAACTCATTAAAACACAATTTTACGGATTACTTCGCGATTTATTTACATTTTATTTTAAACCTGACGTTTCGAACACTTTACAGCGATCGTGGTCACAGGGAGACTAAGGTATTATTTGTCATTACAAAGTTTTGAAAAATTTTAACTACCGTCACTCAATAATATTAATTTACGTTCCTATTTACGCAGAAAGAGCTAACCGTGTCTTGAGATCTTGCAGTGCTAGGTGTTGCTTTGGTTTTTGCTAGAATATGATCCCATGCCGGTTGAACTTTCCAACCATCTTCTCTATTGAAATTTGGGTTTGTCTAAGGCATGTTCACACACTGCAGACGGAACATGAAATCTGCAGTGTGTGAACATGCCTTAGACAAACCCAACCACTTCATTCGTTTTGACCAACCTAAAATACTTGCAAAAGAACGACGTTTTATGCCTCGAATGCTACGTGAAGCCAATGAATTTAGAAAATATCCAAATTTCAATAGAGAAGATGGTTGGAAAGTTCCACCGGCATGGGATCCTATTCTAGCAAAAACCAAAGCAACACCTAGCACTGCAAGATCTCAAGACACGGTTAGCTCTTTCTGCGTAAATAGGAACGTAAATTAATATTATTGAGTGACGGTAGTTAAAATTTTTCAAAACTTTGTAATGACAAATAATACCTTAGTCTCCCTGTGACCACGATCGCTGTAAAGTGTTCGAAACGTCAGGTTTATAATAAAATGTAAATAAATCGCGAAGTAATCCGTAAAATTGTGTTTTAATGAGTTAGACCACCATTACACAGAAAAAAGTTCTGTTGATATATTTTTAGAAAATATGAACCTTGTTGTGACAGATGAAAAAATTACACAAATAGAAATGGATACAAGAGGCCAAAGCAAAAACAAAATGTGGCATACTATCAGATCCACTAGAATCACAGCAAGTATATTCCATACTGTGTGCCACTTAAAGCCCCAAACCCAGAAAACATTTTCAAAGCAGATATTAGACAAAAAACTTGTTCAAACAAAGGCCATGACTTATGGGCTTGTGAATGAGACAGTAGCGATCAGAAAATATTCTGAAATATATGGATGTGATATTGTGGAATGTGGGTTGTTTTTGTCTAAAGAACGCCCTTATTTAGGTGCATCACCAGATGGACTCCTCGAACCAGATACAATAATAGAGGTGAAATGCCCTTACGCTTCAAGATTTAGTGAAATTTCCACTCAAAGTGTAGCTTATTTAGAATTGGACCAAAATAAACAATTTTGCTTGAAAAAAAAAAATACTTTTACCAAATACAAGGCCAATTATATGTCACTGGCAGAAAATACTGCATTTTAATAATTTTTAATTTTTTTTATTTGGTATACAAAACATATTACAATCATTTAATGCCTAAGTATGTATATAATATATGTGTTCTAGATTGTAACACTTAAACATGTATACACATAAGAAAAAAAACAGAAATCAAAGAGAAATTTAAGAGTTTGGAGGTAATATTTATTGAAAAAGATGACTTTATCAAGCAAATGTTAAAAAAACTTGATGACTTTTATAATATGTATTTCAAAGAAGCTATTATAAATATTTTTTTTTGCATGGATTATCACAATTTAATAAAACAATAATATATCACAAAAATATTTTTTATTTCATGATATTTTCCCTAAAATTACACGCCATTGCACAAACAAAGAAGATTCTAGAGCTCAGTGGTACATAATAAGGATTTAATTCAAATTTTAGAATTTTGTAAGTCTTCGCTAAAGCAATTATCCTTTCAATATGTACACGTTTGCTTGCAAGATTTCTGTCTTTAAGAACTTGTACCCCTTGGATCTGTGACCTTCCCTTTAGGAACATTGGTATGGTGATTATCACATTTTTCTTTTCAAAAAGATCTTGTACATTAAACCCTCTATCAGCCATAATAGCATCTCCACTTTCACAACGCTGAAGCAAATCACTCCTTTCCATAAGTTGCCGGTCACTGACTGATCCACCATAGCAGTCTGAAACATATGAGATAAGTCCGCCAGGAGCTCCTATCATTGATTTCATTGTGTTTCTATGTTTATAATTACTAAAAGTTGCTTGTTGAGAAATGGGATTTGATGGTTTTGTTATTGGAATTTCAGTTGTATCCACAAGAATCTTTCTTAAATGGTGGTGGCATAAAGAACTGAACTAAATCTTTCTTAGGCCAAATGTCAATAACAGACCATATTTCGTACATGAAATTTACCCATTTAAGAAAGATGTTACTTACATTAACACTTGAAATACCAAAAAAAAAAGCCAATTATAAGTCTGGCATATTTCTTCTCAATTTGATCATTGTTATAAATAATTGGTCTTTTAAGGACACATTAATAACTCTGCTTTCTTTGTAACTCAAATCATAGCACATTGGAGTCAGTGTATAAAACACAAGCAATAATTTTTCATATGTTTCCATTCCTGTATAATAGTGTATCATATTGTTATTATCTCGTAAGGAATTTAAAGATAATATACCACGATTTGTAGGTGTTTGAGTAGAAATGCAGAAATTCTCTGTGAAAGTCTGGTTGTCTAATTTGGCGGAATCTTGAATTTTTATTTCATTTGTTGGTTCAGGAACTTCTACTTCTGCTGTTAGAATTTCACTGCAACTGGGTTTAGAACTATTGTCGTCAGCTGTAGACAAATCTATTTGCCTTCTTAATCGGTTTTGATATCTAATTGCTCTTAATGTAGGTGTGGTTGAAGTTTTCGTCCGTGGAAAAATACTTGGAATTGTAACTTTTTTTAAAAATCTATGCTGTGGTTGACAACCTGAAAGCATAGAAATAAAACCATTTAATATTTAAATAATTGTTCATAAAAACTTAATCTACTCTTTCGAGGTAAACATTTTTTTGTCATTGCACCACTAAGCAAGGAATGTTTAGTGCCAGAATCTTGTCTATTGATCAGCAGGTTGCACCACCGGCAGGTGAGGTTGGCCTAAGATCCATATGATGTTGTGCGGGCCTATATCTATACTCCAACTAAAGATAATTAGTAGATTTATAAGTGTAGATTGTTTTGAGGTTATGATTTTAATGTTGCAATAACATTGACCCATGTCAGGGGCGTAGCTACCGCCGTATCTGCCGTATCAATTATACGGGGCCCGCGCGCCACGGGGGCCTCCAACGTTACGCACGTTGGAGGCCTCCGTGGCGCGCAATAATTATCATTAACTTTTCACCCAATTTTTTTTTCAGAAATGACAAAAGTCACAAAAAGCGATTTCTTTTTTTTCCGCGTAAAGCGTGCGTTCAAAAGTTGGCAACGCCCTACATCAGTTATCGCGGGCTGCGGGATTTCCCCGTTTAAGTCATTTACTTCGACGGGGGAATCCCACAATAATCGATGTACATACGATATGATAAACCATGGAGAACGGTGTTTCTTGATGCTTGACGATTGATGATAAAGCTCTACAGCATGAATGTGTAAATGTTGAAAAATCTATTTTTTTTCTGAATGAAAATAATTACTTAGAGAAAACTACTATTTTATTAAGTAATCTTTTGAATAGACTTTGCGAATTAAAAATCAAAATTAATTCAATAGTTTGCTAAATGAGTCTAAAGATTTAGCAAAAGAGTGTAAGGTAACAACTGTTTTTAAAAACAAAAGGCGAAAGATAACGAAGCGTTTTTTTGATGAGTTATCACAAGATGAGAGAATTTCAGACCCGGAATCCTTTTTCAGTCAATGTCTACTGTTGCTGTTCAGATATATTAATTTCTGAAACTAAAAAAAGATTTCAGAGCCTTTGCGACCTGAGTAGTATGTTCGAAATATTACAATACAACCTAAGAAACTCCTGTCTTCTTTGAACGAAGAGATTAAACGCTTCCGGAAAACTGTCGGCTAAATACTGTAAAGACATCTCAGTTAATCTTTATGACCAATTAAAGGCTCTAAAAACATGTTTCAAATCTGAAATTGAAAAATTCATTCCATTTAGGATTTAATTGAATTATTGCTGATAAAATTCAATAGTCTTGCATCCAGCTTTCCGGAGGCAATAACAGCATGCTTTTTATTCTTGACCCTTCCAGTTACAACCGCAACTGCTGAAAAGTAATTTTTTTCAAAATTAAAACTGATAAAAAATTACCTAAGAACTTCCATGGGACAGGAACGCCTATCAGACCTGTCACTATTGTCTATAGAGGCAGAAACTTTAGAAAAACTAGAGTCATCATCAGCTATAAATGATTTAATAAATCAGTTTGCCGAAAAAAAGGCAAAGAGAGTGTATATTTAATTTGAATTGCTTGTAAAATTTTTAGAAAAAGTGACGATAATGAATAATTTCTTTCAATTTTATGCAAACATTTTTTTTCTTTTGTGAAAAATCTTTACCCTTCCTAAGGGCCCCCAAACAAATTTTTATACAGGGCCCCGCCAAAGCACGCTACGCTTCTGACCCATGTTATCATATAAATTTAGAAAAATTACTCTGTGACCTAATCTTGAGACAATATTTAACCTGTGTATGCAGATTCTCCAATATAATCAGTACTCTTGAAGTGATCCCTGCATAACCGAGAGCGTGTTGTCGCGACAAATGATTTTCTTCTTATAGCTGTTTCCCACTTCCTTTTTAAAACTGGGTCTTTTGGAAATAAATGAACACCACTATTGTAATAACCTGGCACAGCACATAACGGCATTATGCTTTCGTAGATTGAAAACACAAAAAAAATACTCAAAAAAACACAACTTCTGTACTGGAATGACAGATAGCTTTGGGCGCATCAACAATGCGCCACCTACAGGGAGAATTTGGCAGTGTGGATCCTCATTAGATTTATCAAAATAGTTTTCAGACGTTTCGTGCTGGTATAACAAGTAGCTATTTAGCTAGTGTATTAGTAAACACGTCGAATGATCATAAAGTGATTTATTGCAAGGATAAAAGGAGAATAATTAATTCAAGTAAATCTTTAAGACAGTGAAAAGCACACAGTTTTGTTTGCTATTGCGAATATCTCCCAAACCAATATTTGTTTGGAATCGTGCATACAAGGAGGCTGACAGCTTTTTCGTTTTACTGAACATGACTGATTAAACAAATGCAGAAAGGCTAACCCTTTGATGCTAGAATTGCCAGATGAGAATGCAAAAAAATGCAAATTTACTCATCGTTAGTTGGTAACAAGTGTGATGCTTAGGTATATTACACGAAGAAAGCATTTACCGATCGTTAAAATAATTACCTCTAAAATATTATATTATTATACTCGTATTCCAATCTCTGGGTTGATTCACCAAATAAAAACCCATAGTGCCAAACAGAAGCACTGATGGTAATTTAGACCCTATAAAAGTGGGGCAATAAAGAGACATCCCAATCCATTTCGACTATCGTTAAGCAAAATGATTAATGAAATCCATATTGATCATGCTAGTATCAGAGCGGTCCGTGCGTTTTCTACTTACGAGTAGGTACGTTAGATCCGGACGAAAGTCTAAATACGATCCGGCGTAGTCATAGAACTAGCAAACACTACCTCCGTAATTCACGGTCCGGTTTTCCACGTTTAAAATCAAATGACGTATTTCGACGCATTCGATTCGAAGTAGAACGAAACCACTTTGACAAATATAATAGTGCGCTCAGTCACACTGACAGCTAGCGCCAAAAATACTGGCATAAAATATGTCGTGAAGATATGCCTCTGGCACCAATTTACTCGAGACTTTTCACAGTAGGCCCTCAGTTCATAACCTAGCCTCTGAGATTGGAGACAAAGACTTGGGTTTGCATTAATTATTGCTAACGCGTCGCTAATTGGCCACCTTAGCACCGGGACAAAGATTAAAAAACGCAGATAAGACATGCATAATTTTGTTGCCTTTAAGACATGTGGTTTGGTGTGAGAAAGTCCTCGATAAGGTGGTATTAGCTGAAGCAATAAAAAGAACGACATTTATTCGTTAATTGACTATTTTTTTGTGTTACGTTGCTATTGTATCACGATGACGGTACTTTTATATCATAAAAGAAGCTTTTTGCATCTAAAGTTAGCTCACATTGTTTCAATTTTAAGATATTTATTGAGAATTCAATATATTATAAAAGATTAATTTAAGATTATTTTTTGGTATGTGCATTGACCCAGCTAATTAGGTGTAAGATAAAAGTTAATAAAGGACTTGTCCATTAATGGTTTTTTATTCGTCAATATTTCTAACCAGGATAAACTAAATATTATATTAAAGAGTTCACAAAAACTAGCCCTTCTGCATAATTAATATATTTTTAAGGCCTCCGATTTAGAGGAAAATTGAAATTATTTTTTTTCTTTGTCTGTACAGAAACCACACCTTCGCCTATATCAATTAACGCATGAAAAAAAAATTGACAGCAAAATTGACATTCCATTGACAGTAGTACCTATTATATAATCTGTGGTCGTACCTAGTAGTATTTATCCACCAGTGGAAAGGCAATGGTACATAGCCACACAGCCAGGAAATACAAGTAAGTGATCAATGGATGATGCCTGTTACAAAACATATTTTTTCTCAAAAATGGAGGCGTTTAAAATTCTGATTTCTATGGTTACGTGTTTCATATTTTTGTAGCTTAAAGATAAATATAGGTTTATTAGTGGTTGGTGATATCTTAGAATAAAAAACCAGCCTCCATACAAAAAGAGGACAAGTCCTTTGAAAATGTAAAATATCTTTAAAGATGTTTTATAATCTTTGCCGGTCAACACAAGATGCTAAAGACAATCGCTCGACCAGAATCGTGCCCTGATGGTTTGCAAACACCCCGAGCAAACAACTTGGAACAACTGCCACGAAATGCTAAAAAGCTGTTGAACATTCTGTTAAAACTGATTGTCTTATTATTCACATGTAGACCACTGAGGTTTCCTTATAAACAGGAAAAGGTTGTTTGCAACTTTCAGCCTATGTTCACCTTCAAGGTTTGTCAGACAGGGCCATATTCAAGTAACCTAGGGATAAAGAATAAAACGACCTCTGTGGCTGAGTGGCTCGCACCGGTTTTCAAAGTGTAACCATCTTTGAGGTTCCGGGATCCCGGTTGGGTCAATATAAATATCCATATTTTCTATATTGTCTCATGAAAAATCAAAATTCATAAATTTCATTTATTTCTGTGCATAGGCTCGCAAGGAGCACTTATATTATACACGTCCCAACATATAATAGAACCCTACCACTGCTTCGGGACAATTGTGGGCTAGTGCTGAGAAGAAGCAGCAAAGAAACTCAGACACTATTGTCATAGCCTCTTTTTAAAGTTTTACAAGATTTGTGTTCCTTAAAACTGTTCCATTCATTTTAATCATTGTCATTTAAAAAATCATCTACCTATTTTGTAATATCCTTTAGACATTAATAGTAGATTGTTATACAAGGGACGAAAGTGACCATTCCACTCCAGATATTTTCATCTCACCTGTTCGGAAAGTTCGGAACTTTGATACTATCGATAGTTTATTGATATTTTATCGATACTATTGCTTTTGCTCCAACCATGGATAGTCTATCGATACTATCGATATTTTATCGATACTATTGCTTTTGCCTCAACTATCGATATTTTATCGATACTATTGTTTTTGCCTCAACTATCGATATTTTATCGATACTATTGTTTTTGCCTCAACTATCGATAGTATATCGATACTATTTCTTTTGCCTCAACTATCGATAGTCTATCGATACTATCGATATTTTATCGATACTATTGCTTTTGCCTCAACTATCGATATTTTATCGATACTATTGTTTTTGCCTCAACTATCGATAGTCTATCGATACTATTGTTTTTGCCTCAACTATCGATAGTATATCGATACTATTGCTTTTGCCTCAACTATCGATAGTCTATCGATACCCTCGATTTCCTTACAGTCGAAATGAAAAATAGTATGTTTAACTCGGTTGAAAGCACCCATTCCACTATCGAGCTATTGGTGCTCGAACTTTCGTCCCTTGTATAACAATCTACTATTAACTTATGTACAGGTAATTCAGCAATATTATCGGGTAGCTTATTGAAAAGCCCATCACCCGATTACGCCTGTGGGTTACGCGATTGTAATAACGCCTACTTTAATAGACATGACGCATTCTTGTCCTTAGATTTTTTGGGCAATACGAATAACAAAATACTATCGAAAACGACAAAGAGTTCATCAAATATTTACGTTCTCTCTTCTTAGGTTTGTGAAAAACGATTGATGATCAAACGTTTTAATGTGTTATTAATAATTAGTAAAGTGCGTGATGTAAGTGATAATTAAGTTAAATTGTAGATAACTGAATACTGTAGGCGGGCTTTAATGTTTTATTTAAATATTTAAGTTCATTCACCTAGCTAGTTATACGTAGGTACAAAAAATAAGGTAAATACTAGTAATTTAAAAGAATGACGGATGAGTTATTGGTCAAACTTTACAGGGCACAGGGCACTGCCTGAGGGCAGCCAATTAAAAATTTAGATATTTTGACTGTCAACAGTTACTCAAATCGTCATTACACCTTCAGAGTAGTTAATATTTTTGGTCTAAGATTTAGTCTTTCGATTGTAAATAAGCTAAATGTTGTAAGAACTGATTTTTGTGAGTTTTTTAAAACTGTTGTTGATGTTGATTTATCAATAACGATATAAGCAATGCCACTAGGCATAAGATAATCTATTCTACAGCAAACTTCGTTTCAAACGAAATATCAAAATATTATTTCACAATAAATTCGTTGTGGAATAGAAAGTGCATGTTATCTAGGGATCATGGTACCTCTTATATAGGGTTTCGATACGTAGCAAACCTCAGTTCCTATGGGAAAACCAACAAATAGACGGAAGCTACTCCGCCGTTTAGCAAAGAGCACACGTAGTAATAGAACGCTTCCTATTGGTGTACCGCAAATTACATTAGCAAATCGCTTGAAATGGCTGTGAGAACTTTATGTGGGAAGGCGATGGCTTTCAGGGAAAGACTATCTTCATTGATGACTGGTTGGTAAAAATACTTGCTCAAAAGAGCTTTTAACCTGGAGTTCACCGATACATGCTTAATTTTTAATCAGCCGATTTAAGTATTATTTGACATATTTTGTATGGGAATTCCGTCAAATTAACCGTCGATCGATGATTACCGGTTGTTTAAAAGTTAATGAACCTAAGACCTTTAAGACCTTGGGTCTTAAAGGTCTTATAGGTAGGTACTTAGTTTTGATATTGCCAAAATTTCTAATTTTGTTCCAGGAAATTTAAAGTAAGTATTACCTATAATTTATTCTGAGCTACTAAGTAATTTTATTATATCGTATATGTGCTTACTTTAGCCGTATCAAAAAAAAATACAACGGGCAGGCAGATAGTCATATTGCCAATATATAAAAACGAATCGATCTTCACCACACCAGTTAAACTTGTTATCTTGACGACCGCCTTGGTGTAGTGGTTCGTGCCCCGGACTTCTAAATCAGGCGGTTGCGGGTGCGAATCCCGCAAGGGGCAAATTTTTGTGTGATGAGCACGAGCATTTGTATCTAAGTCATGGATGTTTATAAAATTTACATATATAAGTATGTCTATCCGTTATCCTAGTCACCATAGCATAAGCTCACGCTTAGTTTGGGGCTAGGTAATTGGTGTGTTTGTTGAAACAATTTATTGTTTTTATTATCTGGTAAATCTAAATTACGTGTCATGTAAAGGAATTGGCTTACTTAAGTTCTACCTTTTCAACAATTAATAGCCTAATTCACCAAATACATAAGTACACAATCAAACCTGAGACTCAACGAAGACAATACTTCCCACCGAAAGCGCTAATTCGTGATAACTACACTCGTCCGAACTCGATCTATGGCAATACCATTAGAGTTATTTAGTAAAATTAGGTTCCTATGTATAACTTTATATGGCTATGGAAATTACCGCTGATAATGCGATATGCTTACTCGTATAACTAGATAGGAAAAATGAATGGAAAAGAGAACGGTGTTACAGAATAGGTACATACGAAATCGTTTAGCAGAATTATCTACTTATGAGCAGAACTACGTGTTTGAACATTAAGATCAAGCAAGACCGTTTTCCATTTTAGCAATACAACATTGAGATTTGAAAATTGGAAGTCATACAGTTATGTTAGATTTGATCATAAATTTAATTTTATTAGTATCTATCCAATTTGTGGCATCCTAACTAGGATGCTACCTTCCTAGTAAGAATCCTAGGTAGGATCCTAGTTAGAAAGCTACAAGTAGGATGGTGTAATATAATAATAATAGTAATAAGGATGGTGTAATAAGTGCCTTAAGCGAGCCAAAAGAAAAAAAAGTTTGAATCGAGCATTACGCCTGATAATAATAAAAAGAGCTTGAATTTCTTTGGTCCTAATTCTTGGTCTGAGTCCACAAAGCCAAGCCTTCAATAATTTGTTTATTTTACTTCTTTTCTTCACACAACTACACTAACACCATTACCAAACCTAATTCATTTAAATGCGAGGATGATTCGCATTTGAAGGCTGTTATATGGTGACTGATACTCAAAAGCACTAAATTCGTAATATTCGCATAAAATCGGTCGAATCGCAACAAAATATTTAAAGTTTAACCCTAGATAGGTGTGGAGGCGAGCGTAGGGATAATTTGTGCGGCAATGCCGCGTTCGCTCTAATGAGCGGTAATAAGAGCCACCCAGCTAGCACCGCGGCTTTTGAGTGTGGAGTGGGCTTTATTACCCGCCGGGCAGTTAATGGGTTAATAGTGATTGGTAAATTTACTTTTTTTAAGACCGGCAGGATGTGATGCAAAGTAAAATATGTATATTTAACTTCAATTTATTTCCAGTGTCAATAGGTAACAGCCTTTTAAGATAATGCTAAAGAAATAGTTTTTTTGTGATTGGACAATTTCAGTAAATAATAGACTACTCGATTTGCATTGATTGGTACCGTTTATTTAAAGTCGCATACATAATGTTATTTATTTACTCGTATATTCGCACATTAATGACACTGTGCTAAATCACCACTACTATCAACTTTAGTTTTTCTTAAACTTTCGCGGTGCATTACTTAAACATATTAAAACGGTGATTAAATGCTATGGATCTTAGAGGTACGAGTATTATAGTCATTTTTATGTCTATTGTATTACAACTACTAATAATTGACAATATAAATAAAATAACAATAATTAGTTCTCAGGCCACATAAACCAATAGCAACTAAAGCCGACTCCACACGTTTAGCGTGCGAGCGCATGTCTCCGTGTGCGAGCGCCTTACGACTTCATTAGAGCGACTAGCGCGGTCACGAGCGCCCCGCGCGCACCGACTGTAGTCCGAGAGACTGTGTCAAGAAATTACAAAGATGGACAACTCAATTGTTTCTCCTTCTTGATCTTTTCTTGAGCCAGTTGTCACTCATTGGACTTGATTCTAATGTGCCAGCGCGCGGTCACAAGCACCCCGCGCGCACTGACTGTAGGCCGAGACTGTGACAAGCAGGTACAAAGATGTTGGACAACCCAATTGTTCCTCTCTCTTGCTCTCTTCTTCAGCCAGTTGAGCTCAATTCCATGGTGCCATCTTTAGGACAGAATTATAATCTTTATTTGCAAAAAACAAGGAAAATATACGAAGGTGGTACATACAAGGTAAATAGTGCACAATTTAAGGGCGTCCTGCACGAAATTGAGAAAATTAACGTATTTCTAAATCACTTGTACGATGAGCTGTATTAGTTAAATACATTAAAACAACTTATTTACGTTAGCCTAATCATTGCACTAGGTCCTGGTCTTGTTGAAATTTGATTCTGAACAAATTCTTTATAATATTATAAACATGACTTGTAGCTAATGATATCTAAGAGCATTTTTTTTCGAAAACTTGGTGATTTTTACGCATGAAACAATAATGTGTACATGAAAATGATTGTATTGATATTCCGCAGGTCCCTATCTTTTTAACCCTTAAATGCATGGTGTTGTTTTTTAAAACAACATATTATGTATGTATATAAAATTATATTTTTATTTTTAAACTTATTCTAGACTATAAACTTCTGTTATCAATATTACAATATTATTTCATAGCATACCTACAGATTTACATAGGATGTTTTTATACTTAGGTATTATATTTTTAATTATTTCCTTTTAATAAATCCCAGTGATAGTGTTCCCTAACATTACTCGATTCTATGCCAATGTAGAATAGCAATATATTGTTGCACCTTTAATTTCCAATAACTTTGTTAATTTAAAAGAACAGCAGGTAGATAATTCAAACAGGCAGTTGACTAAGCTACACATAAAATAGGTACACTTTCGAAAGTAGCGATAACACTTCTAAATTAAAGTAATTTTGAAAACAATTTTATGAAATAAGTAATTTTCTTAAAATTTTCAATATCCATTTCTGCCAGAACCTGTTTACTTCAAATTTTTCCAAAAAAATAAAACCTACCTTACATATTACAATAATTTAAATTGAAACACATTTTTTATTAAGCATATTTATTTAAATTAATAAAAAATATTTCAAAAAATAAACTTTTGATATTTATTTAAAAGGGGGCCAAAATAATAAAATAAAATAAATTTTATTCAATTATTTCGATTTTTTGTGTTTTTCTATCTAGTAAAGATAGCAAAAACAATTTATTTTTTATTTTTCTCGCGGTATTTTATTGAAATGTTTCGATTAATTAATGTTTGATAAAGAAATAAAAAATCATGCATTTAAGGGTATACACGAATAAAATATAAATAAGAAAATAAGAACACTTTTCAGTCTTTAACACAAATGTCTGATGATTTTGCGCATTGCGCAGAATAAAACTATATCTAAATAAATCATCAAGTCTAAAACTTTAAATCAAATGGATCTAATTAACTAATATTAATAAGTTCAATTATTTGAAGATCGTTAAGACTTACTTGACTTGCTTCGCGCTGAACCCCCTTAAGTTGTCTTAACCTAAAACCCAACATCTTTAAACAAGCGCCTCATTTAAACCTAAATCAAAAAACCTGCAAAACTCCCCCTTACTCAAATTCTTTTAAATCACAATAATTATAGCTTTCAGGAAAGCAATTAAATATTGTTATTTAAATGAGTAGCTTTTACATTGACGGATGGTAAACAAGAAAATGACAATTCATATGTCATGTTTTGGAACTGCAGTCGTAGTTGCAATATCTTTCAAATTATCCGAAGAGCCAAAAAAGTGGCTACTGTCGCCCGGCCTATAATTGAGTGTCAGAGTGGCGGTCACTGCTTAATTAAGGCAACAAAGTGCAGGAGTCGCTCTAATAGCTCGCCGGGATACTAAAGGTTAAGGTGTTCGGTGAGCTTGGCTCACGAACCAACCATTGTCACTTTCTGATACGTCTAAGATCGGACGTTTTTAACTGGCATCTTTTATTCAAGTTGTTAGTGTGCTGTGTCAGTTTTACATGAGATGACAAGCTACATTGGCATTTTTCAGATTACAAAAAGAACCTTTCATAGCAACTTAGCTTAATAGGTACGACTAACTTACTATAATATTAGAAAAAAAAAAGAAATAGACTGGTCCAGGTAAGTAGCTAGCTTTTAAAATGGAGAAAGATAGCTACCAAAACGCTTCTCTTGTAACTCTATTAAAGACCTATTGACCTTAAGTCTTTTGACTGCCACGAAACTAGATACAATATAAATTATATTGTTTGGGAGTCACCGCTGATCACCATGGCGCTCAACGTGTTAAGCAGATATAAAACTGACTTTTTAAACTTATCCTTTCACATATAGCATGTTATAGTAGCGTAAGTATACGAAAGTACTTAATTCACACACGCTGCTAGGGTCCGTTGGTTTTAGATGTAATCTTTTACCGTCTACAGAACCTAGAGTTTATCCTCCGCCAGATCTACAGCGTAAATAAGGCCCTGTTGTCGCTGTAATAACTTAATAGCGGCCGGGCGTAATTACAAATTAGGAAGGCTATAATGCGAGGACGAGCCGGGAGAGATTCTTCGGTATTGCGACGTTAGGTCTTTAACCTTGTTGTTATTTTTATCGTTATAGGAGCGCTTTGAACGCGTCAGACTTTACGCCATAGGGTTTGACGTTTCTCAAAGCATATTTTATGCACTTAAAGTAATCTAGTACCTCCCTAAAGTGCAAATACCCATGTGGCAGATTGGGTATTGACTGAACAAAAATCATTTAAGTATGTCTTGTACTTAGCCTGTTTGGGGCCTACTTTACATTCTTACCTTCCGAGGCCGACATCATTGGAAGAAATCATTATACTACCCGACTAAGGCGAAGCAAAAAGGATTTATGTTTTTTTTACTTAAAAAATGTATTTTTTCTGGATATTTATTACAAGTCGTTGTAACGTCATGACTTTTTTTTACGAGTAATTAAAACGTTTCAGTTATAAGGTCTACTTGCAGCAAACGCTTAATCTCGATTTAACATCATGCTGTCTCTGTCATATGTTCGGCGATGACAGAGACAGCATGACGTTAAATCAAGATTTAGCGTTTGCTGCAAGTGGACCTAAGTGCATAATATAGAATAAACGTTAAGTTATTATCAAGGCCAACATTTTAGTATATATTTTTGTGGAGAGCTGTCAATCGAGCAATCTTAAACAGAAGCTAATTACATACCTTTAAAATATTAACATTAATAAAGATACCTTTAAAGGTCTTCACGTCTTCTAAACGTTCGTTTATCTTTTCAACTCTGTTGTTAGCGAACATAAAATCTGACACGCTCGCGCTGATGACCAATTTAGCAGGCGATTCACTCGGCGTGCAACTAACTTCATTGATTGTAAGGCATGGTGTATACTGGTCGGTATGTTTAAAAAGTTCCGCACATGTTCGAAATATTAAAAATACATACGAGTATATGAAGTGTTCGGTACTACGCGTTCATTTTAAGTTGGCCGTTACCTCCCTTCCCACTTCCCCATACCGCACCTCAACGCAGACTCTGTACGGTACGGTTAACTTAAGCGGCGTTGAAATACATAAATACGGATTTATCTGTATTTAAACGAATTTTAAAAGTCGAATACGGATGAACCACGCATTACGCGGTAACATCATACTTATACAGATAAGCTCTTATCAAACAGATGCAGTAGGTACACGTCTATATTTTTGCACAAATCACAAACCCAAATTAGATATCTATATATCTAATAGGCCCTACAGAACGTTAACTTTGCTAACCGTACTGACGGGGCGTGGTATGGAAAAGCTGGAAAAGTTGTAGCGGCAAACTTGAACTGAACGGGTAGTAATCAGTATTTTTAGTAAGTGCTTGTAAACAGTTGAGAGACTAGAGTACAGTGTAATTTTGTATGTAGCAGCTAGTGGTGACTGAGTTTGTTTCGTTGTTTCTTCTCTGTACCTACTAGGCTGTGTTGTCTCGAACTTCTTCTCATCTTGTTTCTTGTCTTGACTTTGACATTTGTGTAAAGTTTTTTGTTAGATGAAATGTACAATTGTGAACGTAACTAGATGAAACTCTCCGCATGGAAGCATGAAATGATGATACATACTTTACATAATATCATAAATTATTTATGTATGCGCGCTCGGCGAAACCGGTCGCGCGTCTGAGTAGTGGTAGCAGTGGGCGACGCGAGACGCAAGTGTTAGGAGCACGGAGGCCGAACGAGGAAGACCTTCTAAGCTAGTTATTGCATTTAGCATCTCTTTCGCACGTGTCAAACAGTATAGCGCTGTCTCAAATGTAATACAATGATTCCAACAATTTTATAAACTGTGGTATTCTTTTTTGACATGTTTTTTTCGGTTTGGCACAATGCAATTTAGCCAAAGTTTGGCTTAAGTTCCGCTGTGCTAGACCTTTAATTTTAGAAAATTGACCACAAATTAATAACCACAAATAAGAAAAAATATGTGCTTACATTTTGACATAAGATTGCTGGCTTGGCGGGAAGTTGAAAAGGGTGGTCTAGCTATTTTTCTCATATTGTATTTTCTTGTAAATTATTATTTAAACTGTAATTTTCTATAATATATTAGTGTATTTAGTGTTAAATATCGTATATTCATAAAATTTGGTAAGTTTTTGCACATATTGTATAAAGCAGCCAGCAGTAGGTACCATGGAGACGGAGCCCGATCCTGACCCTGACCCTCCTCCAGCGACAACGAATTCGTTACTTACATTGTTAGAAGCCGACAGCTTTATTTCTAACCAACAGTCGGAATACGAAAGTTTCAAGCTCGTAACAGATAGAAATAAAGTAAAAAAGGAACAGCACATTGCTGCCAATAAACTTAAAAATAAAACAACTCCTCCAAAAATACACATTCCAGAAGCTTTATTAAAGCAAATTTCCAACAAGGCTTCAACAACATCACACCTTACAACTGATTCCTCACCAACCCCATCGGTATTTCGCAGCAAATATGCAGAGTCTGATGTTGGCCCCTTTGTTGTGCATGTTAGCTTGAAAAAAAATTCTCCCAATGCTGGCGCCACTCTTCATCCCATTAAATTTGGCAATTTCTTGTTCAAAAACAACCTGAAAAATATTATTGATGATGGCATCAAGCGTATTGGCCGAAATAGACTATCTGTTACTTTCAAAACTCCAAGTGCAGCCAACTTGTTTTTGACAAATGAAATAATCTTGAGAGAGTATAATTTGCTATTACCATCGTTTAACATTTCTAAAATGGGTATTGTTAAGGGGATACCAACAGAATGGTCTCATGAGGAGATAGTAGAAAATCTCAGAGTGCCTGATGGTTTTGGGCCCATAATTCGGTCCAGACGTTTGAGCAGGAAAATATCAACCTTTGAAGGTGTTTCATGGCAACCTACACAAACTGTGGTTCTTACATTCGATGGCCAATCTTTACCAAGTAGAGTGTTCTCCTTTTTCTCATCTTTACCCGTGGAACAGTACATATTTCCCACTATACAATGCTTCAATTGTTGTCGTTTTGGGCACACTCGAGTGCAATGCCGAAGTATGCCCAGGTGTTTTAAGTGTGCAGAGAATCATCCAGGAACGAACTGTAATAAATTAGAATTTAGATGCATCAATTGTAACAATAACCATCAAGCAACTGACCAAAATTGTTCTGAATTTATCCGGCAGAAAAATATTGAACACTTCATGTCCCATCACTCTGTTTCCTATCAAGAGGCAGCAAACCAGTTTCCATTACATAAAAAAACCTATTCAGAAATTACTTCTAGTCCCAAAAAATCAGCTCCAGTACCAGTACAAGAACAGAAGTCATACAAAAAAACAGTTACAATCCCTAAAAAATCTCTAGATTGAACACAACTCAGTAATTGATCATATCCCACAACCTCAAAATGGATGTGGTTTTTCTACTGAATCTTCACATGATGACTCGATCTCTTCAAATGCTTTAAACAACTTATTGTCTTCCCTAATAAACATAATAGTAAATTCTGCTCTACCGTACACCGTTGCCATATCTCTAATTAACAACTTATCAGTATCAATCTACAATCTTATTAAAAATGGATCAAGTTCTTGAGTGGAACTGTAAAAGTGTGTCCTCCAAAACAACAGAACTAATTTCTTTAGTTAATAAACATCAACTTTTCGTACTTGCTCTTTCAAAAACTTGGCTGAAGCCAGGTTACAACTTTAGATTACGTGGGTACTCAGTTCTAAGAGATGATAGAGACGATGGGTACGGTGGAGCCGCCCTTCTTATTAAAAAAAAACTATATATTTACTTCTATTTCACTTCCAGCCTTCAACCATAAACATTTCAATGCTGTTGCAGCCCAAATTGGGGAAATATCAATTTTGGCAGTTTATATATCTTGTAAGGACACATCTGTCATCCCACTATTACGAAATTGTTTGTCGTATCTTACTGCTCCTTTAATGATCTTAGGTGACTTCAACGCCCACCATTCTTTATGGGGAGCTCCAAACAACGACCAGTTAGGAAATGCAATTGTTGATGTTATTGATGATTTTAATCTTTGTGTTCTCAACGATGGATCTGCTACTAGGAGACCTTGCCCTGTCCAAAATTTAAGCTTCCTAGATATCTTTCTTTGCTCCTCTGCTCTGTTACCATGTTTAACCTGGACTTGTTTACCTTATTCTTTTGGCAGTGATCATTATCCCATTGTCATAACTTTGCCAGAAAACAATCGTTCAGTAACTTCTTTGCCTCCTATGCTAAAGTACAATCTAAACAATTGCGACTGGGCTACATACAGGTCATTGGTAGAGGCAAAAGTAAAATTGTTGCCAATCGTCTCTAAAGATAACCTCATTTCTTCTTTTGACAGCTTAGTTCATGCCATACAAACGTCAGCTGATGCAGTTTTCAAACTTAAAAATGTTGCTAACAATAAAATACCATCTCCACCATGGTGGGATAAAGATTGCACACTTGCGATCAAAAAAAGAAAAGCCGCAAAGACACAGTGTCGGGATTTTCTAGATATGCAAACGTATTTGAATTACAAAAATGTTTCATCTGCTACGCAGCGTCTGTTAAAGAGGAAAAAGAGAGCAGGTTGGCAGCGATTTTGTTCTTCTTTGTGTCCGGACACTCCATCTACCATTGTCTGGAAAAATATTAGGCGTTATAGATGTTCTTTAGCTAATAACAAACATACTTCTTTTAGTTTAGAGTGGGTGAATGCTTTTGTCAATAAACTTGCGCCAGCTTATGTCCCAAATAAAAACCAAATACCCATTGCCCCTTATGAAATTAACACGGAGTATGAGTCATACAATGACCAATTTCTATCGCCTTTTTCAATGAAGGAATTACAATTAGTTCTTAGTCGTGTTACAGAATACTGCCCAGGCCAAGATGGTATACCCTATTCTTTTATTTCACATTTAAGCTCTTTTACTTTGACTTTTCTTCTAATTATTATCAACCTGATTGTTAGTACTGGTATTATACCCTCTTCTTGGAAACTTCATGTTGTTATGCCTATTCTAAAGCCATCAAAAGACCCATCCGATTCATCTTCTTATAGACCAATTTTAAAACAAGAGTTAGATAAGCTCGGTGTCCCGAAAACTATATCTACTTTCATTTTCAATCGCTTCAGTGAGCGATCTATTCAACTAAGAGTTTCAGGTGTTAGTGTTTCCCGCTATCTGTGGAAAGGAGTTCCTCAAGGCTCGGTCCTTAGTCCTCTTTTGTATAATATCTGCACAAGAGACCTGGAGAAATCAATTACGTCCAAGTGTGTAATCCTACATTAGAGCACATCCAACTTCATTAAGACTAGTTTACAACGCCTTAATAAGAAGCTTGTTGGACTATGGTTCATTTACGACCGGCGTTGCTAGCAAAACAGCCCTTAAAAAGTTAGATCTTATTCAGAATAAAAGCCTTAGAATCGTTTTAGGTGCAATGCGTAGCACTCCCGTTAATGCCTTACAAGTGGAATGTGCAGATCCTCCTCTTCATCTCCGACGTCAATACCTTTCCGATAGGTTCCTGTTCAAAATCAGACAGTTCGATAACCATCCCTTGTTTGATAAGTTAAGATTACTTAACGACTTTTTTAATAATAGTAATCCTTTCTTACGTAATAAACCCATCCCCTACCTCATAAACAGTTATAAAAAAATTATTGAACTAGAATGTAAACTGGAAAAGTTTCCATGTCATCCATTATTCTTTTTTGATTTTAAAATATAAATTTTTGAGCCTGATATTTGTCTGTCAATAGGCATTAACAAAGACACAACTAATCCAAATCACAATCTTGTGCAATATGTTCAAGAACATGCTAACAATTTTGAAATCTTTTTTACTGATGCATCCAAAGTTATATCAGATAATCCTTTTGCCCTAAATTCAAGAAACCATGTAGGATCAGCCTTTTTACAACAGTCGTCCGGTCATTTTAAACTCTTTAAATATCCAAGCATATCATCTAATTTTAGTGGTGAAGGTTTGGCCATCCTAGAGTGTATCAACTATATAATTAGTCTTAAAATTTGCCATAGACTTATATTCACGGATTCATTGAGTTTTTTACAGTCTCTTCTTGCAAATCCCTTTAATAATAATTCGTTCAGCCCTCTTGCATTGTTGGTGAAAAGTAAATTATTAGAATGTCATAATGGTAACTTAAAAGTAAAACTGGCCTGGATTCCTGGTCACTCGGGTATTCAGGGCAATGAGTTGGTCGATGAACTGTCTAAGTTGGCTGCTAGACAGGGTAAAGATAATTTTATTACGGTTTATTGTCAAGACTTAGTAACTGCTTCTCGTGCTATTCTTATACAAGACTGGAACCAAGATTGGCAGAGCTCTAGTCAATCCAAAGGCAGGTTTTATCATAATTTTCAACCTAACATAGCATTAAAACCCTGGTTTTCTAAAATTAGTTTAGAGAAACGAATTTCTTCTACCATTTCTCGTCTACGTCTTGGACATTGTAGTTCTCCCGCTCACTTAGCAAAACTCCACATCAATGACTCTTCTATTTGTGAATGTGGTTTAGAGGAAGGAAATATACAACATATACTTTTTGATTGTCCCTTATACAGGTCTTTACAACTTCATGACATCCTAGTAAAAAATAAAGCTCCTCTTCCTTACAACCTTTCATGTATTTTATCGCTTTGTAATAAAAAATATATTTATTCTCTTATAAAGTTTATAAAGTACCATTATATCAAACTGTAATCCTATAAAATTTGTATAAATACTATTATATATTATTATTAATATTATATATGTTTATATACCTGCCTATCATCCCACCCAATAATCCAATCCCAACCCGCCAATCCTACCTAACCGCAACAAAATCACCAACTTGAAAATGGCAAAAGTCATCCTCGGTCTACAAATTGCAAGTCTGAAAAAAGGCGTGGATTGCCATATTGAAAAAAGAAGAAGAAGAAGACATAAGATGACATAACTATTCTTTCAAATTTGTGAAAAGACAATTAATTAATTAATTAATATAGACGGATATTTATTGAAATTTTGTCAAAAGAATTGTGAAACTGAAATACCTAGTATTATACTTTGTAAAATAAGTTTTCTTGCTTTGAAAGGTGTGTACCTACTACTTATATAATACATTTGATTAATAATATTTTCGTCTTATTTTTTTAGTTTAAACAACTTTCTATAATGTCTATCTAATTTGTAGAATAAGTTTTTCTCAAATGTTAAAGGTATAGGTACTTTTATAATTATGTTTAAGGTATAACATGATCTATTAGGTACCAGTACCAGTGTTTTATGTACCAGTAGGTATGCTTTAAGCACATGTTAAATTTTAAATCAGCCGGTTTAGCACCATTTCACATATTTTGTATAGGAATTCTATAAAATTAACCGTCAATCGATCTTTACCGGCTGTTTAATATAAGTGAAACTCGGAATAAGGTTTATTCATATTGTGGTTATTGTTTCAGGTCCGACAGTAATAGATAACCAATAAGGAGCTGCCTCCTTATAAGTTACAAGTTTTAAGGTGACTCGTTTATGAAACGGTTTATGAGGTTCGTTTATGAGGTTTGACTGCCTCGTTGGTCTAGTGGTCAGCACGCTGGGTACTATCCACGAGGTCCCGGGTTCGAATCCCGGGTCGGGCCGAGACTGTTTGGGTTTTTCTGTCTTGAAATTACTCAGACACAGCTCCGGAGCCAGGAAGTTGGTGGTGTTAACATCCCCGTGCCTCGGTGCGCACGTTAAGCCGTTGGTCCTGCGCCTGATCTCTCTACGGTCATGTCGGATTGCCGTCTCACCGAATTATGAGAGTGAAGGAACAGAGAGTTCACCTGTGTATTGCGCAAACACTTGTGCACTATAATATGTCCCGCGCAGTTGGCTAATGTCTGTTGAGATAGGCCGCCGTAGTCGAAATCGTCGGAGGACGTCATCATTATTGGGAAACGGACGTATTTATACCATAATTTTTTAAACATGTGAAACACATTTGTACCATAATTGATTGCTATCGTTTATCCGCAAAGTAAATTTATGTCGTCATTTTTAAATAAAACATGTAAATATCAAAAACACTTATTTATTAGATTATTAGTATATTTCAGCTCCCTTACTACTTACCACAGGCTCACAGGATTTTACCGACCCTAACTATAACCGGTGATTTCCTTATCGAGCATGAAAGATTTTTGCCGTTTGGTAAAGTAACATTAAGGTAATAGTGCAACCCGCCAAAACCACCTGTGTAGGCACAGATAATATAATACATTAGCGAGAATTTGTCTATGGTTGCATTTACCGTTATTCCGAACCAAAGCGGTATTTGAATCGACGTTATGGGTACACTGCTAGTGGTATAATCGATGTTTGGCTTTAAAAAAATAACGACGCCATACTGCACACTAGCGCTGAGCAGCTTTAGCGTTGTATTACAGGAACCTTTTGACATTTCTCTAACATGATGTTCTTTAAAGGCCCGTTTCAAATCTGTTTTTAGACATGCTATCTAATTTGTGCTTAGGAGGCGTGATAGCATAATGTTTGTTTATTTGTATTGTATATATAAAAAATAAGTAATAAGTCAGCCTATTAGATCCCACTGCTGGGAAAAGGCCTCACCTCAACTATGAGGAGGAACGAGCCATACTTCACCACGCGGGCTCAGTGCGGATTGGTGGAGGGGTATATGTAAGGCAAGTGACAAACCTTACTGTCAGAAGTTATCAAGCCGCCCTAGGGCCTCTGACTAGGCTTAACGACTAATACCACAGATATTAGCCGGGACCAACTGCTTAACGTGCCTTCCGAAGCACGGAGATGCTTGTCATTGACGTCACTTAAATGGTCGGAATGGTCACCCATCCAATCACGACCGCGCCGTGGGTTGCTTAACTTTTGGTATCACTACCAAAGCGCTGCCACCACTGCGCCACAAGCACCTCAATTTGTTTTGCACGAAATTTAATCTTGCCTTTCCTAGATTGTAATTATTGTTAAGTAGAATAACGGCGCCGGTATGCGGTAAAGCTGTAAAGCTTATGTTCATATCGTTCAAAAAACATGTAACTTAGTATTAAGATATATAGTTAACTAAATAAATAAAATAAAATAAATAAATAAATTTCTAAATCTATTTTTTTAAGTGATTAAATAATGCTTTCCATGTCCTTTTAAATTACCGGAGTCTAACTGCCATACTCAGAGACGTCAATTAAAATTAATCTTTCATTAAGTCTCATGCCGTCCTTTTCTATTTCATTGACAAAGAAAGTGACAGTGCCAGACTTAATTATAGATTAAATTTAATTGACGTCTCTGAGTGCGGCAGTTAAACTAAGTATGGTGACCTTAACGCCACCGAGTTTTAATCTTCATGAATTATAAAGGTTAGCATACATGGCTTTATCTGCAGTTATTATGTCTAAATAGTTTTATAATCACTCACGTGACTCACTCACGTGCTTTATTAGCCTAGTGCTAAAGATAATAACTTATGATGACCCTATCTAAAGAACTAAAACTGTGTTCATATCGGTTGTTGATTTTATTGATTAATTTTGACAAGAGAAATGTTTTTTTTATTCATTATTATTTGCTTGTTATGTTTCCAGTATCTAGGTCGGCGCAGTACCTACTGCGCTTACCTAGATATATATAGGTTGATTGCCTCGTTAGTCTAGTGGTCAGCACGCTGGGTACTATCCACGAGGTCCAGGGTTCGAATCCCGGGTCGGGCCCAGAGTGATTGGGTTTTTCTGTCTTGAAATTACTCGACCACAGCACCGGAGTCAGGAAGTTGGTGGTGTTAATACCCTCGTGCCTCGGAAAGCACGTTAAGCCGTTGGTCCTGTGCCTGATCTCTCTACGGTCATGTCGGACTGCGCACACACTTGTGCATTATAATGTGTCCTGCGCAGTTGGATAATCTCTGTTGAGATATGCCGCCGTAGTCGAAATCGGCTAGGAGGACATCATCATCATCATATATAAAGGTAAACAGGGTGTTGTTTTGGTCAACGGCTTCCGACTCAGGGCTTGTAGTGGTTATAACACTGATGCCAAAAAAATATTTTAAAAATTAAATACAAAAAAAAAATTGTACTTCTTCATACAAAGTTGGCCGATCACCGATCGATTATGTATGAAGAAGGACAAAAAGATTTTTGATTTTTAAATATGTTTTTTGGCATCTGTGTTATGTATACTACCAGCCCTGAATCGGAAGCTGTTGACCAAAACAACACCCTGTATAGATAGCAGTAACACTTATTTTCATGAACAACATAGGTATGAAATAGGAAAATAAAGTGTTACTGCCGGATATATTTTTTGTCCAATTCAATACATTGACTGTAGTTTTTTTACTGTATCAATAAACTATAGATTAAACACTCATTACCACATTAAAAAGTATGCATTCATGCGTAGAAGACCATTGAAAAAGAGATGTAAAAAAGTGATTTAAGCGTAGTAAAAAGTTGTTACTCCTACCCAATAGAACTCTAGGCTGCTTTTGCATACCTGCACTAGGCTTTATGTTATAGCTAAGCGTCATGTAGGTCGTATTAAGCCATCCAAGTTCGCCACAGTGCTGGTTCCTTATAGCGGTATAATTATTCGATGTCACAGCTGATGTGCCGTGATGGGGTGGATAAGGCTATACAACCTGTGATGATAGGCTTTAACAAAAAACTAATTATTATTACTATTATATTCAAATATCAGTGAAATCAAATTAGTATTTAATTTTATTTAGCTTGTTTGCCTTTCGCTCCGGAACGTGTCTACTCATAAAATCAATTGTCGTCCATTGTGTCTGAAATGGTGGCATAACGCTCTAAATTACCAATTTATTCAAAACCGAATGTTATGTAATTTTGAAAATATTTGTGCTAAATCCACTTTAAGGTTTTTACAATATATCATTAAATTTAAATATATTTATATATTGAACATATATTTAAAAAGAGTCCTTGAATGGAGACCTCGTAACACAAAAGGAAAAGGACGACCGCCCTAACGGTGGTAATGACATCCGACGACACGCAGGACATGGCTGGATGACACGGGCATAAGACCGCCAGTCATGGCAGAAAATAAAGGAGGACTCTACTACTACATCTACGTCCAAGACTGGACAAAATTGGGCTGATGATGATGATGGACGACACCCACCGGACAACACATTCGATCAGTATTTGTGTAAAAAAAATACTATTGTATTTAGAAATGTCTACCAATCCTGATAATATTTTAGTGCAATCATTCATGTACTCTCAATCTCAGTAAATAAACTCGAGTTAATGTCGTAAGTATATACGAAACGGCAGGCGTTCATATAATTGCTTAATTGACGGAGTGCTCGTTCATTAGGCGAAATTACATTAGGGTGCCGCTGGATAAACTGCGATCTTAAGCGAAATATATTTTAATACTACTACTACACGTGCCGCCAAGTACCAATCTTTACTTTTTAGGGTTCCGTAGTCCGACAAGGAACCCTTATAAGATCGTTCAGTCCGTCCGTCCTAGTCTGTCACAGCAGAATATCTTCTACGTATATGGACTGATTTGCATGTAACTTGGTTCGAGGATACTTCACATGTAGATCTCATTTTTAAAAATACAAAAAATAAAATGACCCCTTTTTAAGGGGACCTCCCCACACATGTAAAGGGGGGGGGGGTGAATTATTTTTTCCATAAAACACTTTTTATCAGCTTTACCATTTGCGAGATATAGCCCGCCAAAGTCGTTTACACGGTGTCCCCTGTAATTTCTAAAGTCTTGGACCTATAAACTTCAAATCACTCACGTAAAGAAACAGGCGGGGAAACTCTTATTTAAAATTGTTTCGGGTATCCTGTGATGAATACTTTTGAAATTATAAATAAAATAAAAATATATACTTTTTTACAAAAGAACAGTATAAACTTATTTTTTTTTGCCTATACTGTCTAATGTTGTAAGAACCCTTCATGCTCGAGTCCGACTCGCACTTGGCGGGTTTTTCTGAATTATGCATTTTAGTTGTTTCACTGACCGATGCAGGAAACCTGCACATTCAGGCGACTGAATGTGTAACCGCGATTCAAACTGGTCTGGTTTCCCTGGTTATACAGGGTCGCGGAGATCAGACGGCAGTCGCTCTACTATAATAACCTGATCTACCATACCTTGGATTACGGTCCAGAGCGGACCCTAGGCCCTCGCGCGCGAGTTCACAACCAGGATAGCGCTGGGATGATGATGATATGAAATAATGATTTTAAAAACCGAATAATATTATAATGAAAATGTTGAATGCTTCTATTAGATTATTAATTTTGAGGCCGACTGTACGCGGCAGATCTTTTGGACGAAGCTCATGTCCCCGGAAGCTAATTGCCGTGACAACGTCAATATTTGAAAGCTATCGGCAGAAGCACAATACAAAATTTACAGCCATCTTGTTGTCGACTAAAACATACGGTGATAATCACATTTTGGTAAGGGAATCATAAGGTATGCCTTAATACACAATTACCTAATAAAAATAAATTCATAATTATTTTTCATGCAACAAGCATTTTAGGTACATACCTTATTCTCCCATTAAAGTGGTAACTGTTTTGCTTTTGGTTAAAAAAATCATAACATACACACGTTACATTCAGTAGTATGTACTTAGATGGATGATATAAGAAAATAGCAAACATCAGCTACAATTTAAAACCATAAGGTTATAATCCATTACAAAAGTAATAAGTGTTTGCAAAGCATAGAATATCCTGATGGGCTGTTCTTATTTGGCTCTGTCTCATGGACTTCAATACGACAAGCCGCCCGAGACATTTTCACCGGTCCTTTGTCTTTTTAAAGTGCATGTTTCTGGTTTAGAAAAATGTAATTGATTATCAAACCAATAAAGTTGAGACTGCCAGGGTTTTAAATTATATGAAAAAATCGTTTAAATAGTCTGGGCGGGCAAAATGTACTTATTTTTTATTCGAGGTTCCCTCTTTAGTTTTATAGAAATAATTTAGTGACGACGAAGAAATCTAGTGATTTCATTTTATTTGACAAGGTTGTAAGACCAAATAAATAAATTGTAGAATATTTCGTTTCTAGAATTTAAGGAGAATGCTTTCGTCATAATACCAATGAAATCGAAAATTACATATAAGTATTTTTGCATGATTTTTAATTTGATGAATTGAATTATCAATATATTTTAATCCAATTGCTTAGCTCCGTCCATTCATATATAAGTTTAGACATCTTTACTTTCCTACTTATAAGTATAGTTCCAAATAATTTTAAAGTTTTGTCTCAAGTCCACAGTTTTCGTGGCCAAGCGGTCATCCCTATGGGTCGGCTAATTACCGTGACCAAGCCAATATTAGATGTCAATTAGGCAAGATTTTTAATAATTGCTTACTGGAAATACCGGTGGTGCTAATAGATTACTGTTTGGTAATAATTTTGGTAAAAACGTTTGTACGTAGAGCTGGAATTTCTCCCACACCCATCAATAAAACTATATAAACGTTATGCCTCAATAAATCCAATGTTTTTACCATGTTTATCTCTATTTTTTTCGAATTTGAGGAATATATATGCTGCTATTCGGTTTTATGTCACAAAAGATAGATTGTTAGTTAACCTCAAGGCAGAATCGTAAAAAAAACAACATATTTGTAAATATACTACATTAAAGAAAAGGTATTTTAACAATTTCATCATAACAGTTCTTTTTATTAGGTTAGATACCTATTACCATTTCATCCCTAGAGATTTCCCGTGACTTTATCCGTAAAATTTTGTGGTAGCCCTATAGAATGTCATCCCCCTTAATGATTTTATATCGCGGCAAAAAGTCTCTATACCCTTAATAAAGAGTCTCAAACTGTCTTTTACATCTATAATATTAAATATTTATTGGGCAATAGTGCAGAAAAGGAAGTTTTACAGTACCTAAATCTAAGACGCACTTGTAGTTTTTAAAAATTTTGACAAAATGATGTTATTTTGACTTGTTGACATTATTTTACGAACGGAAAGTTCGTCAAAGTTTTTTTTACGTTCGTAAAATAATGTCAACAAGAAACTTTCAAAGCTATACCATGATCAAACCATAGCTATACACATTGAACTTACACCCGGACCCGGTATAACTCGTAAGTACCCCGTGTTGACTTCACCCGACCGGCCAGATGTTTGTCTGAAAGCGGATTATGGGTGCGCGGGCGCCGCTGTGCGCAAACACAGGGATCGGAAGCCTTTGGGTTAGTGTTAGAAAATTTATTTAAAAAAAAACTATTTTTTGTTGCGTTTCTTTTTTTTTTTTTACTGAGCAAGAAGTTCTTTATCTACTATCTATCAACAGGGCTTGCCTTTGAACATGCAAATCTAGTAAAATTGTTTTATTGCAAAAAATCAAGCAGGTGCGAGAAAATCTGCTAAATTACCCGCGACAGGTTGGTTCCTCAGAAAAGGAATTTCAAATTCTGGTTTATTTCACGATGGTATTGAAGTATGCATATTGAATGTCTTGTGACAGTTTGAATTTGCTTGTCCATCGCCTAGTTATTATTGAATGGCAAATAATAGTTAAGTATTAGCATTTACTTGTTCCAAAGTATGTATGTGAAATGTATTTAACACAATGAAGATCTACATTATAATATTTATTTATTTTAATTTTATAGCAGTCTATGGATTTCCAATTTATAAACCATGAGTCCACTTTCTTTCTTAGGATTTGAATAAAAAAACGACCGAAAGGTTTCCCACCTCTGCTTGGTGTAGACCATCGAAATTTGTCAAAGGCGGCGTTTTTGTTGACGCCGCTGACTCCGCAGTCGGCGCAGGAGTGACTCATTAAACGAGACAGAACCCAATTACCGTTGCGTTTAAAGGGCGATTAGTTGACCGACCAATTGACGGACACGAAATACGTTTGATCTGATGATATCAAATTAAAAAAAGAAGAAAAAAATACAGAAAAATAAAAATTATACAGGTCCTTTGCGGTCAGATTTCCAAGATGCTGGCAGCAGTACCCCGCTCTGTATATTATAGTAACCGCTGCGTCCATAGTAGTCGCCAGCTCTTCTATACTTGTATTAATTCTAAAATAAATATATATTATATTTTTGATTAGAAAGAAAGAAAGAAGCATTTATTAATTTGGGACATCACAAACAAACATCGTACAGAATTAAAAAAATAAAAAATTACTAAGATCCCAAAAAAATTATACAAAATAAAAACCACACAAACAAATCAGTAACAGTCAACGCTAGCCAAACAGTGCCTTTGTGTGTCTGTGATGTCCAAATCAAGGGGGCCTCATTCAGCTTAAGCCAGGTCCCCAGAAGGCCCTGGCGCTGATTTTCAGTGGGCCCCTACCGAGTGAGGTCCGCGGACAATGGAGCCAACACTACATACTTATAGATATATAATAAAACTATATATAGTTGAATATATATATTTAAACAAATAAACGGAAGATCATACTCAGATTATGAAGGGCTTTAAATTATTTTACTAGTTATCGAGAATCTTAATAACATGTTGTGTCAGTGGCAACTAGCAAGCAGCCATGCTTTTTTACGCACCCTGTCGAAAATCTTTCGTGTAAAAGAAATTTAAGTTACGTCTGATTTGTACTTAGTAGGTTTTTTATTTTCTTGCACGATTGGAATGTTTTAAAAGAATAATCCATGAAATTAGCAAGAAACTGTACGACAATGACAACACTGCAACGGTGGCTCAGAACGTAATTTTACTGCCTTTGCTTTTCTTTATTATCATTACACTGAATAGAAATAAAATAAAAATAATGACCCGTGCCCACTTCGCAGACAAAGGTGACACCTGGCGGTCAACAAAAGACACTAATTTGCCTTATATTGAGTAGATCTATTGTAAAGACCACCTTGAAAGCTCCACCAAAATAACATCTATTGTGGTCAAGCACAAAAGATCTTCAAGACGTTAGTCGTAAATTTTGCGCAAAATATCTTCAAATTGAACTTAAGTGCATAATGTTTGGGTCAATTAAAACACCTTTGGTGGCTGAAAGAAAAAACTTTTATAATGGCAGAGCAGTTGCGGTATAGTACATCTGTTTATTGTTGAGATGCCAATATAGTACACACAATATTATGTTTTTTGGGAAATAATAGAACAGGATGGCGATGTCTAACGTATCGTAAAGTATCATAAAGCTGACAAATCAGAAATGATGATGATAAAAATAAGTAAGTACATGCATCGTGGAGATTTAAGCAAAGATCTCTCCTTGATAATTATATCGTTTCAAAAATTGTATTAAAAAAAACAAGTGCGAGTCAGACTCGAACAAGAGGGCTCCGTACCATTAACTATACAATAACCTTTTAATTTAGTTTTAAAAACGGCAAAAACACTTTTTTAGTATGAGATTTAACCCATCTATGATGTTTTTGAGCCCCACTTAATTATACTATTATTTTATTCTATTTTTAGTATTTATTTTATTTAAATAATTATTTTATTCTGTTTTAGTATTTGTGGTTGGTGTGGTGGCTTAGCGGCAACAGAAGTACATAATCTGTACAAATTTTCACTGTCTAGCTATCACGGTTCATGAGATACAGCCCGGCGACAGACAGACAAACAGACGGACGGCGGAGTCTTAGTAAAATAGGGTCCCGTTTTTACGCTTTGGGTGAAAAATGACACCGTTGAACTGATTTTTGAATCACATTTTTGGTATCAGGATTTAAAAAAAAAGATATTAAGTATAGATAAATTAAAATACAGTAAAGAGCTATAATAAAAACTATGTTCATTTGTGTTTGCCACATAGATCAATGTCACAGTATAAGCGAAAACAGATTCAAGGGCACATTTGGGGCATAATAGGCCACTTTATCTGCTGGAGGCGTGAGCTGTCATAATTCTTGCAGGCGCCATGCGGAGATCTCGACTTGACTTTTTTGGTTTGACCGCTACTGCGTAGTATATGGGAAGGGAGGAGATAAATCGAACAGTCGTGTTTAGATTCATAATTATATGATTCGTATCGTCGCTTACCATCAGATGAGATTGATCAGATATGTATGAGAAAAGTTAAATAAACAATAAAAACTGTTGGCATTTTGCTTTTCCAGTCTTTAAATGAATGCCTCATCTCATGCACTGCATAATAGTTTGTGTCAGGACAAAGACACATAACACATTTTCATCATAGATTAAATATTAAAAACTATGCGACAGAGTTTTATGCTATGCATTCAGTGTGTAATCTATGCAAGTAACATTTATTGTCAATTTTTATTAAGTCTTTAATGAAGATTAAATTTTAGTGCTCACATTTAAATAATTTAGTATTTTGTTGTTATAAACTTGTTTTTGGATTTATCTCAAAATGTCGTATATACTGCTTCTAAAAACTTTCAAATGAGCAAAGCCGGCAGACTGTGCGGCGTTCAGACGACTCAAACAAGCCGTGAGGTCCACACAATAGACGAATTTGTTCTAATGAATAGACACACGCCCCCGAAGTTTTTAGCCTGGATACAGACCGTCATTTGAGTAATAGGCATGAAACATTAAGAATGGATGTAGTTTGGATTGGTTTGTTAGCGCAAGTAGAAGAAGATGAAAGTAATATTCAGTAAACGCGAAAGAAATAGAATTTGATGACAGATTCGAGACGTAGGAGCTGATAATGTAAATAAAAGATGGAGCGAGCTAGGATACCAGAATACGCTTTTTCAACTAACAATTTAATAAGCAAATTTTCACCAAATTATTAAATAACTCTAACAAAATAATAAGCTTTAAACAGAAATAAGGTCTTACTACACTCAATTCTCAACTGATCCATTGCGTCGTCGCTGTCGTCGCTGCGCAGATTTCGCACAAGAAAATGTGTTATTGTCAATTTTTTTTTTTACTAACCTACATCATCCCACTGCTGGGCAAAGGTCTCCCCCAATTCTTTCCATTTGTCTCTGTCAGCGGCCAACGACTCCCAATCTCTCGCAAAACTGGACAGATCGTCGCTCCACCTCTTTTTAGGTCTACCCCTTCGTCGGTAGCCGGAGCGGGAGTACCCCTGGAACCAGGGGTGCGAAGAATCTCCGGGCGGAATCGATTACCCGTCGGACGACCAAAGCTTTGTCGATTTCATGAATGAAATTTAATTAAACAAATCAAATTTTCATCGTTTTCGTCTTTGTGTACTGAGGAGTAGAATAAAAGATAAGGCTCCGAAAGTATAGCACATATAAAAAATACTTATTAAGCATGCAAAGAGAGATTTTCTATCAAAAAAAATTCAAATTTTTTGAATTATGAATCAAACCAACTTTCTCTAATCGGGTTTTGAAATCCATAATTATCTTAACGATGCCCCGAAGTTTCTGGTAATAGAACTGGTCATAGAAACTCTCACGATCAAATTCCTATTGTGTATTCATACATTGGCAATGTTATGTTATTTTAAGTGGGGAAAACAGCCCTAACAAACGTAAACTCTACAGTTTCAGGAAAAGGATAAGTCACAAACAGTTGGTCTTTCTGTAACTTCCAAGAAACATTTGATAACTAAAGAACACACGGACAAAGGACTTTGATCTTTGAAACTTAGATATAAGTTATACCCTACATACAAGTAATGAGCTCTATTTCTACAAGTTTAAAAATATATCTTGAAAATATATCAAGAGATATTATAACAATGACGTAAACGTAGTGGCATTTGCGATTTGTGATTGTTCCATTCCACGCAATTTCAATACATATGACTAAGAAATTACAAGCAGAAGAAAATAATTAAGGAAGGGCCTTAAGAAAACGAATCTCATAAAATACTCCAAGATAATTTTAGCTTAGCTATGCAATCCAATAAAATTAAGTGGGGCGATTATAAAACAATGGAACAGCCAACCTCTCACGTATCATAATTGTAACAAATTCCGCCTAAAGACCGTGAAACGAGTTTGTCCATGAGTTTTTGCAGCCATCATGGCGAACGGTTCCCGCCATTTTGAGTTCGAAATTTTAATTGGAACGCTAAAGCTAGTTCCTGGAAAGAGGTTCGCCAAATAAAAGTTTTTATCTCACTCCGATTAAGATTCCGTGGTCCGGTTGAACAAATGAGCTGATACCCTACTCTATAGAACGGTTCTTTTAAATTCCAGTCTTCCTAGCCCTCTCTTTCAGGCAGTATTGCTACTAAGAGTGAGTGCAATGGGTAGAGTAGAAATTAAGGACTTCTTCCGAAGTAAGACCTTAGTTTTTGTTGGGACCACGCCTGTGTTGACGACACCTCGGCCCACCAAAATGGCGGGGTGGTCACGAGTTTGTTGAGTTTTCAGAACTCATGAATGGATCATTGTTTTGTTTGAAGTCGATCTTGTAATGAGCAATGACAGGTGCAGTAGTAGACTAATTAGCAACCGGATGAGTTTGTTAAAATTAGCAGAGCTGAGTTCGGCAATGTATTAGTTCTTCTAGTTTCATACGCTTGTATTTCAATCAGGACGTGCTTAGTGGTGTCGAAATCGTGTTTGTTAAGTTTATTTTATTATTTTCGAAATCCATGATCGAAAAATGGTCTAGTTCCCTTTACAAAGGACGTATGAAGGTCAAGAAGCAATCGTTCTAAATGCAATGATCATTAACAGGAACAACAAAGTAAGCAAATATATACCATATTTGTGCTTCAATTGAAAACCAAAAGTGTTAGACTAGACATGCTTTTATCCCGCCTCTTCTGACTTACAGAGCAGCGAGCAATTACAAAATTTCGTTGAGTAACTACATAATAACAGACCACATAGCACTAGCCATAGTAGAAGTTCAACGCCGAAAGCGACACGACCACGTAGCACTGTTGGGAGAGCATTCACGCGAATAGCGAAGAGTCGTGGGTTCAAATCCAATCTGACAACCAATTCAATAAATAACTCAGTGCAATATTTACTTCCATAACTGTCCTTCTGAAGTTGGGTAATAAATAAACAGCATGAAGTACATAGCAATCATTGACGTTCCGCCTCACTTACCCCCACACACCAAAACAAAAACGCTAATGATAAATGTCATACAGCCGAAAGTATCGGTAACACATTCCTTAGATGCCATCGGGCACCTGCGAGCTATTATCACTAATGTCAAAATAGAATCGACCACGAAAATATTTCCTAGCAACTCTAATTAAGCAGACAACTTCACTAAACCGTCAGTATGAAAAATTTAAGTGAATTTGTACCGTCTTGGTACAAGACAAGGCTTAGTTTTGAGTAAGAGGATAGTCTTCCTGAACTATCGTGACGATGCACAGATGAATGAGATTGATAGACTTCACATCAGAAGAACATTAACAAAAATATTATAAGCAACGCCGTCAAGGGCCGATTTTTTTTAGATTCCATGTGGTGTTCCACTGAATATGCAGTCCTAACGGTTTACACGGCAGCATTTCAGATGCGAGTTGATTTCGGGATATATTTTTGAGTCTGGTTTATGTGTTGTTAAATTGTTTTAGTTTACTTACCTTCTAAAAGGTTGGACGATAATGTTGTAATATAAAATAAATATGTGATATTTAATTTCTGAACACCAAAACACAAAGGGTTTTAACATTCAATGCTATGATATTTGCTAGGAAGTCGCTGTGATTATACAGCTTGACAGACTTAAAACTGTGTGAGCCTTACTGGTAAATAATAAATAAATACTGATAAATCATCATTGACATTGTAGTCGTGGATCCAGATTTTCACAAGCCAGACGTTTTATCACTTTGAATTTCACGAAACATTTTTTTTTCTTTTGTATCCAGTATATAAGGAGAAATTTGAAAGTTAGCGCCTCCTGTGACAGAAAAGATAACGGGGAATCGTTTATCTTGAAAAGCAAAAGACGACTTTCGTATCCGGTGCTATTAAAACCTAGCGGCATCTATACGCCTAATTTATCTATACCGACGTCTACAAGCGAAACTTAATTGCTACTGAAGTACGGACACATGGTTGAATCTCTACAGCATCGTAATAATTATCTTATACTCCATCCCGTATCGTGTGTCCTCCCGCTAAGTTAATGGTATAATTATGGAAATTCAGTCTGTGTGTGTCTAATTACCAATATCTGTCGGCTACTTTCCTGGTGGCGTTTGAAAGATTTGAAAGATATAGGAGCGGGTTGTGGCATTCGATATGGGCAGTTAAGATCTTGGAACGTTTGTGCGTCGGAATGAAAGTGCTACTGTATGCGGGAGAGTAACAAATAAACACTTTACCTATTGCAAAGAACTGAGTATATACATGAAAATACCAGAACACACGTTTAGCCTAGTCAGAGGCGGCTTGATAACATTTGACAGTAAGCACTGAGCCCGCGTAGTGGAGTATGGCTTATACCTCCTCATAGGTGAAGTCAGGCTTTAGCCCAGCAGTGGGATCTAATTTACTTCCGTTTAAATACCACGTCAAAGAAGGGTTGGGTAAAAATGATATTTTCGTAGGTACATACTCTAGCATGGTTTTAGTCATGTTCCTTTTTTAGTAACATTGGAGCCTTTCGTAAGTTCTTTTGAGACCACCAGTAATAAGGTGTATGTAGATATATATGCCCCCATTGTTTGCTTCATATTCAAGTTTGTAAAATCCACTACGTATAGGGAAAGAGCAAACGCAATGTTTCTAAAAACGTTTTGTTGCTTTGTTATTTTTGTTATAGTGTGACATAAAGAATATTATCTGCTTTTAAATATACTGCATATTCTGCAAATTTAATAGTCAAAGGACTTGTCCTCTTTTTGTATGGAAGCTGGTTTTTTATTCCAAGATATTACCAACCAACAATAACCTATATTTATCTTTAAGCTACAAAAATATGAAACACGTAACAATAGAAATCTGAATTTTAAACGCCTCCATTTTTGAGAAAAAATATGTTTTGTAATGAGGCATCATCCATTGATCATTACTTGTATTTCCTGGCTGTATAGCTATATACCATTGCCTTTCCACTGGTGGATAAATACTACTAGGTACGCCCACAGATTATATAATAGGTACTACTGTCAATGGAATGACAATTGTCTTTTTTTATCATGCGTCTTATTTTTTATCATGCGTTAATTGGTAGAGGCGAAGGTGCAGTTTATGTACAGACAAAGAGAAAAATTAATTTCAATTTTTCTCTAAATTGGAGGCCTTAAAAAATATATTAATTATGCAAAAAGGTTAGTTTCGTGAACTCTTTCATATAATATTTAGTCTATTCTGGTAAGAAATATTGATGAATAAAAAACCATTAATGGACAAGTCCTTTGAACAGATTTAGACATTTGACCGAAGCTAGCATTATTTTTAAAGTATCAAGTTTCCAGATACAATAGGCAATCAATTGTTATCCCGACGGCCGGCGTCCTTATGATAGACCTTATCAGATAGCACACACTATAACAAAGCAATTAACTAGAGAAATAGACCTGCTAAAGTAGAAACATTAGACCAAGCCTTTTAAAAACGCTTTTACATATGCTAATAGCCATAAACTTTTTATGGCTAAGGAATCCATTGCAACTGTGCCACTAATACAACTAGGAAAACGTCAATTAGCGTTTGCCTCAGTTTTTGTAAAAAAAAAACTTATGATTTATGGTCGTCGTAATGTGAGCCTCGTTAGAATGTTACAAATTGTCTATGGTTCTCTAACGTTTAACGCTCGTTGGACAAGCTTGCAAATTAGTTTTAGCAGGATGTTTACGTGATACTAGTTAGTAATTGGTAACAAATAGGTACCTATCTTGTTACGTTAACAGTTTACCTACTAGTTACTAGTTTTTTTATCATCATGACATTGCTAGGCCAAAGAAGTTCTCACTAAACTTTTATACCCTTACATTACTTTTATCCCCCACTTGAAATTATTTAAGATGATTTATACCTCTTTGTAGAATATTGCATATTATTTGATTCTTTTCGTAAGTTCACAGCCAAAATTTTAATTTTAATCACTTATTTACATTTAATTGGTCCTATGTGTTTGATGTCGATTTCATGTTAAAATAAACATTTCCTATTTTTAAACGTTAAAACGATCTCATTAGGCCTAATGCATGGCAGCTCACGTTTTGATTTATATCTGTCACATAGGATACACTGGTAATTATAAAAACTCCCTCTAATAGCTCCGTTGATATCTTTATGTAAGATGTAAGCTAATAAGTTGTTGGACAGCACGCAAGTTTGTCAAACTAGAGAAGTGTTAGTGTAGAGACAGATGTACGATCAAGTTGAAAATGAACGCTATAAGTACGATGGGACCTAATAGATAATAAAGAAAACGGTTTATAAGAAATGTATATAGATCTACTGTTTCCTTTATTATCTACGAGATCTCATCGTACTTGCATACCTACTAAGTCATTTTAGTCAGTCACAATTAGTTATAAGTTGTGTTAAAGTATGTAATTATTTAACTTAATAAGATTTAAGATTAAAATATATATTATGTTTGAGCTATCCCTGCTAATAATTATAAACGACTAGCAGTTCCCCGCGACTTCGCCCGCGCCAAAAGTCGGATTTTCCATACAAATTTTCATCCCCCATTTCAGCCGCCTGATGATTTTATATCGCGACAAAAAGTAGCATATGTCCTTCCTAGTGTCTCAAACTATCTCTGTGCCAAATTTCATTTGATTCGGTCCAGTAGTTTCGGAGCCTATTCGATGCAAATAAACAAACAAATCTTTCCTCTTTATAATATTTGTTATTATTATAAACGAGATGCGTCGGTGGCGCAGTGGCTATCGGATTGCCTCTCATGCGGGAGGCACCGGTTTGATCCCACATTCCGCTATGTACCAATGACTTTTTCTGAGTAATGTACATTAGTTGTTTCACTAACCGCTGATCATACAGTGAGGGAAAATATCGTGAGGAAACCTACACATTCAGGCGACTGCATGTGTAACCATGATGCAAAACTGGTCAGGTTCCCCTGGTAACAGTGTCACGGAGGTCAGATGGCAGTCGCTCCACTGTAATTACATGATCTGCCACATCCTGGATCATGGACAGCGGAACCTGGGCCCTCGCGTGCGAGTGCACAACCGGGATAACGCTAGGAGGGTGATGATAGTAACTCTACTGTCTGTATGTTATTTTCTTTTTGAAGGTGTACTTATGTTCTTCTGAATTTATTTTTATAAAATTTGGCAGGACATAGGATGGTTGTTGTCCCGGATATCATCCCTTAAAGGGGTGAAGGGGATGTTCAACATTAGCGCTACCAAAGTTGCAACGACCTTCTCTATTATCTGTATGTTATTTTCTTTTTGAAGGTGTAACTATGTTCTTCTGAATTTATTTTTATAAAATTTGGAGGACATAGGATTGTTTTTGCCAAACGTTTTTTATCAAACGTTAAAGAGGCGAAGGGGGTATGAAACTTTGAAGGGAATGTCCAACATTAGCGCTACCGAAGTGGCAACGGCCCACTCTATAGTCATTAATATGACCCAAAAGGCACAGACCCAATGACATACGCTTTAGCATTCCCTTAAATTCGAAGCTCAAAGCATTCCGCTAATTATCGACATCCTCTTTTTTATTGACCCCAAAATATGGTCCTAAATCATAAGTTCGAATTCCAAGGATGCTTTTGCTGGTATTGTGCCATATTTGGACCGTTAGTCGAATGCCATGTCATTTGTTTGGCGTGGTTAGCATTTTAGTCGTGTGAAGAAAATATGAAACACATTTGCGGAAGATATGTAAGGTAAAATATTTTTATTTTTATGGGTGCTCAATTCTGCTAGATAAATTGTAACACAAACGTTATCAATTGGTTGGGTTTTTACATTTATCTATATAATCTAAGTATTAATTTTTTTTTAATTATGTTAGCAGCATTGGTCGACCGACCCGACAAAATTTGTTGTCAAATCAGCTTATAGCTTATACAGCTTGCATCAGCGCTGATGTTTCTTTGTTAATCAACAGCATGCTATCTGAATCGATCGCCTTAAAGTATCCATACCTATAGCTTCATATTTTTTATTTGTTAGAATATTATCTACTTTATTTTTCTTATTGCTAAAAAAATAATAATAATAATAAATAAATTGTTTCAACAAACACCAATTACCTAGCCCCACACTAAGCGTGAGCTTGTGCTATGGTGACTAGGATAACGGATAGATATACTTTTATACATTTATAAACATCCATGACTTAGGTACAAATGCTCGTGCTCATCACACAAACATTTGCCCCTTGCGGGATTCGAACCCGCAACCGCCTGGTTTAGAAGTCCGTGGCGCGAACCACAATACCAAGACGGTCGTCAATCTTTTTTACATATTTCTTGTTTCGACAACCCGTTACGAGGAAAATGAAAAGAACATAAAAACTCATATCCTGCTTCCTATTTATAAACTACTTAACTCATTGGCTGTTAGCATAAAAATGCACCAAAAAAACAAAGAGTAATGCAGTCGATACATCACCTTAAAGAGCTCATTCGTATCCCATTAAAACCCTTCGTTTAAACAGATTTAAAATAGCATCGTATCACTTCACACTCCGGTGCACTACCAAAATAGCCAAATCGAAAAACTCTTGTGAGAAATGAGGGCCAAGTTTGACGAACACTACTAACCATGAGTTATAGCCAAAATCTGTTACTTTTTTAAAAGCAACAATGGAAGCCTTTTGAGTTATCAATTCATAAGCCAATAGGATAAATTATTGTTTTTAAGTGATAAGCATTCACTTTGCAATCTAAATATATAATTGCACTTAAAAAAAAGACCACCAGAGAGTATATTCAAATGCCGAAGGCAACTACCAGCATGGTGCATTCGTAGTATAAACCTTTCCAAAATCAGTGTTTACCACCATCAGCTTGAACTATAGCCAAAGGGCCTGTCTGTCGTGTTTTGGATATAAAATGCAAATTCAAAATTAAGTAAGCATTAGCTGAGTTTGTTATAGAGTTTAGCTCTACCAGACTTATTAGACTTGATCTTTCAGTTACAGAAGTAATATAAATGTTTTTTTTATTCCGAATACTTATTTATTTTTGTACACGGACTAGATTTGATAAAATAAGAAGTTAAAATCAGATTTCTTTTTTCAGTGGCCATTGCGCTTTTTAACTTGGCAGGCGCACTGCACTGCCGTGTGTCCAAATATGGGGAGATGTGTTTGACGCCACCCTTATACTGCCACTGCGACGTGGGGTCCTTTTTACCCCAAGTTTTCAACGCAACTGTCTCTTTCACCCCTATAGCCGACTATAACGCTGTCTCACGCGCTTAGATAGTGGTACTAAATAGGTATTTAGTATTCGGAAGGGAACACAGTTAATTATATGGGGTGAGAAGAAAAATTGTGGACGTATTTCTAATATTTGTTATTGTCACTCTTAAGGCGATAAAGATAAGGTTTAAATTGTGTGTGATGGGTAGATAATCGTTTGGGATTGACTGTTTGGTTTCCTAAATGGAAGGAAGATGTGATATAAATACAATATTATTAATTATGAACGCGCCATTGATCTCAATATTGCGAGGAGATTTATTGAGACTTAAATGGGTGAATCGGGATTTTTATTGGATTTTTGACAAGAGTCAATATATAGGGTTATTCTATTGTACTTTCATTTTTATAGCTTTCTGTAAAATAGCAAGTAACTAAAAGCAGTAAAAAAAAGTTAAGTAGGGGAAATCAGTTTCGGAACACCTGCTTATAAAGTATATCTTGAAATATATAAATTTGTTAAATGTATTTTAAAAGAACTTACTTTTTTAAATGTCTAATATTTAATGTAATTAAAATAAACTGTGCTTACTTATTTCTAAAAGTTCCGTCGTTAGTTTAGAATGAAACTAAGTCGACTCTTATGTGTCGAATATATAATCAAGGGTTTATGAAGCTTTATTCAATGTTATTAAAGGAATTTTAGTTACGTTTTTGATACTTAGTTTATCTATTGACGTTCACCATTAGACACATATACCTTTACCTTTTAGTACAAACACATCTACCTTTTAGGAGTTACTCTAAGTTTAACAAGTGACAGTGAAGTATCTTAAAAATAATACTCATGTTTTTTTTAAAAACCGCAGCAACTCAACTTTTTTGAATGTTGAAAGTATTTTAAAAGTCCAAAACTCTACACAACGCAGAACCTTTATTAATTATGATAAACGGCGCTATAACGACCTGCGTCGCAACAACTGCATAAATCCTGCATCTGAATCACAATAAATAATTGTTACTACTGTCGCAAATCATACCCGCTAATTTGAAACGGATCCTCAAACTCTACACTAATCTCTCAAAGGGCGTCCCGCTCAAAGGTTTTAACAAGCGACATTCACAACTGCTCATTATATTTTTATACTTTATACCTCAGTGGCGCGCATAAACTGCGCGATCAAAACGCGCGAACCCCTACAAAAGGTAATTATGTTTTGATTCCTACAAAAAAAAAATCGAGTATCACAAAGGAGACTAACGAGATAAGAGCGTGCTAAATCGCTCTCCCCTCGCCCCCGCTCGGATCAATTCGGGAGAGAACGGTCGATTGGCCGAGAGGGACAGCTTCATTTGTGGGCGGAGCTGTGATAAACCACGCCTCTCAACCCGGCACGAGGGTCCCCTTCACGAACAACCGCCAGTCAACCTCCGACCGTGCTCGCATGCGTACACGATCTCTGATCGCGGCTCGAAGTGATGTGCTAATGGAACTGACCGGTCAATGTTAAAGAAACCAAGTTACGAGGACAAAGAAGTGACAAACATGGCGATACAGAGCGTTTCAAGATACCCCAGCAGTCCGGCTGAAGCGACAGAGCCTCCGAAGGCTTCGAGAATCAGTTTCAGTGTGGCGTCGATTCTGGCTGATACGAAGGCGAACGATGAGACGGCGGAGATGATCAGACACCATAGGACGATACCCGAGTCTCCGTTGCGACAGAGTCCGTCAGCTCAGCCTGAGTTGCCCGGTGGATCCCCACGAGCATCGTCCCAAACGCCTCCGTTGAACCTAAATGCATCAGCGACGGTGACCTCTTCGGACGAAGAATACGAAGATTCAGTTAATCAGGAAGATTCGATAGTTGATGTTGAGGACCTGCAGAATGGAGGGCATAGTGAGGATGAGGAGAGGATGGGGGATAAAGGGAGATTGGTCAGACCAACCCCCTTCAGCGCGCTGGCGGCGGCGGCGGTGGCATACCACGGGTTGGGGTGGCCGGGGCCGCCTTCCGTGGTACCTTCGTTCGGACCACTGTTCCAGTCGCATTTTCCTGTTGGACATTTGACAGGTTAGTTTTTTTTAAATATTTTTGGAGAGAATTTAGTTTAGTTTTATTTTATTTGTAGACGTTGGTGCAGTGATCACAATCTCGTTCACGACTAGAGTATTTCTTTGCTTTTTTTATTTTTTTCTCGTAGCACTATACGTGATCAATATTTTTTCGTAGAACTTTCGTAGTTTCTAGCTACAAAAGCTCTTCTTTTGCGCTTTTTTTCTACAAATATTTTAAAACTTTATGAATTGTTCCGTTTTTTTTTATTTATCTTAGATTTTTAATGCATGCAATAACATCTGAATTTTTAAAGTATGTTAGTTAGGTAAGTTTTTTACTAAGATGCTGATACACTATTTCACTAGGTATTCATTAAAAACAAAGTTTTAGTAATTTAATTTTGTTTTCTAAGCTATATCAAGTTTTTTTATTTTTCTTGCCGTATTATAAATAACTCGGATTCCAAAAGAAGAAAAACACATACATTATACAGTTTCCTTGCCTTTATTAATATATTCATAATATCCACGTATCTATTAAAGTTCATTTTATAGTGTACTTATACTTTTATTTAGTATAATCTGAAAACAATACAAACGTTATAATATAATATAAATTAACTATAATTGCAAACTTAGGCAACCATCATTATATGTATTAATTAACAATAATAACAATTATACCGTTATTACTGTTTGTGTAATTAATATTATCAAGTTTATTTTAGGTAATTACTGACTCAATCACGTGTAGAATTTTATATGGTATTGGAACTAATGCCAATGTTTTAAGTATTCGATTTGAAAATTCATCAGAAACCACAAATGGATTGAAAGCACTTACGTCAAGTTTTTTTTATGTATTTAAGGCAGAATGTAACCACAAAAACAAAATAATATTAATTATTATTTTCGGTCGGTAGGTTTGGTCGATTTTCCTCTTCTCTCCTAATACAGGTTGATCAAAGTATAACAAAAAAGTTGTACTCATGGACCCCATTTCGCATTTTTTAAACTACCTTATTATATTATATCTACAAACATGTCATTAACAAAGAAATTAATGAATAAGGCATCGAAATTTCTAAAAAGATTTCAATGCTGTCCAAAATATTGTTTTAAAATGCACTACCATTTAAAGGTATATTTTTAATTTTAACTTTTTTAACGGGAGTAAGGAGATATTAGTAGTTATGTAGCCTTTAAAAAAAAACGAAAAACTTCATACGCCCTGTATAACGCATAGTTCTGTTAAACTCATGGTAGTAATAGGTATCTATACTAATATAATAAATGGGAAAGTGTGTCTGTCTGTCTGTCTGTCTGTTACCTCTTGACGCTTAAACCACTGAACCGATTGAGATGAAATTTGGTATGGAGACAGTTTGAGACCCTGGAAAGGACATAGGCTACATTTTGTTGCGATATAAAAATATTAAGGGTGAAATTGGGGATGAAAGTTTATATGGAAAATTCAACTCTTGCGGGCGAAGACGCGGGGAACTACTAGTTTGTTATAAAAATATAAAATACAGAATAGAAATAGTGTGTAATTGTGTTTTGCTTTTTATTCAATCAGAGTCATGGCTTAGTTGCTTCGATTAAAACCGCAATAACCTATTCGTACGCAATCTAGGTAATTGATGACATATGCAGTATTAATTCGAATAGCTTAAATAATTCATATAATTATTTTGGGTGAACCTAATAGTTGAGATTGGTGTATGTTTTCTTATATCTATTTTTTTATTCTCATTTCAATTAATGACTGATTTGTGGAAGAGAAGCTGTTTACTATAAAAAAAAATTTCTTAAAGTCGCAATTTTTTAACATTCCGTATATTCATTATATTGTTGATCTAACTCTAAATTTAATTTATAATGGCTATGGGGTGATAATACTTGCAATCAAAACATGGGCTAGTCTATTTACTTGCACTTAGAGTAAATATAATAGATCTTCAAATTAAAGCTACTATATCATCCCTTTTCACTAAAAAAAGTCAACCATATCTGTATAACTGACGATACTCCAACCAATTAGCCAGCTCGACAATAAATCCCGGAGCGATCCCCACAAATCTGTTTCTGAAATATTATAATAAGGCTCGTGTTTTGGAAATCCTCAAAGACAAAGCTGAATAAAGGCTCAGGAGGAACATAAATAGCGGATTTCGCGAAATGCGAAAACAATAAGGCAAGGATTGGACGAGGCGAGATCAATGGGCGAACATGGCCGCCTTGCATAAATAGGGATGGGCTGGCTGGAGTTCGAATTCGGAACTTTTTGCGGTTGTTTTAAAAAAAAAATAACATATTTTTTTCGGTAAAGGTCTTATTCGATGTTATGTGTAAAACGCTGCGCACTTTTAGGTACTTACATCTAAATAGAGAAAAATAATGGCGCAGTGACCCGAACAATAAGCCACTTACAACAAAGAGGAATCTTTTCCGTCTGTTCAGGGCTGTCTCTAATTATTATTTTAAAAAAAAATATAAAAGAAGGTTTTTTTTTTAAACATAAAGTTGTTTTCGTACCTTCTATTCTTTACAATGAAAGTGTATGGAACCGGTTATAATTTCACACAAGTAATTTAGTAAAAGGAAAAATCACATAGTTAATGAATGCGATGGTCAATTCTGCGAAAGCATTGTTATTGAATTATTAATATCCTGCCGATAACGAAAGGTTGACGATATACGTAACAGGTTATTTTGTACCTAACAGGTTATTCCCAAGAGTAGATTTGTGGTAAAATAGGACTGGAATTCCAATTGGAAATTATAGTATAAAATATTTTCTTCACGAATCAGATTTTCCTTGTTGGATTTTATTTATTTCATATTAGAACATAAAAGAGGAATATGTAGTACCTACATTCTTATTAAAATTAAAACTGAAATATTTTACTTGTTAAAAATTTACAACAATACAAAACATTGTTATAATCCGCAGACCCTTCAGTACATTTTTAATTCGTCTTTTTTCTGTTAGTAAATCATTGATGTGTATTAATGATACAATGAATCAATCGATTTCTCTACGTCAAATATATTTAATAATAATCGATTAGCTTTATTACACATATTTCATATAATTCAAACGTAAACAGGAAATGGGTTCTATTTCACACATATAACTGAATTAATTAGTATCGAAAACTAATTTAGGATATCCTTCATAATAAATTTAATTAAAGTGTTATTAAACGTTAACAATATGTTATTAATTTATTACCAACGTTATATTAATATCATCATTGACTGCCTCGTTGGTCTAGTGGTCAGCACGCTGGGTACAATCCACGAGGTCCCGGGTTCGAATCCCGGGTCGGGCCGAGCATGTTTGGGTTTTTCTGTCTTGAAATTACTCAGACACAGCTCCGGAGTCAGGAAGTTGGTGGTGTTACAACCCCCGTGCCTCGGAAAGCACGTTAAGCCGTTGGTCCTGCGCCTGTCTCTCTACGATCATGTCGGACTGCCGTCTCACCGAATTATGGGAGTGAAGGAACAGAGAGTACACCTGTGTATTGCGCACACACTTGTGCACTATAATATGTCCTGCGCAGTTGGCTAATCTCTGTTGAGATAGGCCGTCGTAGTCGAAATCGGCTAGGAGGATATCATCATCATTATTATCATTATTAACTACGTGGAGGTGATTGGCTATTTGCCGCCTTAAAAGCCCATAATTGAGATTATGATAATTTACTCTTGACTATTTCAGTCTCCTTTATGGGTATAAATACCTACTTATTGTCATTATTAGGATTTTCGTACAGAAGCCATTCTTCGTTTACTAACTTATTTTAAAAAAGAGGAATTATAAAATATATAACTCTTGACAATATTGTAAGTAGGTATGCAGGTATTTTCTACCACTGTCTTTGCGTCATCAGAGACAAGGCTCGGTGACCTACCGTAGAGTGGAGTTTGAGAGAGAGTGAATTAGTTGGACTCATTATCAACAAGTCGAAAACCAAAGTGATGCTGGTCGGTCGGTTTTCAAGAACTGGAGAACTCTTGGACATCGAATCCGTTCACCCTGAATCCCTGAATAATTGTCTGATTAAGGTGGTAAGGGGTGAAAAATAATAGAAGGGCACAGATAGCCAAGAATGCTATGAGCAAATTGACTCGCATATGCCAAAGTCGTAGTCTCCAGCTATACTAAGACAAGACCAGTCCGGTACCAGTTTTGGATTTTTCGGTTTGCCTCGGAGTCAATCAGAGCCTAAAACCTAAAGAAATATATGGATTTGAGATGTAGTGCTGGAGAAGGATGCTTCGCATACCATGGACCGCTCTGAGAACAAATAAGTATATACTGGATCAACTTCGCATAAAGACCAGACTCTCAACATTTTTTTACCAAAGAATCCGTGAATATTTTGGTAACAAGGCTCGTTGTAAACTGGATAACCTTGTCAATTTGGTTGTGGTGGGCAAACTAGAAGGTAAAGACCTTGCGGCCGATCACCAAACCACTGGTGTGAACAGGTGACTGCTCTCACTGATTTCTCTGTAACAACCGCTCTACGAGAAGCAGAATAGCGAAAGAAATGGAAGTCGATTATAGCAACATAAGGGTCTTTTATCAGAGACACGACCTTCAGTAATGAAGAATGAGAAAAAGAAGAAGAAGTATTTTTTAGACAAAGCTTATGTAGAGCTCGTCTAGAGACTGTTCTGAGAGCTGCTTCTGGATCATTTGAATTCCTAGATCAAATTTTTGTTATGTAGACCTCATCTCAGACAGTGGGCAGTGGCACAAACAAGCAGTCCAACCGACTACAAAAATGTGGGAGATTCTCAATATTACCAAATATATTTTTTTCTGTCAAATGTAACCCCTATTTTTTGTACATACGTCATACAACCCCACTTTGAGCTTGAGACCACCTCTGTTCCTAAGTAATAAAAGTGGTTTTAGTAGTTCAAATGGGTAACCTGACATGCTGCCCACTGTACCTCTGGGTATGTACAAGATACCAAGATACTGTTCTATTTGCGCTGTAATGGCGTGCAGCACTGGCATTATGCTTCGCGAAGCCCTCAGATTAGCTAGTACACGGTTATTCTATTAGCCATGCTAATGTCTAGATAGATCTAGGCTTTCTAGGTAAGATTCCCAGGGCATATTGACGGGTTTAAAAAAAATACTAGGCGAAAAAGCATTTTAAGTTACAAGTCATAGTGAACTACTCAAGCTGAATTTAGTTACAATTCTTTTAGTGAATGTTTGACTAACATATTAATAATATTTAATTTCAAATGTGGTATTACCAGTCAAAAATATTAACGACATTAAAAATCATTATTAATCCGTTTTACATTAACCTTGTGACGAAACACTTCAGCAATTCATACAAATATTATAAATGCGAAAGTGTGTCTGTCTGTTACCTCTTGATGCTTAAACCACTGAACCGATTGAGATGAAATTTGGTATGGAGACAGTTCGAGACCCTCAAAAGGACATAGGCTACATTTTGTCGCGATATAATAATATTAAGGGGGTGAAATGGGGGATGAAAGTTCTCTTGCGGGCGAAGTCGCGGGGAAGGTCTTGTGGTAAATATTACAATACGTGTAGGTAAAGGTCCTCATTTCATATTCTTATTTTTTTATCTCTCTCTTTCTAACATTGTGTGGTAACAAAACATTACGCACGCAACAGAATGCAAGTTGCATGGCAATGGCAATAGCGATTAATTGCTATCAAGTAAAGCCTATGGATACTAATTAGAGTCTACTTAAGATAATCTTCATGCTAATCTTGTAAATGCGAGTCAAGAAGACTATAGATTTTTCGTTGTTTTTCGAGTAAAAACAGTTAAACACTAGCCCATAAAGCTATTATAGTGAAATATTAGGTACATGTTAATCATGAAAGAAAACAATCGCATTACAGCAAACGTAGTTTTCCCTATAAAAAGAGCTTGTTTTAATTTGACTATTATTCATCAATTCGACTGCCCATAGTTACAATTCAAAATAGATTTTTCACAATATTAAAATATTTATGAACAAAATTACCTTTTGAAATAGTGCTTACCACGTAGCCATTACAGAATGTTGCCATAAAAAAAATTAACCACGCCGTCAAATAATTTGCAAACACGAACAAAGTTTAAGAGGACTAATTCACGCAATCCGAGCACGAATAGGGATTTATACAATAATGGGCACTAAACAAATAATTAGGTTAATTTTGTATAATTAATTACCATTCAGGTGTAGAATACACGTCGTGTGGTCACAATACATGTCGTGTAATCATAATAACTACATGTCGTGTCATGTCTGTCGTGTTTCAAACAATTTTTTTTTAAACACACTTGTTATTAAGAGTACATAAATGCTATCTTACATAGGAGAAACTTCAACTTATGACGCCTATACTAATACTAATAGAAAAAAGAAACGTTGACATAACGAATGTCTAACGTCCTTACAATTTCCCTGACGTGTCATGAGTTTCAAATTAGCCGTGTAATATTTTAGGTTCTAATTTGACATCAGTTTTAATTTTTGCAATACTTTCACATGCCTGCTTCTTATTTTCACAAGAACCATCAGAATTTTATCGTGCTGTTTTGTTCATAAAACTTGAGCTTTTTCACATGCCTGCTTTCCAATGTTTTTTCCACGAATACAATCAGAATTATATCGTTTTATATTTATCCTTTGTCCCTATAACTTGACGAAATGTTTTCGTTGTGTAACCAAATTATTTACAAGCACAAAGTACCTTTTAAACAAAGGTTACGGACGACAGAATTTTAAGACAAATACTGGTGGCATCTTAAGCAGTTGTGATAGAGGTGATTTTGCAATAAAATTGTGTAATCTGATGAGATGGCTACTGCACATAATATAAAATTATAAAGTGCTAAAACTCTGGCTGGTCTGGAAGCAAGAATCAACGCCAGTGCTCTGAAAAACGACCACGACAAAACCTGTATTTTATCGCACAATGGTCGCCTTTGGTCGGTAGTAGTGACGTGAGAGGGGTTTAATGATTGTTTAACTCGTTGTGTTCCAAGATACTATTGTAGGGTTATTCAGAAGCTGAGTAGAAGATTTAAAAGTTAGATTTTATTATGAATAGCTAGCGAGAGAGTCACAATGTTTTTCAATCAATGTTTGAATCTCTTTTGTCATGCCCTGACGAATCGTTTTCATTAGATAATTTGTATGGTGCGTTTGATGAGGAAAACAATATTAGGCATAGACAGAACGCGGATAAATTTATTAAAAAAACTTCAATTACATTTACAACATAAAAAATCAATGTTATCATCATCATTACAAATTATCGATATAAAATCAATACCAAACAGATATATCAAAAGCCAATATCGCAGTCATTGGGAAATCGATTAATCATTATCGATATTAATCGCACTTTGACGCGGCACTTCACTACGCCATGCGAATGCAATAAGCCATTATTACAGCATTTTCCTATTTGTTTACGATCAGACATAATGGTCTATTAAGAAATTTAAATTGCTGAACAGAAATGCAACCGACACTGACCAGTAACTCAGATGTGTCTCAGTAATTGATTTTAATGTCTATATTACGCAAGTGTTTTGCAGTTTACTCCAAATAAATAGAAAATTTACGGTAATGTAACAGGAAATCCTAAGCTTTTAAAGAAATAATCAGTTTTTAATTTAAACAAGACATGTGTTTTCATTGAGAGCGATTGTAGGCTCAAATACTTACTTTCCTGTCAAACCCCATAAGACCCGCGGGCGGGCCGATAACAATTAATTTTCTATTGTGTCTGGAAACATGATTGTAGTTAGCACCTTTTTCGAAGTCCATGGACAACTAGGTACAGTGATTTGACATTAAATATTTTATTAGTATGTTTTGGGCCATCCATCATCTGGTGGTCTATTGTGGCAGCTCTTTGATTATACCTCACTGCTGCCCATTGAATCGCCAATAGTAACTTATATAAACTTTATCAGAATATCAATCAACACATAGGCTTTTGATTCGATTACGTTGCAAATGATTTTTCCTGCGATTGGATTGGTTTCCATTTCATACTTATTGCCTATGCGTTTTGTATGCATCGTAAATACTACTTATTGCTGAATATCACTGTTTTACGACTGCAATCGTATTGATTAATGTGGTGCCACAGTGCATAGGTAAGCAGTAAGGCAAATATTTACATCAACATAGAATTCAATTCATTAACTTGAAAAATAACTTTTTTTTTTGGAAAGTTGTAGGAGCAAACATTAATCTTCTGTCTGCCATATGCATAGTTTTAAAAGAAAGCGGGTTTTTTTTCCAAGTACGTATTTACGTACTTGGAAAAAAACCCGCATAGCGAAAATATGAAGTTTAGTATCAATATCTTTTAAAAAAAAAAAAAAACAAAGTCAAATAATTTGACGTTCTATCTTAAACTGTCTGCGAGATAATATAAAATGAATGAAATAAAAAATATTATTTTTAGACTTAGATACTCTTTGACTTAGTTACTGAAATTCTGTGCTTTGAATACTTAAAAAGCCTACTGAGTATGTAAGTAACCGTAAATGACAAAGTGCTGTTTAAAAAAATACTGATCGCGTTTCCAGTGTGTATGTGATTAATAAAATTAATTAACTACAATGCTAATTGAAGTTGTTAATGAATTTGTCAATTAATCTACCGTTATTAAGTAACAATTAGAATATTACAGTTATAAAGAATGCGCAAACAACAAAAAGATTGTAATAATACTGTCATTAGCTTAAGGAATTAAATTAATTTGACTGAAACAAGTCATTAGAATACCTACCTACAATGTTGCATACTTACGGGTAATTAACACTTAAAATTTCAAAATGGTCGAAATAGTCATTTAATTAAAATATTGTAGAATACCTAAATATCAAAATTGGTATTTTTAATATTTTCATTGCTACTTAAATTATTTATTTTTAATGAAAAAGCCACTAATTGAAACGGCGGAAACAATTTGTTTTCGGCCACAGCAAATACCGAAATCCGGATTTCGCCGAAAACGCCAAACGGAATGAAATATGAATGAATTCTAAAATGGCTGCCAATTAGACATGTTCGCCCACGAATTTGTTTTTCGAACCTTGATATTGCCACAGCACAGAGAATAACAGTAAGTTCACTTCTAACAAAATATTTTCGAAATGATTGGTCTCGTTGATTGGAGTCTAAATTGTTTTTTGTTGTATCAGCTTTTACAATGAACGTTACTTTTAATATTTGGTGCATTGATTGACAAAATCTTGTTATTATGTTTAAAAGTTAAGTAACATTTTTAGATAATGTCATTTTATCCACTGCTAGTTTACTGATTCTTCTATGCTACAATTTGAATACTCATCGCAAATGTACTGTCTGTTTTTCTTTCCACTTTGCCTAAACTAATTAGCACTTATAATGACATAACGCTGCCGCAAGTGCCGCAACCGTCCACTGGAGTGCAAATTAATGATAAATATATCCATATTTGTCTATCAGAGCCTCAAGGCCTTATCGAAGCGAAAGCTCTCGTTAGGGCTTGTAATCCTGAAACCCTATTACTACCCTCGAAACACAACGAATAACGACTTTAACGTTAAGAAAATAGAGGTTAAAATTGTCAAGGACAAGTCTGGGTCTTTTTTCGTCCTGTACTCGCACCATTGGCTTTCCTAATTGGCTCGGCATCTGTTTAATTCATTTCGCGATAGTTTTACAAGTATTTTATTGACGCGTGGCTCCGCCTGGCGGCCGGGCGGTGAAACGGAGCGTTTAATCGATTCGTTGGCGTACCAGTCGTTCGGTCGCTCGATTACTCGAGTTTCGAGCACATTTTATTATTGGCCAGCATTGTTTTTCAAGCGAATAATGGCGGTCGCTGAGCGTGTAATTTGCAATTCTAATTATGAAGTAAAAAAATATTATAAAAGCAATCAGATGCCTAGACGCAGCGTTTTATCTGCATAAAATATTTACTTTTTACAAGATAAAACTTATGAGAGTATGCAGTGATAATTTTAATTGCGTTTACTTTGAAAGCTACGCTGAATTCTGTAGATATCATGCAACACTAATTATTTACTATTACACTATGGGAGGTCTACCACGGCTCTCGAGTCCATTGCTGCATTCATATCACGCACAGCATAAGGTTCAAAATTTCGTTGTGTTTGTGAAGAAAGAGATAAGTCCAGTAGCGTCGCCAGTGACGCGTGCTGCCATCTCTCGGACGATGACAGTAAATAATAAATCATCAGATAACATCAGAGGCGAAGATTATACGGTACTGGGTTCCCCATCACGCCATCCGTGCTTCCTGCAAGCGAAAATTAGTAAAACACTTACAAACAATACTGTACAAATACACTTACAAGTATACACCTTACTGATTCAACAATAAGGTTGGGATTCGAAAGGGAAGTGTCAAAGCAAGAGCAGCCAATAATTGCTACTGCAAAACACTGAAGTATATTTTTAGTAGTTCGCGGAATCGTGTAGGCTAAAAGTTAACGCCGGTCGAACAGCAAAAGACAATGAACACGGTTTAGTTTAATAGCCCAGTTAACGTATTACCGTCAAAGAGGGAAATTACGGATAAATAGTTACAAGTTTGACTCGGAAGTATTGTATACTTGTGTGGTGTGACTTGTGGGCGATTTTTTTGGCCGCGCGTGTACGCAAATCTGGCCTCGAACGTTGACCAATTAGAAACAGCTATTAAACAGTGGACCGGTCACTTTGTCCAAATGCATTCTTTCACGAAAACAAGCCATGCGATTTTATTCATCAATTTGCACCGGACGAAATTGCGACCGGTAGCCCTTTTGAAAAAGGAACGCTTTTTGTTTTTTTCTTGACGGTGAAAAGAGGTTTGCCGAGAACATGACGCTAATTATAAAAAGTCCAAACGTGCGTTCGATGGAAATCCCTAAAATTGTATTCCTTTGCCTGACCAATTAGCAGTTTAAAAAAACTAAAGTGTCAACTTCTAAAGTTTGAATCAAATTGCAGCGTTTAGCAGCGAGTAACACTCAAAAAATTGATTTGTGACAATTGGACGATTAGAGGAGAGAACTAGGTTTATTCGAGTTTCGACCTGTGTAACTAATAAAATTAAAATGCTCGCTACCGTTTCCTAAGAGAGATTAACACGATATCTGTCATTGCGCTATACTCGTAAAATTAAAATGTAAATAGATTCAACGTCAATGATGCCTCATTAAAACTTTGGAGTCAATATTATTGAAGAAATTATTTGAATCTTTTAACTTAGCTACAGTATGGCAAGCTGTATGATGATGTATTTGTTAATCTATGAATACCACATACTGAAAATGACAGTAAATACCAACTTATAGCTGACAAGGGTGCCGAAATTTAATGTTTGACAACTTTTACAACGATTTTTTTAAGGTACCTAAAAGTAATAAAATGTTAACGCAACTTTTGCTATTCATAATAATTATCGACTGAAAGTGATAATTTGCAGCAAAAATATGTTTTGAATACATAGACCAACCCAAACGCTTTTGTCTGTCAAAATAATTGATTCAAAAACTAGTCTTCCAAAGCTCCGATAAAATTTTATTAAAAAACGCATTATTTATGTTTTGGTTCGGATTTTAATTAAAATAACTTGGCGTGACGAATCAGATAATTTGTCATCGGCAGGCATCCATTAGGCGTATTGTGTTTGGGCCATAACTCATCGAGTCTTCGTGGAACTATCGGTTAAGTATGGCCAAACTCGAGGTAGGCTGTCTTGAGGTGGATTCCGTAGCTGTTAAAAAAACATACAGTCGAATTGAGGATTTTCCTCCTTTTTTGAAGTCGGTTGATAAAAAAAGGGTTGCGTTTCGTTTAGATAAAATTTCATAGCTTTATTTTGAATAAAAACAACTGGCCGTATATAAAAGGATACATTAATTTTCTGAAAAATCAAATGGAGCTCGGCAATATAATAAATTTTTAATACCTAATTGTAATTTTTTTGCCCATTTGCCATTGCAAAACTTAGTAAAAATATTTATCTTCTTACAAATATTTTTACAACCTGTAAAATATTAACTACCGAAATACCTAACTACGGAATCCTAACCTTAAAGATATTAACGCTACACATGTTAATGGATTTTTATTAATAAGAATAATAATTCAAAATAAATTATGAGATCAATATATTAATTACGTCCATTTAGTAAATGTGTATGTGTTGAAATATTTATGTGTGGATTTGCGTACCAAACAGGTTGTGTGATGTTTGAATGGATGTATGAACTTTACCACATTGGCCTTATGGCTCCATTGAAGGAGAAGATTTTATTTTTTAATGCTATAAAAAGTTTAGCCTCGTATATTTATTTTTGTGTTTGTCCTTTCAAGCAGATATGTACTTGAAACAGATCTTGTATCTGCGTACTTGAGTTTTAACTTAAACAGTTGGTCAAATCCCTGTAAAGAGGAGGCCTAGCCTTACCAAAAAGGTTGCCAACGTACTCAATCCTTATTGTCCTCATCTTAAGCCAACTTATGTTCTAAGTACTTTTTCTGTGCTCCTATATCCGATTTGCCTACAGATTTATTATATTTAATTTTATTATACGGTCGATTTTGCGTTGTTTATTTTCTACCTACAGAACTCGCATCACATTTCATACCCTATTCTTTGATGCCGCATTCTCGGCATAGAGTTATCCCCATTAGGATTGCATATTTTCAGTCCATACCACCATTGGTACCTACTTATTCTTTGAGCCTGCGTTCCTGTTACACAGTTGTCTGTATATTTTCTACCTACAATACAAGTCTATCAATTCTGTGGTCCGGGTAGGCGGGCGCGGCGTGGGAGACCGCAGCGCCCCGCTGCGGACGACGCACGCACAGAATTAACGTGTTCATTTATTAATAATGTATCAAAGATTATCGAGATGCAGAATGGTCAATTTGTAAAATATGCCTATGACATAATTACTTTGGAAAAAAGTATACCTGTCAGGTCAAAACACATTTCACTATTGAACATAATGTGGTAGCGAAACTGTACTGTCTATTGGTATCTCATTGAAATAATTATCACCTTTCTATTACACGTCGTATCTCACGACATTACGTCCTATATATACTCGTATCACAAACATTACCTGAGTAAAGGTTAAATCTATACACAAATCCATACTAATATTATAAATGCGAAAGTGTGTCTGTCTGTCTGTTACCTCTTGACGCTTAAACCACTGAACCGATTGAGATGAAATTTGGTATGGAGACCCTGGAAAAGACATAGGTTACATTTTGTCGCGATATAAAAATATTAAGGGAGTGAAATGGAGGATGAAAGTTTATATCCAACTCTTGCGGGCAAAGTCACTAGTATATTATAATAAATAAATACAGCCTAAGTAGATACTGTAGCCTAAAATTTATTCTGTACTAAAACTCACATCTTAGTATTAACAATAGGTACTTCATAAAATAAAATCTAATACATAGAAACAGCCAATAAACTTCACGCGTTGTTTACTGTACAGAATTTTGAGTAATATTGTATTTGTAAACATGTTGAAATTAGTAGCGGTGCTTGTGGCGCAGTGGCGGCAACAGTGTTTATTATTGTTGTTCATATTTACGTATCTGTTGTGTAAGCCTCTCAAACAATGTGGTAGTGAAATAGTAACTACACAACTTTTTACAATGGAAAATCATAGTAATAATTATATTATTTATTGTGGTTGAAAGTTTTGTCGATCATATTTGCTGCCTGAAAAAAAAAACTAAGTTTCATTTCAAATTAATAATTTAACTCAAGCATTTTTTTCTGATAAACTGAAAAAAATATATTCAACACCTAGATAGAGCAGCGTAAAACTTTTTAATCACACACTTTCGTTGCGTTTTGTTTAATGGCCAATGATTAACACTCTTGCGCCCAGAAGTGACAAACGCTATTTACCAAGTGAAAGTTGACTGATTGTTGCCTAACCAGTCCGTTAATTATCGTTGGTTCACTTGTAACTTTTCATCTGAAGTATTCGGTTGCATACCACGTGCCAAATTAGCAATATTTTTTAAGACTTATCTATTTGAGTGTACGTTTACATTAATAAATGACCACGTCTCACGGTAGGTTGTCATAAATCCATTATTTAGAGCCGAGGTAACCAATTTTAAAACAGCCGATAAACCTCGATATACGGTTAATTTGACACAATTCCTGTACAAAATATGTCAAATACGAAACCGGCTGATTAAAAATTAAACATGGTGTTGGTAAACTCCAGGCTAAATGATAAGAGTTAACATAATTTTAACAATTGTTTATCCATGCATTCCCATTTTTGTTACGAAATCTGTCGCAAACTACGCTTGCATTGTTGACATTGCATTTGTAAAATCGACTGGTTATGATTCTTCGTGCGCTTACAAAGGAAAATCAGTGCTTATATACGCGTATCCTAATAAATTAAGTGGCATTTGCCACCGTTTAGCCCTATTATAGAATAAGGGCCGGTGTAAATAGATTATTTAGCGGCACAAGGGCTTCGAGACACTCCCAGCGGGGTCCTCCGAGTGCCCTGTCCGCACGGAGTTGATGATGTAATTATTACTATCGAAGAGCGTTTTACAACTTTACCCTCAACATTAAATACTAACAGAAGGCTACAACCTCAACATTAAATACTCAACATTAAATACTAACAGAAGTACTCTTAACTTGAAAGTACAGCAATTTCAATTGCAATTTCAATCGCGATATCAATTAGGGATTTCCTGACAACTCAAAATTTCAGTTTTATTATATGTCGAAAGATGGCGTTATTTATCTCAGTTATATAGGTAAATATTGCGTCAAAATCATTGAGCATAAAACAAAAACAAATTATTGTGATATTAAGTGTACAGACATGTATTGAAAGGACTTACGTTAAAAATTCGCAATTTACAAATTGCAGTTAAAAATAAAATTTAATAGGAAAAACGTTGATAACCGCTAAATTGTTAAAAATCGACCTCTTAATACGCATGAATCAAAAACATGCTAAACATATACATTATGACATATTAAACGCTAAAACCACTTTTTCTTAAATAAAAATCTACCTGACTAAGATGGGTCAACGCCATCTAGCGGATTTTAAAGTACTGATTTTTGACACTAGGAAAATACCCCTTATTGCAATGTCATTTCGTCTTTATTTGGAAGCTATCTTTTTTTCCTGATTTGGTTTAAAGCTTATTTTCACTATTTCCAAGCAATCGAAATAGGCGGTCGGCCAACTGGCTCTAAACTATTTAATATGAAGTCTTATTTATGCGACTAATTGCATTCAAATTTGTTAATAACTGTAAATCTAATTTATTAATAAGTATACTTGTTTGAATCTTTCATTATTTATTAAACGAAGCACCGAAATCTCGCCCACACAAACCTGAACTCTACAGGGCCGAGTAATTTAATTTAAAAATTAATAAAACACCAATATCTGGTCGCATAATTATGGTGATTATCAATTTATAAACATGTTAAAGTTATGAAGCTATCAGGTTTCGTAATAACCGTGTTCTCGCCATTAATTAATAAACTTAATTATACACGAAGCTGCTACAGCGATGAGAGATGACTTGCCTTGATATTTGAGTCAATTTTTAATACTTTTTAATCAATATTTATACGTACCTAAGCGATCGGTATATTTCGACCAAGACCTATGAAAAAATTCTGTATACGTAGCTATAGTTGCAACTTTTTTTTCTTTTGTGGCCTGGCACGGTTTAGCTGGCTGTTGCAATGGTAATATTGAAATGCAGGGCTTTTAACGTTTGGCTAAAAAAAATATGATTTTAATGGTTGTCAACTATCCGGAAAAAACATTCTGTTTTAAAACCTATTTGCACTGTATTCTTTTTTATTCAAGTCTTTTTCTTTTTTATTTTACAAGGAAGGTGTGATGTGTACTATGAACCTAAATTGTTTAGCTAATACATTTGTACAAGAAGTTCGATTAATGAAAATGTATACTTATTCATTTTATTAACTTATTAACTAGTAAAACAATTTATCAAAGTAAACGACGAACGTCTTGGTGTAGTCGTTTGCGCACCGGACTTCTAAACCAGGCGGTTGCGGGTTCGAATCCCGCAAGGGGCAAATGTTTGTGTGATGAGCACGAGCATTTGTACCTAAGTCATGGATGTTTATATGTATTTAAGTATTTCTATCCGTTATCCTAGTCACCATAGCACAAGCTCACGCTTAGTTTGGGGCTAGGTAATTGGTGTGTTTGTTGAAACAATTTATTATTATTATTAAACAATTCGGTCACATTATTGAAAATAAACAATTCTGACATTGTAATACACTGAGATTGCCGAGCTGTATTGTACGGAGTGTCTGCGAATAGTTGAAATACGACAGGTACAGTCAATTACATAAATAACTGTTCGCAATACCAAATGTCCAAAAATGTTCTGTACTTATTTAACTGTTTTATTAAAGTTAGTAACTTGAAGTTCCAGTAATAAGTCCTAACCCCGTTATTGGGCTTAGGTTATTTTAGTTGAAAATAACAATTAGTTCAATAATATCCTTGCTGCATATAGAATGTAAATAATTTGTACAGTTTACAAGACTTTGCATATTGCAGTTGTCCACAATATCTCAGAAAACTATTATTTTAGCTTAGCATTTAAATAGCTTAATACAGGAAATCACCGTTGAGCATTACTTCCTAGCTGCATGAAGAAAATAATATACAGTTTACAAGTCTTTGCAAATGGCAGTTGTCCACAAAATCTTGGTAAACGATTATTTTCGCTTCGCATTTACTTAAGTAGCCAAATACCTGGTTAATGTATTGGAGCTGAAGTGTACAGTCAGCAAACAAGAGTCACGCTCCTAATTATAGAAGCATTCCCAATCAATTACCGCTTCGCAACAAAACTGTCGCGACCACTTCATTTGTGGGAGCGTCAGCAAAAACATCGGCTTAAATTAAATAATATTTTATTCATATTTTCTTTACACCATCTCCAACTGGAGATAATAAATAAATTGTTTCAACAAACACACCAATTACCAAGCCCCAAACTAAGCGTGAGCTTGTGCTATAGTAACTAGCATAACGGATAGAGATACTTAAATACATACATATAAATATCCATGACTTAGGTACAAATGCTCTTGCTCATCACACAAACATTTGCCCCTTGCGGGATTCGAACCCGCAACCGCCTGGTTTAGAAGTCCGGTGCGCGAACGACTACACCAAGACGGTCGTCTAAGATAAGTCTGTGTCCCGCGTTTATTGTAACTTTATTTTATAATGAACTAGAAATAAATGCAAAAAAGCGTGTGTAAATAAAAAAGTGATAAACACACAGAAAAGGTTAAATGAATGTGGACATAGTTAAATTATTTTGGTAAAATAATGTCTCTTCTACTCTATAAAAAAAGTAAGGCTAATCATAAAACTACAGCGTCTTTGTAGTATGCGGCTTATTTTATAGCTGACATTATCTTGTTTATCTTTTAAAGTTCAGAACAATTTAATCACGTAGATATTAAAGAGTTTAAAAACCAATGGTTAGACCATCAAAATTAATCTCGCGACCATTACGCAGTAAAACTATTCCACAATAAATCACTTGTGAAAATGACTTCAAATTCGCTATTAAAACATGTCAAAATAGTTCTCTCGAATGGTCGAATGTTTAACAAGTAGTCAAACGCTGACAGTGGCTGGCTCCGAGCCAAAATACTAATGTTCCACTGAATGGTGCTATTTGTAAGCTGCCTACAGCAAGACATGTATAAGCAGGGCTTTATGTTCTTAATAGATCATTCGAGGCCATAGAAAAAGCATTTGTCTTTAAAAAAAAATTTGGTTACAATTTTTTGGCTAGATTTGTTACATCCGTAATATTATGCGAAATTGTGTCTGTCTGTTTGTTACCTCTTCACGCTTGAACCACTAAAGCGATTTAATATGAAATTTGGTATAGAAATAGTTTGATACCCTGGAAAGGACAAAAAATAATTTTTGTTGCGATATAAAAACATTAAGGGGGTGAAATGGGACATAAAATTGTGTAAGGTAAATCCAATATTTGGACGGGCACAGTCGCGGGAAACCATAAAATTTGTTTCATTTTTTTTTGGCTGGATTATATTATTATGTTTATGGAAAAAAAATAAGTTCCCACTTCACAATACTAAGAATTCATTTCCAAAGATGACACAATGTTCACCTAATAAAACGTTTCTAAATCGTTCGAGTTTAATGATTATGGTAAATTCATTGGTTGGAAATAACTATGGATGATCTCAAATTTTGAAACTGATACTAATCTTACGCTATTATTAGCATAGCACAGATCTTTAAGGTCGAACTGCCACTAATGATACGCATCTCACTTATTATCTTAGTGAGATAGCATCTATTTTGCTTTAATGAAATTTTGTTAATATGTATACCTCTTTTGAAGACCTTTTTAACTATCAAACTGATACCACCTCTTTTGAAGTCATTTTTAACTATCAAAACAAATGTATTATCCGCTTAAGTTACGTCTTCCGCGTTTTGTCTGGCTCCTATTTATGAAGGACCAATCCCGTTTCTGATGAATGGGTGAAGTAAAGACGTCTTTGATCGTCTGATAAATATGGCCTGTATAACGAAGGAAGCATAGAAAGTCTTAAGAGTGGCATCTCAGCGCAACGCAGGTTTTATTTCGTCTTTGTCACACATCCTCTTAAGCATTTTTTGGTAGGATTTCAGTAAATGGCAAGCTCTTAACGTCGTGTCCTTTTTTATGGGGTTTTACAATACTTGGTGTATGTACGCTATTACAATAATGTACATAAACTTCAGATAAAAGCGAGCGTCAGCGCATGGTCGAATCCTAATTTTCGTAAATTTCCCCGCGCCGCTTCAAGACCCTAAAACATCCCCAAAAAGACCGCAAAAGTACGACATATTGCATATTTTCTAAAACAAGATTAAATTTCCTTTCATTTTATTAAAAACTATTAATAGGATGAAGGAACAAACAGTGCACCTGACTACTTTGTGCACTACAATATTCTCTTGTATTGCTTGGGAATAGTTGACTTATCTGTAAAAATTTTCAGTCGGTACAACTTTTAGCATATTTTTTACACTTCTTTGCCTTTCGTTCATCAGCTAAAACTAAGGAATCCTCTTAATATTGCCGAGGAATCCGGGACAACCATGTGGGTAGTTTTTCTTGGTTAGGCACATTTTAATTTATCACCTGTGATGTCTTTGATGTATTTTGTTTTGTGGGAAGTATTCAAATTGCGCGATAAGTATGCTATATTGTGCGCTTGTCTAGTTTTGTTTCATGATATACTTACATCACCGCATTAAATTTTCAACATCACCGCATCATCATCATTGTTACAGCTCTCAGGCTTCGTTCTGGACACATTCCTCTAAACAGTTTTGGATATCTTATAAAAAAAAGTAATACAAAAAAAGTTAGGATGTGATGTGATCGAGGATGTTTACCACATAAACATGGAGTGTGTCAGGAATGAAGCCGAAAGGATAAAATTTTTCCAAGTTATTAATTTTCATGGTGAAGTTGGTATCTGTAATAGTATCCTAGCAAAGCCTCGATCTAAAAATGCCAAAATGCTGTATAATTTAGTACATTGTGCCCTTAGACGTAGGTGATCTTGTAAAATGTGTCTAGAACTATGAGGGTGACGTTTTCTTCAGAAAAAAACCCTCCTAAAAAAAAGAATTAAAAAAAATATCACCGCATTTTTATAATATACAGGTATCTTGAAGCAAAGTCATCCTTCTTACATTGTAGAATGGTTGTTGGTACAAGAACTATCAGTAAGCAATATAAGGACACGTACACTTCTTGTAACATTTAGTAATGGTAGTTAAACACACCATTACATTGAAAAAGTTGAATGTTTAATTAAACTTAATTTGAATAGCCGCACCATGATAGACGACATATCACATTCTTTCCAGTAGCCTGATTTGCATTTGCATAGGTTTTTTAGGAAGTAGCAAGTGAAAAATGACGGCCATCTATAGGTATACTTAATTTAACTATAACAACGAGGAATGCTCGCTATCTTGTTTATGAGAACTGATCTCCCTACATTAGCGGGAGTAATGCCGTTTTAATATGGAAATTCGTTGTAAAAAGGAAACATGCTCAAACAGCCCCCGAGACGCGCGGAATGCCCGCCTCTCTTGTACGGACAACAAAAACGTCAAGCACACAGTGACCGTTTAAAATATTGGAATGAATGACATACCACGCCTCGCAGGATTAATGGTCCAATGCATACAAAAAGCAAGCGCACTCATTAATATATCAACTGTCTTTTTAGCAGCGCACTTCGACCATTAGGTAACGTCAGCAAAAACACTGATTCAATTCTCATTTTAAATACACCCCCTCGCTTTTCATAATTCATTCTTGCCGCGTTCCTTTTTTAAATGATGTTACAATGGAAATGCTTGAACGAATTTAAAACGACTCATATTTCTTTCGTCGCTGCCGAGTCACAACAACGACATAACTCCATTCTAACATCTGCAGCCGATATCTCTTAAGACAATTAACAAGAAAATGAAAGCGAACAGCTCCATATAAGTATTTTAAAGGTAATTTAACAGCTCCTGGGTATTAGGCCGTTGACACATTAACGACACGAGAAGACGTTTGGATTTTAAGCATCTTTTTAAACAATTTTAACACCGCCGTGTAATATGATATTTTAATGTCCAACGTTTATTAGTTTGTTATTGGTACCAAAAAGCGACTTTTGTGATTGTTATAAGACATTTCCTTAATTATCCAATTAGGATAGCCTTTTAGATAAATAAAGATTTACAAAGTTCAAATACAAAATCAGTGACGTAAAATGCGAAATCTTCGGTTTTAAGTGTCAGTCATTAAAATCATAATTCAAATAAATATCGCCGTTCAAATCTGGAAAGGGCGTTTAAGTCAAACGTTAGTGTGTGTCTGCTCTAAATTTTATTTCCGTCGCTCGGCAGTCGGCGCTTTGACGTCCACCAAACACGACATTAATACACTTTAACTTTTTTCCTGCCACATAATTTACGTCTTTTTTTTACCCGACTTTTTTTGGACCATTAGCTATAAAGCGACGTCGCTTATGTCTTTTTACAAACAACAGGCGCCGTGATTATTAATTTCAAACTTTATTAATGCGAGTGCTACCTGTCAAAGTATATTAACATGTTTTCGGAGTTATGGAAAGCGATAAATTTTAGTATAAATAAATGTATTAACATAATTAGGCGCGGTACACATAATTGCGTGTTAATTCATGATCAATACGAGATTTATGGGAACATTTCTTTTATACACCAAAATAACCACGATTTAAAGTGGCTATTATTGTTTTAAACTAGGTCCAAAATAGTAGACAAATTAACTTTAACAATATACATTAAAAATACAAATATAATTGGGCGCTTGTTTTATTACCACTTATGCAGTAGTCAATAAAATATAATTAGTGAACCATAACTATTTTATAGTCAACGTTCGTTGACTCTTGATAGGCAAGTACCATTTTATCTGCCAGTTAACTTTCCCAACACGTGCTCCCAAATCAATCATCAGTCAAAAACGTTAATTAGTACTTAAATAGCAATTAGTTGATAGCTAATTATGTGGGTTACAGTCTATTAAAACGGTTCATTCAAGTCTATAATCAATTGTGTACGTCTCAAACGATCAACATGTTAGATAACAGTGATTCATATAAATTAAGCTACAATTTAAATGAATACAGTAGGTATGTGTTTTCTTTGGTTAGGCACGTCACGTCATATGCTGAAACTGATACAACCTACGTTTTTGCATAAAATAAGATGATAGTTAATTCCTATTTTTGCACTATGACCTTATTTTTGAAGGGTAAAATGAATATCCCTGGCGTTTTTTGTTACTGTCTGATTACAAACTTAAATATCACCCTCAAAGACTTACGCGGAAGGTAAATAATACGAATTAAAAATGTCTGTACGCGCCACAAACTGAACTACTTTGCATGATAAGCGAAGCGAGCTTACTTTGTAATTTTTAATGATAGCAATAACGTTTCCAAGTACTTAATTGAAATTGGTTTAATTATCATTAGCACTGATATCTTTTACGATGAAAACAAGTGCGTAAGAAGTGCATTATAAACTATGACTTGTCTGCGTAAACAAGGCTATTAGGTATCTAATTGACACACAAACTATTCACCTAATATGATTTGAGTTTTAGACTTTATGAAACTTTGAGAGAATATTTTAAGAAGTCATTTAAAAAAAGCAGCGAATTTCGTTTTATAAATAGTAAAGGCAATGGCCAAAATAGCACACATCTCAAATACATATCACAAAACTTAGATTTAGGTCAAATGGCATCTGCATAGGTTTAGATTAAAATATCAAAGAAAAACAGAAGATAACAATCACAACAGTCGTCCCATAAAACGACAAGAATCGAAATGGATTTCTAAAGATCACGATACTAAGAATCTGACGAAATCCTTATCTCGATTCGCATCACATATTAATGCGCGTGGGCGTATTATATCAAATTTTTCTAACCAGCTACCGCTATAAAATCAACAATTTGCTTACTAATACGCTGTTTTCATCGCTAAATAAGTTAAAAATTACCTCTCGATAGATTTTATCGGGAATGGCTCGCAGACCGCTTCCTTCGCCTTTTATTTTATATGAGTTTTATTATGCGATTTATTAAGCAGAATGAAAGAAGCGACATTCTTTAGATTGGATTGTTTCATTTTATTGAGATGTAACAGTATGCTGCGTATTGGTGGCCGGATGAAGCCGGATATTTTTATTGCAATTATTTTATTTTATTTATTGGGTGAGTAGCTAGGTGACTTTTCCACCAGAAATACTAGCCTGCCCAGCGATGGATATATTACCCACCAACTGATTTTATTTTAATTAATCTAAATAGTGTTTTAACACACATACTACGCATGTGTAAACGCAAAAAAATACTTAAGATTTCTTTGCATGTAGCAAAGCAATCTTAAGTATTTTTTTTTTAAATAAGATCCCACACATAATAATCATTGAAAATATTAAGTCCATGTTAAGGCAGTCCATCCAAGATTCTGGAGTATTTTTTTTTAATCCTCCACTTACCAGTTATTATCTTTGACAGACGCCAACGGCGAGCCGGCCAAGCTGAAGTGCAACCTGCGCAAGCACAAACCGAATCGCAAGCCGCGCACGCCCTTCACCGCGCAGCAGCTCCGGGCCCTCGAGAGCAAGTTCGTCGAGAAGCAGTACCTGAGCATCGCTGAGAGGGCAGAGTTCTCCTCTTCCCTGGGACTATCTGAGACTCAGGTAAATAGACACTCATATTCACCGCATACCAGCCGCGTGGGGTTGAGGTTTATGTAGGACATTAGGGCACATAGTGTGAGGCTAGCCTACCCACTAAAAACCTGACGGTGTCCATCCATAAGGAAATCCTTGACGTAAAAAAAGGGTTCCTTTCCTTGTTTGTGGCTGGTGGTAACGTTTAGTTTATCACCTTGAGTTCGTTGCTGTCATGAGAAAAAAAAACTCATTATTTTCTAGCGATTTTTTTTCTTTTCAACTCTAAATCAAGTGTCGAGCAATTTTTATAATCTTGCTTTAAGACTTTTTAAGACTTTGATATTGTTTATTTAATTTCATTGTTTTATTTTAACCAACTTTTATGTCCAATTAATAAAAACGTTTGGCACTCAAACGTCCGCTACCACGATTTACGATATGAAAAATAAGCACTTTCTTACAAATTATAACACAGCGTCATTTTTGTCAACAGGTAAAAATCTGGTTCCAAAACCGACGGGCGAAAGCGAAGCGCGTGCAAGAGGCGGAGATCGAGAAACTTAAAATGGCGCAATTTTCCCGCCACCCCCACCACCTGTACCCCCACCCGGCGCTCCAGCAGTACTTCCACCCCCACCCCTTGATGGGGGGCGGGCGGCCGCTACCCCACATGGGCATGCCGCCGCATCTAACCATGGTTCAACCACCTGTCTCGAGTTCTCCGTCGCCAACAACGCCAAGTGGGCAGCAGTGAAAAAAAATTGAAATATTGGAATCGTCAACATGCTAAAAACTAGACAGTTGCTTACATTACATGTGAACAATCAGGCATTTAAAATGTTTTGTTTTTAAATTGATTTATCAGCCAGTTTCAAACTTATTTATATCCATTTTGAAACTAAACTTTATTTGATTTGCCATAAACTGTAAAAAAAAAAACATTTGATCTTTTTTGTAAACGGTACGAACTAAGGGGTATGATTGGTATCAATGTAAATTTTTGTAAATATTAAAGTTAAGAATAAAATTGTATTCACTAGTAGATGTTTGTATTAATTTAAATATTACATTTATTATTAGTTAATAATTTAATTAGGTAAAGTTTTTTACCTTTTACCAAAAGTACAGTTAGCTTAATGTCAGTACAAGATTTATTTTGTCTTTTAATGTTTGGGAGTTGTAAAAACAATTTTGTAAATAGTTTTCTTTGTATATTGTTATGTCTATTGAAATGTAAATATACTATTTCTTTCATAATGAGACGTTCGTTTTAATAATTTTAAACATTCTATATCCTACAACCTTAGAAATCTTTGACCTTATGAATGTACCTCAATGGAACCTCTAAAATATTCTTTTGGCCAGATATGGCTGGCTAATATGTATAGGGTGATAATAATGAATACTTGTATGCATACGGTATTTTAAATACCACACGTACAGAGTGGAAAAATATATGGGCCCTAGAGAGGAACTATTACCTTTAATACTTTTGTTAGTAGTAGCAGGCCGGTGTATCTCCCCGCGGAGGTAGCAAAAACGTACCTACGCGCGGCGCACCTACGTAGGTGCTAAAACAAGTTGCGTGTCGCTACCGGCCAGAGCCACGCTCGCGCGTTTTATTCACCGGCGGCCGCGCGGCTACGTTGCTGGCTGGACGAGAATGAATAAAGTACTAGAAAGAGGCGCTAGATGGCGTTAGACGCTTCTCGTAGCAGTCAACCCTATCGCGTCACGTGATATTACGTCACTGAATAGGTTTAGTGTATTATGAATCATATTCCAGAGCAATAAGTATGAAATTATCTTGCAATGGATTTTTGTAGGTGTCTACACGAAAATGTGCTTGACTCTGAGGCGAACTAAATTACGCCATATTGTTGACGACATTGAGTAGACATTTCTTTGAATACAATTGCTAAGTCATACTTCTGTACGAAGTACTAGTATTCTGTGGTAGTAGCTCATTTTACTAATAGAAAACACGTTCTCGTTGTAGAAAACCTTCCTTTAAAAAAAAAAAGAAACAAAACTGCATTCTAAGATCTTCTTGAATTCGTTTGTCTCACCCGAAAATCGGGGTCAGAAACTGATGGCCTAAGAAAAAAGATTCTGGAATCGAGACCCTGCAATAAAAAATACCATTACAAAAAAATACATTGACACTGGCTGGGTAGAATGTGCCACACATTAACCTACTCTTATCTGTCAAATTTGCGCAGCCATATTTCAACCTTATTATTGATCAAATAGAGTTCCATATTATTTGAGATATTTTGACAGATTTGCGTTAGTTGGTGCGTGGCCCACTGTACATGGTTAGTGGCCCTGGTCAAATTGAAAATATATGGAGGAGGACTATCTTCAGCAGTGGGACTAAGTATGATCATAAATCAAAGGACTTAGTTAGTTGATGATTATGATCTTGATTTAAGTACGCCCGAAATTAATAACGGGTCCGAAATTAAATTAAATTTTGCAAACAAAAATTTTTCGACTGTGTCATCCCACCGGACTTGAACCCACGACCCTTCCCTATCCGGGCGACTCCCTTCGCTATTCCAACTGAGCTACGGAGGATAGCGAACGGAAACTTTGCATAACGAAATGGTTATTAATTGCATGCGTGGTCAGTAAGTATACTAGGGTTAACCGATTGTGACGTAGCCCAAAGGGGGGCTTTGTTTTTCGACGGATTTATCTCGAGCGATAGCAATGTTGTCAATTGAGTGTGGAGCACTAATTTAAATATATCCATTAAAGTTAATTGTCAGATAGTAGCGGGGTCGGGTCCCGAGATATGTATTGATAACAGACAGATGTACAGGGTGTATTTCATAATTCCATTAGTATATACAAAAGTAACATAAGTCTGCCCCGTCAATCTAGTGGTCAGCACGCTGGGTACTATCCACGAGGTCCTGCGCCTGATCTCTCTCCGGTCATGTCGGACTGTCGTCTCACCGAATTATGAGAGTTAAGGAACAGAGAGTGCACCTGTGTATTGCGCACACACTTGTGCACTATAATATGTCCTGCGCAGTTGGCTAATCTCTGTTGAGATAGGCCGTCGTAGTCGAAATCGGCTAGGAGGATATCACATCAGTAACATAAATTGAGTTGTATTTAAAGCCCTGCCTAGCCTTAAAGTACGGGACTTTTAAAACTAAGTTTGGCTTTGCTACTTTTATTTGCTTTGAAGATGATAGCAAGTAGGATGGATACAGATATATAAAGAAAGCATTCTAAGTTATCTACATGTTTTGTGTGCTAGGAGGTCGGCCGCTCGGGATGATCACTTTTATACAAGTGTCCCCGTCATACTGTGCTAGCCTGTTTTTTTATTTGTGTAGCCTTATAACTAAACATAGCTATTAAGTCCTATTGTTACTAACCCCTGTGAGTAGTTTCTCTGAAATATTTTTTTTATTCTTTATCTTATTTTTGCTAGTCAAGCTCGCGCCCATGCAAGGGCACAGGCTAACACTAGCTAGGGGTGTCGCCTTTGACGGATACGTCTGGGAGGACATCATCATCATCATGAGCTAGCAAAGCTCTACATACATACTTGTTGGAATCTGCACTGAGATTCTGAAACACTTTTCTGAAAATTCGAATCTAAATGCGTTGATAAGCTTTTGAGTTTGGTTCTTTTATTCCTAGCAATGTCTAACTATATCCAATATTTCATTATTATTAAACTCAAATAAAGATTCACTGCCAAAATAATACTACGTACGTCTAATTTATAAAGAAGGTTCTTATTTATATAAGTTTAAGAAACCAAAAATTCGCACACAGGTAAGATTGGAACCTACGACCTTTGGCTTACACTGTGTTAAAAAATCTTAAAAACTAAAGGAAGGTTCTTAGTACAACTCGCTGCCACGTTTGAGAGGGTAACGTTAGCACAAACTCAAAGGACTTGTCCATTAATGATTTTTTATTCGTCTATATTTCTAACCAGAATAATCTAAATATTATATGAAAAAGTTCACAAAAACTAGCCTTTCTGCATAATTAATATATTTTTTAAGGCCCCCGATTTAAAGAAAAATTGAAATTATTTTTTCTCTTTGTCTGTACATAAACCGCACCTTCGCCTATATTAACGCATGAAAAAAAAATGCCAGCAAAATTGACATTCCATTGACAGTAGTACCTTTTATTTAATCTGTGGTAGTACCTAGTAGTATTTATCCACCAGTGGAAAGGCAATGGTACATAGCCACACAGCCAGGAAATACAAGTAAGTGATCAATGGATGATGTTAGTTACAAAACATATATTTTCTCAAAAATGGAGGCATTTAAAATTCTGATTTCTATGGTAACGTGTTTCGTATTTTTGTAGCTTAAAGTTAAAAATAAGTTATTGGTGATATCTTGGAACAAAAAACCAGCCTCCATACAAAAAGAGGACAAGTCCTTTAGCATTAACGCTTTTGCAAATGCTTATCAAAAGCACATTATCTACTACTAGGACTATACTCGTAGATCAATAAGCACAAGTGGAAGTGGGAAGGGCAAATTGCATAAAGAAATATGACCATTCATCCAACGGCAATCGACCTTATAAAGATGACAAGATCATATTGGATGCCGGCCGCTTGTAACATGCCACTTTGAAATACTATGGGGGAGAGCAGACCTATGTCCAGCAATGGACGTGTTGCGACTGATAATGATGACCACTAACACTAAACTGTAATTTTGCCCAACATACACGCATAACACTGTAAGTTTACACATAAAAACTATGCTTGAATTGATTAAAATTAATAAATTGTTTCAACAAACACACTAATTTCCTAGCCCCAAACTAAGCGTTAGCTTGTGCTATGGTGACTAGGATAGCGGGTAGACATACTTATGTATGTTTAAAACATCCATAAATTAGGTACAAATGCTTGTGCTCATCACACAAACTTTTGCCCTTTGCGGGATTCGAACTCGCAACCTCTGGTTTTGTAGTACGGAGCGCGAACCACTACACCAGGGCGGTCGTCATATACAACGACCGTCGTTATATACGGTTACATATTAACTATGATTAATGTCAGTCAAAAACATAGATCGATTGAAGCACCCTGTAAATATGAATTTCGCTGACGACTGTTTGTATCCAAAAACAATTTTTATCACTTATAATTTATGGCAAACGATTTACCTACATCGAAGATGTCTCTGTCCCACATTTTCAATGACTTAGAGTCATTTTATCTGAGTGATTAACTACTGCGGTAGGTATTACGCAATTTCGGTAATTACAGTCCAACTAATAACTACAAGTGCGCAATAGTTTTTAATTTAGAAATGACCAGAGTTTATTTTTTTTAAAGTAAGTAAAGTAAAAAAAATGATAGTGCACCTTTGATAGTTGCTTTTCATTAGACTCCAACAAAACGAAAGTAGATGATGGTGGTCTTTTTAATATGAAATCTTGCATTGCAATTTGCATTTTGAATAAAGTTTATAAACCTCTTTCAAATCTTTAAGTATTGATAGCTTCAGTTAATAATGATGATGTCCTCCTAGCCGAATTTCGACTACGTACAGCAAACAAATCTGTCTATTGTTCCTACAGCGACCAATCTTAACTAACAGATATTAGCCAACTGCGTAAAAAATATTTTAGTGCACAACTGTGTGCATAATATACCTGTGCACTCTCTGTGCCTTAACTCTCATAGTATGGCGAGACGGCAATCCGACATGACCGTAGACAGATTAGGCGCAAGAACAACGGCTAACGTGTTTTCCGATGCACGGAGGTGTTAACACTACAAGCTTCCTGACTCTGGAGCGGTGTCTGAGTTTTATCAAGAGAGAAAAACCAAGAATCTTTCGGTCCGGCCCGGGATTCGAACCCAAGCTGGCTTCATTTCAGATTCTCTCTGCACTCCTGGGGTCAAGTTTAGTAACTATTGCCTATAAATTTATAGTTATCCATTATGTGGTGTAATTACACTCAATTTAGTCGTCCTAAATCATTCAGTAGCTAACTTCAGTCAGGCTATTTCATAGCATTTAGGAAGCAAAATTACTTAAATGCTTTTTCACTTGACTGTTGAAAACAAGAATATGTAACAGAAAAAGGATATGATATGGAGAAAGCTTTGAAGCTTTTGAAGGTGAGACATGAAAAGACTGAGAATGCACTTGAATTTAACTGATAAGCTGATTAGCCGTTGTGGCAAAAAGGTTCTTGACGCAAATGGAGACTATTAGCGTAGGACTTCCACGTCAGACGACGTTATAAAGTTGCAGAGGAGTGTGCTGGATACGGCTTTTAACAGGACACTGTAGAAATATATGGGACAGGCCTATGTTTAGCAGTAAGCGTCGTGCAGCAGATATTGATGGTGATGATAAAGCAAGCTATCTAGCGCACGTGCACAATTAAATTTTCAGAGGACCCGTATTCTTAAAAAGAACGTTAAGATAAAACTCCTATTTCTTATATCCATCTCTATTAAAACAAAAGCAACGCTACACTTATCATCAGCCAAAGAAAAGCGACCAATTTGAAATTCGAATAGCGAATTGAACTGGCAACATGACAGATTGAATTCTCGGCGCGCTCGAGAATCGCTCGGGCGATTTGAACCAAATGAGCGTAGCCAATGCTGCCAACCAGACAACGCACGGAACGCACAGCCAGCCCCTGTGGCCTGAAAATTAACAGGCACGCACCATTAACGTGATTAATTTAGGCAATTAAAGCAAGAGAGCAGAGCCACAGCGCAAGTTAATGAGCAAGACCAAAAAGCTTGCGAAAAGCTCGTCTTTCATTTTTAATCTCAATTTTTCTTGGTTGTGGATTGGTTACACGACATAGGTATACCATCATAATTTCCTGTCACAAATACCGTTAAGCCTGGAACTTCAGCTTAGCTTCAACAAATACCTCTAATTGTGAAAGCTCTGATGGGTCCTGTAGCGAAATTTAAATGTAAATAAGAGATTCCACTTCTCAGTTTAATGATAAATAGAGCTTGTAAGAATTCACTTCTCTCCTATACAGATCAAACTAAGTGGGCTGTCTGTCCCCTCCCGCCTTTGACCGCGAGCTTACTAAATGAATAAGTTATTTTTAATTACAGAGTAATTGCGTACACCAGTCCAGCCACAGATTAATTTGTTGTAAATAACGCGGCGATCGCGATGAGTTCGCTAAATGGGACGCGAAAGGAAATTAGTACTGAATTAGTTCGTACAGAGGCTTCTTACAGTTTTAATGGGAATCTCGCTACTTGCATTCCGAGTTAACGACCGATTCAGAATGGACAAGGGCGATCTGAAATCAGCTTCAGGGCTGCTTAATTAATTAAGGTAAAGAATTTCCTGAAAAGATATTCGATGATTGGCAAAATTATGGTTTAATATAAGTTTAAATAAGAAACGAACCCTTTTACCAACTGAGCTACCGTCCATCCACCCGTGCGATATTCTTGGTCTCTTTTGAATATGTCATTGCGTGACGTCAGCGACATTTACCCGAGCTGTATTGCAACAGCAGCGGGCCAAGTAGTTATTTTTTACAGAATAAATTCAACTTGCTTCAACCAATGTTTGCTCGACTGGCTAGCTATCAGGCAGGATCAGCAGGGTAGTGCTCTTCAATGAATTCGTTTATTAAACAGAAAGACTACGTTTAATTTTTGTTACAAAGCGAATTTAAAATTTACAAAGCAGCGAATTCATTAAGAAAGAACACTGTGAGTGTTAAAAAATATTAAAAACTATTCAAAACTATGGTTGTTTTTGTAGGTTTTCATTCACTCATTCATTACTTAGAAGCTGCCAGTGGAGCAAGCTTTTCTGGACTCTGTCAGCACTATCAACTCCCTATACGTAATGACGTTAACTTTTCCTTCAACCGCTGTTTGTATGCTATTCTTGGCCTTTCTTTTCTTCCTTCCATTTCTTCTCTGCTTTCTTCTTTTACTTCACGTTGAGTGCAACTCTAATAATTAGGCCTTTTTTAGAGAAAGAGAGAGAGAGCTAGTGCACGATCCTTGTACTACTCAACAAGCCAACAAGACAAATCTCAAACGACTTTCGACGACGAATACAACGAAAATACCGACAGAAATATTAACACCATTTCTTTTTGATTTCCGTCGGTATTTTTGTTCTATTCTTCGTCAAAAGTCGTTAGAGGTTTGTCTAGTTGGATTGGTCGGGTAGTTTTTTTACTCACTTCAAGTAAATTAAGTTGCTTGACTATGCCAATACATTTGTGACGACCGTCTTGGTGTAGTCGTTCTAAACCAGGCGGTTGCAAGTTCGAATCCCGCAAGGGGCAAATGTTTGTGTGATGAGCACGAGCATTTTTACCTTAGTCATGGATGTTAAAATGTATTTAAGTATTTCTATCCGTTATCCTAGTCACCATAGCACAAGCTCACGCTTAGTTTGGGGTTAAGTAATTGGTGTGTTTGTTGAAACAATTTAATATTATTTATTATTATTTAATCTATTGCCTCGTTGGTCTAGTGGTCAGCACGCTGGGTACTATCCACGAGGTCCATGGTTCGAATCCCGGGTCAGGCGGAAAGTGTTGGGGTTTTTCTGTCTTGAATTAACTCAGTCACAGCTCCGGTGTCAGGAAGTTGGTGGTGTTAACACCCCCGTGCCTCGGAAAGCACGTTAAGTCGTTGGTCCTGCGCCTGATCTCTCTACGGTCATGTCGGACTGCCGTCTCACCGAATTATGAGAGTGAAGGAACAGAGAGTGCACCTGTGTATAGCGCACACACTTGTGCACTATAAAATCTCCCGCGTAGTTGGCTAATCTCTGTTCAGATTGGCCGTTGTAGTCGAAATTTGGCTCGGAGGACATCATTATTATTACACTCTATTGGCTCTAAGCAACAAGCCTACTTGCCCAAGCCAGCTGTGTCCATAATCTGAGAGACATAAAGACTTTATCGTCCGACGCATTTCTCAATCACAAATAATTAATGAGTGACATTGTAATTTATTGATCCGACTATTATAATTATATTGTAACAATTATTGTTCCGTTAAAGAGACATTAAGATAGCGGTGTCAGGGCAGTAAACGCGTGACTGGTATTTATTTTCAATGCTTTGAAAAAGTAAATAAATGTTTTTTGATAAAAAAAATACTGTTTTTTTTACAAAATTCAGCTAATATCAGAGAGTGTTTAGACCTTTGTTACCGGATCTTACTGTTGATACATTCTTATGGTACTTACATACAGTGGGTAACCCTTTTATAATAAAACCGGCCAAGTGCGAGTCGGACTCGCGCACGAAGGGTTCCGTACCTATACAACATTATACACAATATTATTACTATTTTTTAGTTATAAAACGGTAAAAAAATCAAAGGAGAATAACCATTTGTGGTATCGCTAAAGTCTGAGTTGTGTCACTACATTATGACGCCTACAATTCCTGTTTTGAATTATCATAATTAGTAGGAAAAATAAGGAACCGTAACATCCCCGGATTAACACATATTAAATAAAAAGATTTTGTTCTGTTTCTACTCTGTAAGTCGGAAGTTGTACAAAATATGTAGTGTTGCTATTTCATATTTGATTTAAATCGTTTTTTTCAGATCGATAAAACTAATAATCGAATTAAGGTAAAACTAATAATCGGATAAAACTAATAATCGAATTAAGTTATAAAAAAAATATAACCATATTCTTTTTACAGATAGGCATGCATGTGGGAGAATAACCTCTAAACGTGACCTATTTAAACATGAAATAATATTTAATCAGTTTTGAAATCGGGTAATCGGACTTAATAATCGATTTTATTATCTATGTTTCTTGCTTGCCGGTTGGCTGCACTAAAAAAAAGCTTATCTGTCTGTCATGATGACAGTATTGACAGTCATGTTCGATAGTGGAAACGCTTACAGTTTGTTTCAAACGTGCTAATTGTTCCTCATTTTGTAATTACCTTCCAATTCCAATTTATATATAAAGTGATCGTGAGACAGAGACTCCATTAGTTAAGTTAATTATGGAAAATCCAGTTCGAAGGTGCATTAATTGTTCTCTTCGATTACGGCATTTGAGTTCGCGTTCCTTAAGCGACGTTAACGATGCTATCTACAATACTCTTGCATCTTGAATTTCACCCACACCAGTAAGTCATTTTTGGCTATTAATAATTGAATTTCAAGGCACGGCGATCATTGTACGATACGAGAACAACTGTAAAAACCAGTTTTTTACAACTGAATTTAAAAAGGTAACATCTGAAAAAGTCAAAAGCAGAAAATTCTATTTTTTATGTTTATATTCAACAATAAATTGCCGCGAAACCCGGAGAATTATTACAAGAATATTTACTGTGCTGCAAAGTACTATAATCAAACATTAAAACAAGCTATATTACATTTTGGCACAAAATATTTTATAGCGATACTAACTCCTATAGTAACTTGGTCATTCTCCTTTGTATGGGAGCTCCCCTTAAATGTATAATTATTTTTAATTTTATAATTTATTTTTATTTCAAGTTTATATTCATATTGATATTATATGCAAATTTCAAGCGTCTACGTGTTGTCGTTATTAATATACAGCAAAAACCGACAAAAACATCACGTTTGTTGTATGGGAGCCCCCCTTAAATGTTATTTTTATTGTATTTTTAGTATTTGTTGTTATAGCGGAAACAGAAATGCATTATTTGTGTAAATTTCAACTGTCTAGCTGTTACGGTTCATGAGATACAGCCTGGTGACAGACAGACAGACAGCTAAGTAATCGGGTCCCGTTTTTACCCTTTGGGTACGGAACCCTAAAAACCGACGTTAAATTAGGAAGGTTTGTGAAGGGAACAACATTTATCAACTTAACATTACGTTGCGATGCCAGGATGTCATTTAAATCACCAATTTAGCTCATAGCTTAGTTTACTCAGTACACTTTCTTTCTTAGTGCCCAAGGCAGTTAAAAAATAACGGTAGATTATCGCAAAATATTTCGCAAATGTCATCCTTCTTGAGGCACGCATTCCTACTAAGTAAAACGATTACAAACTTGGGAAAGTTATCTGACGGACCGTGGTAACATTAGCCACAGTAGAGTAAGATGCAGAGTTCTCACTCCTAAACAATGCAGAGATATTATGTTAAAGCATAGTTTTTAGGGTTCCGTAGTCCGACAAGGATCCCTTATAAGATCGTTCAGTCCGTCCGTCCTAGTCTGTCACAGCAGAAATCTTCTACGTTTATGGACTGATTTGCATGTAACTTAGTTCGAGGATACTTCACATATAGATTACATTTTTAAAAATACAAAAAATTAAAATTACTCCTTTTTAGGGTACTTCCCCCCAAAGGGGGGGGGGGGTGAATTATTTTTTTGAGTGCACCCTCTTGTGTGGGGTATTGTTAAAAAGGACTATAAAAAGAAGGTAGGGTTTCCATACAACACTTTTTTATCAGCTTTACCATTTGCGAGATATAGCCCGCCAAAGTCGTTTACATGGTGTCCCCCCCCCCCCTGTAATTTCTAAAGTCTTGGACCTATGAACTTCAAATCACTCACGTAAAGAAACAGCCGCGGAAACTCTTATTTAAAATTGTTTCGGGTGTCCTCCTGATGAATACTTCTGTGATGAATACTTTTGAAATTATAAATAAAATAAAAATATATACTTTTTTTTGCCTGTACTGTCTAATGTTTTAAGTTAATGCTACGGAACCCTTCGCGCGCGAGTCCGACTCGCACTTGGCCGGTTTTTTCTTCTTTCATTTAGCGACCGAACATACGTTTTGCCTCAATGTTCCACCAATGTCACGTGGGCAGCATTTACAAAGCATGCAACTGTCACAAACTTCTGGAAATACCTCCTAGCTACTGCCAATTTGAACACAGATTAGACAAATACGCAGGAGTTATAGTGCTGCAGTGTGTGGGCAATACGCTGATGTACTCTCTGTTGTTTATTATTATGGCAGGCTTACTGCAAAAAGCATTGTCTGCCAGTCAACCGTAGGTCCGTACAGAGAAAATAGGTAAGATAGTAAATAAATAACCGTGATCGGTTAGACAGTTGTATGATATGACCAGATAGAGACCAGGCACAAAATTAAAGGCCCAGATGTGCCACAAAATCACTTACTTCCTGACTCTGGTCTACTGAGTGATTGCAAAGTTGCAAATTGCATTGCAACCCTGGTTTGACGTACATGTTGATGCCATGCAAAAAACATTCGTGAGATATGTCATAATATATTGAAATAATAATTTTTAATTCAAATTGTATCTCTCTATTATACTATTTATGAATAATGTGTTAATTGTAGGACTATGACAATACTGTACAGTTGCTTAATTTCCTTGTGGGACGTAATAATTTTATTGAATCCTGACATGATTTTTATCCGAAATTAAGTACCAATTTGTTGTTATTCTTAATTAATGTTTATATAAGTTTTTTTTTGGGGAATTATTTATATGCAACCAAAAGCAAAAATAAATTAAAAAAAACAGAAATGTTTTCAGAGAAGAGGCTTTACCGTCTCTACTTCTATTATAACTTCAACGTTTTACCTCGGATGTGTATTGTGGGTGAGGTTGATAATAGGCCAATCAATCCGTTATTTATTACTGTTGGAACAACATCGGATTCGTTTAAAATAATTAACGTTTACTAAATTATCATTGTTTTTGCTGGATACAGCGAATTAAGTTACGAGCTAAGGAAAATGTTTATTAGTAATTGCTATTGAGTACTAGTTACAGAAATGTACTGCCTTCAATAGCAAATGTTGTTGCCACAGAATAAATAAAGAAAAATGGAAAGGACACCAACTACCTACCTCAGAGCTGTAATACATTGGGCAGCGTGGTGATAGTGACACAAATGAAACAAAATACGATGGCCCTTCTAATCTTTTTTTTTGATTTGTGGTTTTTTAGTTAACTGATTATAATTTCAGCTGTCTAAATATGTATTAATCTATCATTTCATCATCATCATCCTAGCGTTATCCCGGTTATGCACTCGCACGCGAGGGCCCAGGGTCCGCTTTTGACCATGATCCAGGATGTGGCAGATCATGTAATTACAGTGGAGCGACTGCCATCTGACCTCCGTGGCCCTGTTAACATGGGAACGTGACCAGTTTGGATAATTACACATTCAGTTGCTTGAATGTGCAGGTTTCCTCACGATGTTTTCCTTCACCGTAAGAGCATCAGTTAGTGAAACAACTAATGTACACAATTAAGATAAAGTTATTGGGACATGGCGGCACGTGGGATTGAACCTCGATCTCGATCGATCTAATCTCGACCTCGTCGACCGTCTTGGTGTAGTGGTTCGCGCCCCGAACTTCTGAACCAGGCGGTTGCGGGTTCAAATCCCGCAAGGGGCAAATGTTTGTGTGATGAGCACGAACATTTGTACCTAAGTCATGAATGTTTATAAATGTATAGGTATAAGTATGTCTATCCGTTATCCTAGTCACCATAGCACAAGCTCACGCTTAGTTTGGGGCTAGGTATTTGGTGTGTTTGTTGAAACAATTTATTTATTTATTTCATTAATCTAGTTAATTATACAAATTTATATACAACGCCCGATTCCGATTTCAGATTAGTATACACGACTTCGTATACACCCTGTGTTATGAATGATTTATTAGCCAATGCAATTGAACAGCACAAATAGATATAGTGCACACGAGTCATTCATACCTCTCGTTCATTCATTGCCTGAAATAGCGCGTTTATCTGTCCGTCCGTCCATCCGTCGAGGAAGTCATAAAGCATTCACTTCTCGCCACTCAATCGCTCATTGGCATGTGTCAAGTGTGTCTCGCGGTTTTATATAACTGTCGGTATATAATGTAAAGCATAATTAGGGCACAGTATACGGGAAGTTTTGAGATCAAATATTAATCAAAAATATATTTATTTAAGACATGGCCGACTTGATCGAAATTCGGCTGCGCGGATAATAATGAAGTAGTTCAAGACACTGTTGAAGTAAAGAGTTGGATTTTAGACTGAGGCCACTGAGAAAGTACCAAATGACACCATATTGGTATGGCTATATGGACCCTAACGGTGTTATTACAAAAAAATTGACCAGGTTTAAAATAGGTCTAAATATTAGCCGACAACAGAGGAATGAATGACACATTCGTGACATTACCTAATAGACAAGCGCTTTTCTAATTGGCTAGCTAATAGCTTAGTCCTGTCTTAAGCTCGGTACTAAGTTGTTGGAATAACGGGGTAATGGTTTTAAAAACAAAAACATTTAAATTTTTTAGAAGATGTTATCTGTAGGATTCGGTTGAGAAGGTAAATGTAGTATAGTACTGTACTGAACTTTCTTAAAATACTTCATTACATTTTTCGCGATGCAAATTATTACGTTACAAATAATTTGCGTTAGGTACTATAATAATAGAAAATTATTTTTGAACTTGTTTTACCACCCATAACATAGACAATGTTATTCAATAAAATATAATAAAACTAGACTCGTTTACAAAAAAATACTGGTAATGTGTACAGCCAAGTCGAACCATTAAAATATAACACCATATTTACATATCTCCCAAGATTGCTTTACAATAAAACATTATTGGACAATAATGTATGCGCTTCCCAGCCCAAATAATGACGTTCAAATGTTGCTTCGGGATTTATCCCGCCGTTAAGATTCGATAAATGTTTAAGGGTCCTACGTAGGTATTAGTCAAACTAATTCGAACGATTGGGAAAACTGAAGTCTTGTCCAAGCACTGTTTTTGTTTCTTTTTAATCCTTACCTAGCCTAATACGTTTTAAGAAGTAACATTTGATCGTTGGAACAATTTGTTATTTTACTGTGACACAGTGAAGAGCACTAGTAGAATTTATATATAACTACTATGCACAAGAATATAATAACAATATTCTTCCAGCTTATTTTTCTCGCCTGCCAGCCTCAACACAGATTAGCCCACTGCGCAGAAGATATAATATTGCAATATACGGGTTCACTCTCAGTTCCAACATTATCAAGGTTAGACAGGTGTTCTCTATCCCTTTATACGTTCACTTTTACAGTTCAGTGAGATGACAGTGTATGACTAAGTTCCTTATATGTCGTTGTTATCACATTTAAAATATGATTAAATTGTGTCAGAGATGATGAAAAGACAGGCAGAGCCGTACGTGGGCCCCTTAAGGTGTGATAAGTGTTTAAACGTTGGTAGTCGGTTGATTTCCCGACTATTAAACTTTACGGTTCACATTTAAAACCCTTGACACGTTCTAACACGTATTGATATGTGAGCGGCTCCTTTGTGGGCCAGCGGTGGGATGCCGAAGGGTGGGGTGCTAGTTGACGCGTGGAGTGAAGGCTAGTCTAGACTAGACTTATTTTTTTCCCGCTTGGTCAAGGTTCAGACGGTCAGTTATCTTGCATGGCCAATGTCACGTCCATCATCTTATACTCGTATGCTCCTAGCACTATTACACTAGGATAAAGCCAAAATATTTTTTGTTTTTTTTTTCATAACTTTGTTGTACGGTCGGCAACACATCAGGTTATCCACGTGAACTAGGAAAACAGCTTTTGTTGCGCTGGGAATAGAGGCGGTCTTAAGGTCGAAGTGAGTTAGTCTAACGTGCGACTGTGTGTAGGTACCTACTGATTTTGACATCCCGAACATCGAGTGAGTTGGGGTGCCAGAGGTAAATCTTTCCAATTATGACTATGTACTCTAAAGTTTGACCTGACTTAAAATACGCCATATTAAGTAGATACTGTGTAGTTATGCGTCTCTTCGAATTTGGAATTGGGTTACCTTAAGCCTTCAATGGCATACGTATCATGCATATTTCTGACCAAAAAACCGCTTGCACTGACGACACGCCCTTACCAGTCAATAACCAGGCAATCAAATACCTCTGCGGAGGGTTAAACCGATATTGGGCTCAAACAAACATAAAAACGGACAGTAAAACTTTACGAGCTAGTTTAGTGGTCTCGGTGAACTACGGCGTTTCGGTAATCTTTTGTGAAAACTGCTTTTTATGGGAAAGCTGATAGTTTAGGTTGGTAAGAGAGTGAGGAGATAGAAGGCACAAGTGATAAGCGACCGCAGACTGCAACCGCAGGCCGCACTGTTCGAGATGCATAGAATCCTAACATACCTATTCGACCGACCATGATAATCTAACATATAATAAAGCGTTACATTGCAAAGGGGTGCTAAAATTTCAGAAGCGACTTAGAAACAGTAACTTATGCACTTATCACATTTATATAACGACGTAGACGTAAGAGGGATCGTTATCAGAAGGCTCATACATGGTGGCGTATACGAAATATTAGTCCGGTTAGTTATTACAGACGTCTATTTTCAGTATCACAATCAATTTAACACAAAATAACAAACAGTGAACAACAGGATGGCTTCGGATTACAGTCAAGAAACGCGGCAAGTTCAATACGGCGACGCAAAACTCAACAACTCACACCACACAACCATTTGTGTCGGCACTCCGGCCATAACCACAAATTATAAAGAGTATGCCTAAAGGCAGATGCGCAACGGCCCTAGGGCGGGACTTACGATAGTGATTTCTTTTTTTTCTAAAAAGTTACGGGTAGCCCCCGCCGTTGACAACTACAATTGGCGCTAGTGAGCAATATGGCGTCTCTCCTCTCAACCTTGAGATGATGAGTTTCCGTTTCCGTACCAGGTAATGTTACAGTAACGATTAACTACCAACGGTATTGCTGCTTCCTGCAGGTGGTACTTGCAGAAGTGAAGGGCCCGTGAATCAAATCTAATCGAAACAGGAGAAGAAAAGAAGAAAATAACTATCTAAAACAAGACAGAAATATTCATGTTATTTAAATTATTTAAAATGAAGAAATATGTCAAAAATCTGTCTCGTTTAGATTGTTATCTTCTTATTGTCTTCTCTTGCCTCGCCGATTTGCACTCCTGCAAGCACCACCTGAAGAAAGCAGCTGAAATGAAAAAGAACAACAAATTAAATAATAATTTTTTATTGTTTTAGAATACATTTAAATGCATGCATATATATAAAAGTTCTGAGAATGCTCACATGAATTTACACTACTTGCCTAACCATCAAAAAGGACAATAAATCTTATTTAACTTATTATGAGTTAGATAGTTGAGATAATTAAGTTAACCCTCTAAATAACTCTATAAAATTGTTGTATTAAATCACATTCATAAAATTTTACATAAACAAAATAAACTTTCAATTTAAACAGTTATAGTTTTAAGTAAGGAATAAATTTTATTATGAAGCATTCTTAATTTTATGCAAACGACTGTAGTATACAAGTCTACATGCTTAGATTTTTACTTTATTTAATTTTTAAAGAATGCCTTAACTGTCTTTCGAAGAAATAATTGCAATGAATTTTTCATCATAGCATTTTTGTGTGCAAGTGTTGTTTATGTGTTAAAGCATTCCTTCAAACTATCAACTATATTTGAATATTAAATCAAACACATCAAATGACATATCCACCTAATGCAATTCAAAATATTTACAGGTTTGTGTAAATTACCCGAATTAATAAGGCAATTGCCATTAAGTTTATACATCTAAAGATCAGATAGGTATTAAACATGAAAAAAAAACACCACCTGAGGCGCGGGGATCGAACCCACGTTCATCACATATCTAGGCGATTGCCTATACCACTCGGCTTACCAGACGTTGGCAAAGCCTGCTGTACATGAAGTCTGTTTCTTTATTGCATGGCGAATATTGTAAACAAGACTTGACATTCCTTTTTATAAAAATTATTTATTTTATAACACAAAAATAACAACCCACTATGGTAATTTTTCATCTAACACATAAAACTTTTCATATCTAAAGGTAAAATAATTTTACGTCATACCAAATGACGTAACGCGTCATAAAAATATTGTTCAAAGTATTAGCCAAGCAAATAAAAACTGTATTATAGGCCCGGGCTTATCTTTTTGTGCATTTCGGGCTGTTGTATATACGGAACAGACTTTATTTGAGTGTTTTAACGACACAGAAAAGGGCTCTTGTATAATACAACATCGCTATCTATTATGTATTTTTGTCTATATATTTTTGGCGCCATAGCTCTTAAACGGCTAAACCGATTTGGACGCGTTTTTTTTCAATTAGAAAGTAAGTTTTCTAGCGATGGTGCTTAGACTATTCCATTAAAATCGGTTCATCCGGTTAAACATTTACCTAACCACCTACGCAAATAAGAAAAGCGAACATTAAGTCAAAAATGATACTGCAAGATAAGGTTTGCTCGTTAAATTGGCGCTATAATGTCGCAATGTTTAAAGCAATAACTAAAATGGTTAGCTATGTCGCAGGTGTACCGTATAATTAGCTGTATTACAAGAGGGCGCGCCGGATTGAAAAAACTCGCTGTAATGTATTTTATCGTTAATTTAATAATGATTTTATTTTCTACAACTTAGAACCGTTTTTGTACAATTTGGACACCACTATCTGACGCCATTTTTATGAATGTGACGCCATTTTTATGTTGAAACTAAAGCTTTTTAAGCGGCGTATCGAATGCATGTAGGCTGACTTTACTAAGTTGCTTTGACGAACGCGAAATGATCATACAATACTGTGAACTTTATATCAGCCTAATGGTAGCTCCATTACATTACAGCGACGTTTTTTAATCCGGCGCACCTACTTGTAAGGTAACGTGTTATACGATATGGCTGCTGCGACAGCTACATAGGAAGATTTGCTGTTATTGTTGTTGTTGAGACTTACTTAAAGCACTTATTAAACCATCCTACTTAAGATCCTAACTAGGAAGGTAGGAACCAATCGGATCCTAAGTAGGCTACGATACGAGATCAATGCATAAACGGTACCCCACAACGTGACATTATATCGTCAAGTTATCATACAAACCTTATCAAGCCGTAACTAATTTGGCTGTTTCAATCGCATTTTATTTTTTTGCGTTAGGGATTTTTTAAAGTTGTATTTGTTTTTCATATAATATCTTCATCGCCGTCAAACAGCTTGTCGAAGAACAGCATCACCTCTGGTGAACCCCATAGCGCTGCTTACTGGAGTTCCATCTACGTGGTGTACTATGAACAAAATAATTATATGTAAAAAACTTTTACATTAATTGTTGTAAAAAATAATTGGTGGTGTAAAATATCACATGAATAAAACTGAAAGTGTCATTTCCAAAATTATTATTTTAGTATTTCGGTTGACATCTCTACTCACATATTTGATTTTTTTTATTTAACTGGTACCACCAACAGATTTAACAAGTTTTATTATTATAATATGGGTGATCTTTCTAAAAGGTACCTTCTAACGCCACCACACCTAAACAACCACCTCGTCATCCTCCTAGAATTATCCCAGTTGTGCTCTCTTATGCGAGGGCCCAGGGTCCGCTGACCATGATCCAGGTTGTGGCAGATCAGGTAATTACAATGGAGCGACTGCCATCTGACCTCCGTGACCCTGTTACCAGGAGAACCTGACCAGTTTTGGATCATGGTTACGATGTTTTCCCTCACCGTAAGAGCATCGGTTAGTGAAACAACTAATGTACATAACTCAGAAAAAGTCATTGGTACATGGCGGCACGTGGTATCAAACCGACACCTTCCGCATGAGAGCCAACCCGCTAGCCACTGCGCCACCGACGCACCTAAACAACCACTTATGCTACTAATAAAGTATACTTACAAAACTGTACTTAAACATTGCCACTGTTTTCTCACTCGGTGTCAGAGTGGATGATCTTTTCAATTTGCTCATCCATCAATTTGTGCAGCATTCTTCATGTTATCTCCAACTTCAATAGGAAAACATTTTTGATTAAAATAAGTAAATTAAAATTTTACCTATTATTAATAAATAAATAAATACTTATTAAACAATTACTGATAAACAAAAACTTAAATTCCAAATCTATACAATATATGATACAACAGTAAGTAGATAAAGCACTTAGCAAGAAATATTGGTGGTATCACAACACCCCGACCCAGAGTCAATATAGAAAATATGAATTTCTGTATTGACCCGACCGGGGATCGAACCCGGGACCTCCGAGATAACGACACCATGAAAACCAATGAAATAAATAAGTTCAAATTTTCAAATTCAAATTCAAATTATTTTATTTGTGATTATACGTAATACAAAGATGTCAACAATAATCTAAATGAAATACACTTCATACAACATGTGAATCTAGTTTTGTGTTGTCTGTAATTTATTAATTAAATATTTTTTGCATAATATTTACCATGGACTGCACCAGACGCTGCAGGCAACCCAGACGTTCCTGGTGCGTCGTAATGAACATTGGAATCTGAAACACAATTGACATAAATAAGCTAAATGAAACACTCTTCATAGAACAAGTGAATATAGTTGTTGTGATGTTTGTTATTAAATAAATATTTTTTTCATGATATTTACCATGAACTGCACCAGTAGCTGCTGGCAACCCAGACGTTCCTGGTGCGTCGTAATGGACATTGGAATCTGAAACTAAATTCACATAAATAAGCTAAATGAAACTTACTTCATACAACAAGTGAACCTAGTGCTTTGTTGTTTGTTATTTAAAAGCTTGACAATATAACTTAATGTAGTCTATACATTTTACTTTGAGATTATGTTGTGAAAATTATAGACTCATCAACATCTTATAGAGTTTTCATGCAATCAAGTCAATCTGAAGTGATTGTGGCGCAGTAGTGCCAGCGCTTTGGTAGTGATACTAAAGTTAAAGCAACCCACGGCGCGGTCGTGATTGGATGGGTGTCCATTCCGACCATTGACAAGCATCTCCGTGCTTAGAAAGGCATGTTAAGCAGTTGGTCCTGGCTAATATCTGTTGGTATTAGTTGTTAAGCCTAGTCAGAGGCCCTAGGGCCGGGCATCTGATAGTAAGATTTGTCACTTGCCTTACAGACACCCCTCCACCAATTCGCACTGAGCCTGCGTGATTGGATGATGATGGCACCCTTTGCAATGCAATCCTCATAGAATGCATATAGCTGCGGTCAGCTACTACAATCGCTGACTCCTTTCTATGAATCTCTAACAGCGCGGCCTGCAGTTGCAATTAACTGTGACTGTGGTTGCTGTCAGTATACAGCTTGACACGGAACAGAAGAAAAAGTGTGGTAAGACAAAAGTTACTCAAAAACTGCCGGCATTTGTCTAAAGTCTACAAAAAAACACTATATTCACTCTTGAATAATGTAACCGAAGGTAGCAGGAACAGATTTAAACCACAAAGTCATCAGTGAGTCAAAACGTTTGATTCTGAATGAGCCTGTAAGTACAATTAGGTAATGCTTAGGTTTGAAAACATTAATCTAACAAATATTTCACATCCATAACTGGTTTAATTTCCACGTATCAAATACTTATCAAAAACTCACATAAAAAGGTACATGGATTCGTCCATGATGGTATCCCCTCAATAACAAATCTAATTAAATTTCTACTGTTTCAAATTGACGTAAAACCAGAATCGAAAGGCATATTAAATTCCAATTTTTAGATCAAGTTACCTTCAATCCATGCGGTAGAGTCAACCACGGCACGTCAAACTATACATAACTACTAAAAACTGAACTTTCATTATACGCAGCAGTCTTCAAACCCATATTCAACTTACGGTGGATGAAAGAGTAGAGCTTGAATTAATAAACTTCTTGTACTGGTATGCCACCCATATCAAAGTGTTTCTTGGAGCCGCCTCGTTAGACCAATTAACTGGGATTGGGACTTATTCCCGAAAATGCTTATCTTTCCGTTCTTTTAAGGGTCAGCCGTTCGCTTGCTGAATTAAAAAAAAATCAATATGTAACTTGTATCTTTAAATAGGATAATTTTGAATATCTCGCGATACAGATAATAGTTTATTCCATAATGCGATTATAAACTGTCTCAAATGATTTCCGCGGCCTTTTACATCTCCACCACAACTTGTATCCGTGCAAATATTTGAAACCGTAAATACGAGTATGTTTACGAAACATTCGCCGACTAATCTTAATGCTCCTTTTAAATTCAAGTAGCCAGATCAATTAAAGTTACGGCTTCCTCTTAACAGACTACAAAGTGTCGCGCCTCTTTATTCCGAATAAACCTTTATCAGAAAATCTACATATATATTTATTTTTATGTCTTTATTCAGCTCTTTCCGGTAGCCGTTAATAGTTTAAAACCATTAAAGTTAATTATAAATTCACCATCTTATCTCGCATTAGTTTTACGGGCTATAAAATCGCTCTGGGTTCAATTTGTAAGAAACCCGGGCGTAGTTTGAGCTTTATTTACGATTATTTATCAATTTTAATGTAGTCAGAAGGCGGATCTTTTTAACTTCACGTCTAATAGATGTCGCGAAACGGTATATTTTATTGTTGGAAAATAAATTAGCATACATTCATTTTTAGGGTTATAAAGTTGATAAAGTTTACTTGGTTGGGCCCAATGAAGTTTTAGAAGGTTATTGATCCAATTTTAAAAAAGTAATTCAGCATAGCAAAGCACCTTGATTATTAAATATTTCTTACCTTCACTCATATCTCAGTCTCTTTCTTCTACTTCCCTTCGACATACTTTATCTGTCAGCTAGCCTTGCTAAGTACCATAACTTTGTGTGAATCGGTAATCTGAAATGACGAGAATGATCAGGCGCAGCACCAAAACGTCTTAAATGCTTTTGAAGGAAGGCACTAACACCGCCAACTTCTATTAAGCAGGTTCCATGACAGTGACGCAAACATGTAGAATAAATTTTTGTCCACTTATTTTTGAGTCTGCGTTACCTACAACTACTTACATAACCGGGTTCGAATCCCGGGTCGGGTCAATAGTGTTGGGGTTTTCTGTCCTGAAATAACTCAGACACAGCTCCGGAGTCAGGAAGTTGGTGATGTTAACACCCCCGTGCCTCGGAAAGCACGTTAATCCGTTGGTCCTGCGGCTGATCTCTCTATGGTCATGTCGGACTGCCGTCTCACCGAATTATGAGAGCGAAGGAACAGAGAGTGCATCTGTGTATTGTGCACACACTTGTGCACTATACTATCTTCTGCGCGGTCAGCTAAACTCCGTTGAGATTGGCCACTGTGGTCTAAATTCGGCTATGAGGACATTATTACCTTAACCAACAAAGCGGTCACAATATTGTCGCAGTGGTCACCCATCCACCGTGGCGTTGATTGATCCATTTAAAGCGCTGCCGCCACTACTCTACTATTTCATACAAACTTCGAGAAGAACTTAGTAAGATTGTAGTAGAGCTTGTTCACACGTGGATGATTCGTGGTTTTTGACGATTCGTCTTTTTTTACGATTCGTTCTTTTTTTTGACGGTGGCAATGCTTTTTGAATGCCCACGTTCACACGGATCACGAATCGTGAAAAATTACGATTCCACATGCAAAAAAAAGAAGTCAACGTCTATCCGTCATGACGTAACCTGTATTTTGACGAATCGTCAATGACGGATCCCGTGTGAATGAGCCCGTACTTAATTAATTAATTAATTAGTATATTAATTAATTAATAATATTATAAAGAGGAAAGATTTGTTTGTTTGTTTATTTGCATCGAATAGGCTCCGAAACTACTGGACCGAATCACATGAAATTTGGCACAGAGATAGTTTGAGACACTGGGAAGGACATAGGCTACGTCGTTTTTGTCGCGATATAAATTCATCAGGGGGTTGAAATGGGGGATGAAAATTTGTATGGAAAATCCGTCTTTTGGCGCGGGCGAAGTCGCGGGGAACTGCTAGTTAATTACAAACCAAGAAGTATGTAGAACACAAAAGAAGACAGTATAATAAGGTGCGGCCGAGTAACGGTCCGTGTATCGGTTACGTATAAAAATGCGCAATTACTTGCTCTTTTAATTGGCAACAAGCCGCTTGTTTAAATGTTTCGTTCTGACGGGAGGAGCGATTTCTGTTTAATTGCCCTGTTAAGGCGCAGTTTTCCTAAAGACTTTCTCAATCTACCTAACTTTTTTTTTTAGTCAGTCGAGATATATACAGGTGTCCGGGTTTGGACTTGCGTTAAATTATGGGCTATAAGTTCATCAAATGTTATCGACAAAAAACCCCCATGTTGGGGGTCTAGCTCCCCCCTCTTGAAATGGCAGCCATTTAATTTATTTTTTTAAATGCTATTTTTATGGATCTGGGGGTCCTAAAAGTTATGAAAGTTATTCTTTTGGTAGGTAACGCTATGGCCTATCAAGTGACATAAAGATCAATTCAAAATTATAAATCGTCATAGGGGAAAAAATATTTTTTAGGAATTCTTGCAAAAAATTTAAAACAGTAAAATTGATTTTTTAAACCTATTATTTTGTAATGGGTTGCCAAAGCCCAAAAATGTTTTTTTCAGAAATGTTTTTTTGGGAAAAAACAACATTAGGATTACTTCTGTCTCTAAAATTTTAATAAAAGGCCCTTAAATTATATTTTAAATTAAATTTTATTTTATTTGACGATGTTTTGTAAAAAATGTTCTTAAAGTAATACCTAGAGAAGGTTCTTACTTTTATAGCTCTATTTGGAAAACAAGATACTGAAAATTCTCGATTGTAAAGTTGTTAAATACAACAGAAATGTCGTGTTGCGGAAGAAGCACCTTAACAGTTGTATCGTGCTGATTTGTAGTTAAAAAACAATGCTAGTAATTAATTATTTATAAACTGATAATCGCTGATTCGAATTCGGCAGACATTAATATTAATATTCATATATATTCATTCATTGTCGACTGTATTGCAATGACATAAGGTTTAAATTATGATCCGTAATATATAAAATTGAGCCTTAAGTACCTTATACAGCAGTTGTCAACCGCTCTGATAGTTTGGATTAAAAAAATAAAAACATGTTAAGTTGTCAAGTATTTGCCCAAAAGAAGGTGTGAACTAAAGGTTTGTATACCCTTACAAAAGATTGATATAAGGTAAGTACGAGTAAGATGCAAAAAATATTAAGGGTGTTTCGTAATTGAAGAACAAACTTGTTAGGTATACTATGTGTCATTCATTTCTAATATCTGCTAAAATCGTGACTGTTTCAATCATCAAAAATATTCGCATTATCATGGACGAATATTGCGTTCATGGTATTAAGTAATTAAAAATTATAAAATTTTGGTATAGATACTAAATATTTTTGGTATTAGACATGACTTGTCAAAATCAAATTACTCATTTTAAATTCGTGTTTAGACACGTCCATGTCTTATCTTAAGGCAGCACAAAGCATTTCTGATCAAAGAAAAACAAAATTGCTTAAGAATACTAAGAAATTCTTACAAAATCAAAGGAAGTTACGGGAACCAACAGGCAATAGTTATCATCAATAATAAGTATTGATTACCGTTTATTTCTAGAAATGGAGTCATGCCATAACCTACATATTTGTTGGTTATAATTGGTTGTAGTGGCTGCCATGTGATTATAGTGTTCTACGAAACTAGTAATCTTATAGAGCTTAGAATCTACTAACAGAGTCTAAATAAATAACAACATTGAATAAAGCATTGAATCAAAAGTATTTAGGCCATTTTTCGAGATGACACACGCGGGAGGAGATACATAATCTGTGATGCAAATAACCGAAGATATAAGGATTGTTTCTTTGAAAGTGCTGCGCATCACATATTATGTATCTCCTCCCGCGTGTGTCACCTCGAAAAATGGCCTAAATACTTTTGATTTTTTTATGTATATATATTTTATACTCGTATAACGAACACACTTGTGCACTATAATATCTCCTGCGCAGTTGTGTAATCTCTATTGAGTTGAGATTAATCGCTGTAATAATTTACCCGATAAAATTGGAATACTCCTTTTTATAAATTTCCGATTGTGAAAGATTTTCTTCAACTTTTCGTTTATTTCTTCTTGGTTGTTGATTTTTATTCTGATTGCCAGTTCTAGCGCATTCTTTGCTTTTCACAAGTCACGATCGGAGGTTATCAATGCAGTCGACATAACAATTAGAGTGGAGAGAAATTCATAAAGTCATACAATTTTTATGTGGCGATAACGATAAAAAGTTGGTAGGTCATCAGTTATCGCGCCCCGAAATCCTTTAATGTGACTGTGACGATAAAAAAATTAAACAAACATATTTTTACTTTTGACGCAATCAATAGGAATGAAACTTGACATCGAAAGGCAGAGCTTACAATTTTTTTGATTAAAAAACACAATGTATATTATTTAACGCACCCCCACTTGGTGATCAAATTATTTCCAGGCCGTATTAAAACTTTTCTTTTAGAAGCAGCCTTTATTGCTGTTTCACAAAAACTTAATACATGCCTACTTGCTATAAACTAAATGAACATTCTAGTTCTAATTTGTATTAAATTAATCGGCAACTGGTTGCTTTTGTTGAACAGCTTGTCTGTCGACAAAGACCTCCTCTAAAGATTTTTACGTATTCCTGTCTCTTGCCGACGAAGTACTAGTATTGCGTGCTCTTGCTAATCGACTCCATACTGGGCCAGCTATTTTCCGCAAGTCATCTTCCCATCTCTTGTTTTGTCTGCCTCTACTTCTTTTTCCATCCCTTGGATACCATTGTGTTACTCCATTTTTCTATATTTTCTCTCGAAATATGTCCCGTCCAACGCCATTTGAGCTGTCTGTAGGCTGTGTGTGTATTTTTCTTAATTATTTGTAATTTTACTCTATTCCTCCTTTTTATACCCAAGATGCTTCTTTCCATTGAATTTTGGCAGACTTTTAATTTATTTTCTTGTAATTCTGTTAACGCCCATGTCTGGCACTCGTATAGTAAGCATAGCATAATGCATATTTTGTATACTTTCTTCTTTGCTGTCATTGGCATATCTTTATCCTTAAATATTTCCTTAAGAGACCAAAACTTTTTCCAAGTATTGGTTATTCTTCGTTCTATTTCTTTATTCATGCTGCCATCTGTAGATATAAGTTGGCTCAAGTATATATATTCATTTACATATTCGTTGGGGTACATTATTACAGGTTCGTTGGGTACTGTCTGTTGGGAATTCGTAATAATTTTGGTTTTCGTTAGGTTCATTGTCAGGCCGGCCTTTACGTTTTCATCGGATAGTTGCTGTAACATTATTTTTAGAGTTCTTGCGTCCTCTAAAAATAAAATCAAATCGTCTGCGAAGCGTAGGTGACTGAGATTTTCGCCATTTATATTGGGACCATTTTTGGTCCAGTTCAGTTTTCTGAAAATCATTTCTAGCACCGCTGAAAATATTTTAGGTGATATCGGATCTCCTTGGCGTACACCTCTTAATAGGAAATTCACTACCCGTAGATTCAAGTTTAACTTTTGCTGTACTCGCTGTGTATACATTTTTAATTATTCGCCTAAATAATATCACAGTCCAAAAAACAAACGTGCCTTTTTGGTCACTCTGATGGTAGTTTAAGAAAATTTTATTCATAATCAGTCAATATTAGGACATTTATCAGTGTATATAAGGCCCTTGTTGGTTTTATAAGCGAAAATTATTTGTTTTTTTTAATTCTTCAGATTCTAAAAATGGTGCATACCTTCTTTTACCAAACAGGGTTCTTATATGTTTCAATTTATGTGATACTCGACTAAGAGTTCTGAGTTGTTGCTGGCGGTGAGGCGTAAGTACGTTTAGCTTTGGATGACATAAGGCTGATATACTTCATTATCAAAATTATACTTCATTATTGAAGTATAAAATATATTATATTATACTTCATTATTGAAGTATAATATACTTCATTATCAAAAGACAAATGATTTAAAGGATATTAAGATATTATCCTAATATCCTTCAAATCATTTGTCTTTTACACAGTCGGACATGCAATACAAACCAGGCGTCATCACTCAAATGAAATAAATAATAATGGTAACTGTATGGTTATTAAATTAGTTCATTGATTTTATAATTAAACTTTAAATAATAAAGCAAACTCTTTCAAGTGTTAGTTCTTCTCAGAACTCCAGTTGTTATTACCAAAATTTGATAAGTGTTGACATTATGCCACAAAGGTCGACTATAGCAAGTAAAAAACGACCCTAGTTCGAATGCTTTGTAATTATACTTACCTACTGTGTTATTTAAACACTTTTCACCTCATTAATACGCTTCTTGTGTTGTTCAAGTCATCAATATTCATTAATTTTTCTTGACCATTAATTTGTAATACCCACAGCACTCATGCTTATAAATATTTATATAGTTCTTATACTCCGGCGTGACCCAAGATACGGGGTTGCAATAACTTTTATATTTAATTGCAATTACTGAGACAATTAACGTTTAATAGCACATTTAAAATGATAAGCTGACAGTTTGTTTTTCTCATCTCGACCTCATTTATATCTTATGTTAATTTTCAAGATTTTGCAATTTCGTAATTACTTTTTTTTACTGGCGGTTCCCCGAAACTTCTTTCACGTTCATGCATGTTAATCTCCTCCCTATCAAAGAAGATTTGGATAAAATATATCTTATATACAATCCAATGCCTTTAACTATATCTTATGTGTGTATCATATGTTATAGCGGTTCAGCGTTTTCATAGAAAATTCAACCCCTCTTTTCACCATATGAAATAGCTGGCTACGTCCTTTCCAGGGTCTCAAGACCTCTCATATAAATCGGCTTATTAGCTTAAGCGTGAAAACACAGAGAACCGGCCAAGTGCGAGTCGGACTCGAGCACGAAGGGTTCCGTACCATTAACTTACAACATTAGACAGTATAGACATAAAAATCTTTTTAAGTTTATACTGTTCTTTTGGAAAAAAGTATATATTTTTATTTTATTTATAATTTCAAAAGTATTCATCACAGGATACCCGAAACAATTTTAAATAAGAGTTTCCGCACCTGTTTCTTTACGTGAGTGATTTGAAGTTTATAGGTCCAAGACTTTAGAAATTACAGGGGGGGGGGGGGGGGGGGGCACCGGCAAGCTGATAAAAAAGTGTTGTATGGAACCCTACCTTATTTCATAGTCCTTTTCAACGATACCCCACACAAGAGGGTGCACTCAAAAAAATAAGTCACCCCCCCCCCCCCTTTACATGTATGGGGTGGTACCCTTAAAAAGTCCATCACGGCAAAAAGTTGTAAATTCATTTATGTCATAAAATTTGTGTGTAAGTGCTCGTCAAAACATTAAACTAACTTACGTAAAGGAATTTCAAAGGTTACGTTAATAAATTGGATGAAAAACGAGGCGAACGATACGTATGCCGAAGCTTTTAACGTATTTCGCATTTTTTACACTTCTTGAGCTACCTAATAAGCGGTGTTGACTGAGATGATATCAGCTTTCAAGTGGGAAGACAGATAATTACAAGAAATCATATTTGGCTCGATAGTTATAAGGGTTTAAATTAAGGTGTTATTAAATGTTGTTAATATTAGATGAATTGCCAAAAAAGGTTGTATTTTTAAATTTTTCTACAGTTACCTGCGGTAACGACATTTATTTCAGATTAAATAATAATATAGCTTATTTTAATCAGATAAGTAGTTCAGAGGTTCTCCCTCCTAATAATAATGTCTACCCGGTCTAATTTTGACCACCGACGGCCAATCTCAACCAAGATTAGCCAACTGCGCGGGAGACATTAAAGTTCACAAGTATGTGTGCAATTCACAGGTGCACTCTCTGTCCCTTCACTCTCATAGTTTGGTGAGAAGGCATTCCGATATGCGCGGAGAGAGATTAGGTGCAGGAGCAATGGGTTAACGTGCTTACCGAGCACGGGGGTGTTAATACCACAAACTTCCTTTCCTCGAGCTGTTTCTGTGCTTTTGCAAGACACAAAAGCCCAGAAACAAATTCCTGCCTGACCCGGGATTCGAACCCTCTTGGACGCAACCTCTTGGATAGGAACTAGCGTGCTGACCACTAGACCAACGAGGCAGTGTGTCCTAAGTTGCCTGCATTAAAGTACCTAGGTACTTCCTTTTTAACTAAAAATCCATTAATCAATTACCCTATGGGAAAGGACTTTTCTAATTAATACCATAATACCACTAACTCTATTGTCTATTTACTAAAATGCTATCTGCAATTATAATCGTTCGTTCGATTCGATCGTAAGCTTCATTTGAAAGCAATATTTTTGATAAGCAAAAAGATGAATAGGTATTTAAACCTATCGGAGCAAAATAGCATAACTATAGTCTTATCTGGAGATAATTGCTACCTGTTTTACACTGAGACGCGAGTCCATATCCGTCACTTGATTGCTACTGGTGACTTGCCCAGGTACACTGTCTTATAGAACAGCTAAGCTATACATAGAGTTTATTGGTATTTAAAAAGAATACTGTTTTTAAAAAATAATAAAATATCAGGCCACTCAGAAAGTATTGCAAAAAAAAAGTTTTATATATGGGAGAATGGCCGGATAGAATATTTTTCGAAAATATAATTATTTATAAGTAAAAATAGATGTGTTCCATTTTCAAAATTTCCCACCACATTTTTTGCGTGCCAATTTAAAGTATCGTGTCTGACTGAAAATTGAATCTGCGCCGGGAACATTTTAGAGCTATGATTTTTTACGATTTCAAGTGTCGCCTGAAACCGGAAGAATAGTTCGATAGACTTCAAGTGGCATTTATAGATAAAGACCCTTCCAAGGCAACCGCGTATCGTTGGTATATAGCGCGGTCGACCAACCTTGGGGAATGAAGAACGAAGCGGTCGCCCTTTGACGGCTATTACGGAATAAAACGTGCTAGCAGTGAAAAATTGTATCCAAGATAATAGGCGAATTACATATCAAGAGATTCAGCACATATTTTCGATCGGGAATCGTTCACGAGATTTTACATGGGCATCTTCGCGTGAGGAGGATAGTATCACGCTGGGTGACCGATGCTCAGAAGCAGGCCCGGGTGGAATTGTGCCGTGATATGCTGAACAAGTTTGAAGTAGGCTCGTCTCGGCGTGTTTACGACATCGTTACAAGTGATGAGTTCTCGATTTATCAAAACGATCTAGAAACCAAGCGCATACAAACTGTCGACGTTTGGGTGTTTCAAAATGACCCAACGCCTACCAAAGTGAAGCGATCTCGGAGCGGAGGGAAGATTTTGATCACCAGCTTTTTTAATTTGACTGGCCACTTGGTGTCGATTCCCTAACGAGATCAAATAAGCATCAACGCCGAATGGTATACTACCAAATATTTACCAGAAGTTTTCTCTGTTGTGAGCAACAAGCGACCAAACACTGGGCTCCGTGGACTACTGCTCCACCATGACAATTCGCCTGCACACACCGCGCTCAAAACGAGGGACTTCCTAGAGAGCACGCCAGTCATATTCCTGCGTCACCCTCCTTACAGTCCTGATCTAGCACCGTGTGACTTCTTTTTATTTCCAAAAATAATAAAACTGCTCAAAGCAGGGATGCACAGACTTATTAAGACTAGGGGCCACTCGGGCAAATTATGAACTGATGGCGGGCCGCCAGAAGTATAGGTAATTAAAGACAATAAAGAATTGATAATTATGTATTAAAATTGAAAAAGAATTTATTAATTTGAAGCGTGGCACTGCATAGTGCTTACAATCTTTTTTATATTTGGCTCAAATTTACTTGTAGCAACACGTAAAACTGCTTCCAAACTTTCATTTGCAAGGCGGTTTCGATTTTTTGTTTTATTATTATTTAGTATTGAAAAGGTTTGTTCACATATATAGGTAGAACCAAATAAGCTGGCACATTTCAGAGCGTTTATGCGCAACTCTTTGTACGTATTTTTATCAATGCAGCGGTAAAAGTTCAGCAAGTCTCCTTCGTTGAATTTGTTGCGTAAATCTTGGTCGTTTTGAATGTCGATAATTTCTAACTGCATTGACTCTGGCGCATTTTCAACTGAAATCGTGAAAGGATTGCTGAATATGTCCAACTTATAATTCGGAAAATGATTGTAATTTCCAGAATTCAATTGCGATCTGAAAAGTGTCAGCTTGCATTGAAAGGATGATACGTGAGCGTAGAGCTGGGATATCAGTTGATTTTTGCCTTGAAGCCGTGTGTTCAAGACATTCAAATGATTTGTAATGTCAACTAAAAAAGCCAAATCACACAACCAATCAGGATTTTTAAGTTCCGGGACATCCTTTTGCTTTTCCGCCAGAAATATTCCAATTTCTTCTATTAAATTTAGAAATCGTTCCAGGGTCAATCCACGACTTAGCCACCTTACTTCTGTATAATACAGTAAATCTCCATATTCGCTTTCGATGTCATCAAGGAATTGTTTGAATTGCCTGTGATTGAGTCCTCGTGATTTTATGAAATTTACAGTCGAAACTACCACTTTCATGACATTTTGAAATTCAATTTTTTTAGAACAGAGGGCTTCTTGGTGTATAATGCAGTGAAACTGCATGAGATCTTCAGCGTTTATGTTTTTTTCTTGCAGATGCTTTTTCAGCAAAGTAACTAGCCCAGAATTGACACCAATCATCGAAGGAGCACCGTCAGTGGCAACTCCCGATAATTTTGATAAGTCCAAATCAGTTTTTGAACACTCATTCAAAAGTACATTGAGTATATCAACTCCTCTGGTTTGACCTTTCAATGAACACATTCCTAACAACTCTTCTAAGACTTCAAAATCTTGAGTAACACCTCGTATGAATATGAGAAGTTGAGCTGTAGAAGTAATATCAGTGGATTCGTCGAGTGCTAATGAAAAAAATTCAATGATCTTAGTTTTTTCATTTAATTGTTCCGCAATATTACCTGACAAAGACATAATACGTCTTTGGATAGTCATACGATTCAGTTGAATTTTCTCAAACTTTTTTGCTGCTTCTGGACACATTTTCTTAGCGGCAATTTCTATGCATTCTTTTACAAAATCCCCATCATTGAAGGGGCGACTGCGCTTTGCTATCATTCGAGAAATTTCATAACTAACTTCTGTAGCTGTTTCTGAATCTTGGATGGGTTTTGTAAACATAGCTTGCTGACCAATAAGCTCCCGTTTTAAAGACAACATTTTTTGCTTTCTTAATTCGCCTGTAAACTTGGTAAAAGTAGGATGCTGCGTTTCATAGTGCCTTTTTACATTATATTCCTTTGCAATCGCAACAGAATTCTTGCAAATTAAACAAACGACTTTATTATGCGACCATACAAAAAAGTATTTCTCAGTCCAAATTTCTTGAAACTGCCGATTTTCATCTTTAACCTTACGTTTTTTACTAGGTCTTGGCTTGTCCATGTTGCGTTCTAATCCTGGCTAGGATTAACACAGCACCTAAAAACAATTACAGTACCTACTTAAATTACCCATCCTTTTTTAAATTAGCAAAAATAATTGATTTAAATAGGTAGGGAAACACTTATTAATAACAGAGTTTTACTTACGATTTCACAACACAATTATACACGGCACTTGACGGGAAATCTACGTTGAATGTGGATCAAAATATATGACACCGGCTAGTCGAGTTAAAATCTACACTAGAACTATTGACACTTCACTCAAATTAAAACCGAACTGTCGGTCGCTGCGGTTAGCGTGGCTTTTATACCGCGCGTATAGAGTCGAAAACTGTCTGGAGAAATCTCGAAACCGACTCTGGAAGCTTCGTGTATCTACCTACGCGAGCAATCGGGAATTCGTGACTATTGCTATCTCGCTCTTAAGCGCACTTAAGAGCGCGCGCGCGAGATTCAAATTACTTTTCGAACATATTTTTTTTGGTTTTATTCTGGAATAGAATTCAATATTTTTCGAATGTACGAGAGTATTATTTTTGATGTCGGCGGGCCACCAGTATTCGACCGGCGGGCCGCAAGCGGCCCGCGGGCCGCGGTCTGTGCATCCCTGGCTCAAAGGGATACAATTTTCGTCGCCGGAACATGCGCTGGCTGCGTTCAATATTTATAGAGAGGCTGGTGGAGAGTACTTTGAAAAGATTTAATAATTTTTATTATTAAATCTTTATGTATATATGTACCTGTAGAACTAAAATTTTTTTTTTTAGTGTCGCATAACTTTCTGAGTGTCCCACGTAAGTATCAATTAATTATCAAGCAACCAACGACAAACTGTGAACTCTGGGGTAAAGTAAAGAAAATTATAAAAAACAAATTTTACCAACAAAGTAAATACCAACCGATCAACAAATATTAAATACCTATGTTTTATAATATAAAGAATTGACAGTGTCGTCTTTATTTTTTACGTACTTTAACTACTTACGCATCTTCAATCTTACTCTACTATTACATTAGAATCCTCATTGAAAACCCAAAGCTATATATCATTTATCGCAGCCACATCGCATTCCATAGCACCGGCCATTATCAGTGGACGATCGTCCAGTCACAACATTGTAACTGATAGATAAGAAGTGTTTAACATTTTACACGCTATGCTATTTGGTACTAACGATGAGAGCATAGAAGCTTTTACACATTATTGTGGCGTTGAAGTGCTTAAGTAGGTACAAAAAGTTTTTAGACCCCAATATTTGTTACATTTCTGGGTCCAAAACTAGCCAAAAAATATTATGATGGTTATTTCCCACTGAAAAAGTTTTTTTTGAAATGTGTTTTGCTCTTGACTCTAGACTAAGCCGAACATGGTGTAGACAGAGTCCACCGTGGAGCGAGCTCACCCAGAAGGGATTTGCTTGAGCAATTTTCTTTGCATTTTAGTTGAGTTTCTTCATTTGTTTCTTCATTTCGATTATATCATGTACCGTGTACATTTTTAACTGTCAAAACATTTTTCGCAAAATTAATGCACATGTAAAATTTTCAAAAAAAAATGCTTTTTCATTTAATGAAAAAGCATCTTTTTAGCTGTAGCGTAACGTAGGTACAACTTTTACTATGGAGTCATCACTAAACTTGAAAAACAAATTGTCTCTCCATACATTTTGATTGAGTTAGCAGAATTATTTGTACTGTAGGAAACTGTATGATGCACCTGTTTTTTTTAGAATTCCGATCATGACTCATAGTAAAAGTTATAGGTATTATGATACAAGGTGTTAATGATAACAGTCTAATCCTTCGAAGGACGAATATGGGCATCAATGTGGGTGGTATATAAGGGAGTTATTAAGGATAGCAGCATACTTCTATCATTCTTCAGTTCACCCCATTCAAGTGAGGGATCAGTAGACTTTACATATAGCTAATTAAGAGTGAGAATTAGTACAGTCGCATACGTTATTATGGAATATATGAAATTATTACACGTCAAATAGTAGGGAAAGTTTAGTCGAAATACCCTAAATAGTTTCTTTCTAAAAAATTCTGAGATTCCGAGTACTATATGAAAAATTATTAAGCTTCATTAAGAAATAATGTTTTTGTACGCAAACATGGCAATATATATTTTTTTTAATTTTACGTAATTTAGGTACATACAGACACATTGCTTAAATATAGTTAGATACTCTTTATTGCAACCAGAAAACACTTTACAAACATATAATAAAAGAAAAATAATGTTGGTAGGCACAATGTAGGCGGTCTAATCGCTGGGAGCGATCTCTTCCAGACAACTTTTGGGTAAAGGAGAACACTAGTGATAAGAGAAGTGGGGTTATAGGGGCTTATTCTTGTTTCAGAGAGGACCTATAAGATTTGATTCTGATCAATGGTAAGTGTCTACAGCTGTTGTACGGTTAGGTGCCCAGAAGGCTGTATTGCTGGTATTTCTGTTCATGTATGATTTATCACTATGCACCTAACACTAAAAATAATATAAATAAAAATATTTTATTATTTTTATTTTAAGACCACAATCTCACTGCCACTCACGCTAATTATTTAACCCGTCCGACGTCTTGACGCATTGCAACTGTCAATCGGCTTTGGTATTTGGGCCCCAAAATGGCGCAGTTTTATTACTAATTAGCCATATCTGCTACCGGTGCGTGTGCGCACCGCGCCAGACGTCCACTTGTCAACCGTTTGACGTAACCTTCCAATGGTTACCGGGTGTCGAAGACCATTACTTAGATTTTAAGTGCTATTTTAATTATGCTATCGGGATAGAGCCAAATATTTTAAAGCTCTTTACTATTCGTACTGCCATACACAATTTTGCCATGGATAGTAATTTACCAATAATGTTTGTTCTAGCTATTTAGTAGGTACATTTACTAATTTGTTTAAATTTTTTATGGGGAATTTTTCATGATGATTTTTCACAGTGTTGTTATGACTAGGTTAGGAATTATTTAAAAAAATCTTATTACTTTGAATACAAAGTATTGTATACAAGCCTACTCTATGTATATAGGAAAAACTTAAATAAAAGATAAGCCAAACACTTCATTTTTCCTTACAAATTTTTTACCTAAAATCTTCTCTTATTATTATCGTACATTACAATTTAGTATTAATAATAACAATAAATTACTGGATTACGATCTTCATTAGAAACCAATAAAACTTTATGTAAACGGATCTTTATACCAACGATCAACTATCTTTCCCATATCCCAAGAAACCAATATCGCCAGCATGTGCATGTAAACAAGTTATGAATAATAATTAGCAGTTATTATTTCATTAGGCAATTATTGATAATTTTACAGATAATTATCAGCCACAGTTGCTTGTTTATTTGCATTTCTCTTTAAGTATCATACTAATTGTAATTCACGTTCAAGTCGTATCAAATTTATATTTTATTGCAAATAGTGGAGCGAATTGAATAACTTGAGCAGGTTATATCCTTTATTCAGAAGCACCATAGCGTATTAATAGACTAGTAATTGTGCAGAAGCTAAAAGATAATGGACATTTTAATAGACAGAGGAACAATAAATACACGGGTAAAGCAAACATTCAAACAAACATAAATAATCATTAGAGTGGTTAAGAGCTACCATAACGAGACTGCTACCGCGAGTGCCTTAACTGGTAGAGTCACTTTTTATTTTGCTGCAGTGTCATCGGCCGTCCCTTTTTTCAAGCTGTCGTTTTGTATGTTTGTCCCTGTCGCACGCAGCAATTAACACTTTCTGTATACGGTAGCAATGGAAGAAATTAGTTAAGACCCGGCCCCGTTTCTCGGCTGTGTCAACGGGCCGGTCGCTACCACTTTTTTGTGTTCGCTTTTTGTATTTGTTTGTTTTTTTTAGGTTTTTGTCCGGGTCATTAAGGGACATCGTTATGGGAAGAGTTAATTTTGGTGCACGAATGTGTCTGTAGGACCTTGATGGTGTTGCATTTGGAGCCTTGAATGTGTAAGATCATATATTTGAACCAATGAGAATCAGAAGATTCATTCGTTCGATTATGATCATTTTAGGACAGAGGCCTCGGATCCCATCTCTTTTTCATCAGATAGCTTAAGCTTACATTCGATAGGTTTTAAATTGACTGTCAGCTGACGTCTCATTGTTTTCCATGCGTTAGCTTTTAAGCTATTTCCTCGGATTCGGATTACGGATCATTGGTCCTAGTTTTTTTTTAGTAGGCAGACATTTGACCACAATCTCACCTGATGGTAAGCAACGAAGCGGCTGAGGGTGGGTCATGTCTAACTTGTAACAGCCTATTGACTCTTTTCTTATAGAATCCAGATCGTTCAATAGTACCTATGGAATTTTTGAGCTGGCAACGAATTCCACATTATAAACGCAAGAGATACGTAGATATAAAACTTGAAGAAAAATTAAATTAGTCACGTAAAATTACTTTTAAAGATTCTCGCACAAGTGTCTTTAATTTAAGAATAAGGTTGCGTAAATCCAGTAGTTCTTTACTCATAAACAAATCAAACCTTTATCCCTACCTAAGTATGTACTAATTAGCAAATAATCTGATGTATTTTTCCAGACAGCTCTAACCGACATACTAATTTAACTTAAAGAAAATTGCTGTCACAGTAAACATAGATGGAGTAAGCTCAAAAGGTGTCTTAAGTATACTTATGCCGGGTTTTTATATAGATTTAAAAACAAATTTGAATCTGTGCATAACAATTTGTGTATCATGCGAAAAGTACATCGATGTAACTTACACAAAGATACAAAGTATATTGGATGTTGGAGGATGATGATGGTGACTTACTCTGTAAATAATAAACCAAATTGCTAAGTAAGTAGCCGAAATTACTTGGTCTTACCTACTTTAACGGTATATCAAAATGTGTAGGTAATATTAACTTACTGTGTCCCTGTCTACGTATAATATACAATTGCAAATATCGTATTGATTTCGTAATATCCGACCAGCTGATATTACCTACTGAGTATATTTGTATTGTGCTTATAATTACCCAGCAAAAACACAGTATTCGTTATCAGTGCATAATGCAAATGCAACCGCTGAGAGTAATTACAGAAGCGCAAAAAAACACTTATCATACAATTAATGCCTAATCCGTGAATGTTAATTGTTATTGCGGAATCTTTAGGGGTCCACTGGGAAATAATTAAGACAGTAAAGAAGAAAGACTTGACTTGTCAGTCTCAAGGTTCTAAGCCAACCCGATGTGATGACAACAAAATGAACACATACCTACTTACGAATATCAGAGGTATTTTGATAATGTAATGGTTTGTTATTAATATTATGACACTGAATATTTTAGAGGTTGACCAGTATACTCTACAAAGTATAGAAGAAGTGCCAGATGTTTTTTTGTTGTTTTTAACGTTCATAACTAAGTAAGGCCGAGTTGTTAACCACCTTAATTAATTATAACTATAACAACAACTGGTGTGTTTTTATTAAGTTTACTCTACAGATTTTTGACGTTAGTTATACCTAGTTACGGTTAAAGTAAGATGGTGCAACCAAGCCTAAGGATATGAAACTCCAAAATCTTTGTCCGAGTTAAGTTAAACCTGCTTCCTTTAACTGTAACTATAACAATAACTGGTGTTTTTGTATGAAATTTAACAGTTTTTTGACGTTTGTTAATATAGAAAAATAAGATGGTGCAACGCAGCCTAAGTATCTATTTTGATAATCATTGGGATGAGTGCAGTTGATAAATAACATTTTCATAGCACTACTAAATAGCGATGGGCGATTGTTCGAAAAAAAAAATCGAATGAATCGACAATCGACCATTAGAATTATCGAATGTTGATTTAGTAATACGGAAAAAAAAATTAATAATAATCGACAATCGAATGATAATCTATACTTGGCCCTTAGATGCATTCGATTGAATTGCGCAACAGGACAGGCAGCGAACGAATGATTAATCGACGCGACGAATGACGATTCATTCGTTAGTAGTACGGCCTGCACACCGCACGCTATTGTATTGCTCGCCGCATAATCGAAGAATAATCGAATGACTGGGATTGCTTATCGAATACATTCGATTACAGGGACCATTCGAATAATTCTTCTTTTCAAAAATATCGGAATCATATCCTCAAAAGAGGTAAAAACTACGAGTAGCATAAAAATACACTTGAATCTTTGCACTCGTGTGTAACTAGGTACAGTGGACAAGTGCCCACTGTCAATATCACAACAGACAAGTAAATTGCCTAACAATAACAGAAAGAAAGGCAATCAAAAAATGTATTCATTCAAACAAAAAACTTAGCCTGTCAGATAGTTCGTAACAAAGTAACGATTGATATCGTTAATTACACGCCCGAGTTGTCATGTTATATGCGCTGCTTTTACCATTTTTTCAACGACCGCACCTAGTATTATTCATTCATACTGACATACAGTATTTAGAGGCAGAAAGCCTGATTGAGCGTAATTATGATATTTAATCAATCAATCAATCGTTTATTTGCTAAGAAAAAAACATTAATGCATAGCAGTCCTTAAATTTAGGTGTGGCCCTGTTTACAGCCAGGCAAATCCACAATTTTATATTAATCATTGTCACAATAGTAATAAAAAAAACAATATAAAATGTCACTTATAATATAATAAATTCTTCAAATGTCTTCAAATAAGTATTATTTCTTATTCCTTGTTCGTTCATCAATTCGTTCGTTCGTCAATTCCTCGTTCAAAGTTTCAATTACTCGTTCAGAATATCGAAACAATGGACTAATAAAAAAAAAACAATATAAAATGTCACTAAATTAATAATAAACTAAATTCTTCAAATGTCAGCCTATTATTTCTTATTCCAATTTAAACTCATTCAGGCTATAGAAACAATGGGTCAACAACCAATTACCTGCATAAAATTATTTTAAAAGAAAAGAACTTGAAGGTAAGACAGGATTAACGTCTTACAATCTACATTAACGGGTTAAATTAATAATGTCTCATCCAGTAAGTACATATGTGTACTGATGTGACAAAAAGATGCATTACATTATGTTGTATACGGTCTCTTATTACTTTTGGATTAAGAGTCGCAATAAATGTGAGTATGTGAGACCTTCTATAACATATGTACGACTTACTTTTTTCACCAAATGCTATCTGCGTATGTTCCTTCTCTAGACATACTATCTAAATGCAAACGCTTTTTTTCGTAAATAGGTAACAAAAAATTGAAAATATGGAACCTCTATAGATAGACAGGCTTTCTTTGGCTAGCTCCAATTTACAGTTTTACATAATCATCTACTACTAAAGAAGCTAGAGTTTATAATTTGCTGTTATTGCAATTTCTTTGGTTATTGCTAAAGTTAATGTTAGAATGTGTAATATTTTTGGTTCACCAACTTTTAAACACCCGTTGAACCTCAATTGACAGGTAATTTGACAGAATTCCCGTACAAAATATGTCAAATATTTATTAACTGGCTGATTAAAAATTAAACATGTTGGTGAACTCGACCCTATGATATGAGTATTTTACTGTTATTGGTAACCGGGACTTAAACGCCTTTAGTTAATAAACCTACTTAATTTATCCTAATTGTGATAAACGTGTGCAATTCTACGATTGCCTAACCGACACACCCACGCTAGTTTCAACCGATTTCTCATGTTTAAACTATCGTTTCTGTAGTCGGCAGCACGTAAGGTTACCCATGTGAACTACGAAAACAGCTTTTATTACGCAGGGAATAGAGGCGGTCTTAAGGTCAAAGTGGGTAGCCTGACGTGCGGCGTGTACTTGCGAAAAAAACTACGGAATTGGTATTTTGCTCAAATTGCTAAGTTTTTACTTGCGGCAAATTGGTGGGTTTTTTTTTCAACACGCACACGCACGAACAAAGGTTCAAGTTATGAAAGACATTGATTAAACATTGTAATACTTCATTAGGCGCAAAGGGCCTGTAGGAATTGTGCCTATATGAAAGGCTCATTTAATTTGAAAAACGTACGTATGTAAAATTAGGTCTAACCCCCCCCCCTCTTAAAAACAGATAGGTCGTCTTAAGAATAGTGATAAAGGATAGGTTACCATTTTCCAAGTTGCACGACGTATGAAATCTTGTGGTGTGGCAACAGCATTCTGCAATAAGTAAATTTTAAAATTTGAAAGTAGAAAAAATTAAAATGTTTCACTAACCGATGCTCTTAGGGTGAGGGAAAACATCGTGAGGAAACCTGCACATTCAGGCGACTGAATGAAACCATAATCCAAACCTGGTCAGGTTCCCCTCGTAACAGGGTCACGGAGGTCAGATGACAGTCGCTCCACTGTAATTACCTGACCTGCTACATCTTGGATTATGGTCAGCGGACCTTGGGCACTCGCGTGCAAGTGCACAACCGGGATAACGCTAGGAAGATGATGAAAAAAGTAAGATGTTTATTTACATCACAACATGTTTTAATCCTCTTCCGACTGAGTAGCGTTGACAAAAAATCTTTAGCTGATAAACTTACAAGGGATTAGAACACCTTGTGCGAAGCTGACATAAGTCCATTTTGAGCCTTTTGTGCGGGTAATTGACTCAACAATACCAACAATACAAAGTCAAAGTGGTGCATAGTTTTTGTCGTGAACGAGGAACGACCCTTGGCAATTGCAATTGTTATTTTGAAATAGGATTATGATGCATTTGAATTCGTATTTATTTTTTGCCATAAGTGGCTCTTGATCTGTGGCAAGATATAAAAAAAAAACTACCACAAGATTATTTAAAAGTAGCAGTACCTGGGTCTTATAAAAAAAGAAAATGTCACTAATGTAGCAAAAAAGTTAAAACAATTTTAGGTCTTAAAAAATTCAAAAAAATTCTTCCGTAGTTCTTGATAAAAAAATATTATGCCAATTTTCAATTATTTTAAAATAAAACTGTCTAATATGCTGCCCGTGCCAAAAGGCCAGTTTTCTGTGAATATTAAAATCGAATTGACTTGCATTAAGGCAAAATATAATTGCAAAATTTTCCTCGTGCCTTCCAACTCAGTCTTTTATTTACCCTGACAACATCATACCGATGAATAGCTTCATTCGGTTCTCAATGAGTGAGCCCAAATCAGCGGGAGTGACGCTTTTGACGTCTGACGTTTTGTTGATCTGAATGCACTTACTTTAATTTGTTGGTAACATAATGCGCTTCGGAGTAACAGTTGTCATGACAAAAGTGGACGCGCTGGGTGTTCGGAGAAGGATTAGTGGCAGATTGGAGATCGATTACGGGGTTTGAGTAAACAATTTTAATTGTAGATTTGTTTTCATCCCATGCAATTGTTGGTAATTTTTAAGTGACTTGACACGATAAATAGATAATATGTATTGGACAACATTATTATCACATTGTTCTAATTGTGTGATAAAAATCAGAAACAACGGTGATTACACAACACCTAGACCCGTGAAAATATAGAAACAGACCCGAGACAACATAGAGAATAAAGTTTTCTAAATTGACCCGAACGGGGATCGAGCCCGTCACCTTAGTTGATATTACACTTATTATGTTATGTTCTTCGCGCTTCGTAATTATACTTAAAGCTTATGTTTTTATACTGAACATTAATCCTTTCTAGTATGTTATATCGCTATTAATCTTAACATCGCTAATAACTTTAAAACAAAAATAAATACTACGAATTTAAGAAAAATTACACTTCCTACATAGTGTTATAAATCATATGTCAAGATCGAAGATTGATTCTCATGATATCTTTAGTAATCTCCATCAACTTTATCTCTGACTTTATAACATCATCAAAAAACAAAATGACAGATAATTGGCGATCTTTTGTGACTCTACATGGAATGTTTGTGATTGTGTATACGGACGAAATCACGTTAAGTTAAACACTGTGCCATCTTATGGAGTTGTATTTAGTGGTGATTTTGCAACAAATATGTATAGTTTAATGTGCTGGCCACTGTAACAACGTGACAGGCGAGTGGCATCGTGTGATGAGGGCATTGTAGCCTGCCGCTGTCAGTCCGGCTGTATAGACAATGTCTTTGCCACGGAGATAGCAGAACGAAGGTGGATAAGTATAAAATTACTATTTTCGGACACATAAAAATATTATGCTATGCAAATTTTCACATATTAATAGGTACTGGCCACATTCGGTATTGCTTTTGAGGGCAGGATTCGTTCATTTTTTTGTGCTACGATATATGTAACGTAAATATGATAGATTTAATATTTCCTTGCCGCCGGACTAATATTACTCTGTTCAACACTTGTTAAATTATTAAAATACAAAACAAAACACCTGACTGCAAAAATAATATATTTTTGAAATGGTCTTTTTACGGCTTTCATTTGATGCCCAATATGGGCTATGGTAAGGAAAAAAAGCAATTCCCCCTTCCCACTTTATTTTCATTTGCGGGCGCCATTTCAAAAATATATATAGCATGATAAAGCTTATGTCACTCTCACAATTTTGAAAAATTCAACGACACCTCATGTGTCAAAAACTGTCAAGCCGTTTGGGCTGTAGGGCGTGCCAAACAATTATACATACCTACATAAGTACATACTCTCGAAAAAAACATAACCCTCCTTCCGCAGTCGGGTAAAAATAATACGACTACTTCAGAAAGAATAGCAGATAGATGACATGACATAATAGAGGCAAATATTTTAAACTATCCGTTTCATATTTTGTAAGTAGTTTCTACTCCGTCTGATGTTTCAGAGACAAATTGCCTGATACCATCCTTTTATAATTCAAAATCATATTTAGCCTACTCGAGACATTTAAATTTGTTATTACTTTATCAAACGCGACGAAGACTACCGTAGTTTTATTTACGTATTTATTTGTAATTTAGGATAACAATTTTTAAAATAGTACTTACACTATTCTGCGCTCCAGCCTGACGCCTACACAAGCGCAAAATTACCCAATAAAATCGGATTTTGCACGCGACAATGCGTCCAAAGAGTCCACAATGAGAAGTCAATCATTCTCGCATTATGACGAACACCGGGACAGCAGGACACTTCCTCAATGCCAGACAAAATTTGAGCGAGGAATGACGGATTTAAAAATAAAAAAATCGGTCAAGTGCGTGTCGGACCACGCGCAGTGTTGGGTTCAGGGCTCGTAGCCAAATGACAATATTTCTGGAGCGAACTTCGCTATCGCCAACGAAATGTAAAAATATGTATGCAAAAGTCACGTGATGTTTTGATGGCTTATGTCAGTTTCATACATTTTGTTAGCAGTAACGAACTTCGCTTGAGGATAAATTGCCATTTGGCGACGGGCTCTGTAGTTATTCTTTGCTGAAATGTGTATAGCTTGGTACTGGAACTATTGCATTGTAATAACTAGTTTCTAAATAGGTCATGTGCTCAAAATTGTCATCAAATTTCTTTAGTTTTGAATGCTTTCTCCTTTTTTATCTTATTTTTTTTTGTTTTTCGTTCGGTAAGTTCTTATGTCTATCTGAAAAACAGGTAAGAACTGAGAGGATCCTTTCTTTAACACCTTCTCTCTAACTCGTTCGTTTTTTTTGTTTTTGTTTTGTAATATTTATGTTTCCTAAGCTATTTTATTTTTATGGTACCCTAGTCATGGATTTGTAAAAATAAAACATCCACAATTAAAAGAACCGATCAGGTGTTTATGAGATTATTTCGGATCATTGATCGATCGTGGCACCACCAACAAAAAATGTGGCGAATTTCCAATTGGCCACAGTGCAATTTAACACGATTTAAGTTAAAGGTGCACATCTGAATACTGCATTCTCACTGCATTTTGCAAAAAAAATACTGCACAAATCATTAAAGTGCATTTTATAACATACCCCGCTATCTTAATATCAAGGAATTTTATATAAACTTATACACTTTATGGTTATTAAAATGTATACTTACACAACTCAAAAACAAATCCTTAACGCAGACTATTAATTTACAAACGAGATAATTTGGTAAGCAATTATAAAAAGTTGGTAGAGGTGACCTAGGTAGTGTAGTACTTAATCACTCTTAAACTTTCGCGTTTCATTATTAGAACACATTAAAACGGGGATTAACGCGACGGATAGTAGGTAAAACATTATATACCTTTAATATACTACTATAATATACTACGTCACCAGTAAGTTCGAGGGACACGGTAGTAAACCTATCATGCGTGAGTCTGAACGATGATGCTGTAAACGTGTTGGCCAAAGGAATGAATTTCGCACTAACACCTAAGCGAATTCCGTACGAAAAAGTAATCGGCACCATGGAGGAAACAATTGTACGTAACAAGATACCGCCTGCTGAGGCAGATATTCTACGACAGGATGTTGCAGTTATTCTGCGCAAAGCAAGACCTCCAGCCAGTAACATCACTACAGAAGAGCGTCAAGCGCTAAAATGCATTCGGGAAAATCGAGACATTTTAGTACTTAAGGCCGATAAGGGAAATGCCACTGTAGTGGTGAACACAAACGATTACGAGGAAAAGATACGTGGGTTACTAAGTGATGAAAATGTCTACAAACCAGTAACATATAACCCCACGGCCAGAGTAACGCGTAGAATTCGTGCTCTCATCCAAGAAAATCAAGACCTTTTTACAGAAGACGAGTACGAAAAACTACATAGCCCTAAACCACACCAACCACCGAAGCTGTATGGTCTGCCTAAGATACACAAAACTAACGTGCCGTTGCGACCAATTGTCAGTCAGATAGCTTCGCCTACTTATGACCTGGCAAAGCACGTAGCATCTGTGTTACAACCTTTGGTGGGAAGGACACCGTCTTTTGTAAAAGATTCTCGCCAGTTTGTCCAGATTATAAGCAACCTGAAATTGGAACCAGACGAGATCATGGTAAGTTTTGACGTCGAGTCACTTTTTACCAACGTTCCAATTAAAGAGTGTTTGGACATAGTAAAGGACAGGTTGAGTGACAATGAAATGCCTTTTAACTATATTGATCTGCTGAAGAACTGTCTTGATGGCAACTACTTTCTTTTCCAAGGTCAATATTACCTCCAGATTGATGGCGTCGCAATGGGAAGTCCCGTAGCCCCTGTACTGGCTAATCTCTGGATGGAACATTTTGAAGAAAAGGCGCTACGCCTTGGCCCGAAAACTATTAGGCTTTGGAAAAGATATGTGGATGACGTTTTCAGTATTGTAAAAGGCGGCACACAAGAGGTAGATCAATATCTAGAACATCTTAATTCAATTCATCCAAAGATGAAATTTACATGTGAATTAGAGAAGGACAAATCGTTGCCATTTTTGGATGTTAGAGTAACATTGCGATCTGATGGATCACTATCACACTGTGTCTATAGAAAGCCAACGCACACTGACAGATACCTACATGCGACCTCACACCACCACCCTAGACATTTACAATCCGTTATGACGTTACTTATAAACAGAGCATTTGACCTCTGTGACCCTGAGCATATAAAGCAAGAGCTGGATCATGTTCAGGAGGTACTACGAAATAATGGATACAAAATGACAACAGAACATTTGCAAAGACCGATTAAGAAAGGTAAAAGTCCAGGCGTAAACAGACATCCCGCATTTTTACCTTATGTGAGAGGAGTAACGGACAAGGTCGGTTCCCTATTAAGTAAATACTCCATACCCACTGTTTTTACTCCGAGATCAAAGGTAAACAGTATATTGCGCACACCAAAAGATGTCTTGCCGTTACAAACTCCGGGTGTGTATAAAATCGGTTGCAGCTGTGGTAGTTCATACATAGGCCAAACAAAACGGACGGTGGCTGAAAGGGTCAAAGAACATATCGCCGCTGTGAAAAACCGACAAATAACAAAATCAGCGATTGCAGAACATTTACTTGAGGCACGCACTAATCATTGGATTGAATTTCATAAAACGCAAGTCCTCTCCACAGATCGCCACTATTATTCAAGAGTTGTGCGTGAAGCTATTGAAATTAAAAAACATGTTAATTTCAATAGGGAAGAGAGTTACAAACTATCTGCGACATGGAATCCAGTAATTAGCATTACACATCCTCGTTTTGGGTCGCAGTTGAGTAACCACCGGAATACGGACGCGGCGGCCGGTTTACAGAATAGGGACACGGTTAGCGTAGTGTGCAGCGGCGGTACGAATTTTGTTAATAATGTGAGGGTAGAAGAATATGAATCTACCCCACATACGGAGTGAAGACATCGCAGTTCTCCAGCCAGTCTGCCTGTGACCACGATCGGTGCAACCCGGTCGAAACGTCAGGCAAAAATTAAAGGTATATAATGTTTTACCTACTATCCGTCGCGTTAATCCCCGTTTTAATGTGTAGTACTTAGTTTAACTTTCCTGTAGCAAAGAGGCCAAGATTCAATTCTGAGGTTAGATTTGTTACATTATTTAAGTAGGTACACCTACTGTTAGACCCGAGTTTACCAAGTTTTAAAAAGTCCGTAAACATCAATTGACAGTTGACAGAATTCCTATACAAAATATGTCAAACACCAGGCCACACAGAAAGTATTGCGAAAAAAAGTTGGTATATATTCCCATATATACCAACTTTTTTTCGCAATACTTAAAAGACTGGCCGCTTAGAATCTTTTTCAAAAGGTGTGTGGTGAGGCTGGTGAAGAATACTTTGAAAATATTTAATACAAATATTTTTAAAAGGTACCTGTAGAACTATTTTTTAAGTGTCGCACAACTTGCTCATTGTCCCACGTATTCCTAAATCTGATGATTAAAAATTAAACATGTGTTGGTTAAGTCCAGGCATAATTTAAATTAGCTGGACACCTCTTGCAGGCAGCTTCTCCACAACAATCTCAACAACATTTGTTCTACGACTTTTCAAAATTAATAGTTTTTAAAATTTAAGTTTTCCCATACAAAGAATAGGTATTATTAGACTCTTGACTTGAGGTACTCTACTTACGCACCTTGCGTAGACAAAATAATCGACACGTGCAGCTGGACGCGGGGTGGCGGGGTGACGAAGCGGCGCACACTGGTTCAGTTTTCTAAAAAAGTGGACTAAGGGTCAATGTTCACCTATAAGCTTGAATTTTAAGAAAAAAATGCTGAATATTTTTTTGTATGGAGAAAAAGTTATTATTGTTTGTAACTCCAAAATGCGTGCGTGTCACAAAATGCCACCTAGTAGGCGCTAAAGAACACATTATTTCTTAGCATAAATGTAAGTAACTTTTTTCTGTGAACTTGCAACTTTCAGAGTTACAGGCGATTAAACATCGGTAATAGTCTAAGAATAAAACCGAAGTGCAGTTACTTAATAGAATTGCTGTCAGTGTTTACAACATATTATAATTTTACAGAATCAATAAAATGAAGCCAATTATTAGGGGCAAAATAAACAGCTTGTTTATACGAGTAACGTTGCAACACTGTTTCCAAAGATGGCTGAAAGATATTTGATACACATTACGCAAGAAGACTAAATAAGGTCGTCCCATTTCTCATGAGCACATTAGCAGATTATCGACAGTCGATAAAGTCGATAAAAAACGCATTAGTTCGTGTAAAGAGGTTGTTTCGTGAGAGCTATTGAAAAAACACGTACGATTTGTATGGAGTATAGGGCCTCAGTACTTTTATTGTAAATTACCAATTGCTACACTTTTGTTCTCACTTCTAAACGAAATAATAGTGAGTTTTATTTTTATCACACTTTTAAGTTTTATCAATGTGTTGATAAGCCTATTTATTTATTTTCTATAAAAAATAATACGCTAAGTAGATAGGCAGAGGACAGACTCACTGAATATCTTCAAATATAAATAGGTAAAAGTAGACATTTTATTTCAAAATAGAAATTTCATTGATACCTGACTGGAATAAAAAGCTGCAAAACATAATACCACGTATCCTACTAACTGCAGTATTTCCTCTAATTCTCTACGAAAATAATATAAAAACGTCATGTATAAATCATTCTGTATGGAGAAAACTGAATAAACACCCAATTATGGCTATAAAAGCTTAAATACCGAGACTGATTAGTGAAAAATTAACTGTTAATGCCCATACAAAGTGTGGCGGAGACAATGAATTCTTGCAAAAACTACTGAGACAATTACAGTGGTAAACAGATGCAATTATAGCTATGTGGGAGCCGTTACTTCGTGCGCATAGGGTGACCAAGGTGTTTGCAGAGAAGAATAAAATAGAAAAAAGAAAGTTTTTTTTTAAATTGTTGTGGTATTGTTGAATATAATATATTTTAAATGGTACTTTTCCGTCTGTTTTGAGTAGTGTGTGATAATAATGGCGATGAGAAGGCAATGGCAAACCACTCCATAAAAAATGCCAAGAATGTGATGCCAATGCGTTTGTTTCTTTTCACATTTAATGACCCCGACCCTCAGTCATAAGGATTTTTCATCTGGATTTCCCTCTATATCATTGGAGTTAGTTGACGTTCTGTGTTTGTCAAAGTTGTTAACACAAGAATAAGAGGAAGATACCAATTCTGATATCTTTAACATTTTTGATAAGTACTGCAATTTCATACACAGGCTGCTTCGTAGAGCTGAATAAAATGTTACTTTTTAATCTAAATTTACAATGGAGCCAGTATTGTTCTTTAACTGTTTTATTTACACTAACACTCACATTGAGACTAGACTGTTTTTACAGATTATTTTTTCATTACAATATTAACATAGCCTGTAAAAACCTAAAACAAACTACACTGAACTCTTGCAATCAAATCCTTAATGTGGAGGACAATCTAATAAGATTCAAAACGAACACGAATCTTATAGTTTTATTATTTTTTACAACTCACAGTGTTATTTTAATAAGTATTAATAAAAAACCAAAAATCGCACACAGGTGGCATTGAAACTCACGATCTTTGGCTTACCGGGCCAACACGAACACGAATCTTACTGAACATGAAATATGGCTAATATTATATATCTCAAAGTATATCCAGAAAATGTTCCAATTTATTTTCCATTAAGCATGGACACCCATCAATTGCATCAATGACTTGTTATATGAGAATGCAATTACAGACCACCCAACACCTGGAGATTGATGGCACCTACATTGTTTATACTTTTCTTCGACAATTGTTGTATAAATGAGAATACACACGCTACTAAGTACAAGAGTTAGTGTCCTCGGTTGAACAGCAATGTGCGTATATAAATCTCTTATTTTCAGACAACTTAGTCCATAGAGTGTTGAAACAATTTACCTTAGAAACTATGTTAGTAACAATATTGAAAAGAAAAGGCAATTTAAGTGAGAGTAGTTATGTACGTTTGATTGATTCCTACGCTTAACATGTAAATCAATGAAATGATCATATACGGCTGAGTCCAGCCTCTCTGTTATCATCCTCAGAATTCCATTCCTACTTTCCTTCAGTCTAATGTACCTAATATAATTATAGGATTTACTGAAAAAAAACCCAGGAGGACCTAATAATTCTGAGACCTAGCCAAATAGTTAATTAAAAAGCTCCCCAGAGGTTAAGTTAGTTAAAGCATTCATGCTAAGAGAACCTATAAAATTTTCAAAAAAATATCAATGAAGAAATCAATATTACCTAATTGGCTCTCAATAGTCAGTTGAAATGATATTAGATTCACCATCATGAGTCATGATGACGTATCAATTTACACTTATTTTATCTCATCATTATCCAATACAAGATTTTCTCCATCTAAAACCATCATTCAATTGCAATAGCAAAACGTAAATTTTCGCCGATAAAGAGATGCCTCGAGCTGATTATACTAAACACGGCTAACGAGTGATGTGACTCACGCGCGGGTTTTATTATCGATAAAATCCGGATCAAATGAAGTATTCAGGCGGTGTAGTGCCGTGCGTGTTGACAGAGACGCAATCAATAAATCATTCGGCGCGTCAAAGGGGTATTCAATGTGTGTTGATTGTGCCTCTTGGGAACTCTTTTTAGTAAGCAGTAGGGATGGGAGTATGTCGATATCGATGGTCGTTAATATATATCAGCTTTGTTTAATAATAGATGATTTTGTAAGTTGATAATAAATGCTTAACGAATCTAAACATAATAGAAAATTAGATACGATACTTGAGTGAATGATAAGATAATATTTTAAGTTCATTCAAATTATGCTTTATATATTGTTCGTAACCAAGTTGACCTACTGAACATTTGTAACTTATTATTTTAAGCACTGAGCAATTTTAGATAAATTGTCCCACCGCATGTCACGGACTACGATCCATCAATTTTTGTGTGCAAAATATAATCTAATTTTGAAAAAACTTTTAAACACTTTGATTAATAAATTATAAACATACTTAATTAAAATGCCAATGACTCAGTCGATCAATGTTTGTGAGCGAAATTGAATTAAAATGCCAATAAATGAAGCGCTTTTGTATGACAACCAACGTCTAATGAAGATTGAAATTGGTTTAATTTTTATTTAAATTCAGTTAAGAATTCGTAAAAACATTTTATGTTTCTTGTTCCAAAAGTTATCGATACTAAATCTATAAAACCATACAGCCCGGCACCACACAGTCATCTTAAGAGGCTCATTGGTGGTCCGGCATGCTTTGATCGATACTGCCGAATCATGGCACGCGATTCTTATATGACGATGATACGACTTTCATTCCAAGCCAAGTCTCTCGTAAACACTACTAATTCTATTCTACTGCCTTAATACATTTGTTATTAGGTCTAAATTTAAAAAGCAAGTTTTGTGGATAAGGCAAAATAAAAATAGAGTTGTGATAAATCGATGTCTATTAAATTGTTATTATCGGCCTATTGACGAGAGGTTAACAAAATATTGTTGGACAGTGTGGCAATTTCGATTGCCAATATGGCAACCAGAGACGACCAAATTTTAATGCCTTCTGACCTTCGGATTGTAGGTTTGAATTCAATTAGACGGTAATTGATACGTGGTAATGGTCGATTTATCAACTTTCTGGGATAATGCTTGCAAAATTGGTTATGCACCGTTGCTTATAATATAACTTTTAATGACACAAAAGGTTAATTTAAGGCTGACTTATTAGGCAAGGGCACAGTTACATTTTTTTTTTATATATTTTGATTAATTTTTTTCAATAATGTGCCTTGTCCTTACAGAAGTTGCACAGAATCACATGATGACAAGTGTTAGTGGAAATCAAATTGAATTTCGCTCACAAAAATTAATCGACTGTGTCATCCGGTGGGACACGAATCCACGTCCCTTCGCTATCCGGGCGAATGCTCTTACCAACTGAGCTACGGAGGACGTTAGTCAGCCGGCGAATTTTTGTAAGTGCTTGCTACGCCAGTCAGCCGGCGTTCGATTTCATCAATACTTGGGAAATGTACCCGCATGTATCCTATGAAAATATTTTAAAAATATTTAACCATCAGTTAGAAATCAGCTTAACTTATAATTAATTTTATAACTTTAAGCAAATATTTTGCAAGTTTTTACGAAATCAAATTGAATTTTGCGCACAAAAATTAATCGACTGTGTCCCGACGGATGACACAGTCGATTAATTTTTATCCAATACAATTAATTTTATTCCGTAAAAACTTGCAAAATAATTGCTTAAAGTTATAAAAATAAGTATAAGTGTTAGTGGAATTTAAGATCAAAAAAACTTTTTATTTTATTTATTTTTTTAAGTAGTTATTCAAGGCTCACAAAACAAGTTACAATCCAGTAATTTACAAAAATAAAGCAGCTTATTGAACTAGACTATAACTCTAAACATGTGTGCACAGTGAGTTCCAATTTGAATTAAATAAGAAATATGAATGAACTGAGGGCTTACTCATTTGAGTAGTATTTGAGTTTTTAGACAGAAGTCAGCGTGTTTAATTAAACAAGCTGTCTTAAACCCACTCGGATTTAATTAATCTTAAGCTTGTCTAAAAAGGCATGTTTTTCTGATAAAAAAAACCCAAAAATCATTCGTTTAATTCTCCTTTTAATTCATAAAGCCTGACACTTTTAGTGGCAGTTCTATTCGTATTATAGAACCCTCATTATTGGAAGACGAAGACAAAAAAGTAAGTAAGAGTAAGAGAAGAAGTAAGAGTGACCGAGTCGGTTAGGAGAATTGGGTACTGGACACTATCCACAAATAATTCCAAAACCGTATTTCTTAAAAATAACAGCATATTTCAAACACACGGTCATTGATGTATCTATCTAAAGTATTTGATTTTTAAATAAGCTAAACTCGATAAAAAGTAAGTTAGTTGAGTAAAGTGAAATGTGACGTCATAGTTTACTAATTTTAAAACTAAAGAACATGAGCGTTTTGACAGTTCAGTAAAAGTACGTCAACGATTGGTGGTGTCAAATAGCCAATTACATAAATAATATTTATTTTTGGCTTTGCCGTAGGGATATACACTTTGTATATCTAATAAGAAAATGGCCTTGACTCTCAATCAATACCAATCATTTATTTGTTTATTATCCAATGAATATTACACAAATTGGCAAACGAGCATCGTAAAGTGGGCCAGCGGGGTGCCGGGTTCAATTCCCGCCCGGGGCGCGATAATGGCGTAATGCCATATCACTTAGCACTCACTTAAGTTTTTATACTTAAAATAAAATGTTATTTTCGCGTGGCGCTGGTATGTCGTTACTTCGGTGTATGTCCACAAGTTTTTCTTTATAAAACAGTGGGCACTGGATGGGTATGCTTCCCTATTGTTTGCCAAAAATATGACAAAACAAGCATTCTTAAACCAACGTCCCATAAAACACCTATTCATTAGACAGACAATTACGACGTTAGTACACCTTCGACCAAGCCAAATACCTAGACGAATGTCAAACGTCTTACGACGACGAATATACAACGAAATTACCGAAGACAATTTAAAAGTAATATTGTTACAATTTAGATGAAATGCCTAATTTTATTTTAACACCATTGCTTTTTGATTTTCATCGATATTTTTGTATTCGTAAGTCGTTAGACATTCGTCTAATTGGCTTGGTCGGTAGTAGTAATACGTAGCAAAGTCTTGGGTACCCTACAAATGTGTTTAATGTTAAAGTAACATCCTTAGTATTTATTTTATTCGAATCATTGATTTATAAATTATTTGAAAAATGTGTGATTTTGCAAAATGTCTGTATACAAATCGACAAACCGAATTAAAAAATACCGCTTTGTTCGGAATTCAAATTCTGAACGTAGAAATTAGTAATTACGACAAGAACATCGTGGTCTTCTTTAAAAGTGCACTCAAAAGATAACGTGTGGTGCAATTTCTCATAATTGGCCATTACAGTAGTAATAATGACTTATTACTAAGACTAGAATTAGGAAGTTTTCAAGCACGACATACTCGTATTAGCATTTTTGTAACTATTGAAAACGGTGGCTACAGACAGACATCACAAAATATGCAACAAAACAGTATCCATCTCAATCTCAAAAAGATTCAGTCATGAATTTATCCCCGAGCAGCTGATACGATCGCGCCGTCGGAATGGTAAAAAGCCTAAAAGTACAATATTTTTCATTTTCTCGTTTCAAATCGTAAAAATTCCTTGCATTCCTACTTACGAGGCACTTTGAATCAATATCCCTATAAGAGCAAAACATTCAGGAGCAAATGAAGCTGTAACAATGGACTTGATACAGCGAACAAAATGCTTTAAGACACTGAAAAATGTTCAGTTAAAAATCTACTCTATCGGAATTCAAATTGAGTAGGAATTTCGGTGGTGGGATGTAGTTGCCTGTAGACGGTCGGTTCCAACCAATTTGCATATTTCTATCCCTTTTTCTCTTATGACTATAATAAGAGAAAATGAAAGATTCTCGAGAGTCCGCATAGTCGCGTCGCGAAGGCTTCGCTATGCAGTAAATTTAAACCAATTGAATTGTTTCTATCCGCTGACCTTTCTAATTGAAGGAAAGTCGAGATAATGGCGACATCTTACTTAGTTGGCAATAGAGAGTAATGGTACACGTAGGTAGAAAGTTGGGAGGTCATGTTTGTTCGAACTACTAGGAGCCGTTATTATTGCCGCCAGTTCAGTAAGTTTGTACACTCGTATAAGGTTTAACATTAGAACTTACTTCACTTTGGAAAGAAGAACGGCAAAGTTCTTTGATGCTGAACCCCAAATATGCTAGCATTTTTTAATCTGTGGTGAAAAGCCTAAAACTGTATAGAGAAAAAAATAATGTAACTAACATTGAACGACATTTTATTTGGTGCATTATGTGGGACTGACATTTAAACAATGTATTATCCGGTCAACATTGACGTTTGATACTAAACATATTTGATTATATATATTATATTATATTTGATATTAAACATGTTTGACTGACACGTCTAAGTTAACTTCGTTCGTTTTGTTTTTGCTTCGTTGTAGACGTTTAGTTGTTAATAATTTGTACATTGTGAAAATATTTTTAATTTTGATTCCCTGCTTTTTAAATTACCATAAAATCATACAAAAGCCCGTTAATAAAGTGATATTTATATTTCATGTGTCTCACTTGGTACGGTATCTCTATCTATTGGGTCGATTTATGCCAATCTTCTTTATGGGGTAAGGTCTATGTACAGCAGACGTCCTGCGGCTGATATTATTAATGGTGATGATGAAGCTAAGCACTCTAAATGTTATTTTTTGAAAAGGTTTTAGAGACAAAGACCTTTGTCTTGATTAATATTTTGTAGGCATTATAGTACCTATAAAAATAAATTGTTCCAAGAATCACACCAATTACCTAGTCCCAAATTAAGCGTTAGCTCGTGCTATGGCGACTAGGATGACGAATAGAAATACCTATATACGTTTAAAAACATCCATGACGTACATAAACATTTGCCCTTTTCGGGATTTGAATCCGCTACCGTTGGTTTTCTAGCCCGAAGTGCGATATACTAAGGTCGTCAAAAGGAAGTAACATTTTGTGGGCTATTGAGTACAACAAAATTAACAACAGAATTCTATCAAAACCAAATGAAAATCACAAAAGCAATTAAAACAAACAAAAGAAAAATCACATTAATATTATTATTCTAATATTTTCTACATCTCTCACCGAGGTCCAGTGGGGCGCCGCCCGAACTACTTAATAGGCCGATAATTGAGAGGCTATTACCCCTCCCCCCTTCCCCACACGCTCTCGCCTTCCCAGGGAGAGCGTCCCTTATATATTTGATAACTTACTGTGTGTAAGATGGAAACTTTTATTTACAGCAAAACTACAGTCAGTTAATGGTGGCCAAATGGTATTGGAACGTTTTGTAGCTGAATCTGCCTTTTGTGGATTTATATCAAAATATTGCTAGGCTTACAAAGCCTTAATTTGGTTAACCGATTATTATAGAGTTCATATATATGATTAATACTTTTAGGATAAACAAGTGGTATTAATAATATTGTAGGTAGTGAAGTGCATTTATAGCTCTTATAGATTGATCCATCTAACAAAGGTAAATCCTACAATTTAGACCCAGTGGCCTAAATATGGTTGTTTTGGCTTATAGGTTCTATATTGGTATATGAATTTTACGTTCATAATTTTGACCAAATCTGTTTTTTTTTTCAATCTTAAGGCGAGATAAGCTCGATGCCTTGCAAATGTATGAGGAGCTTAATCAGGAAGAAGCGCGTTAAATTTTAATTTTTATGATGGGAATTCGATCGTGAGAGTTTCAAAGCCGTATAACCAAACTTCAAGACATCGGTAAGATATTCATGGATCTCAAAACAGGATTAGAGGAATTTAGTTCGATAAAAAATCCTCCTTAAGTTTGGTCTAACTTTACCCTTTTAGCATTTAATTGTTTTATAAGTTTGCTGGTGCTATAATTTCGGAGCCTTCTCTTTTATTCTGTTCCTCATTACCTATTCAAAGACAAAAACTATGGGATTTTTTTAATGTTATTTATTTATTACAGTTTTTTTTTGTTAACATAAATTACATTTCTTGATGTCACTAAACGTAGTGTTTGTTGTGACACTGCACATTTGAAGTTACGTGTTCAAGTTCTATGATTATATAAACAACAACTTTGAATAACCTAATATTAGTGTAGAATTGAGATGCATACATAATACGAGTAGTAAGTAGGAACACTTGCGACCGGGAAACAGTAGCAGTGACGTTATATATTAATCTATTATAATTACAGAACGTTTGTATATAGTTAATTCTTTTATTTTATTTTCTGATGTTAATTAATATGCATTTGGATCTTGGATCACGGTCGCATTACAGGTTTCGCAAGCCCTATCCACTACTTATATACTATATATTATTTGTTATAGTGTAATAGGAGGGATGGGAGAGTAGGCATTACTAATATACGCCAGCCGCGTTGTGCCCATAGTTACTATGTTGCATACTATTTGCACGACGCACGTACAAAACAAAATTACAACGACGCGGACGACTCGTGCATTCGTGAAATTGAGAAAATCCCATTTTCAGGTTTGAAATCTGCACAGCAAGGACGCAATGGGACAATTCGGCCTTAAAATATTTAAACGAAATGAAATTACCGTTTCATCTTAAGAACAGCAATTCAGCACCAAAAATAATCAGCTTTAGGCCAAAGCCGCTGACGAAAGCCGTTTTACACAAACAAAATAGCCGTCTCTTGTATTGTGTAAATTCATTTAACTTCTGCGGGCGGAGATTGCTTAATTTTCTTTAATATTAACTTGTACAGGCCTTTTTAATTAATATTGACAAAATAGTCAAGTCGGCGGAGCGGCTCCTGATAAGCTTTTAGGGATGTGACCTTATGGATATCGATTAACTGAACACATAAAGCGAGAGCTCTGCCGACAAACTGTTACGCAGTTTGGCAGAATATCGCAAATAAATATGTAGTGTTACTTTTAAAAATAAATAAAAAAGTCAAATTATTTAATAATGTACTATATGTATGTATGTATATATTACTTATTTTTCTTAATCGTTAACAAACTCTTAGCAAAGTGGCAGTGGTCGTCACATTAGGGGTGGTAGTAGCTAACTTGGTTCGTTCAATCCGCCCCTTGTATTGTAGCGGTTCTTATAATCGTTCTTGTCCACAACTCTGTAATATTTGATCTCAGATTGATCTCAAATCATAGAAAAAAGAGATATGAAATGACGACATGGCCAAAAAGAACTATCAATCTCCACGGCGGATTGATCACATTTCAAAGACATTTGTGTGCGTGCACTGCGTGCCAATGAGCGTTGTGAATCGGTTTGCTGTGGACTTTATACTTACACACGTGTTCTAGTATGTAGTTGTAGCGCAAATATACTTAAACAAAGGAGACACAGGATCGCGAAGGATTACCGTGTTATAACATTTATTTTATTATGATCTAAGCATTTGATACATCAAGAAGCCCGTTACTTTTGAATCAGTTTAATTAATCTGTGAACAGCTAATACATTTAATACAATTTTGATGCAGTGCGCTGCGCCGTTTTGTATAGTTTCGTAGTCATTTAATGTCATTTCCTGTTACAGGACTACATCTATTACTACAACGAAATGAAATGAAATATTGTTTATTTGCGTTTGTATAGGGTGTACAGAAGATGCCAGTGTAGTGAATGAGCGCCTATCCAGCCATTGTCAATAGCATGCAAATACTAAACCTATTTATTATTGTCTACAATCAACAATTTATTGAAAAATGACAATTTTATTTATTATTATTAAGAGATTAGTTATAATTATACATTATGATAAATTATTTAAATGTCATTGATTTTCAATCTTTGTGATTTAAAAATTCTTGAACCGAATAGAATCCACGAATTATTAACCATTCATGTAATATTTTCTTAAATTGATTAAACGACTGATCCTTTATAAACTGAGGTATCTTATTATAAATTATTACACACATACAAAAACAGTTTTTTCGCATTCGAGCACTTTTTGGTATCAAGTCAAACACTATCCTGTTGCCGTGTCTCGTGTTCCGTGTATATAAATCCTTAGTCTGTTTAAACTGGTTTGGGTTTTTATGTAACACTTATAATGCAAATAAATGAATATGAATACATTATAGCTAACGCAAATAGGTGCAAGATATCAATAGAGTACCAACTTAAATAGGCCATAAAAACGTCGCAACAATATCAACCAATTAACCAAAACATCGATACTTGCGCGCGACATCACTTCGATATTAATTTCAAAATTGGTTTAAATAGGTATTACGCCGCTTGTTAGGCCGGCTCCAAAATGAACTCATTAAAACTATAAAAGCCCGGTAATTAAGGCCGCAGAGGGGGGCGGGGGTTACCTCCGGCCCCTGGGGGTTAACCTCCGGCCACCGTTTACGGGGAGGTTCAAGATGATTGCGCAATTGAAGTGGCATGAAGTGCCTGGACAGGTTAAAAAAAAACGACGGGTTGCACTCTGGGAGTGCCGGCAGAAGTGAAAACTTAAATTTATGCACTTTGTTCAATTTCCATATTTTAAACACTTTATATACACGAATTTTACAAATACACAGCAGTATGGCTACTACACAGACGGTCGAGCCATCAACTGTCACCAGCCATGGATGCGCGTAGCACGCTGATAAACACACACGAACATTCGCGCAAGCGCCCTGCGCCGCCTAAACGAAACAGCAGGCGCAGGCATACATTTTCGCCGCGCCGTAGAAAGAGAGTGGGATTCTCCCTCTCCTACGCCGCGCCAGCTGCCTACTCTCCATCCGTCTTACGAATTTTCGATCAGGTCACGTGTCCTGACGCGAGTTTAACATTTTTTACCCATTCCAAAAAAAGTGCACAACGCCGCTAAAGAAGTTTTCACTTCAAAAATAAAGTAGGATAAAGTAGGTAGCATTGTAGTAGTTATAAGAGCGTCGGTGGCGCAGTGGCTAGCGGGTCATGCGGGAGATACTAGTTCGATCCCCCGCACCGCCATGAACCTTTCTAAGTTATGTACATTAGTTCTTTAACTAACCGAAGTTCTTACGGTGAGGGAAAACATCGTGAGGAAACCTGCACATTCAGGCGACTGAATGTGTAACCATGATCCAAACTGATCAAGTTCCCTGTTAACAGGGTCACGGAGGCCAGATGGCAGTCGCTCTACTAAAATTAATTTCCTGATCTGCCATATCCTGGATCATGGGCTGAAGCGAACCTTGGGCGAGCGAGTGCACAACCGGGATGACGCTAGGATGATGATGCTTTTGTAGTTATAAGATGGGACCACCAAGTTGTATACTTAACAGTTTTTTTATGCCTTAATGAAGACTTAATTACAGGTACTTCTCGCTGGAGGTTTCGTAAAGTTGGGTCCACAGATCCTTTAGAGGTATGCAGTAGGTTAGTTAACTCTAAACAGAGAAATATTGGGAAATTGTGTAGTATAATTAAGGCTTCTTACGTTTACGCGAATTGTTGAACTCATTAAAACACAATTTTACGGATTACTTCGCGATTTATTTACATTTTATTTAAAACCTGACGTTTCGAACACTTTACAGCGTTTGTGGTCTCTCCTTGTGACCACGAACGCTCGTCGAACGACACGTCAGGTTTTAAATAAAATGTAAATAAATCGCGAAGTAATCCGTAAAAATGTGTTTTAATGAGATAATTAAGGCTATTACCTCCTTTCTACCCTCTTACCAGTCCAGTAATCGTGGTGTTTCATTTGCACTCTGTTGTATGGTAAAGGGAGGTCACCATATTACAAACTGTATATACCCTATGTTTTAATATAATACGATAACCCTATGTTTTATTGTGGACTTATAGTTAAATAATAAACTAATCACTGTACCGCCACCTGTCATGTAAAAAAAAATTTACACCCGTAACCGTCCAGTCATCATGGCCTCTTGTTTGTCCCGTGAAGTTTTATGCTGTGGTAGGTTTCAGCTGATTTCGAGTCTTATAACGTTCAAGACCCATGCATGCATACATACATACTAACATACTGACAGAAATTTCATAAACTACATTTTTATACTCTACTGACCTAAACTAAGGCCTGGGAGTTATTTTTGTTTTTTTAAGGCACAGAATTCGACCTTCTTCATTTATATTATACGTATAGAATAGGCTCTTAAAACGATACGTAATTCCTAGAAAAAATTATAATGCGTTCGAAAAATCATTCTGTATGTTGCCACATCCAGATTCCCTTTTTCTGCGTGGTCGCTTTATTGCTGGCGACATTACGCACGGGGTCGGTAATTTTCAACTAATAATCAGTGCCATTCCGACGAGAGGGGGGAATTAGGCGCTTCGCAGCGTTACTGCCTTCGTTACAGAGGCCCTACTCCTGTTGACGATGTCCGTATTTTCGAATGTAGCCGTACCTTTCACTCACGACAGAATGACAATGCGAACGAGCGTGATCGCTAGACTCGAAAATACGGCCATCGTCAACAGGAGTAGGGCCTCAGAGACCTTACTCTGGTTGACGATGCCCATAGTTTCGATTGTAGCCATCCCTGTCACTCACGCCAGAATGACAACGCAAACGAGGCTAGGCTCGAAAATATCCTAAAAAATAATCCGGGGTAAAGCCTCAGAGCTGACGAGATTCTGTGATAGCTGCTTTTTATGACAGCGCGCTGAAAGGTCCACTATTTTAAAAGATTACGATATAAAGTTAACGTATTATATACCTACTCTCTTTACTAATAATTGGGAATAAAAACTTACTTATACATTGCAAAATATGCACGAAAACAAACAATATTTAAAAACTTGCAGTTATTAACTCTCAACTCGAGTAGGTAGATATAGGTTGTGCAGTTGGTATTCCAAGACATAACAAATATGGATATAATAGGTATTGATAAAACCATCACATGCAATACCTTTTACAATCTACTAAATATACGAGTATATAGCTCAGAAGGTAGGTAGACTCAAAAAAGTTCATATTGGAACATAATAATGCTTAAGATATAAAAAATGCAGTATATATATATAGTAGTAGAAATAATGTTGCCATATCGGCAACATTATTTCTAAAAACTTCGCAGAGCTTCGAATCCAAAATCCAAGCTTTGAATGCGAAACTAAAAATGATTTACACAATTTCATTTCTCTAACATTTTTTTACTCATGTTCCAAGAACAGAAACGCAATCTTATTAATTACAGATACTTTAAACAGATAATAAAATCGACGAGTTTAATTTGAAATCGCAAAATGGCGACAAAATGCTCAGCGACGGAGTGTAAAAGTCCCCCGCCGCGGTTTAAATCTGAGCTAATAAGATAATCGAGTCATTACCGGATCAATCGGACCCGATCCGTACGATAAAGAGATGGACACACTGACGGACTGTTCGGCTAACAAAACGAATTGCTCAAAATCTGTTTTTGGTGCTACTATCTAACTTACCTACTTAAATACAGTAGAAAAGCTCAATTTAACAGTTTTTTTTAAAATAATAGGTAGACGTTCAGCCGCAATCTCACTTAATGGTAAACGACGAGTATAGGCTGTTTCTAGACAGACATAAGTTACATGGCCCATCAACGGCCGTAGATGGGCCATGTAACTTATGTCTGTCTAGAAACAGCCTATACTTTCTTTTCTTAAAGGAATCCAAATCATAGTGTTTAGGGAACACTTCAGCCGGCAGCGAACAGCCAGTCCATAGCCAAACAGCCGTTTTTACATATCTGTTTTAAAGAAAAGGAGTTGCGTTCGGAAATACGTTACTAGGTAGGTATGTATACATGCGCAAACGCATGTATAACATATCTACATTGTTATAATTCTACAAATTATAAATTGCTATATGGCAAATCTTCAGTATTCGGATAAAAACAGTGTGAATCTGAACCGACGTTCAAAAATAGGTTTTTCATTTACGAAGCGATTTGAGAGTTTATAAGAAAAATATTAAATAGAAAAAAAACAGACATCCTAACACTGGTTGAGGTGTTAATTGAGACCAAGCTCTGGCTGCACAGAAGTTGGTGGTGTCATGACACCAACAACTGTTTGTCACTACAACCTTAGACAATTTAAAACTTGTCTAAGACTACAACTGTTGACTATCCTTAACAGCAGTGTGTCCGAGTGTAAATCACTCGATCGCAGGCTCGTTCGGTGGCGATTTCCGAAAATCAATCGCCGTTTCGATCAGATAGCGTGATGTATAGCACCATCGGGCGAGGAGACTCCGAAAATACCTTTTAATTCGACGATTCCCCTTTTAGCTATGTAATTGGAGTTTTGATCTTCCTGTGGATCTATTAAATGTGGGTACATTTTTGGGTTCAAATGTTGCCAAATCCTGGATCATGGTCAGCGGACCCTGGGCCCTCGCGGGGGTGTGCACAACCGGGATAACGCTAGGATGATGATGACATTTGAAATAATAGTGTAGATTATAATATGAGATTACTTCGTTGTTTATCTGTCTAATTGCTTGCCTTTGTTAATTTACCTATACTAACTATTTTAGGTAATTGGTCAATTAGTGTGGGAATCTCAAAAACGTATTGAAGTCCACTGTTGGTTCGTGGGTTCTCCTTAGAAAAAGTTTTTATATTTTTAAGCAGCATATCTATCAAACATAGGTAATCAGTAGGTACCTCAATCCTTGAGGTACCTACTGATTTTGATTTTTACTCCGATTGATTTTAGTTTTTTTAAGTACCTGTTAAATCTATAGTTCCATCTTTTAAAAATATAAAACATAATAGAATTGTGAATGAACTACTTAGTTTGAATTAGAACTATAGTGTGATAAGCTGATAGCGATCACTAGCTTATACTCCTCAGGAAATACCTCCTCACACTACACTTTTGAGCAAGCCTACTCAACAATAAATCATTCACAAGCAATTTACCTAAACAACCCCTTAAACAACCGCTCAGGATTTGACAACTAATCATAGATAAGCGTACACGTGTACTAGACTATAGTCCATACCCACAAACTCATATCAAAGGATAACAGACTCTGTATGAAATGACTCAAATTACAAAATTGTTTGGCGAGAATAAGCCAAATCTGAAATTAAGAAAAGCAATAGTAACTTTAATGAGCTGTAAATAAAGTTCAAAATGGCGTGACAAGTAGGGCATCACAGAGTAGTGTAAGCAGTAGTTTTAAGCGCAATCTGTATTAGCATCTAAAGCATTCATTCATCAGACACATCAGAGTGATGGCTGATAAGGGAGAGGCTGTGCAGTTGAGGAAATGTATAGAGATGATAATTATATTTCGAAGTAAAGACAACAATTTTTGAAGTATAACTAAAACTCAAACTACTGTGATTCTTGTCACTTAAATAAAAAAAATATTTAAAAAACACGGGCAAAAATGTGCAAACAGAAATATATTAAATGAAATTTAAAGTACAAGGAAAAGACAGTATGTTCATGCTGAATGCACCGGTTCAGGCGCAGCAAGTACTTTCAAAAATTTGACGATTGACCAATGTCTTCGGTAGTTCAATTGGGAGAGCATTTACTCGGATAGCGATGGGTCGTGGATTCGAGTCCCACCCGACGCAGTGGTCGATAAATTATTTTGGAAAAGATTTACTCTAGTATGAAATTGAAGATTAATATCAAAGAGATCGAGTCATGTCGTGACGTTCAATAAAAAATACTTTTCATGTACACAATGACGACGTCTCGTGTACAATTTGAGCAATTAATAATTTTGTGAGGTTAAGATATTAGTCAGAATTTCAGCAATTGCAACTAATGTAGAGTAGACTAATTACAACTTTTGCATCAAACACAAATGACACAGTAAAACCATCACTGTCACACCTCACCAACGCAAGTAATTCCTCCAATCGCGAATAGCTCGATCGAGATAATAAACAAACTAATTATACAGAACCCTTCGTCGTTCTTGATGTGACGTATGCTCCCAACAATTGGATCTCGAACCTTTACCATTTTTAACCTTAGTTTAATGAAACAGAGTTCATATTTAAATGAAAAAAGTATTGTAAATCCAAAATATTGTTTTCATTAAAAGGGCGAGTACAGATTCCCAATAAAGATACGTTTGTCCTCAACTTTATTTAACTATCGCTTAACAAATTCGTCATTCAGTAATGAGATTTAATAAGCTTTTATTGATAGGATTTTGATTAACGATAATATTGTTTGGGCGAACTTCTGTAATGGGATTATTAGAGGTATTGTCCGGTTGTAATTAAAATTTTAACGGCTGCATATAATTTCTTAAACGTTTTTTTGAAAAAACATGATGCCTTTTATGCACCTCTCGAAACGAGATCGTCAACATCTCGGGAAACGAAGTGTTGGACGCCTTTCTGCTAGGTGGACCGATGACCTGAGGAAGATGGCCAGTGGTGTCTAAATGCGAGAAGCGGAGAATATAAAGTTGGCGCCGTCTTGGAGAGGCCTATGTCCAGCAGTGGACTGCAATAGGCTGTTAAGAACTGAAGCTAAGCTGTCTCTACTATTAGTCTGTCGTGCCATTTTTGGACTAAAAGTGGCATTATCTCCTGAACCATGAGACTTTTTAGTTTGTTTAAAAAGTTAATGCTAAGCTATCTCCAGTGTCACTCTGGCGTGCCATTTTTAAGACACTGTAAAGTCGAAAATATAGACATCGACTCGCAAAGGGTTTACTTTTTTTACAGAATCTGAATACGCGCTAGCCTGGACACGTCTGACAATGAGCCAGTATTTTATCTGTTCGCGGAATATACAGATTTATGACAGAGCTGGCTCGGAGCTCGTTTGTTTCGAATATTGAACAGGAATAATATTTTGGCGGCTCTTGCGTCGCGAAGATGGTTTTGAATCGAGTCGTCCGATTGAGGATTCAAGGAAAAAATGGCCGTCTTTCTTTGGTGGCGTTCTGATAATACCTACTGTTTCAAGTCGGTATGTAAAGTAAAAAACAACCTATGGTAATTTCAAAACCATTTAGAGATTTTATGCCCATAATCCTGTACAATTACTACTATACCTAATATACCTAATATTGAAAGATGGGGGATATTTTTACGAGAATACAGAGTATAATTTATCCTTCACATGCCCCCTAAACGCACCGGAAACCGAAAAATGACGTTACTATATGCATGTGTGAGAGTTTCCAATCGAGAAAAATGTTTGCCTAAAGACAATCCAGTAAACGTTAGAGAAAGTCATAAGGCTTTTGACGTCACAAGTAAAAATTTTCAATAATTAATTTCAAAATAACTACTGAATAAAAAGTCAAAATACTCAAATTGCTTCCTTAATTTAGTCTTTAGAAAAAAATATGAAACATATACCTTAAAATTTACTTTACATGCCGAATTGAAGTAGGTTTTATTCAAAGCATAAAATTGATTAAATGAATTAGGTTCATTGAGTTGACTAGATTTGGGATTAAACATTAAAATATTTTAATAGGAATCCCTTAACTAAAACAATATGTTTCAATAAATAAGTAAATACATACTTAACTGGTAAAATAAATTAATAAAGGTAGTGCTACGATCGTAGTTTCGTAGCACACGGTATTAAATTCGTAGCTACAGAGCATATTACGGAAAAGTGATATTTTTAAATCACTTATTTAAAAAGTTTTCTTTCGTTTTACAAAATATTTAAAAGTTAAACCACAGACAGTATACGCAACAAACTTAACTTAGGAGCAGGGCTAGGGGCCAGAAAGATGAACACTTTTAAACTGTAAACTTTGTTGTATTTGCACATACTCACTACACACTGACTTATAACAACGCACTCTGATTTTATTAGACACACACACGCACACACCACCAAAACCACTAAAAGCTAAACTAAATCGATTTACTACACCCAATCCGCTCCAATTTAGTGTCCGAACGTCGTGATAACTATATTAGTCTGTTAATTACCCTTGATTCATTGCTGGTCGGTTACAACGCGCGGATAGACTACTTTGCTTAATAGATGCTCAATTTGCTTGTATAAAACGCCAAAAGAAATAATGCAATAATACTCAGCGCGCATCGCAATTGCATCTTTGGCGATGTATTTTTATAAGCATTGTATGTATTTCTTTTTATTTATTTGTTGTGTCGGTAAATCGGTATGCGCTTAATTTCCATAAAACTATAACCTATTATTATTGACATTTATTTTAAAGACTAAAGTTACGCCAGATTTTAAGCAAGAAGTAACTTCTAATTTCCTATAATTAATAGAATTAAGCGTTACTTTGCGGAAATCCATTATTAGATGGGAAAATTAGCGTACGCTAGCGCAGGCAAGCCTGCCTGTCTCTTGGCGGAAATTTAAAGCAAAATAATGGTATTTTAATTTTCCCATCTACTTCTAATTTCCTAACAATTTCGTCAGTATTTAAGTTCAGTAAGATCGCGCAATCGAGGTTTAGCCTGGAGTTCACCAACAGAACAGCATTATTTGTTATATTTTGTATGAGAATTCTGTCAAGTTAACCTTCAATCGAGGTTTACCAGCATAAAAAATCGTGAACTCGGGTCTTAAAGAGTTTGGCCTGCAGCAGCATCTATCGGCAATTAGTCTGTGCCAGTTTCATGATTAATAGCGCACAGGAGATACAACATTTTGTTGTATTTAGACGTAATTGCTTATACTTGGGCCAATGGTGCAATTACAGTTCTGGGGCCCTATTCTGGAGTCCGTATTTTACGCTGTAGCTGTCAAGCTCATTCGCAATGTCAAACTGACGTACGTTACTACTGATTATCACTATGACACTACCACAGATTATCACTACTCTGAAGGTCAATGTCTATACAGGGTGTAATTCTTTTTTGCCAGAGAAATCATGTGATGTGTTGTTATTTGTCACTGACTGAATTTAGGCGATATTTAATTTCATTTTAAGTTGAACTTCTTTTTTAATCCAAACTGCACCCGAGCGAAGTCGGAGCGGGTTGCTAGTATTTTTTTACTTACTGGTTACGATAAATAATTTAACTGTGCCTAGTAAATAAATTGTAAAATATAGAAAAAATAAGACGAGACCTGAATGCCGCAGATGTGACGACCTTGTTATTTATAGAACTTTGAAAAAAAAACAAATTAAAAAAAGTTAGGCAGCCTTCGTACATTTCAAGGGTGAGTATTGCTTTGATAGCCTACAATTTTTACTATGGGGTCATGAAATCTTTAAAAATCAAAAGTTCAATAAAAATAATTCTGCTACCTATTAACGATGTATGAAGAGCCAACTTTTTTCACAATTTTAGTGAGGACTTCGTAGTTGTACAAGTTGTAGGTACTAGTAGCCACGTTCACCCTCATAAATACGGATAATTTTCAAATTAACACCCTGTATTGCCGACTTCAGCCGCTTCGTTCGCTCGCACTGCCACGCTGAGAGGAGTGACAAGGACAGCTATAGTCGAGAATACAGAAATCGTCCTACATAGTAGGGCCTTTAAAGTAGATCCTAATCGTATATGAGCACATTTGCATTTTGTGATAATTGTTCATAAGATATACAATTTGAAATGGAAGTTAATTTAAGTAAACGTATGTGTGAAAATGATATCTATTCAAATGAGTAATTTACATACTCTCGTCAGGTATACAAACAAAGAAAAAAGAAGTGAATTTTATAAAACGATCTCAATCATCGATCACGCATGAGCTTATTGCTTCTTTTGCATTCTTTGAAACATATAGGATAATTATGTTTGAGCGAAACTTTAAATCTATAAATTCAGCTGCTAAAGTTATTCATTTAGCTGCTGATATGTCTACTAAGAATCATTTTTGTCAAGTGACTGATGTTGAAAATATCTCGAAAACATTTTATTTATTTGAGTTAAATTTTCTACTAATAGCTAATTATGAACTTTAAAGGATTTTAATTTTAAACTGTTTCCGTGACTTACTTGAAGTGAGAGGTTATTCCAAATATTAACTTATAAAGTAATCTTTACTGAAACAACTAAGGGTTCGCCGGTCGGTTGCACCATCTAACTTTAACTGTGATAAGCGTCAAAAATTCTTTATACTTCGAAAAAAATTGGTTATTGTTACAGTGACTAACGTAAGTTGGTGGAACTGAGCCGTAGATGGCAACAAATAATGTTTTAACTATCGTAAAAAACTTTATTAATAGACTTTGACCACTAGTAATTTATGTCGCAACAAAACAGCAAAGGAATTTAAAACGCAGTTCGTAACGACAATTTAAAAACGATTCCTCATCGGTCGGCGCCGTGAGCGTGCCCAGCCGAAACAATTACTTAATGTCAACGAAAAAAGATAATTTAATAATTGTTGCCGATGATATATGACAGGTCCCCGCCCACCTGGGGCTCGATATTAAAATAACCGATACCCGAGGCCTTATTTATGCCCCAGCACAAAGTTACATCTTACTCCGAACGTCGGTCGTGCATTTGTTAAAAGAACACGGCACTACTCGCTCGGAGATTTCTAATGTCTCAATTTCGATGGCCAATCGAATCAATGTGGACCTTACAGCGTTATCATTAGAGACAATATCGTATAAGATTTCTCATGCACGAGCCGATACATCCAAATCCTAAACGTTCAAACTGAAAGTGGAGAGCTCAAACTATTTTTGACTCTAAATCTTCCGCAATGGACCCAATTCGGGTTGCGTTTTCGAGTTGCGTTTAAATTATGTCTTGTTTAATGAGTTGGAATGGGCCCTCGTCTGTAACAGTCCAAAGACAAAAGCTGCACAACCAAATTCAGCCTCTAATTCCATGATTTAAAATGTATATTAGCTTGCAATAATTTCCTCAGTTACTCTAAAAGGAGTAACGAGGAGTTTGCGAGTTGTTTTCACCGAGAACACAGTCATGTAACTAATGCAGGGAATCTACATATCATTAAGAGATGTCGGTTTGTTTATACGTGTGTACCGCTTTGTTCGTTATATTTACGATTGGCCATGAGTGTATTTATGACGTCGATGGGCACTCTGTACACTGCAGGCCATGTCTCTGCTCTGAGGAATATGCGTGTCTTCAAACGCCTATTGTATCATAATACGACTGGAACAATTTATAGGAGTATTCCCTATGTATTTATGGGGCAGTTTAAATAAGCAAAACTGTATGTATTGGTTGTATTGAGCCATCTGTATATATTCGCGTTAGGGCTGAACTATGTAAGCTACCATTTCTTTGTAACAAGCTTATTTAACTATTGTCAACCAGTACAAGAGCTGTTCTAAATACAATTTATACCTATCAGCGGAAAAATCTTAATCGCAAAGTTACTACACTTTCGTGTCAAACGGTATATTCGTTCAATGCAAAACTATCCTTTGTTAGCTCTGCTAATAATAGGAGTTGGTGCCAACCTGAAACCGCGCAGGTCTACCAGAAGAAATGACAATTAAGTTTTTAGTCTTTAGAAGTCTTTAGAAATTTCGGCTAGAAAAGAAGCGCATCCAAAAAGTCGATTTAATTTCGCAGCTAGGTATAAGAAACATGCAATCCACACACAAATAAGAACTTTAAAAATAAAAACTTTTAGCAGACAAATTGCTGTGTTATTTTATATTTATAATCCTGAAGCATCAGTAATAAAGGTGATTCCCAGATGCAAGTCAATACAAAGAAGTTTCTTGCATAAAAAAGGAATATCAAAATTATGGACGTAGGGGAAGCCCGGGCAAGACGAATATGTTAAGGATAATGTTAATAAAACCACAATCTGATCATAAATAGAACTTTTTGTACTTTTAATTTGTAGTATGTTTAATCATCTTTTAAAAACAAATGCATAAACTTTAAAAGTTTAACGATTTCTATATTAATTATGAGCATTAACAAAAAGTGTCAATTATCCGTTTTGCCCGACCCCTCCGGGCAAAACGGATATGCCTCAAGGGCAAAAAGAATAATGTTAATTAGTAAGAATCAGTCTTTGCATTCATCACAGAAGTAGCTGCCAACTCTTAAATAAGAAGTGTAGTTTTCACACGCCCAACTTCTGCACTGATTACACTGAATCAAATCTTTAGCTGGTGGTTATTTGCCAGCGCAAACTAATCAGTAAAAATTTGGTTTTGGGTTTTTGTTTGACTTAGGGTCTTTTAGCTTTAGTCTTACTGGGGCCTGCTTACTCTGAAATCTTGGTCATCTTACAATTTGTCTTCTGAAAAATTTTATGCTTGCTGAGCTTTTACGTACAACTTACATACCAATTAGTTAGATACGTCGAAACCTTTGATTTCCGCCTATTGTGTTTGCGGCCTGTTTAAGGAGCAGCCATAGTACTCTACCTATAATTAACACTGTCAAAATACAGATAAATTATATTTCTTACTTTTGAAAGAAATAATGGAATAACTAAACCTATCCGTTTTGCCCAACACGCTCATATCGAAAACAAATCAAGACTTTAAATAATTTTAGTATGTAAACAAAAAGTAACTATCACAAAAAACACTGCAATAAACGTGCAATTGGATAAATAAAACATTTCACAGATAACTAATGAGTTTATGTACAAACCTTGACAAAAATCATAACAAAACAACGATATTTCTTCTTTTTTATTTTTACAAAGAATGCGCTCGCGTATTGTTTTGGTTAAACTGTCGTGGACACCATGCCAGCCGTACGTTACACGACTAGAAAATTTGTCAAAGCGCCATCTTTTAAAGATTTATGAAAAAAACAGTTATTCTTTTTACCCACACTATGCTTCTTGCCCGGGCTTCCCCTAAGTATTCGAATCACGTCGCATCTCCTTAGTTACAAGGATCTACAATCTACATCTTTACTGTAGTTTCTGACAGGAGATCCCTTTGACGACCAAGCTAATCATAATAACTTTAAACTTTCGCTATGCATATACATTAAAACGGGGATTTTGCCTGACGTTTCGACCTGGGAGACCATTCTCATCCATCAGACCTCTTTCAGTGTGGTAATTCATATTCGAATAGTCCGTTTTACTAAAAATTTCGATTGTGAAGCTGTGAGAACGCAAAAACTGTGTTACGTTACGTTTAAAAAAAACTAATTTCGTTTTTTTCTACTGTCATTTTTTTCTAATGCATGAGAATCGTCTCCCTGGTTCGGTAAGGAAGGAGGTAGAAAGGGTATGAGTGATTCTCCAAGGGCCGGTTTTTGGTGGTCACACGTTCTTAGTTCCCAACCCATTTATTAAACAGCTTCGGAATCAATTTTAAATGATTTTCTGTTTATTCATCTACACGAACATAGTTTTAATCATAAAATAGGGCTTAAAGTTATTTTTTAAATAATACTTAACCGCCAAAAACGGGAGCAAAACCGGTGTTCTCCGCGCGTCCGCACGGCCTCGCGCTCAGTTCAACTACTAATATCTTTATTGTTTGTTGTGTTATGTACACATACAATATGTCAAAAAATTTGTTTATAAGTCAAGACTAATTAATTATAAAAACAATAATGATATCGTTTAAACAGAAAGAGTTAAAAAATATTTTGTCTCGGTCACATGATTGTGGTAGATTCGTGAACGCGACATATAAAGCCTCATAGCATCAAAGAGCCTCAACTTTCTGACAAGCTTAATGGCCCTACGGAAACTTTAGTTCCATTACAGCATCATTGGAGAAGAAATGCCTTTCTTATCGCTTTGATACAGAAAATACAGGCACATAAATTCATCAACTTTTTTCTGGCAACCTTTTAAAGAAACCCTTCATGGTAAAATTTTAAAGATAATAGAATGATTTAGATGTAAGTGTTGAATATTCAGTATAAAACCCATTTTTAATTTCTTCGTCCGCTATTTAGTTTTTATATTTATCAAGAAACAACTTGAAAATTTTTGAAAACGTAAAATTTTCGTAACTTTCGACACATGGTTTTCGTGGACATTTGACCACGAAGGTTACCTTTTACTCCACGTGAGGTTACGAAGGTCTCTTTATGCAATCTTATTTACTTCTCTTTTGTTCTGTAGATGTTTTTAAATAACCGTGTTATCGTTTTCTCCCAAAGGTATTAGCAAACGATAGTTTGTGTAGGAAGAAGCATGAGTTTTTCTTGTATTTATCTATTTTAGTCAAATATGATTGATATTCCTATTTGATTGAACCCTGATGTTCTACTAACTAAATAAATGGTTGGCTTATTAATTTATCGACGTCAGTAAGGAAAGTTCTCCATAGAATTCATATACGAATAACTTGATAAAACACTGCCCTTGATTGAATGTGTGGAACATATGGAATAAAAAGGATTTGGCATAACCAATACATCACACACCTTTGATTAATAGCATCACACACACAGTTGGGGCAAAAAAGCAGGAGGGTCTTGGCACTATGCTTGCCCAACAAGTGAGCCTTAAAATTAACTTGGGCCAGACGAATTTTAGTCGAATTACCGTGTTCAAGTGGCACTCTCTCCTGTATCTATTAGAAACGAAAACTGTGATCTACTGTTTTAGACGACAGGAGTACGTTTACCTGGGACAAGTGATTTAATAAGGTACTCGTAGGTTCACCTTGGCTGGACAGAGTCCGAAAAACTACACGAAGGCATCATTTTGACCAAAATACTTCAGTGCTTAAAAATGAACGTCTAGAACTAATCCGAAACATGGTCTTTTTTCTATGGGCGTAGTAAAAAGTTTAAGGACACACAACGAGCTATATGTTTGGTGTTTCTCCACAGGATGGAATAAAGAGATACGTAGAAGAACTAAGGTAACAGACCTATGTCTAAATGATCTACGAGACTATCCTGTAGATCACCAAGCTCAAGTGGCAGTAAGCAGGGCGCAGTGCAGAAAGGTTCTTGATTGGATTCTATTTGGTCAAGAGCGTAGCGTAGGGCGTCCACCAGCAAGATTAACGGACGACCCTGCAAAGGTCGCATGATCGCACTGGATGCAGGTCGCATGTAACCAGTCTTGTACTGGACTAGAGAAACTTTACTTTCTATCTACTAATTGTTATTAAAATATTACACATTTTATGCCGTTACTGTCCGATAGCTGGGCATTGGCCTCCCCTAAGTGTGTTTATTTATCTCTATTGTTGTTTTAAGAAAAATCCGCAGCAAAATGAAACATCTAAATAATAAATTGTTTTGAATTAATGTAAAGACCATAATGACTAGTCAGCGGTCAGCGCATAAGTTGAAACAAGAATCGCTATCTCAGTGTAAATACAATGGCTTTTTGTATCTCATATTAAATTAAGAGGAAACATCTTATAACCCATAAGATAATACAATAATAATTAAGATGGAGGTGCTGCGGTGAGCAGCAAAAGTGATCTGACTCGTTAAATGACGTTACGAGTGAACCAGACTTTTTCAAAGTGGCTCCTGTTGCGAAAAAGATGGTTCAAAGCTAACTGAGATAGATTGGGCATGTGTAACGAAGAAATAAAAAATACGCTAAATAAAAATGAGTAAGTAAAAAGAAAGACTTTTGTAGACAATAAAGAAGACTAGTGGCTACATGGTGAACAATCATTGACAAAGTCATGTAACAAGAACAGCCGACCAAATGAACAAAAGACAAAATGATCGGGCCCACAGTTAATAACAGCTAGCAGATATTATATTATTAGTCATTTGCCTGCTGATACATGAATTTTTATTTTTTATTTTATTGGAAAACAAACAGCTTTTAACAATGCAATATAAGTTACAAAACAATGAACATTTAGCCTATAGTTTTCACATAATGTAGCTTAAAGAAAATACAAATCATGTTTGAAGTTGTTTTATGTATTAACTTTAGCTATAGTTATCTGCTAACAAAACATTTATTTCTACTTCATCGTCAAATCGGAACCTTTTACTATATTAAAGGTTTAGAGATTAATTTATTAATGCTTTTCACGCTTTTAACTTCAAAAAAACTATATTCTTTTTAAAAAACAGGAATAATACTAGTTATTTAGGTTTTATTTAAAATATTCAAAATTTATTCTCAAAATTTAATGTATGGTATTTAGACGATGGGACACTAGGAGGTGACGCTGACACTGTTTTTTTAGACTTTTCTAGAATAATTCAAAAATTTCATACAATAGGCCTTTCTTTAAATTTTGACAAATGCGAAATTTTTATTTCAGAACATATTCCTCTTACAAGAAGATCTGAGATAATTTCTAAATTTCATAGTTTGGCCCCCAATATTAAGATTCTCACAGACTCAACCCTCCATCTTCTAGGCTCTCCTATCTTCGATAATGCAATACCCCCTCATTTTCAAAAATTAGTAACTAATTTTGATGAATGTTCAGACCGCCTTTTGGAAATCAACGCTCATTCGGCTCTCTTTATACTTAAATCCTGTCTTTTAGTTCCTAAATTTAATTATCTTATTCGATGCTGTCCTATTTGGAAATTCCAAAATTTGACTAATAATTTAGACAATCTTGTTAAAACACATTTGGAAAAGATTCTGAACATTCGTCTTTTGGAACGGTCTTCGGATCAAGCGTCCCTTCCTATCCGTTTTGGTGGGATTGGGACGCGCAAAATTTCCACTGTCTCCTTACCTGCCTTTCTATCCTCATCTTACAGCACGTCTACTCTCGTTGCAAGTATCCTGCAGCTTTCTACTGCAAACTTCGAAGTAGCGTGTCTGGACGAGGCTAGAAATGCTTGGGATATAGCATATGCAAATAAATTCCCTTCAGATCTTAAAATTAAAAGGAGTTGGGACCAAATTTCTTGTGAGTCTATTTTGAAAAGTCTTATTGGCAGTAGCACTGACAACGCGGATCTAGCCAGACTAAAAGCAGTTTCCACCAAGGAAGCAGGATACTGGCTTCAGGCCTATCCTTCGGCCAACGTGGGAACCCTTTTGGACTCAGAAACTCTACGAGTCGCGATAGGTGTGCGTGTTGGTGCTGAGGTTTGCCTTCCACACAGATGTCCTTGTGGCTCTGATGTCGGCTCGTTGGGACATCACGGACTCTACTGTATTAAAAGTTCAGGCCGCTTTTCGTGTCATGCCAGCATCAACGAAATCATCCGTTGGTCTCTTGCCTCTATCAACGGGCCGGCTTTACTCGAGCCGAACGGTATCGCGCGTGATGATGGCAAGAGACCAGACGGGGTGTCACTTGTTCCTTGGCGGGGTGTCACCTGTGTCGACACACTTGCAGCCTCTCATCTGCCCGGGACAAGCCGTGATGCTGGTTTGGCTGCGAAAGGTGCCGAAAACTTTAAAAAGAACAAGTACAGGCAGATCGACTCCCGGTACCACTTTGTACCGTTTGGAGTCGAAACACTGGGTTCGTGGGGTCCCAACGCTATCTCTTTTTTCAAAGAGATTTCCAAGAGGCTAGTTGACATCAGTGGTGATCTAAGAGCTGGCAGCTACCTTGCTCAGCGTATAAGCATCGCTATCCAGCGCGGTAATGCTGCCAGCATCCTAGGAACCTTACCACAAGGACCCTTTTTATAATTTTTGTTTTTGTGTTGTATTAAGTAATTTATCTAAATTTTTATTAATAAGTTGTACATATAGTTAATTACGCTTCAAAACATTTAATTACGTTGTATTAACTATGTAAATATCTTTTTATGTACTTAAATTGTTAGTAAATATTTTGATGTAATAAAATAGGACTTCGCTATGAAAAATATGTTTCGTAACTTTCGTGGAATCAGAAATAACTTTCGTGGGTACCGAAATTTTAAAATTAAATATCGGAGGGAATAACAAACCGATTTGTTTGATTCCAACAGGATTCATTATAATTTTAGGCCTTCTTTGGTGTAGTATTTTTTTCTTGTCATAAAAACTTTAACTAAAAATCGCCACGAAGGTGACGCGGAGAATGCTTTCTGGAGAATCACTAGTATCATCTTACCACATAACTAAAGAGATTTTCTACTTTTCTTTTCGTTAGATAGATATCTTAACAACTCAGCTAATAATAATCAAATAAATTTTATAGTACAGTCGCCAGCGCGTCAGACACTAGAACTTTTTATTTTCAAATCTCACTACATACAACTCCATAAGATTAGTGTAAAGTTTGATCTGCTGACGTCCGTACAGTGTACTCGGCTAACTCGGTAGCCCAACTGGGTTCAGTTCACACGTTACACCCCGTTTAGCAGTGTACACACAACACGACATCGACCTACCCATAATCCAAAACTTCCGCAATCAAATTCCAACCTAACATCTAGTACATAGAGTTGATTATCATTTGGGACATTTAGACAGATTTGGGTAGGTTGATGAGGTCCCGACTGTACACTAAGCCCCATCATTTGGTGTACTAATGCGATGCTCAAACATAAACCTGGCCACCCGCATTGCTCAGGTGCTGGTTTATTAATAAGGCTGCCATGGAAGGTCAGACTTGGTGCGATAGTCGCAGTGTCAGGTCACTCGTGTCCACTTGGTTAAATAATTCCATAAATAAATATAAGTGACTCCGATTGTCGCTAGCAACAAAGCAAAGTCACAAGTGCCTAGTTACTTCTCTGTGTATGACTTGATGGCGTCACTCGTTTTTCTTAAGTTCCTAGCTATCACAGAGCGAAGCTACCTACCAGAATCCTGCTTATAGCGCCACTGTCCTCATTAAAGTAAATTAAGAAAAAATCGAGGATCTATTTTTTTATTTCATAGGTAAGGCAGACATTTGACCGCAATCACTTGATGGTAAGCGGCGATGCGTTCAAGGATAGGTAATTGCCAAATGGCTTGCTTGATTTTGAAAAGACTGCTGATCAAACGTTGATGAAGATTCGCTCCACCAGTGTCTCGTCAACTTTTCTAGTTTTATGATGGGATATTTTTTAGGTGCAAGTTATTACAGCTAGTAAATAAAAAATCTTACCGTGAACAGGCCCCCTTTACGGTTATTGTCCAATTAATGCACTATAGGCTGTGGTCACGGCACTCGGGCGCTAACAGCGCGTCCCGCGATCAGCGGCAGGCAAACACGCGTGTTTACACTAGTCTTGCTTGTTCGCTTTCCCCTGAAGGTTTCCCCTTAAATCCCGTTGGCGACGAATTGCTAGAGACTGACGGAACGTGCGTTCTTCGATGTATAGGGTGAATTATATAGGATGTGTACAAGCTAAGACTTTATATTCCGTCCAAAATAATACGGAGTTTGCTGTAGAAGGAATATTTTACCCCTCTGTAACGTTACTATTCCACTAAATATCAAACTGTCTATAACATACCATTACATAAATAACATCGTATGGAGCATCCATTTGATATACACACATCAACACTGTCTAGGGATATACAAAACATAGTATTATTATATCCAAAATATCCCTAGACAGTGTTGATTAGTATATATTATACCAATCGACTGCCTCGTTGTCTAGTAGTCAGCACGCTGGGTACTATCCACGAGGTCCCGGGTTCGAATCCTGGGTCGAGCCGAGAGTGTTTGAGTTATTCTGTCTTGAAATTACTCAGACACAGCTCCGGAGTCAGGAAGTTGGTGGTGTTAACACCCCCGTGCCTCGGAAAGCACGTTAAGCCGTTGGTCCTGCGCCTGATCTCTCTACAGTCATGTCGGACTGCCGTCTCACCGAATTATGAGAGTGAAGGAACAGAGAGTGCACCTGTGTATTGCGCACACACTTGTGCACTATAATATGTCCTGCGCAGTTGGCTAATCTCTGTTAAGATGGGCCGCCGTAGTCGAAATTCGGCTAGGAGGACATTATTAATATTATACCAAATGTACCTACAACTAATTTTTTGGATGACTTGAGGCAGGATTTGGAAACTTATAACTCATTATTATAACTTAAATTTATTTATTCCGTAGTATTACGTGTTTATTTTTCACTTTAATCTTTCTGTACCTTCGAAGTGGTAATCTATCTGCCTTTCATCACCAATATATAAAGAGCTCATAATGAGAAGTTACACGAAATAGAAAAAAGAGCTTCACCCATCCAATGGATCGCTAATCTCAATGAATGGTGAAATCAAGAGTTAACAGGCGATATTTTACGCGATCGACAATAAGAATAACAAAGTTCGGGTTCATTGTGAGGCGTGAATAGGCGCTAATCTACTCGTGTCATTGCGCAGGTTCATCTGTTACACCTGAAGAGATAGCTTAAGTGAAATATTGGCGCGGGGAAGCGTTTCCGTTGGGAGATACGACACGAGATTTAACCGGTACGCTCTGCTAGCTTTTCTTTCCTTTGTTATCTGGTATGTAACAAAATGCGCTATCAGGTAAAAAATATTGATCATTTATTCCTTAGCTTATTCAAGCGAATATTTCAAGCTTTATTACAGTTTATAAAGATTGCGTCCGGATTCGGACTTGCGACTGGAAACGATATTAGATAATATAAGTTAAATGAAAAAGTTTGTGATAACATTAAAATACACGAAACGGCACGGTCACAAAAACACCAATGGCTGGCTGGAAAAGTTAAAGTTTTTCGTGATAAACCATGCATTGGCATATGAAACTATGATTCCTGGACATCAGCTTAGTAAAGGCTATGTGGAGTGTCAATAAATCAAGATTAAGTAGTGAAAACCACTGTGACGCTGCAATCTTTTAGTATAGTTCAACAGGCGAATGAAGAAAGTGGCAAAGTTGGCAGACCTCGTCTTATTTTACATGACCTCTTTGGGTACTATAACATCTCCAGTGCACTTGATTTGACTTGACTAATCACGGCTGAGGTTAGCCGCCGTGGTCGGAAATCGGCTAGGAGGTCATCATAATAGGTGATATTTATTTTACGTGCGGCAATGGATACAGTTCCCGATAGCTCGGTACAGCGATTTTTCCACACCAACATTATAAACGCGCTGCGTTATCGCCGCGCGCGCAGCGGATACGCGCGCTAATGCGACCCTGATGACGGATTGATGTGTTACACTATATTACCTAAAGTATCACGTAATTTTTTCAGGTAGCGTTCGAGTGAAAGAGATAGATTACGTTTTTGGAACATTATCCTTAATTTATAGTCAGGCTTTTTATATTTTTTAGGTCATAAGAAGCAACTGCGTCTTCACAAATTTTCCGAGAGTCTTGAAGTGTGTTATCTCGAAGCAGCTTATTACTTTTTTGATAAAATCTGATACCTGTCTAAGGTCGTGAAGTCTCTATTAAAAAAATATGTTCAGTTTTTGCTTTAAAAATATATAAGGATATTTTAAATTTCTTGTAGTTTTACTTTTAATCTTTTTCGAATCCCTTAAAAACGGTATTTAATGTTCTGTTTTCTATAGCAAGATATTATTTCTCACCCAAAATGACCACACATAATCGGTAGCACCTCACTCCCTCTGAATAATTCATATCTAAATTAATAATAATAATACTAAGCCCTCTCCCTCTCGTATCACTATTCATTACCCGACCAGGATTTATTATTATTGACCGAATATTAATAAAAAAATCAAATGAGACATTCATAATCTCCGGATTTACACTGTTTGGGGTTCTCACATAAAAAAGTTAATAAATATAATTTCTTGCATTGTGGGTGGGAGTCGTAATGCCATGTAATCCGTAGTGTGAAATGTCAATAGGAGTGTATGGGATTAAATAAAAATTCCATTGAATTTTGTGGGAATGTACGTTTTGTTTGTACGCGTTTTAGAAACCAATTTATTTGGTTTTGTATGGAGTTATCATTTGATGTCTAATCGTTTTTATTGCTTCATCTTTTGGAGTTACTATGTTTTAATGTGAGTACGAAGAGCAATACTACGTAAGTCATAATAATCAAATCTCTTGTTGTCTTGATTTTACATCTTTTTAACATGATTCAGTAAAACCGAGTCAGTACAAAATTTTCGGACTAACTTTTTTACATGATTTTTGGTATACGGATCAATTTTATTGAATTGTAAGTAGATAGTTGTTAAGATTACGATTTTCAAATAAGATTGTTTAAGGAGTTATCAGATCAAGAGATCTTTTGTAGGTTATATTTTCGTACGCACATTTATATTTTATCCTAGTTAGAACAAGAAATTTATCCTGTAGCATAAAATACCTTATCAGTCAAAAAGACACACAGTAATACGAGCTAAGCAATCAGTAATCAATCATCCTTAACGTAATCTCACTTAACAATTACATTTCTCGAATGACTGGGAACGCGAAACGTTATCCGCTTATCAAAATCGACGCACGCGCCGACACAATAGCGACAATTTAGGTTTTAGGGGTCCGCAATTTCGTATACTGTATTAAGCTTCAATGTCCCAAAAGAAATTGGACTCTATTGTGTTCAATGTTCAGATGAAAATAGTCTTAGGACGTTCGGAAGACTGTACTAAGGGTTAATGCAAGCCTCTGATTTTTATTTTTAATTTTTATTTTTTTCATAGTCGACTTTCACTGGTTGACTCCCATAAAATGGATTTCAGTATTTTAGTTCTATTCCTAGTACGTCTAATTCAAATTCTAAATTGCTTTGGGTGAGCTGGTCCAACAAAAACATATAAATAAGTTTCGAATAAAATATTATTTGGCGTTACGTCCTCCTTTTAAAAAAAATATAATTATTTAAAGCTTAGTTATATATTTTTTATACTAAATGCATTTATGTCGATGACATACCACTAATACGCACCAAACTTAAGTCTACGTCTTTCTTACGGCTATAGTGTGAAATTCGTTACCGGTTAAATCAAAGTACATACTTAACTCCATCATCATGTCCATCTCCTTATCATAACAATGTTAAATTTTCGTGGTCAACTGTAATTGGCTATACAAGTAATTAATCTGTGTAATATTTTCTTTTTCTGAAAGCTGTTGTTGTCTCTTTTACAAATAAGTAAATAAACTCTAGATTCCTTTATGAAAAGAGTTAATAAATGCTGTTATTACTAGTCAGACAGGACCCATCCTCGGCCGTGTCGTCACTGACCATAAGGTGAGATTGCGGTCAAAAGTCCGCCTATTAATTAAAACTTTAACGTATTTTATCGTAAAAATAGACCACTTCTTAAAAAAAACAAAAAAAAACTACGCATGGGGTCCGGCATGTATGAAATCTTTACCTCTGCATCTAGCATTTCGTTCTTCAATTCCATAATACCAGTAACTATTTTTTAAATAGCAAAACTCTCACCAAATACTCCCCAACTCGCACTTAGCTCGTTTTAAACGCATTAAGGGTCCACATGACCGATAGGTTTATCCGAAAAGTTAATTTCCTCCTCTCCTCCAACAAATTCAGGGACGGGGGAGCACAATGGAGCATATTTGCTTATCTTTAATTGATTCACTCTAACCCCGCCAGTGATAAGGATTAGGTTTATTCACGCTGACTTTTACAAGGGTGGCGTCCCCTTAACGAGAGATGGGACAAAGATTAACAAATAGCATTGGGCCTTCTCAAAATTTTGTTTTCTGCCTAAGATTAAATGTAAACTCAGTTCAGATTAAAAACTTGTTGAACATTACGGCCCTGTGGCCGTTATTATTATCTAAGAAACAGTGTTTAAATACGTTCACATCAGTTAATTTCCCTACTAAAAAGTAGGTTTGTCAAAAACTCGGTATACAGGGTGTTCGTGCATCGTTTACCAAATGAAAATGGCGGATAAGGGGTCATTTGCTACCATCTCAGCTCCAAAAAAAATCTAGGCTTTTTTTCCTTTTTTAATCCCAGAATACAATTTGCATATTTCGCCGTTTTTATTTTTATAACATATGCAAAACTTTCTTTTTAAATTGAATTTAAATACTGGATTCTAGGATTAAAAAATAAAAATAAAATAAATGATTTTATCATTAATTTTATTTTTCACGCAACAACAAAAAAAATTTATTTTAGAATATTGTTTCTAATGTGTAAAAATCCGAAAACGGATCTTGGTTGCCCCTTGATTATTTCTTATAAGCAAATGTTTAAAGGTAATTATTTAGGCTTTATTACTTTTAACCAGAATTGTCAATTTTGTTTATATTTTTTTTCAGTTTACACTTTTGTAATGCAGGTTTATTCTTAGATTTTAAATCACAGTGTAGGCATAAAACTCATAGATCAAACTTGACTCTTCTACCCCAACTTCTCCTTTATATCAATAACGACATCGAATTTCATAAGCGGGCGCGTGCCGCGTATTATCGCGCGCAATGCGATACGACGCGATGCGATGCGATACTACTGAATTACAACTTATTCCTTTCCTGTTATAGTGACCTAACCCAGAAGTCGACACACAAAATTGTACTTTATCTCGAGAGTATTTTGAATCATTATTGATTGATAATGATGCCATGTTAGGTCGTTACTTAGAGTAGGTAGAGACTATTATGGTGTGGTGTCGTGTGGTCGGTATGTTTGCTTTGCGTTCGTTAGGGTTGGGGTTGCTATTGTGTAGTTTAGTGATGTGATTTTGTGACTTTTTGACGCCTATGACGTTTCTTGGGGATGTGTTATGATATGGGGTATTGTGTTCTGAATAGCCACACGTTTAGATTCACTTTCATTAAGATTTTTAATTAAAAAAATGGATTAAATTCACAAATAGTACGAGTACACTTCATCAGTTACTAGTATGTGAAATTTATGATGTTATGGATTTCCATTTTGGCCCCATCTGTTGTTAATTTTATTTGATACATCAGTCAACTATAATTTACTATTGCCAACATACCCTATCTTTGTTTATAAGTAATAACTGTTGTAAAATTTGTTGGCAGTAGGTACATAATTCTGATTATGTAGAGAGGTGCTAAGGCCCTTTTGCTGGCCTTGAACAAGTCCGGATTATCTATTCCGGACTTGTTCAAGGCCTATTATATGAGTTGAAAGCCCACTTGCACAAGTTTGGATTAGCTAATCCAGAAGATCCACTTGCACTAGACCGGATCAGCTAATCCTGACGTGCGCAAGTGTTCCCAAACGTAATACCTTCCTACTCAAGTACTCATAACCAATTTGGCGTGTTTAACTAAGACTGGCAGGTCAAATAAACGAACTTTTTCAAACACGAAGCTACCAAACGCAGAGCTAGCCTTTGTAAAACAATGAACGGTCGTATTTCAATGCACTTTTTAATTTTCAGGTTATCAAAATGGTCGGCCGCGCGCCCGCGGGCTAGCGTTTGTTAATAAAACGTCATTCAAAGCGTTTTCAATAACGCCCGATTTTGGTGTTCCGTCGTGGTATGCGAAAAACGGAGGTAAATAAAGTGTTTAACAAAACGAAGAATAAGACAGAACAATTAATCAGTAAAACACCAGTGAACAATAAATTATACCTACGTGAGAGTTTTAGTTATAGCTTTGTAATTATTTATTAGAATAAGAATATATAAAATAATGTTAAATATAGTTTTAAAAATAACAGTAATAAAATTGATAATTTTGAATTATTGATCAGTAGTCGTCCTTGCTATCGACATTTTCAATGTAGTAGCAGTTTTGGATAAAAGTTCAAGGCACACCGCACTGGTTGCACAGTCCGAAAATATGTTATTTATAATATACGGAGGGAGCTTGTGGCGAAGTGGCGGCAGCGCTTTGGTTGTGATACCAAAGTTACCTAAGCAACCCACGGCCCGGTCGTGATTGGATGGGTGACAATTTCAACCATTTAACACATTGAGCGCCATGGTGGTCACCGGTGACCCCCAAACAATATAATTCTATTGTGTCTAGTTCCGTGGCAGTCAAAGGCTTAAGTGATGTCCATGACAAGCATCTCCGTGCTTCGGAAGGCACGTTAAGCAGTTGGTCCCGGCTAATATCTGTTAATATTGATACTGACAGTGGTGGAGTATGGCTCGTACCTCCTCATAGTTGAGGTGAGGTCTTTGCCCAGCAGTGGGATCTATATAGGCTAACTTTACTATACCTATTACCTATACGGAACTGCGAATTATTGTTGGTCTGTGATTCTTTTATTTTTATTCGCAGCGCATCGCAGCGGCGAGTCACCCGAGCGGCGCGATATGCCCTCGGGTGGAAATTGGAAAAATCCGAACGGATCCCGCGATGTCTGCCCGGATCTACCCGGCTCGCGTTTTTTGACGCGCTTGTGATACCACACGGAAATTTAGGATGGTGTGACATGTTTTTTTTATGCTTGCAAAATCAGACGGGTTTAAAAATAGAAGGGCTTAAGTCTACAGCCAGTAATTTTAGTTCTTTTGTGTCACACATACTGAGCGAAGAAGGCTATTTTGGCGATATACTAATAGTTCAGATTTAAGTTGTCTGCTTCTTCAAAGGTTTACGGAACTATATAAATATTTTTTCTTTCTTACTAATTGTGATTGGTAGGTAAGTGAGCTTAGCAAATTTTATTTATATTTGATCATTCAGTCCTCACCAATGTAATGAGAAACCGGTGGGAAGTGCACTTTCTCTCACAGTAAGAATACCAAGTAACTCGTGTATTTGCCCATCTAAGACCCAAGTTCACCAATTTTTACAGTCGGTTAACCTCAAATTGACAGTTAATTTGAAATTTTCGTCAAATAATGCTGATGCTGATTAAAATTTTTACATGTGCTGGTGAACTCCAGCCTAAATAAAAATGCACTAGGTTTTTTTGCTACCGAATCTGCCATATTTCACCACCCCATAAGAACTTAGCTGCCGCATTTTATCTTCAGTATTTGTACCAAACATATACCTACTGTACCTCAAAAATAGGATGGTTACTTTGAAAATTAGGCAAATAGCTGACTAGACCATCGTTCATTATTTACACTTACCTAGCCTTCCTCCTGTCAGTAGTTTAGACACGCCTTTACTTAAATTATGGCCCCACGATCACACCTACTTGCGGGAAGGTGTGATACTAGGTCCATTATTTAGAAGTTTTAAGAAAGGCAAGGCGCGTTATGCTGTTTTTATGAGTTTAATATATTTTTGGGATTTTGGCTTTATTCTTCCTCGTTTTTAATATTTTTTGACACTCACAGTGTTTTTTTTTCTTATTAACATAAGTTTAAATTAGAAACCAAAAATTCGCACACAGGTAGGATTTGAACCTACGACCTTTGGCTAACCGGGCCAACTCTCTTACCATCTGAGCTACTGTGCAGTTCATCCAATCGTGTGAAATTCTTGGTCTCTTTTGTCTTACGTTATTGCGTGACGGCAGCGACATCTACCCGAGCTGCATTGCAACAGCAGTGGGTCAATGGCAATGACGCAAGACTTAAGATACCAAGAATTTCACACGGTGGGATGAACTGCACAGTAGCTCAGTTTGTAAGAGCGTTGGTCCGGTAAGCCAAAGGTCGTAGGTTCAAATCCTACCGGTGTGCGAATTTCTGGTTTCTTATTTAAACTTATTCTTCCTCATTTAATCACCTGAAAGCGATTATTGATGATGATAATTATAAAGTGGATATGGCAAAAATTTACGAATTCATTAGATACTTTAATTCACGAAGGGATAAATTGTCAAGAACAATTGAAGTATAAAATTTTCATTTTGGATGTTTTACAACTTTGTTTTTTCTTGTGCAATAAATAATATATTTACTTTATTTCCAAGTTTTATTTATTTTTTAATCAGATAGTAGTTGAATAGTCACTTACGGATTTTTAGCAAATGCCATGATCATGACAAACGAATATGCAATTACTTATTTAGAATTCATGAGGAACATTTACTTCAATTTTTTGTTTGATGAAAACTTTGATTACACAAATAAAGGTACGTAAAACAGGTGGAGTTTATCCCAAAAACATTTCCAGGCCTTAGGTTAAATAAAAAATATAAAATGGCAGCAAAAATTCTGCGTAGTCAGTTAAATGAAACAAAAAAGATATACCTTTCTCTCCTCCAGCTAAAATATATTCGTACTACACGAACACAGCGATTCTTGCAAATGTTTTCTCAGCCACGGCACAGTCAATAAACACATCAAAGCCGCGCCACCGGCGCCTGCGCCGATCCGCCCACTTCCGCGGAGAGGGCGCCACCGGTATAGATTATTGTCATCTGTGTCACTATGTTTGTGTATGCGTGCGGGGTAAACTGAGACCTAAAATAAAGATGGAGGGAAAATTAGATGACGTCGAATACTTTTTGAATAAACTGTATTTTTGTCGTAAATAGTTGATTTTAAACTGCAGAGATTTGTGACAATACTTTAAAGTGATTTTTTCACAGGCTAAATTATCGCTTTATAATTGCAACTAAAGCTAACTTGACTGGCTGTAATGTGTACTCAATGGACTACAAGAAAAGTAATTTTGCATTGATGAAACCGTCAAGTTTAAAACTTTTTAATTTAATAACAAGGGGTAAATTACCACTAGTTTTGTTAAGTTGGTATTAAAGAGAGCTATTCAAGGAAAGAACTCGTACAACCAAAGAATAAAAGTTTTTCCTGATATTTTTTTATCTAATTGATTTAAAGATTTATATAATTTGACAAAAAAATTAAAGATATAAGTTGCTTAAACTTGATTAGGATGATGGTTCTGACCTAAAAATATTACCTACCTACTACCTTATTGTGAATGTATTGAATTAGGCAGCATTCAGATCCAATTTAAAATAAACACAACCGTTAATTTTAAGAACCCCAAATCAGAAAATACCCTAAGAATTCGAGGGTGCCAATAACTTAGGTGGGCGGGGCATCGAACCCCGGACTCCGCACTCAGCAAACACGTAATTCCGTTAGGGAGGGTTATCTGTTCGCTATGGCTCATAAACTTTAATGTATCGCTGTTTAAAGCCAGATAAACATTGTCTATGGTTCGGGATTGAGACGTTTACAAGACTCTATTGGGATTAGTCGAAGTGTTAATAATATTATGGGGTTTACGGGGGGAAAACTTAATTTATGATTGTTTTTCTGAACACCTACTCGTGTCTTACGTTCTCAAAATCAAATTATTTTATTTTATTTATTTATTATGGACAACCAACAAATCATACACCCACCACACATTAGTACACAATTTTCGATGAAATACATTTTACAGTGTTGCCTTACTTATAGGCTGCCACGACATGCACAAAAATACTGCTAAAACAGACATATTTAACTAAATAATGGATATAAGAGTAAACAAAAAAAACTTTACTAAGCACTACTTACCTCTCAACATCAAACATTTGGAGTAGTGCGAACTTAAATTTACATCGCGTAAGTAAGACATATCAATACTGGCGTCGGACGAACGTGAAAGCTTACTAAATTGCGACTGAATCCTATCAATGGCGGAAAAGTGGCCTAGGTTAGTCTTAAAAGGCAAATATCTGGATAACCGATCTAACTTACCTGGGACATTGTAATTTAAATAATCTGTAATCAACTGATAGATTCAATTAAAACAAGGCACTAGGAAAATTAGGTACTTAAGAACTGATTATTTTAAAAAGACGTTTGGTATTGAATGCTGAGTCTCAATTTAGGCTTTATGTCATTAACACTGAATCCAATTATTCACACATTTACCCCAGATAGAACAGAAGTAATATTATTACTTCTGATCCTTTAAAGGAACGCCTATGTAATTAAAAAAAAACAGGTATATAGTTTTATCAACTAGATGACTCTTTATTAGCATTGGCTTTGTTTTCAATTTGCTGTGAACTTTTTGAAGTCATAAAACATGTTTTTTACATTATCTAAACTTTGTTAGCTTAGCTTACTTAACACCTCATACGAGTAGTACTGATATTTTATGTTTCCGTTAATAGAAATAGTTTGACATAGTAAACAAAAGTAATTCAGCACTATGTATGAGGGAATAAATAATGAAAATAAATCATGTTGCGGCCCAATATTTTATGCTTTTCACCTGGGGGAAGTATCCTATACAATAACATTGCTGTTTTTGGTATCAAGGTGTAGTTAATGTTAAATTACCCCTTTCAAAACTTAATGTTTTTTAAAATGCTTTTTTACACGATCGGTTAGTTAGTTTCTCGTACAAAAAATTGTTCACACGCGAGGAAAACCCGACATCTGTGTGTCGTTTCAAAAGAGGTGTTAACATACGAAGACATCATATAATTACACTATATTCTTAATTCTCAGAAATAATTATGCTAGGGTTGCCTTTATTTCGTACTGGTAAGAAAAGCTTTAAACATAAATAAATACCTTTGGATTATATAGTAAGTACAAAACGCATATCAATATAATTGAATTAATAATATGAAGCGTAGGTGAACACTAGTTAAGAATTTGATTTTTGACTTAAAATCTGTAAGTCATTCATTTACTTATTACTGGACAGAGAAACAAACAGACTTGGTATCCCAAATTTCTAAACCCGACACGGGTAAAATCAAAAGAAACATATAGCCGATAAAAAAATATATGAAAATCCTTCTAAATGATATTATTTGTTTTGACAACCCTGAAACAGGCGAGTTGAAAGACACCGCCCGATTCTTAATTAGATTGCCAATTAAAAAATAATCGATGTTGAACTAACTCTAACTACCGATGAAGTTAGTTAAGGGTCTAATTGATTATGGTTGAAACATTTTTAGTTGACATTTCTTTGTGGCAATTCTTAGAACTTGGATGGAGGGTTTTAAAAATGTCAGATATGTTTAAAAGCTACCTTATTTGTAGAATAAGGTTCTCCTAAGCCGAAATTCGGCTACAGTTGTCAATCTAAGAGAAGATATTATAGTGCACAAGTGTGTGCGCAATATACAGACAGAGCAGTCTCAATTCCTTCACTCTCACACTTCGGTGAAAGCTATGACGTTAGACGTCTTGGTATCTACCGACACCTTTGTCGGTTCTCTGTAGGTTTAAAAAAAACGTCACTAAGTCATCTAATAAAGTAAAAAAAATAAGTTATTAAGTTTTTTTTCAAAAGAAGTGAAGGAACCTGACTTAATGGTAGAGAGTAATTCTAAGGCACGGCGATGTCAACACTGTTACTTGCTATCTCCCAGCAGTTGCTGAGTTATTTTAAGACAGAAAATCCTTGATCACAAGGTCAGCCCGACCTAGGATTCGAATACCTATGAGATCTCTTGACTAGAGCAGCGAGGCAAAGTTGCCCATATAAAACCAAGGTTAAATAATGTGTCAGTTGATTAGACTAGGATACAGGTACTACCACAGATTCTAAATAATAGCTACGCCTTAACATCAAAACCTAAACAAACATAGCACGTCTTCAACTGACACTATGACAGTTAGTCATCAATTACTGTAGATCTAATTCTTAATATCGAAGCCTTAGCAACGATTTATACGCATTTGAAACGCACGGGTTTGAAATCCCTCAAATATTGCCAAATTGGGGACTTGAAAATATACTCCGTCTGTGAGTTTCATGCAATACCTACAGGTATGGTACATATATTTAAGCTGATAATTGACTGAAATACAAACAGAAAGCACAAAAAACATAGACAGACACTGCGTAAGTATTTTAAAGTCGTCAAAAATTGATTGACTTTCACTTTACAGCTTCTGCGTACACCCCTCCCTTCGGCAACAAAGTACAAAGTCGGTACAAAGAATCAGCTGTACCAAGTAATGCCGTAAAGCTACGTCTGGGAAGGGTTTACTATCTGCAGTTTTGGGCTGAATGGCCGGGCGGGGACAGTCGCGCGCGAAGTTGACTATCATTTTTAACTTTAAAAACAAACTGACATTAACAACATCAACACACTAAAAGTAGAATTCTAACCTCCTTACTAATAATGACTTTGCCGCTGTTACAATACTTGTTTAAATATGAGACGGATAGTTTGGAATTAATGACAGATAAGTGACGGGTCATAGTAGAGTTGTCTCCATATCAAATTAGCCTTCTCATAAGTAAGAACTTAATTAATAAGGTCTACCAATGTCAAAATTTACATGCAACTGAATGTAAAAAAATATATTATCGTATCTTTCACAAACAAAAAACATAGGCTTCTGCATAACTATTCGATACATGGTCAGATACTGGAGCGGAAACACGTTGTTAAAGATCTAGGTGTGCTGTTTGATGAGAAACTTACATTTCGCGCTCACTTTGACCACATTATTAACAAGTGCAATAAAACTTTTGGTTTCATTTTGCGCCGCTCTTGGGATTTCAAAAAGCCAAATAGTACCTACGTATAATTTATCTATACAAGACACTTGTTAGAAGCGTTCTGGAGTTCAATACGGTGATATGGTCTCCATATTATCGTGTTCACATAGAATGTTTGAAAGGTGTGCAGGGAAGGTTTCTGAGGGTCCTGTGTTATCGGCACGGATGCAACAGAGCTATCAGAAATTATGAAGACAGAATGATGAGATCCCTTATAAACTTCAATACCAGATATAGGTGTCGCAACCCTAAACCCTTTTTGCTTCAAATTTATAATAATAACACTTCATTTTACAATCCAATTTTCAGAATGTGTCGCGCCTATAATGACTTGTATCGTCATAATCTCACAAAATTTAAGAAATGTGTTTTCAACTGCATCAATAAATATCATTGATGCAGTCGGAAACATTGTCTTTGTCGCTACTAATAACTTTAGCTTACTGTTGTGTACTGTGTTGTCTTCTGCTTTTATTTTTGTTTTTTCTTATGTGTATACATGTTTAAGTGTTACAATCTAAATATTATATTATATAAATATTTAGGCATTCAATGATTGTTATATGTTTCGTATACCAAATAAATAAAATTATTATAGTAAGGTGACCCCTGCGACATTGCTATGTAGCTGCTATTGTTGAAAAGCTTTTATTAGTACCTAATGAAGGTGAATAAAATATATATGCATCAAAAATTTTCATACCTACATTATTTGTCTGAAAGATGTAAGAGTTCAATACCTAGGTACCTATATCATTCATAGCTTCTGTGATAATGTTAATTCTACATTCCAGTCGTCAGCACGACATGTTGAGTGAGAGTATGACATTAGATGGCACTAGATTTGCCAGCTCCGATACCCCATGGATTCAGTGATTGCGACTTTAGAGTTATGTTATTAATTCTCTCTTTAGTAGAAACTGATGGTGCTATATATACAGTTCTTGTTTATGGTTTGAACATAAATTACTTTGCTCTATCCGTAAGAAGATAGGCTTTTTTGCTATTTTATATAAAACATACATTTTTGGCAAGAAATTGATATAGCGTAAAGCTTTTGTGCCCGAGTGCCTCAGTGCGGGGCGGAGTCGCGTTACTGCGCTTCACGGTACACATTAATTGGGCACGACAGAATCAAAGCGCCCACAGAGCTTGAACAAAGTAGCGTAGCGCTTATTATTATAATAAGAATTATAACCAGCAATGTGAGATGTGTAAGGAAACAACAGGATTGTTAAATTTTTGTCAAACAAAATAAATGTCACTATCTTTGTATTTGAGATTGTCTTAACTGAAGCTGGTCTACTGACTTCGCTTCAACTTCTTGAAAGCCTGTACAGGGTAATTTAGTCTTATGATTTTGTATGGAAATGTCATGAATTGGGCAAAAGCAGAAAACTCATTCTTATCGAAAATCTTTAGATTTACCTGGTAACTTGATCAGACGACAAAATAAAGATTATCGATGTGTCTTAGGCAATAGGACTCTGACAATATTGTAACCTAAAAAAAACATCTAGCAAAAAACGCATTTTATTGCTTGCCCAAGACAAAAACTGCAAAGTCCACTTTCCGAGACAATTTTGTTTGTATTTTATTGTGTCTATTTGCGTTAGTTTACGATCTAATTATACTGCCCATACAGAAGCAAAACATTTAGAAACCTACCTAATTATCGGTATAATAAAATAACAGCTTTATCAAGAACGCATTCGCGGGTCTAACGACAAAAAAGTATAAAGACGGACCGACAGACCGCTTTTTTTATATTTCATAAAATATTTGGAGCCAGAAGAAAAAATAACCATCTATAGTGAGCATAAAAAACAAATTAGAATGACAGTGGCGCTCTACTTAAGCTTTTAAGGGCGAAATGTAAGGACGCGTGTAACACAACATGTGTCAAGTGACGCTTTTTTATATGTTATTTAATAACGTTCTGCTACCCTGACCCACTAATTGACACTAAAAGTAATAACGTCAATCAATTAGATGTTAGTTTATGGTCAAGTATTTAGCAGTTACGCAAATTCTTTTGAAGTGTCCATTGTTTTACGATAGACGATCATATTTTTTATATTAACTCTGTAATGAAGTCATAGATAACAAAGAATTATGTTAGATGCTATGAAAAATTGCTTAATTAATTAATACATTGAAATAATATGCGTGTAACGAAAACTCGGTTAAGCTATCTGCAAAATAGTACTTATTTACACTTATGCTAAGCATTCGTACTTATTATTATAAGCTGGGCTTGCATCAAAGTTTTTAGCTGTCAAAATATCATGTTCAATTTTGTGATTGATTTCTGTTTGACCAATAAGAGCAACTACTACATGATTTCACAACAGATTGAATAGTAGATTTATCATTGTAGTGATGATGATGTTACGAGAAAGATAGTACCTATTTTAAATGTGATATGCAGAACAATGTTCTAGTTGATCTCACTAATTTTTATTATAGATTACCAATTTTTTTTTCATAATTATGTATATACCATATACGTGTTTTTATTTTTATTTGAAATGGGTTTGTTAGCAGGTATACCCTATTATAAGTTTTTATAGCAATGTTTAGGAGGAGGAAAAGGTCGATACTAAATACTAAAAGGTCGGTGCCAGAAATTCTAATTCTTATGTTTTTTTGCAAGTAAAGACAGGATTAAACCTTGTCTTGGCTGGCACCGACTTCAAAAAATAACAGATAATAAATTGGAAATAGGTTTTTTGTATAATTTCGTAGAATAGTTAGGTAATTTAAATATTATTTTGTATTTTTAGTTTAAATTTGTTTCTAATTTTTTGTTTTAATTAGCACTGTAGGCAGTTTTGAAGTCGGTTTTTGTCTTTTTTTTATTTTGTCTCATCTAATTAAAAATGTTTGTATCCACTAAGTCATGTCACCTATCTGTCATTCATTCCCAGTAAGCCGTCTCATATATGAACAAGTGTTACTTAGAGCAGTGGCAAATACATTATTAATACAGGGTTTAGTATTTAATTGGAGTAGTTAAATGGTTAATCAACACCCAGAGGCCTACCGTCTTGCTCGATTGCGTGAATTACAATAGTTATAGCTCTCGCTTGTGGCGCAGTGGCGGCAGCGCTTTGGTTAGTAATACCAAAGTTAAGCAACCCACGGCACGGTTGTGATTGGATGGGTGACCATTCCGAATATTTAAGTGACGTCCATGATAAGCATCTCTGTGCTTCGGAAGGCACGTTAAGCAGTTGGTCCCGGCTAAATCTGTTGGTATTAGTCGTTAAGCCTAGTCAGATGCCCTAGGGCGGCTTGATAAAATGTGACAGTAAGGTTTGTCACTTACAGACACCCCTCCACCAATCCGCACTAAGCCCGCGTGGTGGAGTATGGCTCGTTCCTCCTCATAGTTGAGGTGAGGCCTTTTCCCAGCAGTGGGATATATAAAGGCTGACTGTACTATAGCTCTCAGGAAAGCTTTCAAACTGACTTCTAGAAAACAATGATAGCTATAAAGAATTTACAGATTAAGAAAATGACAATCATGTGTCATGCTTTGGAATTAGAATCGTATTGGTGACAACTTTCAAATTACTGCCGTTTATGCAGTCGCCAAGCCACCTATAATCCTCCTTTTATCAGTAGATTCCTAACAAGTTCTTCTACCGTAATTTTCGTCAGCCGTGTCATAACAACTCACCATCTTTACTGCTCTCTGCTGCAAGTCCAGCTTTACATATCCAGTGTACTACAAACTTTTGCTGACTGACTGTACAGTCGTCAACATAACATACAGCGTCATATCTAAATTGACCTTATTTAGGTAACAGTAAAGTCGAAAATTGCTTCATTTTGGTGTGATGAAATGGTGTTGCCTTGTATATTCAAGGCTCAACTTAAGTTGGTGACATACAGCTTCACTTGAGGACATGCGGACAAAGCGGTGAAGCGATAAAATCGATAAACTGACCGCTGGTACCTTCCCTAATTGAAATTTATGTCATCGGATCCGCTATGATCTGCCGCTACCACCTTTTTCCTCGGAATTATGAACGGAAGAAAGTCGTAAATGGAGTGAGGTATGCATTAGTGGTTGTTTTATGTCATCGAGGGGTGTCGGTGATAATTAATCGCTTTTAGGGTGGTTTAGATAACCATTGTCTTGCAAGTATTTTCAAGTATTCTGTTTTGGCGGTTATCCCTTTATTTATTTTTTAATCATTAGTAAAGCATCTAATCGTATAATTATTTTTGTAACTTAAGCAATTATGTTGCAAGTTTTTTACGAAATTTAAGTTAAATTTCGCTCACAAAAATTAATCGACTGTGTCATCCGGTGGGACAATTCAAGTTCAATTCAAAGAATGAGAGGTTGAAGTTGTGTTACTTTAATTTAATCCAATTAATTTGAAAGCAATTAGCATCTCAACCAAAACCAAAATGTATTAGAAAATGCTAACTTAAGCTCACCAAGATCACAAAATACCGGATTGAATTTGACTTTCACAATGCATCCGCTGCTGGCTACTATTCTGCATGACGTTAAAGTTTGACTGGCAGAGATTGCTTTCAGCGCTAAATTCACCTGTTGTACACTTTAATTTGTGCAATATTTTTACAGTGTATTTTTTGTTACTGAAAAAGTAAAAATAGGAATATGAAAAACAAAAAGTACCAGAATGTTACTTTTATGTTTGTTGTTCTTAGGTATCCAATATACTTATAATAAAGGTTATCTCTCGATACCAAATACCGACCATTTTATTATGCACGCTCCCGTCCGAGCTTCCTGCCGTTTCCGGCGTAGATTGCCTCTTTATTTAGTTCCCACTCTTATCTCGATATCTTAATTAACGCCGCGGCACGTATAAAATTAAGAAGTCTCTCTTTTATAATTGCCTCTGAATTGTTAATATTTCCAAATAAAACTTTGACTTTGTTAACGGCCCTTCACGGGTTAAATGAATTTGCTTCTGTTGCATTACCATTTTAACGCGTTCAATGATAGTAAATAACTAAGTGGTATGTATCACGGTTTGTAGCTGCAGTTATTAAGCTTTTGACGTGTTAAATTAATTTTATGTGCCTACTAGGTATTGTTATGATGCCATAAAACATTTTAATAAATGAGCTTTATGGCTGCATCTAATGGAAATCTTAATTTACTTAAATTAGATGTATAAAGGAATTGTTACTCTATAGTGATAATAACAAAGAAAGTTATGGAAATAAATTATTTTTATTAAGAAATGGGCGTGTTACACTCCAATTAGAATGTTGGAGACCATGTTTTTATGAGGGTTCGTAGAAGACAATTATATTTAAGAATAATATACAAAGAGTTAATTCCAAAATCGTACACACAAAGAAAACACATAGGCAGTTGAGTTTTTTTTGTTATCTGTATTTATTTACGTTACTATTTTATTATTTACAAAAACAAGTAATTTACTGTTTACTTGTCATCAAAACGTAATGACACCTTTTGATTTGCAACTCTATATCCCGCATAATAGAGCCGACTTCAGTCCTATCAGTTTTTATATCTAGCAACACCGAACCATTAAATTTGCATTCCCAGATGTAATTTCACTAGCGCGGGTGCCGATCTCAAGATTGCCACCTTCGCATTCAAATCGAAAATCAAACTCTTTTTGTTCAGCATTTTCTATTGGGGAGTCCTATTCTGAATTGCGATCTGCGATACTGTATTCCATTTTCTTTTGCCGATTACCCAGAGCGGAACAAGTAGAATGGAAAACGATTGCAGCCAGCCATTTGATAAAGATCGCTGTGAGTAGCTAAATAGGTACCTGTACGAAATAAAAGTCGTATCGTGGTTCGCAGTCCGGACTACAAAGCCAGCGGCTTTAGGTTCGAAGAATCATCCCAAGGACAAATGTTTGTGTGATGCATGCGAGCAGGTCTACCTAAGTCATGGATGTTAATTAATGTATGTATGTTTCTTTTTTCTTTCTTTGGAATCCAGAATAGGCACCAACTCTCCCCAACCCCCAACAATCGCTTTTGCATAGCAGAGGTAGGCGTATAAGTTTTTACTGCCCTATTCTATACAATTGAATAGGATCAACAAAGGAGTTGTGCTATAAAAAGTTTAGATATTTGCATTTAAGCACCTTGAGATGTTATTTTAGGAGATTTTAGATAAGGTTACGTAAATTGTATTGGTAAATGGATCAATCTATTTGAGGGATTTGATTTAAATAGAGTTTATTTATTTACGTTAAAATAAAATAAAAATGCAAATAATAATATGTGTATGTATGTATGTATATGTATTTTTGATCTTTTCTTTGTATATAAAATATATTATCTAGAACATTAAAAAAAAAAAAATGTAAGAGATCAGAACTACTCATTGTTACAATCAGTAGATAAAGTAAAATATTTATATAAAGTAATAGCTTTCCAGTCCAACAATATTACCCCTTGAGGATCAAAAGACCGCCGGCGATCGCATAACAATAGACTATCTATTGTGTCTGGAAACTTGATCTCTGAATGGTTAACAACATATTACAAAAAAAGTTACATAAGGAAGGCATAAGTACTCAGAAGCCTTTCACGACCTTAGATACCAGATTTATAGAACATTCAGAAAAAACGTGACAAACAAAGTTATTAAATGGGACATTTACATAATATCTGCAAAAATAAACACATTAAGAGATTTGTGTAATGCAAGGGGCGTTTGAGAATATCCCTTATATCACGAGAACGGCGGTGACAATAGCACTTAAATCTGTAATATTGTTATTGTACCTTCCCGTCAAATGCCATACAGTCTCTAAACAAAAATGTTCACATGTACGTAAGTTCGTCTATTTTTGTACTGTTTAGATATTTCTATTTATTACCTAAGAGAGAAAGCGTCATACAAAAACAAAGACCAAACAGAGCACAATTTGCAAATGACAGTTACCTAGACTCTTAACCATTTCTGGTTAACGGCAGGTAATAAATAACAATCCTTTAGCGACATTGTACTTAGGTTTACGCATTCATATACTCGTATTTTGGGCTGAAAATATCCAGAAATGCTAAAGCTCAGGACCTACAGTACTTTATATAATTACCTGATAGAATCATATATTTTAGCAAGAGATACAGTCACAAAAAAAAACACTAGTAAGAAAATTTCCAACCAACCAAATCCATAACTTCAAAGTGTGGTACAAAACCCTTTTATTTCCGAACGATCTTCATTATTTTGCCTACGAAAAGCCATCAAAACAATTTTATTCGTCACATTCAGAATCGGTTAAGATTCTGACTGTTCGCACATCCCGACATCGGCATAATTCTGCCGTATGTATGCGTCTGCCAATACCAAGCGTTATGTACTTTGGTCGATCGCTTGGTAAGGATAGATGGATAAATCTATTGAGCCTTTTTCTGTGAATATTTAAGTATCAGTTTTGTTTTGGGAGGTCTTTTAAGCAGAAAAAATCTGTGCTTCAGAGGGCTCATTTAGCCAATGCTTCAACGGCCTACCTATTCAAGACGCTTAAAGGTGACTCTAAAATCCTGTTAGCTTTAGAATTTCTAGCTTTTTTATTAAAGTAATATTTCTTGCTTTCCTATAATCACACTGTGTCTTAAATCCTAAGTGTCCTAACACACCACCTATGCAATTGGATTAGAGGCGATTTACCAACAAAAATAGGTAGTTTGATGTGCTGGCCACTGTGCACGGTATTGTTTATTTTAAGAGGCCAGACCCACGTTACCCCCCAACCAAAATAATGCTAACAAACGACAACACGTACCGCCTTCCGCGTCAAAGGCACAAAAAGTCGCATTTACACAAACACCTCTAGATTTTCCAGCGCGGTTCCGGTTATAATTTTCCCAGATGGTATACGCGATAGCGCCGGGGCATGGTATATTTTATAACCTGTGACAGGTGGCGGTGGTCGCGCCTCGGATGACAGACGACGCGCCGCCCAAGGAAGCAAGGAGTTTGTCATTTAAGTTTACCTAACCGGGTATGTTAGGTAACGGCTATCTGGTACATGCTGTAAATATGTATGTGGTTTCAGAAATGCATTTAGAATTAGGTAACATATAGTTGGCATAGGATGGCCTTGTCACGTATCTAGATCCCAAAGTGAGTAATTAATCAAAATGAACAAGAGTTGAGAGGTCAACATATTCGTTTGGAAGTATACCTAATACTGCTGCGCCCATATGCATTCTTAGAGGTTATGGTGAAAATTAAATTAAAAACAATATCGATTCAATGGAATTAGCAGAGTAGAGAAGAAAAGAAGAGTAGTTATCGGTTAACGTTTTGCTGACTTTATAATAAAAAGGTTTGTAAGTAGTAGGAAATTAAAAACATGAAAAATATGTTTATATTAACAATAGTACGTATTAATAATGGAGTTTCTGATTGGAACATGCTTGTTCACACTATTTTTCATAATAAGAGCTTGATAAAATGTACCATGTTTTATGCAAATAAATATTATTGTTTATACTGGCCACCTTGGGTAATACCTATGTGTTCTGTAATTGACAGGCGTTACTTTGCGGATATCCATTATTAAATGGAAAACATATTTATTTTATTTTTTCCATTTAATGCGTTCTGTGGTGAGGGTCACAGTCAGAAAATAAAAAAACTGTGTTTTTCAGTAGGTTTCTAAGTGGCCAGTTTAATATGCTGTCATACATCATACGTTTTTCCACTCAGTAAAAAAAAAACATATTCTTAAAACCTAGACTATTAATTTCGACAATATTGTAGACATCGTTCGTAAAGGCTACCACACACTATGACCTAATGTTTTCTTTAGGTGCCCTATTGAAGCGCTGTGCTATGGAGTGTGAAGATAGCTCCTTGGCTATTCATTGTGTGGCTTGGCCGGGTCTGTGTAAGGCAACACTGAAAACAATAGAGTGGTTAGCTGTTCATTATCGAAGTCTAAAACAGTATACGATCTTTATAGAGTGTCTAGGGCTAACCACAGGTCTTGCAGCAGTATTTATTATTATTTTGTAACATAACCTTTTTGTTTAGGCAAGCTTGCTTGTTAGATTTTTATTTATTTATAAAAACAGATACATGTGTGACCTTAAATCTATCGCCAAACTGCTGCAGCACAGTTTGTTGGCGAAAATACACTCTTTTATACATAAGCAAACATATCACACGTGCAACTATACGCTTATATTACTTATGCAATAGTTCAATGATAGGTACGATTGATACAATAGATACGATTGGGTTAATCATAATATCAAATATTTTTTTTTTTTATGACATTGTAGTACAAGTAAAGCACTGTGACTGCCCTGCTGCCTGTAAACTACATCTCTACCTTGGGGTAGAAAGGTCGTAAAAGCCATAAACCTTTTGACTCTCATAACACAAGGTAACCTTGTATGAGAGCAGTACACACAATAATGTTTTAAGTGCTATCAACAAAGAAATTTGTTATTTGAATTTGTTATTTTACGACCTTTCTACCCCAAGGTAGCGAATATGTAAGCACATAAAGTACATAAGACATGACTTTATAAGATGGCTACTTAAATAAAATCGATGTGCCAAACAAAAGGTTACAAAAACTTCAAAATGGTAAGGTAACACCCGGTTAGGGGCGGACTTGTAGCAAAAAGCGATCGCTTCCAGCGGCAAATCCAAGTTTAGAGCACACGTCAAATATTTGAGATGCGATTAAGCGCCGCCTGTGATTGATGGAGGTTGTGTTTGAGCACAGAGTAGGCAGATGTAGAGGTTAAGGATTTAATGCCTCTATTTTAGTTAGTAAAAAAAAAAGAAAATACATTTATTAATTAACTAGTGGTTCCCCGCGACTTCACCCGCAAAATTTGGATTTTCCATATAAAGTTTCATCCCCCATTTCCCCCTTTTATTTTTTATATCGCGACAAAATGTACACTGAAAAAAAGGATCAACCAAACTAGTTTTGTCAATTGAAGGTTTCGTTGTAGGGAAGTAAATGTTTGTTAAATATAAACAATCTTTTGGCTATCAGTAACAAATCTTGCTTGTTACTTATAACACAGAAGTTCGCAAGTCACTGGATTTGGCTACTAGTAAGCCAAATTTTGGTTACTGTTAACCAATTTTTTTTTTCAGTGTAGCCTATGTCCTTTCCAGGGTCTCGAACTGTCTCTATACCAAATTTCACCTCAATCGGTTCAGTGGTTTAGGCGTCAAGAGGTAACAGACAGACACACTTTCGTATTTATAATATTATATGGATGGATGGATGGATATGGATATGGATGGACATCACATAACACACGAAAATAAACAACGTAAAGCTCACGGGTATAAAACAAAAACAGTAAAATTATAATGTATGTAGGTAAACCAGTAAACTGCAAAGTCAGGAGGCGCCGCGAATATTTTAACTTGACACTGGCTACGCTATACTTATGCGCCTGTAAAAATAAACATTCAATAAATGACACGACTTATTTTGCGCGGCTTGACAGCCTATTCATATGCCGTTTAGATTACCTAACGTCTCATTTAGCCAATTTCCAGACAGGACGCGTCACGAGTAAAAGTAAAATTACTGGCTGAATAAAAATCGCTTATATTTTTACTTGACACTGACTACGCTATATACAAGCCAAAGCAAAAAAAAAACCACTTGTAAAAATAAATGAAACTTGCGCGACTTGACAGTCTATTATTCATTTGTCGTTTTGATTAGCTAACGCATCATTTAGCCAATTTTCCAATTCAATTGAAGTATGTACACTCATCAGTAAGTACCTACCTCATATTATACTACAGATTTTCTCTTATAACTTTACGATACTGCAGTGTCTGTTGTAGGCTAACTTGTTACTTTGTTGACTGTCTGGTTGGTCTAGTGGTCAGCACGCTGGATACTATCCACGAGGTCCCGGGTTCGAATCCCGGGTCGGGCCGAGAGTGTTTGGGTTTTTCTGTCTTGAAATTACCTAGACACAGCTCCGGAGTCAGGAAGATGGTGGTGTTAACACCCCCGTGCCTCGGAAAGTACGTTAAGACGTTGGTCTTGCGCCTGATCTCTCTACGGTCATGTCGGACTGCCGTCTCACCGAAATTATGAGAGTGAAGGAACAGAGACATTACTTTGTATAAATCATTTTATCACAGGTTTTTTAAGACGCCTCAACAAGTAACTTTCGTATTTTAAAAGTAAATGCGATAAAACAATGACGCTGTCTCTGTTTGAAAACAACTCTCTGTAGCAGCTGAGGCGGCCCCAGTTTGTCGTAGTTTAAAACAATTAAACACATTATGGTGATACTGCAAACATAACGGGATTATTTCATTCCTGTGGGAACTCCACTTTTCCCGCCTGCAGCAAAACAAAGTATTTTTTAATTTCAGACTGACTCTGATTGATAGCTAATCTAATCTGATAGCTTGGTGGGAGTGGTTCATATTTTGAAGGCTTGTTTAAAATTGCTCTCGAAATTGTCAAGAATTGCTTAGCTATAATTAATACCTATTGGCCTATATGTCTCTTACATAAGCCTGCCAATGTCCCAAACCACCTCATATATTTAGTCAAAGTGTTTTTTCTGTTCGAAGTCAAGCCAAATATTATTAGGTAGGTATTTTCATTGTTAATAAATAATACAGCTTCTGATTGGTTACAAGTTGAAAAGGTTTAAGCACAGTTTTGGCAGCTGTTATTACATTGGGATAAGTACAAATGTAAACTTGAATAAAGATAGAATTTCCATTTGCCGTGTCTCTACTTCCTATCACGAAGGTTCGAATTAGCAAATAGATATGTACAGTAAGTAAAATATAAACAAAAAGTGTGCTAATAATGGCAAAAAGACTTTCTGTTCCTGCGTATGTCAATAGACATAGAGATCATATTACATTGTGTTTTAATTTGCGGCTGTCTCTACAAAGGTGTGCAAATATTAGCTTTAGAAATGTGCGGCAAAATCAAAGGGCCCCTAATCGAAGCTAAGCGTAGTGTTAAGTTACTGTTCTCAAGTGTTCGAAAGCGTTGATAAGGCCTGAGAAACTCCACAGATTTGGCGTTTGTGTAAGTTGTATACTTTTTTTTTAAATCTAATTGCTGAATGTAAAAAGTAATCTTCTGAAGATTTTAAAGGCGGAAAAGTATAGCCCCAAATTTTTTTTTATTTATTTATCCAGTAAACATACTGACTCAGTCACCCAACTGCCGGTATGATAGTCACATGAGTACACATGGTCAAAGGTTATAAAAATTAACTATAGTTAATAACATTTAACTTGTCCTTTTCGCAAATAAATTACCAAGGCTTTGAGGACCGTCGGCAGGTAAGTAACATGTGACCACAGCAATGTAACCGACATACTTATTATTTTAAAGTAGTATTAGTAATCATTCACGATTTTTTACTTACAACACAGCTAGGCTCATAGCCCAGCACATACATAAACAATAATTAAGCATTTCTACTGGGAGCGTTCTCAATAACGTCTCTAATAAACAGTTAAGTAGCCCATAACTCTAAACGTGTGTTAAATTAGGATGTATCCACAATCATGTGGCGGCGAGATGAAAGGCACCGGTGGCGCTATCGGCGCTTTAATAGGATGTAACGCGACTACTTCAAAACTAGTACTTTTTGTTTAGACTGTACAAAACGTCAAGGATATTTTAAGATATTAGTTCCTCACTGGCAAACCAACAACTAAGTAAGTGTGAAGCAGATTTCCTAACGGTCTTATTTCATTTGACGGTAAGCGAAATTTGTGAATAAAAACTCAATGATACTGTCGACATTAGCAGGCCTATCCATCTACTAACTAAATGGCTTTCAAAATAGTTTTCCATCTGACACCTGATAAGCAATGAGAAGGCAATTCGGCAGTAGGCCTGCCAGATAAGTTGTGCCGCTGTCATCATGTTTATGATTACCTAGGTATTTTTATTTATTCTAACTCTTGTCATTTCGTCATGAGCAAAAAGGGTGCAAACCGTACGAATTACCATTAGATACTAACACCCGCACAGGGCAATCAAAATATTAAATTATACCCCATGCCACTCAAGAATAACGTAGCAATCTAGTGGTGAAAGAGTGTTCCGCTACAAACATACAAAAATACAAATGTATTATTTTTATAATATTGGTATGATATAGATCAGAGTAATATGAAGGTGACGGTTTCAAATTTGTCAACTAATAGCCAAAGTGGTTCTTAAGAAAAAAGCTCGTGTTTACACAGATTTAAGTGGCGCCTGCGTCGGAGCTCCCACACCCGATTATGAGGGATCTGGCTTGCGAGCTTTTTCAATGGAGAGAGCTTTCAATGTGATGCATCCTTTGGCATAATATTGTTGACATTTGTTAAACCTTTTTTGGGTGCGTTAGAAATAAATAGGTATGAATTGATAAAATATCCATATTACACATTTCTCCACTTGTATTTACCCTGATGTCACCTAGACGTCACGTAGTTTTTCGTTGAAAGACATTATTAATCGCACAATCCGACCGAAGCAGTGTGTCATTTGCATTAATTAAAGACTATTCTTAAGTTTTTACTAATGTATTTTATAGTTTGTTGAACTCCGCTTAGCTTTTAATTCATGATTCATAATTTCAGACTACTGACCTCTATGAAAATGTTGGTTTGTAATGTTTATACTGAACAAAATATAAATGTAAAACCTGACTTTGTAAGCATGTACTCGTATTCACGACTTAAACGTTCAAAACAGATTACAAAAACTGTCTAAACGCCACTCCAAACATCAAACCAGCCGAAATCGGGACACCTACGAAGTATTGACACTCGTTAAGCTTTACTTAACATTCACTTAAGCAGCTTAAAGCTCCAGAATTGGCCACCACCCGCTTATCACGTACTTACACACCGGATATTTAGGGTGATTTTTTGCTGGAAGCTTTTAACAGGTTAATAGATAATCTGTGCATAAATACTTTAAATTTAAAACCTTCTTGTAGATTTTTTGACAGTTGTTATAGGTAAAACAAAGATTCACTTGCATTAAATAAATAGACGACCGTCTTGGTGTAGTGGTTCGCGCCCCGGACTTTTAAACCAGGTGGTTGCGGGTTCGAATCCTGCAAGGGGCAAATGCTTGTGTGATGAGCACGAGCAATTTTACCTAAGTGATGGATGTTTATAAATGTACATAAGTATGTTTATCCGTTATCCTAGTCACCATATCACAAGCTCACACTTAGTTTGGGACTAAGTAACTGGTGTGTTTGTTAAAACAGTTTATTTATTTATTTAATAAATAAATTCAACAAACACCAATTACCTAGCCCCAAACTATGTGTTTTTTCGTGAGTGTCTTTCGTGAGCGTGCGTGAGCTTGTGCTATGACGACTAGGATAACGGATAGACATACTTATATACGTTTATTTACATCCATTAATTAAGTATAAATGCTCGTGCTCAACATACAAACATTAACCCCTTGCGGGATTCGAACCCGCAACCTCTGGTTTTGTAGTACGGAGCGCGAACCACTACACCAAGACGGTCGATATTGCCTGTGAAAACAACATTTTTTTTTACTCTTATTTCATGGTATTCTTATTTATGCTAATAAAAAACGGTGGCAAATGGTAATTTTCGATGTGGAGACACATTAAGGTTTGGTAAGGTAACCTAACTAATACCTCTATATGATAACAATAATTAATACATATAATAATATTTTATAGCAAATACTTTATATAATTTTTATCTTTGATAGCAAAGTGCGGATTTAATAAGACAAAATACTTCAAAGAAACGAATACCAATCTCGAATTCATTTGATCTTCGAAGATCTATGATAATAGTTTTAGGATACACTTTGTTTATATTTATTTTATCAAAAATAAGTCATAGCCTTATTTTATGCTAAATTTATTTAGTTAACACTAATAATTGACCAAAAAAAAAAAGAGGAGGAAATTAGAATTGAAAGTAAAGTTGATAAGTTATTCCACAAGAAAAAATATTAAACATTCCGTGAAGCACCCTGCCCTTAATTTTGAAAGTAAGTGTACCTACCTAGTTAAATGGATCTAATATTATTATTTTGTTTAACTAAAACTGACAAAATCGCGTCATTAAGAAATCATTTCCTATATTGACACTAGCTTAACGATACCTATAGTATAGCCTAGGCACTCATCCAAGTATTAAACCAGCAGAACTAAGTATCGCCCTTTCAATTGCATTGACATTGGAATAGTTAAAGCTTTCAAGAAAGTAACAATAACTTTTAAACTGACGTCTGGAAATCAATGATAGCTTTCAAAATTTATAGATTTACTGCGCAATAGTTGGATTTGCATATAAACTTTCATCCCCCATTTCACCCCCTTAATGTTTTTATATCGCGACAAAATGTAGCCTATGTCCTTTCCAGGGTCTCGAACTGTCTCCATACTAAATTTCATCTCAATCGGTTCAGTGGTTTAAGCGTCAAGAGATAACAGACAGACAGACAGACAAACACTTTCGCATAGATAGATAGATAGATAAATCTTTATTGCACACCATAACAGAAAATACAGTAAGTACAGCGATTTACACAGAAAAATGTACAATGTAGGCGGTCTTATCGCATTTATAATATTAGTATAGATTTCAATCAGCTTTCAAAAGAATGAGAAAGAAGTCATAGCTTTGCAATTGCAATAGTTTTGCGGGTAAACTAAAATGGCATAAATATCATTGAAGAAATTAATATCATCCAACCACGAAGGCTTTGCTCTTGCGGCACTAATAAACACTTATTGCGTACTGCTACAAAAAGTACCTAAGTACTTACTCCCCGTATCGACGTCAAACAGTTTAATAACGACAATAAAAGCGCATATTTGCATAGCAAATGCGCATAAATTGCTCAATCTGCGTGTTTTATTGTGTCGAGAAAATGGCGCCGTATCGGCCCGGGTAGGAAATCCATTACCACTGTTATACCTACCGAGGTTAGGGGTGGGAGATGATCGTTTGTCGATATCGATGATGAAAACTAAATGACAGATAAGATGAGATGGCAGATTTAATCAGTAAAACATGCTTTTTAAATCTGCAATAGGAAAAAAAAATATTATTGTAAATAGGATCACAAGTTGAATGTCTTTAATTTTTATTGTACCTTCTATACATTGATTGAATATATTTAAGGATATCTCATCACACGGACAGCTATGGCACATGCTCTAATCGGCCGGATCGCCATTTTAAGCCGATTAAGTATCTAATGACGCGTGGTCCGTCAAACAATGAACATGCCTAAGTGTGTCGTCAAAAATTGCAAAAATCACAGCTTAATGAATCGTCAAAAATATGGAATGACGTTTCATCGGTCGGTAAATATTATTGATAAGGTTTGAAACCGAAATAATAGTTGAAACCTGCTTTAATATTTTATTTTCTAATTTATTTACGTAAAACATTGCCAATCTTCTATCACTTTCACACCCAAAGCTAAAATGAAACAAAATACGTGACGTCATCGGAACAAAGTCAATTTTAAGGATGGAGTCGCCAGTGATTTTTTTTTGTTAAACAAAATACTTGAGTTTTTATTTTCCACAAAATTATGTTTGTAAAGAAAATGAAGCAAATTTATCGCAATTTACCAGGACGATGAGTTTTATGAGAAGGGAAAATATAGCGTTGTGTGTTCGTATATTTTTTCTGAATCTGATATGTAGGTATTGATGATGATGTCCTCCCAGCCGATTTCGACTACGGCGGCCTATCTCAACAGAGATTAGCCAACTGCGCAGGACATATTATAGTGCACAAGTGTGTGCGCAACATACAGGTGCACTCTCTGTTCCTTCACTCTCATAATTCAGTGAGACGGCCGTCCAACATGACCGTAGAGAGAATCAGAGATCAGAGTGAGAGTAGAGAGAAAGTGACTGCCTCGTTGGTCTAGTGGTCAGCACGCTGGGTACTATCCACGAGGTCCCGGGTTCGAATCCCGGGTCGGGCCGAGAGTGTTTGGGTTTTTCTGTCTTGAAATTACTCAGACACAGCTCCGGAGTCAGGAAGTTGGTGGTATTAACACCCTCGCCTCGGAAAGCACGTTAAGCCGTTGGTCCTGCGCCTGATGTAAGTATTACACTACACGTAAAGGGATGTAGATGCAAAAAGGCTGCAATTAGGCTAGTATTCGGGGCACCCAGCCTATGGTTTTATGTTGTTTTTCACTTGCTTGTTGTTTACCTGTCATATATCTTAGCCATCGGTAAAATCCAATGTAGAAGTTAGGTATAACGAGTACCTAGATTAAAGAAACGGTTTTTAATTTTAGTACAGTTGGCTAATATCTGTTGAGATAGGCCGCCGTAGTCGAAATCGGCTAGGAGGACATCATGTAAATTAAAGACTCAGTTAAAATAAACCTTCTTCCAAGACTATCGATATCGAGCAAAGAAAATAATTAAAAAAAAAACAGCCCAACAAAAACATATTAGAGTGCATGCCGTCACATTTTCTAATCTATATTCAAATTGGCGCGGCCCGCCGACGCCTTTGTGAAAACGGTATATTTTTCCAATTTCGCCCGGAAAACTCGCTCTGACGTTTTGCATACACCCATCCCTGCTGATTTTTTAAATCGCACCAATTTTCAACCCTGTGGCTGTTGATATAAGAGTGATGTGCGATTTTCTCTGATGAAGAGTTGAGTTTGTTAAATCGAATGATGCCGATGGGTTGGTACATAAAAAGAGGTTACATAGAGTTTATTGTGCCTCTTCAAGCTTGATGTGACTCGTTATTTGGCTATTAGGTATTGTGTATCATTTACATAGAGGTTTGTAGGTAGACGACATAGAACGCTCTTATTATTCAGTTATTTATTTCACGTTGTTTCTATTGTAAGTTTTCTTTACAATCTGTTTTCAGAGATCTCTAAAAACACACTAACTATGTTAAGTATCATGGACTCTAAAACCTTTCTGCCTTTTATTGTTTTCCATCAAACGCTAATAGTTTCAATAAACAAGAGTCAAAATCACGACATAAACTCTTTTTGTTTGCAGACATAACAGTTTCTTATAAGTACAGTCGAAAGCATGTTAGGTTACCCATGCCACAGAATAAGTACTAGTACTCCGTACAGAAGTATGACTTTGCAATGAAATTCAAAGAAATATCTACTCAATGTTGTCAACGATATGGTGTAATTCAGTTCGCCTCAGACTCAAGCACATTTTCGTGTAGACACCTACAAAAATACATTGCAAGATAATTTCATTCTTATAACTCTGGAATATGTTTCATAATACACTAAACCTATTCAGTGACGTACTATCACGCAACGTGATAGGGTTGACTGCCACAAGAAGCTACTTACGCCATCTAGCGCATCTTTCTAGGACTTTATTCACGCTCGTCCAACCAGCAACCTAGTGTCGCGCACTGCCGGTGAATAAAGCGTGTCGCTGCCGGCTAGCGACACCCAACTTGTTTAGGCCCTTACCAAGGGGTCGCCGCGCGTAAGTATGTTTTTGCTACCAACGCGGGAAGATACACAGGCCTGCCCATGCGAACTACAAAAACAGCTTTTATTACGTAGGCAATAGAGCCGCTCTCAAGGTCAAAGCGGGGTAGTCTAACATACATCTTAACATTAATGACCTATTTATAGTGTGTAAAAGTCGCTGTCAGTAGATTTCTGAATCAAATTTAAATGAAGAAGTGGAAGCCATAGGTAATAATACCGAAACCGAACCTGCGTGAACCAAAAAGACGAAAATACTCCTTCACCTACCCTATGTACATTACATTATATTAACATTACATTCATAAATCGTGTATCGGCGACGCAATCCGCACATAAATATGGAATAAATACAATGTTAATTCGTGTTCGTTTTGTGCCATATCTCGTGTGTTTATTTTGAAAATGGCAGCATTTGTTACAGTTCCGTGGCGCCGGTCCGACAGGGTGACTTGTAAGACAGGGGCGAGAGCTAAAGAGCCTGGAAGAGATAGCGCAAAAAATATTATGATTAAGCCTAGAGATTAAGATTAATGGCCGTACTTAGAGACGTCAATTTAATTTAAACTATAATTAAGTCTCGTTTTGTCACTTTCTTTGACAACGAAATAGAAAAGGACGGCATAAGACTTAATGAAGGATTAACTTTAATTGACGTCTCTGAGTACGGCAGTAAGTCTCTCTACACTGTCTTTACAGAATACTTCAATACTTTGGTCATAGTGCACGCCGAAGTTTAGACAACCTATGGAAACACTTTTAATAACTGTCAATGTGGCATACGATCAAGAGGACGCAGCCCCAAACGATGGTCTGATCAGGTGACCGGAGAACTACAGATGCCAATATCCCAGGCTCTCCATCAAGCCGAACACCGCAGTAGTTGGAGAGATCTGCTGAAACACTTCCGTCGAAGCCATAATCCTCAGCACTGAGGGAACGACTTGAGAAGGAAGAGGACGCCTAGGGAAGCGTCCATAGCAACCTCATACCTAGCCTGGAGTTCACCAACACATGTTTAATTTTTTATCAGTCGGTTTAGCATTATTCGACATACGAGGGTCAAACTGAAAGTTCTTAGAACTGGCCACTTATAAACAATATAATAAAAAAAATATTCTAAAATTTGAAAATAGAACTCTTTGCCAATATTACTGAGTATATATTTCATTCATTTGTCATTTGTTTTACGACTTGGCGGCAAATTGAAAATTGTCTGTGTCACGTCAAAATGAATTTAACACGAGAAAATTTTCGTGCAATGATTTTTTATGACTTTCGATGTCATTTAAGTCAACAAGAAAGTTATGATAGACTACGATTGGCCTTTCACGATGAAGCCCCATCTCGTGCGACTGTTTACAACTGGTTTAATGAGTTTAAACGTGGTCGCACTAATCTCACTGATGATGTACGTGAGGGACGGCCTTCTACGGCGACGACTGAAAATAACATCTGTGTTGTGCGGCGTATGATAGAGACTGACAAAAGAGTGACCTATCAGCAGATTCGGACAAGCTTAGGCATCGGTATGAGTCAAGTGCACAAAATCCTCCACGAACATTTAGCGGTCAGGAAGCTTTGCGCCCGGTGGATACCTCATAATTTGACTAAGGCTCAAAAACTCCATCGTGTGGATTGGTGCCGTAAAATGATTGAAAGATTTAACGGAGGTGACTCAAATGCTGTGTTCGACATACTAACAGGTGACGAAAGCTGGATTTACTGTTATGATCCTGAAACCAAAAGACAATCTGCTCAGTGGGTGTTTCCTTTCGAGGAGTTGCCAACTAAAGTGAAGAGAGATCGAAGTGCGGGAAAAAAAATGGTGGCCTCGTTCTTTGGAAGGATAGGTCATTTCGCAACAATTGTGTTAGAGGATCAAAAAACAGTTTCTGCAGAATGGTACACTACCAATTGTTTGCCACTTGTCTTGGAAAAAGTTCGAGAGAAACGACCTCGCAGTAGGATCCTCCTTCACCACGACAACGCCTCGTCGCACACCGCCAAGCGAACGATCGACTATTTGGCGACATCAAACGTTGAATTACTGGGTCACCCGCCGTATAGCCCCGACCTCGCGCCTTGTGATTTTTATTTATTTCCAAAAATTAAAGAAAAACTTAAAGGAAAGCGGTTTATGAATGCTGAAGAAGCGGTGGCTGCGTATCGCGATGCCATTGAAGAGACCCCTAAGGACGAGTGGGCAAAGTGCTTTTCCCAGTGGTTCCATCGCATGCAGCGGTGTATTGACGTCAATGGACAATATTTTGAAAAGATATAATAAAACTAATAACTGGCTAATGTAATCAGTTTTTGATTTTCTAAGAACTTTCAGTTTGACCCTCGTATTTTCTGTCAAGCTAACCGTCTAACCGCTAATGAAGGGTTACCGGCTGTTGAAAAGTTGGTGAACTCGGGTTTTACCTTATTTGAGACAAGATGCAATCTATTCTACAGCTAACTTCATTTTAAAAATATGTAGGTATGCAAGTTACAATATCATGTTTTATGTCAGTTTTTATATATATTTTTTACGCTAGCTAACTGATTCCACCATTTACAAGTAGTTTAAAGTAAGTTTAAACCTGATAACGATGAGACCGTCGAAAATAGGAATCGGTTAATTAAAGCTGAGCTCAGGGCAGGTGCATTCACAAGATACAAAATCCCAGAAATTGATTAAATAAGCAAATCAGCACAGAATCTAGCCAAAGACAAAAAATACGAAAACATCGATTATGAAACAATGTTACTTTTATTTACAAAGAGGCAGTTCATACACCATTTTAACGAATAAATAAGATAAAAGTGAGAACCAGAATTGAAAAGCTACCTACGAGTACCTATAAGGTTCAGAGATTCCTAAAATTACAGCTATCTACTTACAATCCGTGGCTATTGACAGAAATACAAGACATCAATTATAAAATTGCCTTTTCCATTGAGAACCAATTCGTGGACACATCTTCGGCCTAAAAGAAGACATCCAGCGGCGAGTGGGTCATATTATTTTTATTTATTTATGACTATTTGCATGGACCGCGCTGGACGTGACAAGCCAGGCGCTATTGTCCTCCGAAATAATAAAGAAAGAAAGAAAGAAAAATAACAAATAATAATAACGAGATATGGCGCTTCGGTCTTAACCCTTTTGGCGCTCCACCGTCACGATCGGCCCTTAGCGGCCAAAGGACGTATTTTATAAATAAATGGCAGCTCAATAGCTTAAAATAATAATACGCTCGGCCTGACTGACATTCGGCGATATACGAGCGAATAACGTGGAATATACCAATCGTTCTCACGCGTGGTTTAGAATTAATCACCTTATTTGGGAAGATGCATGTTTTTTGATTTACATTCCGAATGCTCATCACCACAGCTAAATAAACATTCAAGACAAAAAAAGTACTAGTTCCAGATCTCGGTTAGACAGAACAGTTCAATCAACTCATTAGATATGTGACGTCACAGGATACATCGCCGTAAATATGCTGTTCTTATTTGTTTATCTCAAACATTCTTAAGTTTGAGTCTGTTCAGGTTTTGTGTATTGTTTGATCGTCGTTTATTTTTATTTAACCTATTTGTAACCGTTCTCACGCATAGCTTAGTATTAATAACCATAATTGAGCCATTAGTGCTAAAATGCGTGTAAAAGGTTAATTATTACACTCAAATAATAAATGCGTAGGTTGTTACATATTAATATGCCATTGTTCTGGCTTCTGCTTCGTGTTCGTTGAAATTCATTGTTTTAGTGATTTGTATCTTTGTATTCGGTGTATGAGATGATACAGCTACAGATGTTGCAGAGAGGTATTAACTTCATTATTAGTAATTACCTTTTAATAAATATGATAGTAAAATATCACCTTTTCCTTCCTTTTCCTCCATAGTTTCACGGTCTATGTAGTTTCTTTACTCTACAAAATACTTGATCTTCAATAGATGATCTCGTAGGTATATGTGTATGTGGTATAGTGGGCCCGCGTCAAATCACCAAAGTCTAATAAAATAACTCAAATGATATAGAACTCTATATGATCAATAATAAGGTTGAAGTATGGTCTAATCAGGCTAGGTTGATGTGTGACCCACTGTACTCATACTTTTATTTTTAACAAGCGCAAACTTTTATCCCTCATTTATCCCCTTTATTTCTTTAAATTGGGTTAAAAAGTGACATTATTTCCTTTCCAGGGTCTCAAAAGTATCTCTCTATACCAAATTTCATCTAAAATGGTTCACCGTTTTAAGCATAAAGAGTATACAGACAAACATATTGACCGATACACTTTCACATTAATATGGGTGCAATCATAATAACTCAATATCTTTTCCAATTATTTTTTCTACGCAATCATATTTTTAACCGACTTCAATTACCATTATTTTTCCGTTATCATTTATGTTTACTTGAAGCTCGTTCCGCGATATGAAATTCAAAGAAGCCTGGACGCCTAGCTGTCATATTTCATACAACCAGACGAACTAGTTGTTGCCATGCCTCACTACTAGTTATAACTGCGATAGCGAACAGATAACTTGTTGTGTTCATATAAGTGTATTTCAATTTGCAATTAAATACCTACAATAGTAAAAAATAGAAACGACTCAGGTTACGATTTTTCTAGACCACATTAAGAGAAAAATAAGGTATTAAATTTAGCAGGGGATGCTAATCAGAATATTCATCAGATTTCATCAGATAGGTTTATCTAGTACCCATTAACAGCCAACGCGAAACTAATAACAATGCACTGAGACTCGAACTTAAAATGAAGACAGAGAGCTTAATTATAAAACAAAAAGATGTTTTTATGAAGTACTATATTTTTACACAAATCAGTATTTTATTAAAATTCTGGCAATCGAAGGGTAGAAAACAGTAATTACCCTTTATTTAGCTCTTGATATTCACATTTTTACCAAATTACAAGATAATCAACCTACATTTATTAAGAAATTTACAAAAAAATATGATTTTCAAGTGCGCTTGGGTACAGCGGCTGCAAATCGGTGTTTAAGCTCAGCTAATCTTTTCTATACGGATTTGACCTACTATCATGTATGATTTTAGTCCTGCTTTGATAACTTTATACCAGCTAGGAGTTTTTGGGACCAAAATCGAAGGCTCAAGAGAGAAATTTAATTGAACTTAATTAGACCACTAGGAGGTAGCTCCTAGTGGTCCAGCCCGGGCATCGATATCACAAACTTCAGTTTGTGATGGCGGCTGAACGATTCTAACAGCGGTGGTAGGCTCCGTTAGGTGCCGGCTGGTAGCCACCCTCCCACCGGAGCCCGGCGGCAAGTCAGCTTGCTGTGTTCCGTCGGTGAGTGGGAGTGCCAGAACCCTCTGGGTGAGCTCGCTCCACCGTCGACTATGTCTACGCCACGTCTGGTTTAGTCTAAAATAAAATAAAAACAACGAAAACGTACCTTTTTAATTAATCTGACTAAGTCATAACATTTAAAGAACTTTAATGTATCCATTTTTTACCAAAGGTCTTATTTACCTAAGTTTGTGATATTGGTTGTCTCCTACAAAAAAACTAGAACTACTAAAACAATTATAAAAATATTTTTACCAGTGAAAGCTAGATTATTCCTACGAGACATATTATACTCGTAGCTACTTACATCTTTTTTTAATTTCCTTATTAGCGTGCGAAGCCGGGGCGGGCCGCTAGTGAATCAATGAGCAACTAAACTCCCGCGCACAATGAAGTTGCGTCCAATATCGCGGCGATAAAACCACTTAGCGCTGACACAGCCGGCCGGCCTATACACAGTGTTAAGATGCCGGCGCAAAATTAGCCACACAGGACTGGGGAGATATTTGGATGAAACTACAGATCAATTCAGAAAATAGAAACCACGACAGATGATACTGGATTTTTGGAAGGGGTCTAATAAATTTGTTTACCCTTTAATAGCAAAGGCCGTATCCAATACCTGGATGCTGGATGCTTGAATGAGCCTGGATGTTATTAGGGAGAGAAAAATGCCGCGCTGTTAAAGGGTATGTTTTGTTACTAACTTTGACACATTGATAGGTACCTAATGCAATAGCTGATTACACAATTTCACTAATTACACCACATTTCACACACATTAAATAAGTATGAGGTAAGTATCTACTTACTTATTATATTTGTGCGGTACAAGCGTTGCATTTAAATAGCTTAACCTGCCTACAGAAGTTGCAACTTTAGTCCCCAAACAGATGTCATGTCCTCTTTACGCTACCTTAAGAGTTGTGCGACGGATCAACTAACATCCCAAATTATACCTAGATATAAAATAATTTGAGGGATTTGTACTTTATTTCCGAGAAGAAATAAGCATAATGATATTTGTTTAATAAGAGTGAATTGAAATAATAAATGCTGCGACGTGGAGAAAGCCCATTTGTCTGTGCATTTGTGTCAGTCGCCATAAATCCAATTACAAGTGAATAATTCGGATAATTCGGCGCATTTTCGGCAACAAGAGCAAATCGACGAGCGCGCAACCTTTTTGCGACTCTCGCAGCCATCCTTTTACCAGTTTGACACTCTGAGGACTAATGATGGATATTTGAGATTTTAATGAATTTGAAGATTAATTGGTGAATAAAGTAATTCAAGATCTAGAAAGGATTATAAAGGTACAATTACTTATATCTTGCTTGCAACACAACACAGGTTAAACACAATTTATAAATGTTTCATTTAAAGCTAACATGACTAGATACGAGTCGAAAAATATCCAAAATTATATTTATTTAATAGTAATCTTTAATATAAACCAAGTCGGGTTTATTCGAACACGTATATAACTCGAGAACGGTTAGTCCGATTTTAATGATCTTTCATTTGTTGGATTCGTCTCCTCCTAGAATATAGCAGAATAACAAAGAAATTGACAAATTGGGTAAATGGGGGATAACAGTTTTGTATGGGAACTCCGGCATTTGCGTACACGGAGTGAAATATAAACAAACACTCAATACATATAAGTCACAAGTTGTTTAATTTTTATGCGTTTTTAGGTAAACATAGTTTCTTTCCATTTCATTTTTAAAATCCTCGCAGTAAAAAAACAATTCACCAGATTAAATTCAATAAAGATTAAAATGTTATGCATTGACGAATAGACCCATTGTACATACTCGTAATCTGTAACTTTATCCGAGCTTCCTAATTATGTTTTATCTAAATGCCGAAACAAACAAAATAATCCCACTATAAATTAAGGACAAAGAACGAACTACGACGTGATCTTGTAACGTCGGCTTCTTTTGGATTTTTAGGGTTCCGTTTATACTCTTCGGTTAAATAAAAACTTATCACCTGACTTCGTAAGACTACACTTTGAACTTGAGACCGCCTCTATTTCCTACGTTATAAAGCTGTTTTCATAGTTTAAATGCTATAAATAAATACTTATGTTAATACAGGAATAATAAACGATATCTCTTCTAAAACATTATTTATTCACTTGCATTGCCTGTTTCTTTTCTGTTTTAGACCTACTTATGGTCGCTTTTAGTGGTAAAAAATATTTTAGGCGAACATAATGTTCGTCATTTTTGCAACTATTTATTTTTCTCAGAAAGTTTATATCAATAAGTCATTAATACTATGTATAGTTTAAACAAAAACTTCATAGCCCAGGTTACCAAAGTACGGAACCTTTAATGCTTCAGTTCTAGTAGCGCTTATCCAACCTTTTTTATTGGGGCGAGCGCTTAGCGCGCAGGTAATGAATCGGGCCCGGCCGTGTCGCCAATAAATACTGGCTACTGGTTAATTGAAACATTATAACGAGATCTTTTTTTACGAGATCTTATCGCACGCAAAGGCACCGCGGACGGACGCCCTACGGGATATTTTAGGAATTTTTTCAACCGGTTTCTGTTTTAAACTTTTTCGGCATTTCAATTTTTGAATCTGGAATAGAGGTGCTGAACCTTTTTGTTTTTTATGCGATTGAGATTAATGAGTTGTCATTTTACCGAAAACAATAAAAAAGTTTTCAAATGCCGACGTAAAAAGGTTTTATGCGTTTCTGTGCACGTTATTAAAACCTGAATGCTTAACATTAACGTCGAACACCGAAACACGTCGATGGGTAACAAAGCCTTTAAACCCACGTTAAGTACAATAAGATACAACAAAAACAATGAACACTTCTCTTAACAAGCCACCGTGCAAAACACTTTCAAACTTATTATTGCAGACAATATACCCTGTATCATGATCGTATAAAATCGAATTTAGAGCAGCTTAATTGGTGGTAAAGTTGGCAGAGTTTAAGCAAGCATCCAAGGAATGTTAAACTCCTGATTGTATAGGCAACAATGCAGTCGGCAGGTCAGGTAATGCTGGTGGCTGGATGCACGGGCCCGCGATAGGGCTGCGGCGCGAAGAGACCACGGCATATATTCTAATAGGCTATTAACATATAATGCCGCTGATTGGACGGATGCGGAGCGGCGGAAAGCCAGGGGTGCGCAACTGTGGGTGCCAATATAAAAAATGATTTGATAAAATTAAACGATATCAGTTCTGTGGATTAGTTGGAAGTTTGGCAGTAACGCAGGCCTTAAACCTCACGGGTCGGACTTTACAAATTAAGAATCAAATTACAGCTTGGACTTGAAAATTTGGTTGCTAGGTTTTGTCATTTACAACCCTAGGTCGGATATAAAACTGGTTACTTATACATACGTTTTTGATTTTCTGCCATTTTGTCAAAAATTGCTAGAACTAGGGAAGTTGGCCGTGTTACATAATATAATATCCTTACAGCTGAAAGCACATTAAACTCTTGGTACTTGGCCTGACCCTCTATTCAGATCAGAACCTTTGGATAACCTTCAGAACCGTGAATACTTGATACTACAGGATTTTAAAATAACCGTCACCCAACATATCGAATGCCAGTTTGTAATTAATTGGTTCTGAATCGGACTGCTTATCGATCGCTGTCTTCTGTTGGATTGCCGTATACTATAAAGGTATAGCGAATACTTATATCTGTGTTTTGCACGCAAACAACTATTATCTGGAATTCGATAGAAGTGGTGAGTATAGTATGATTGCTTACGAAAACAATAAATTATAGTATTAAAGTAGATTCAAACTTAAGCAACAAAACGTATATCTACCCCTGGCTTGGCGATGGCGCGCGATACGGTAGCAAATAGCACTACTTTCTCGCGATCCACGTTACCTCACACTAGCTAGTTTCCGACCTTGGCACAACCCTGTCTTACGACACACTGCCTTTTCAACAAATAAAGACCTTATGTCAACCGCCTAACACTCAAATACAATTGCACTGCTGCGAATGATATGTCATATAGAACAAGAGACAATTTTGAATCAGAAAATCGTCTTCTAATTTCAAATGGCACCAACTAGAAGAAACAATTCAAACCGAATTGAACTTTAGATTGTAAGGGGTAAGTTCTAATTTAGCACAAAAATGAAATGTCAGCATTTCCTGGAACGCGCCAAAGAAAATTGAAAATGTCCCAAGAAATTTGATCCCAATATCATTGGTTGTACAGTTCATATTTGCGTGTTTAGGACGTCCGTACATCACCCTGATATAAAATGGATGTATGCATGAAGAGCAACACATAAACTGCATTGTAGGTGCACCACGCTTTTGTACAACCTAAATAGGGGGGTTGGTTGATTAGTGTGGAAACGGCTAACTAAACTACCTAGTGAAAGAAAGCTAGTTTGTTTGCTGGGCAGAGTAATATGCTGTTGGTCGTTTGTTCGTGAATTAACTGCTGCCAAGAAAACAAAGGTTTTTTTCTACGATGTAACCACAAATTCGTAGTTGTAGGACTTTTCTCTTTACGTGTGCTGTAAGACCTTTTTTCTTGCTTAATTTCATGATTCTGGGTCTATGATAAGTACCTTATAGGTTTTGATTCCGCTGCGGAATTTTGTAAAATACGTCTAAAACAGGCATATCTTTGCATTGCGTTAACTTAGAAGTTTGATTATTGCACACCTTCAAGAGACCGCAGCCATAAAGTATTTGATTTTAATTTCAACTTGATACCTACCTCTACGCGTTCCTGAGAAAATGGGTCTGGACAGACAGACGGACAACAGAGTGATCATAAAGGGTTTCTTATTTCTTATGAGGTACGGAACGCTAAAAATTTTGGAGATATAAATTTACCACAGAGCAAAGAGATGACCAACAACAATTATTGGTTTCTTGACCATCGTAATATTTTCAAAAATCTTACGCATATAAATACAAACATAGACATACATAGGTAAGTATAAGTAAAGTAATTCGTTAAATTCAATTAATTAATGATGAAATTATTCAGAAGGTAAACTACGACAAATGGACATCTACCACATCACAAACAGGTTATGGCCTTAGCTTTGTGAAGTACCATATTTGTGCAGGAGTCCTGAAAAATAAGGGGTACTGTTAGTAATAAGATTTTTATTTCACAAAAGAGAGGCCTAAGTAAAGTTGCCTTGGTTTATTTATGGCTCGGCATTAAAACGGCGACAGAAAAGTTTAAACCGGTTTTAATAAACCTGACCATAATTAAAACCGGTTTAAACTTTTCTGTTTGGAGGTGCTCGTGGCGCAGTGGTGGCAGCGCTTTGGTAGTGATACCGAAGTTAAGCAACCCACGGCTCGGTCGTGATTGGATGGGTGACCATTCCGACCATTTAAGTGACGTCCATGACAAGCATCTTCGTGCTTCGGACGGCATGTTAAGCAGTTAGTCCCGACTAATATCTGTTGATATTAGTCCTAGGGCAGCTTAATAACATCTGACAGCAAGGTTTGTTGCTTACCCTACAGACACCCCTCCACCAACCCGCACTGAGCCCGCGTGGTGGAGTATGGCTCGTACCTCCTCATAGTTGAGGTTAGGCCTTAGCCCAGCAGTGTGATCTATAAAAATCTATAAAGGCTAACTTTACTTTAAACTTCTCTGCCCCAAGAAAGTCAGCAGGACCAACGCCTATCGATGGCTTTCAAACTGACGTCTCATTGCTTTGCAGTATTCCTTTAGTAGTAAAGTTGGATGAACAAAATAGTGAAAAAGAGACATAAGCTGTCTCCACACAATTAGGGTGTACAATTCGCGTCGTGTGGGACTGAAATAATAGGCTGGCACGCTGGGGGGTATTGAGACATCACCGTCTCGTTAGCCCGCCACACTGGGCGTAATTAGGCGCATGCAAATTGTACCACTGTGCAGAATTCTCTTAGAGATGAGCATGTTGAGATGATTGGTATGATGAGATGTGATCGTCTCAAGGAAGAGGGATTATATCTCTTTGCTACAATATACAATTATTATTTTTATAATCTAAGCAATTTCTTTGCCAGCTTACTGGCGTAGCAAGCACTTGCAAAGATTTCTCAAATGGTTACCTCTACCTAGAGGCGAAGTAAGCGCGACTTTTCTCCGAAACTTATCAGTGTTTGGTACTGATACGAAAAGTGTCAAATGAAGCGTGTATTTTATAATCGATATTATGAAATATGAGATATTTCGGTTTTGATCGTTAATAACAATCTTTTAAACAACACTTTTATTTTAAAATATATAAAGAAATGAGTGATTTGGTTCGACAAAATGTGTCGAAAAAAAAACAGAGGCATTCAGTGGCAAGGGATTTTGACGGATTTTTCTGAAATGAAATTAATGACATTTCGTCTCTTAGATTATATGCTTAGTTAAAAGAGCATTCGCCCGAATCGCGAAAGTCGTATGTTCGTTCATGAGAAGACGGTCGTTATTTTTTTATTTGTTTGCAATACTTGTGCGAAGGTACCTCTATGCAGGGTTTGAAAATGAGTAGAGAAATATACCTAGTATCAGCAGTATTCCCATCCCTATCTCAACTTCCCTGATTGTGGTGGTAACCAATCCGCAGAAGATCGATTTACAGAATTTGCAAGATTCACTGATATAAGCTTTGAAACCAATGAGATCCCATCCAACCAAAGCTTTATAGCAACTTTACAATGTAACCTATGAAACACCAAGAGACAAAATGCATTAGGAAAACAAAACCAAATAAAAATACAATGCGAGTAAGCGTATCAACATACATAAACCAAAACCAAAGCAAAATACAATAAGTATTACGATACTCTTGCGCAACTACGTACGACTAAATAGAGTGGAATTTGCAGGTACCTAAACAATACGATCTGGATACTTTCAAGAAAATACTGAAAAGGCTTACTAGTTTGATCACAGATTATATTGGTTAGGTAGAGTGATCCGTTCTCGACCGCATTGTCGTTTACCGTCAGAGGAGATTGCGGGCTAATGTCCACTTAATATATAATTATTTTTATAACTTTACCAATTAGTTTGCAAGTTTTTACGAAATTAAACTACGCCAGTGAGCCAGCGTTCGATTTCATCAACGCCGTACGCCGAACTCCGGCTCACGGGCCTACGCCCGTATAAGCACTTACAAAAAATCGTCGACTGACTAACGTCCTCCGTAGCTCAGTTGGTAAGAGCACTCGCCCGGATAGCGAAGGGACGTGGGTTCGAGTCCCACCGGATGACATGGTCGAACAATTTTTGTGAGAAATATTTAGTTTAATTTCGGTTACTTAATAATTAAAAAAAATGATAGACAAAATAAAATAGCTACTGCTACTATCAATGAATGACAGTCAAGCGTGTCAAGCGCTCCTGGTGGCGCACTGTGGGTCGAAACGCCATTTTGAGGGACTTAGCATATGACTTTCTATTTTCACTTTTTTCTTTTTACCAATGGATAGCCTATTATAGCCTTAATCGAAAATGTCATAAGGCATTTTGTGCTAAACCTTATAGTTTAGCTGTAAAAAAATAAATAGTTTTTTTTTGTATGGGACGGATTACTTAAGTCTATATTGTTGTTGACCCAAGGGTGATCACGCGTTGAAACCTTTTTATTCTTGTTATTTACCTATAGTACTATAAATAAGCACTAAAAGCTTGTCTATAAGTCTGCAATTCTCTGAGTTATTGCGATCGGAAAATAAATATATTTTATACCTTATAAAGCTTGATTTTTGAATAACATTTATCAAATTAAACGTTAAATAGTAGGTGCAGGTTAAATATTACACCATTTGTGATTCGGTAATAAACAAAACCATTAACCCACACAATCTTTAAGTACTCAAAAACATACAAAGGATTAAGAAATTAGTTAAATTACTTTGAAAACAAATACTTACTATTATGTTTACGCTAATTGGTAATGTTTTCTGCTAAAATAGCTAATGATTACGTGATTAACTAACTATGTTTCACATTATTATCTATTTATGAAATAAATTAAGTGATACCACTAATCACTTTCAAGTACTCATTATTTTAGGTTTCTAATTACTAATTAGGGTTGTTATTTTATTATGAAAATTTAATAGTTGCTGGTGTTACAAAAGGTATATAATATCCGTAATGAGAAAATCACAACTAGTATTCGTTGAACCTTCGTTTAACTGCTATTTAAATCTCTTGTGACTGTGAATTATTTTCTTTTCGCTAAGATGGAAAATATAGTAAATAATTTAGATTTGTTTGTGATTTTGAGAGAAAACTTGGGATCACTGTCGGACAGTAAAAAACTTTTTGATTTTCTTCAAGAGAAAATGAATGTGCCGGAAAAGACCAGTGCTGTACTTAAAAAGTTCTGTGAGCGATTTTGTTCTATTGTGAGTGCTAGATGGAGAAGGAGTAGTCGCGTTTTACCTCAGTTTATACGGAACAATGGAGATTGGCTAGAAAGTCCAATAACTTGGCCTGAAGAAGTTATCTTAAGCAAAGATCATGAAGACACGTGTGATGATACTGATAATATAGAAAATCTGCCACCATCTACATCACAACCCTCTACGTCAGAACCATCTACATCACAACCTTCTACGTCAGAATCTCCTACATCAGGACCTTCAACAGCTATGTTTACACCAAGAAAACCTTTTGAAGATTTGGGCTCCAAGCAAAAGCGAAGACGTGTGGAGGAAATAAATAAATCGCTGTCATTGTCCCCTGAAGAAGTGAATGCGGTTGCTATGAGGAGCTTAAAAAGTTCTAGAAACGAAGATGTGGCAAAAATTATGCAACATTTATTGGATAACCCAGAAGACCTTGAAAAAGTAAAAGATTGTATAGGTAAAAGTGAAGACAAAAGAAAAACATATACACCCGAAAAAGCATTGGCTTTAATAATTTCCCTTAAACTTTCGAAGTGGCAATACATAAACCTAAGAGAGGCAGCTAGCGAAAATGGTACAGACTTGTACCCTTCGTACTATAAAGTTAGACAGGAAAAACAGAATTGTTATCCAAAAACAGAAGACATCTTGGTTACTGAAGACGGAGCATCAATTAAGTTGCAAGCTTTGCTGGATTTAACTGTATACAGACTTTTGGATTCGATTACTTTGGACCTGAAACTTGCCACTGATTTACAACTTGTGAGCAAATGGGGTTTTGACGGTGCTTCAGGTCAAAGTAATTACAAACAAAAGTCTGATACAGAGTTTCATGAGAGCAGTATATTTATGGCCAGTCTAGTACCGATTAGGCTGCAGAAACCTGATGGAACAGTGCTTTGGGAAAATGACCGACCTTCTTCAACCTTTTATTGCCGTCCAATTATGTTTAAATTTACAAAAGAATCTCAAACAACTGTAACAGCCATAAAAGCCAGCATATCCGGAGAAATAGAAGCACTTTTACCGTCAAGAATTGAACAGATTGCAGTAAAACACCAATTACATTTGACAATGATTGACGGCAAGATAGCCTCCTATTTATCAGGGACTTCGTCAGCTGTCTGCGATATTTGTAAAGCGAAGCCATCGGAAATGAATGATCTGGAATCCCATCCCCAAAGACAGCATAATGAAGATATGTATCAGTATGGGCTATCATCTCTTCATGCTTGGATAAGGTGCATGGAGTGCTTACTACATATAGGTAAGAAAAAAAATTATAATTTTCACCACGCTAAATTACATATTATTTGAAGTAATAATTAGTAGTAGTATTAGTATTTTTAATCATTATTTTTCATTATATTTTTGCTTGTTTTGTAGCCTACCGGTTGGAGTTCAAAACATGGAGTTGCAGAGGTGATGACAAAGAAAAAATGAAGCTACGCAAAAGCGCTATTCAAGAAGCATTCAAAAAGGACAGTGGTTTGCTAATTGATGTGGTCAAGCAAGGAGTTGGCACCACTAACGATGGCAATACTGCAAGGAAATTTTTCAGGGAAGCAGACACAACAGCCCGTATCACTGGAATTGATCAGAATTTAATTGAAAGGTTACACGTGATTCTCCAAACTGTTGCGTGTGGAGAACGCGTTGATATTTCTAAATTCTCTCAATTTTGCAATGATACTGCGGAATTATATGTAAAACTGTATCCCTGGTATTATATGCCTTCCAGTTTGCACAAACTTTTAGTGCATGGTTCTGCCATTATTCAGCATTTTGGTTCCATTCCAATTGGTAAACTGTCGGAAGAAGCAGCAGAAGCTCGCAATAAAGACTTCCGTAATTATAGAGAACACCATTCTAGGAAAGTAAGTAGGATAGCGACGAATGAAGATATTTTACACAATTTTCTTTTGTCTTCTGATCCTAAGATTACCAGTCTTAGACCTCGGATGGTAAAACGAAACCTATTGGTTCTCTCTTCGAGAGCCAAAGAGCTTCTTCTGGATTTTCCGACAGAACCAGCAATAGATTTTATTGATGTAGATAATTTACAAGATAGTAATAGTGATAGTGAGTAAGTTTCATTGTATTAAAATTCCTTGTGATTTAAGATAATTGTAAATACTTGTATTATTGATATTGGAATGGTAGCTTTGTACATATTATTTTATTAAATTCTTTGTTATTTAAGTGTAATTTATGATTTTGTGTTGTTACATTTATGATATATTTGTGTAAATGTTTTAAAATATTAAGGCAAAACGAGAAGTCAGTGGTTCGTTGATGTTTGTATGTTTTGTTGGCTTAATTTTAAGTAATTTTCTAATAATTTTTATGTTCTTAATTATGCACCTACTTAAATGTTTATATTTTGTGTCAATGAACAATATTTTAAAAATAAATGCTCAGGTGCTAAACGTTTAATTTTATTGTATTTATCTAATCCAATTATCTCTGAAACATGCAGAGCGATTCCAGCATAAACGTCTATAGAATAGCCACAAACCAAAACTTTTTTCTTTTTAAAGCAGCATCTATAACGTCTCATTAACATTCAAGTACTCAAAGATTGTATGGGTTCATGCTTTTGTTCGTTTCCTAATCACAAATGGTAAAATACGTAACCATCAGTTACTATTTAACGTTTAATTTGATAAATGTTATTCAAAAATCAAGCTTTGTTAGGTATAAAATTTATTTATTTTCCGATCGCAATAACTCAGAGAATTGCAGACTTATAGACACGGTGTTAGTGCTTGTTTATAGTCCTATAGGTAAATAATAAGAATAAAAAGGTTTTAACGCGTGATCACCCTTAGGTCAACAACAATATAGACTTAAGTAATCCGTCCCATACAAAAAAAAACTATTTATTTTTTTACAGCTAAACTATAAGGTTTAGCACAAAATGCCTTATGACATTTTCGATTAAGGCTATAATAGGCTATCCATTGGTAAAAAGAAAAAAGTGAAAATAGAAAGTCATATGCTAAGTCCCTCAAAATGGCGTTTCGACCCACAGTGTGGCGGTGCGACGGCGCATCTATTAGTTCAGCGGAAGAGTATTTTGAGAAGTTTTACTAAATGCTGTTAGCGCTTCTTATAGAAAACGCTGGCTGGGGTTACATGCTGCTATAGATGTTACAAGAAGTATTTTGCGTGCGTTTTATTGTCCACAATTTTGTTACTAACGAAAATGTCATAATAAAGCAGTAAGTACTAAATTGTACTTTGGTTGAAGCAGAATGGAATGACAAGTTATTCCTTGTAGTTAATATTGACTAAATTGTTGTGTTCAGTCGCTCTACTGTAATTACCTGAACCGCTTTATTCTGGATCATGGTCCAAAACAGACCCTGGGCTCTCGCTTGCGAGTGCACAACCGGGATGACACTACCTACATTGTTAGTAGCTCTTTTATCCGAAATGGACAAAAACGCTTAATTATTGCCCTATTAACTTGATGGAAACGTGTTAGATAATTCAGTACAATATACAATACTTTATTGCATACTTCAGTTACAGTAGTCGTAGTTCATAGATTATTTTAATTTTTCACCGCCATAGAAGCCTTCTCTTAACCTCTCACCCACGCTCCTGAAAAAAGTTCCAATAAATAGTGTAAAAACAGATAAAGAGCGGCGCTTGGAGCGATAATATAATACAATCGTCGGCGGAAGCGCTCTTGAGCTCGACTAATGGGTATCACTTACGGGACTCAGTTAAGATGTAAGTAAGCATTAAATAATCTTTATCAGTTACTAATATTAGCAATTTAGGAAAAAGATTGTTATGACAAGTCAATTTTATTTTATCAGGTAATTTGAGAGGAACAAGTAAAAATGTTAATATGTGCTAGTAGTTTATTAAAAACTGGGCAATTGCGAGTCGGACTCGCGCACTAAGGACTCCGTACAAAATATTGTTTGTGACGGAACAACAAATTAACGATTTTTTTAATTTTTTTACTTGTGCCGTCCACATATCTAGAACAGATTATTTTACTTTCCATTATATGTGCACTATTCCTTACCAGTGCATCGCCGCACCAGTCGGCCAGACATAACACTCATCACCAACTTAACTAAATCATCTCAACGCTTTAAAAAGTCGTTAAACAGCTAATAAACGGCTGCCCGTCACAAAACGAACGTTTATTACATGCCCAGCGTGTCGCGTCAGTTTGACAACTGTCACACTGTGACAGTGTTAAGCTGTCGAGTGACATTGTGACAATTTACTAGCCTGTTAAATGTCACTGACTAGTGGCGACTGATTTTCGTGGCGGGTTAAGACTATTTAGTTGTAAAACATCAAAGCTGTATGTAGCTGACGATACCAGTCAACCAAAACCAAGAACCTGCTAACACTAATAATAAATTATTCGCGCCATTTATGTCTTTTGAAACTGTTCTAAACCACCGGTACACACCGACAGTGACACACACACTGAAATTACTAATTTATTAATAAGATACATCAAAAGTCCAAATTCTAGCCAAGTTTGTATGAATAGTTTTGTTTTTCATTCACACAAGAAGCTACCTCAAATTAAGTCACAACGGAGACCTCACAAAAATTACGCTATCCAATCTATTTAATTACCTCAGCCCATAATACAAACTATGATCATTTATAATTAAGCTGTTCAAAATCATAGGAGCGTTCTAATTTTATTTTGTCCGAATGGGAGGCGCCGCCGCCCAGTGGGTGTCTATTATGCCTGACAAATAATGTTATTGTTCTATCGAAACCATTTATAACCCAAAAAACTAACAAGCTAATATAACTCGTATTCTTAATAGCTTAGAGTCGCTCAATTCAAGAATTGAGCCATTATTTTTAACATAGTGATTTAGTTTTTTTCACCTCCCTTCGTTTCAAAAACACAAGTTATAATTAAATCGAAAAATTATTATGATTGGATTTGGCAAATTGCAAATTGGTTTTACAAAAAGTTAAATTAATATCGAAATCGACGGTTCTCGAGAATTGATGAGTAAGAAATAAAATTATTGTTTAAGAAATCTTGATTGGGATAGGTTAAACAATTAGGGGTGGGGGAAAAATACGTACCTACTTAAGGTGTGCGTACTATATAAAAGTACTTTTCTGTAGTACTAGTTTATAAGCCACTTATTGATTTTATTTTTATATAATTTTAAGCGTTTTGTTTATTTAATTATTTGTAGACTGAAACTAACATTGTGATAAGATTTATTGTTATCTACAGACACTGTAGACCTTGCTTGAATTAAAAATTTGCAGATTACATTTGCAGTCTATATGTATAATCAGTATAATAATCAGAAAATAAATCTAATTTGGTTTTTAAAGTCGATCGGTTCGGTCGCTCGGGTCAATATAGAAATTCAAATGTTCAAATTCAAATATTCAGATTTCCATAACACAAGTGCTTAAGCTACTTACTTTGGGATCTGAGATATTAAAAAAAGTTAGGATATTGTCATGACTATTAGACCTTATGAGGTAAAAACTCTAATGCACTGAACACATCTTAATTTACACCCAAAAGATGAAAAAGATGTAAATGTAATTATTCGCAGCTCAGAAGCCCCAATCAAATAAGTACATTTAGTTTAGTCAATAAAACCTCCGTGATGATTGCAATTTGATATTTTTATGTCCTGGCCTGGAATTGATACAATTAACTTATGATTGAGATGTCATCTCGCGTCTGACGGAGCGAAAGGGTTTATACCCGGGTTAAATAAAATATGGGTTTGTTTATAATTGCTTTGGTTGATTAGGTTTAATTTGATTAAGTTAAGGGTAAGTTCAAAGCGAGGTGGGTAAACTTTAAAAAAGGCTTTCGAGGCTAATTTTAAGGACTAGGTTTTGAAAAGATACAAGTGTTAAAGTTACAAGATTTTCTAGTTTTACATTGGGGTATATATGTTATGGACCGAGTGATAAATTAGGCATTATACATAATGCCCGGTCATTTTGAAAAATGCTTAATATAAGAGTGCAATTTGATAATAATTATTCAAATAATCAAATTGATCGGGCGTTATACATATTGTCCATCAGCTTTTGGGCAGAGTAATGCAGGTATATTTAATTACTATTTTAACATTACATGGGGGTGATTCGGGTACCCTAAGAGGTACTCTATTTCTGGACTTCCGCTTTACCATACTTTTTGGGACCCCCTGTTTACAACATGTAGCAAGTAATAGGTTTATTTCTTAGAAAAACTGAGGCTTCGCTAGCATTTTGAGGAACTCAACATTTGCCTTTCGATAACATATATTTATCAGACTTGCAACCACTTTTAAAACCACATCTACTATACCACATTACCCGCTTGCTTCCCCGTACCGCGTCAAATTTAGCTTTATTATCAAATTGCCCAATTGTCACGTAGCAATATAATAATGACCGTGCAATGTGATAAATAATGAAGTTTAGGGAGTGGTTAGTCACTTAGCCCGATAGAGCTAGACATTATGCATAATGCCCGCACATTATTAATAATGCCCGCATTAATCACCTGGTCCATAACATATATACATACATATTTACTTAGACCTGCTTGACAAAAGATATTTTGAGGAGAAGGCTTGACCCAAGATACAATAAACTAAGCAGATAATTAGTTTACATAACAAAATAAAAGGTAACACAGTGATTTCTAAGACCTATATTTCGTTATTGAAAACTTATAAATAATTAAATAAAATATTGCATAAACTTAACGCCAACGTTGTTAGTTTGAATGAAAACGTAGTGGCCCCTTAAGTGAAGTAATAAAATGATAATGGCTGTGTGTTTACCGAACACGACTACCGAACAGGCAATTTGCCCAAATTGATCGTAAACTGATGCTGTCCCTTCACCTATCTAGAATACAGTTATTGTAATTAAAAAACGCCAATAAACCCAGAGATCTGGGTGTGACTAATTTTAATAACTAAATTTTTGGAACGAATGCATTTGGACACAGTGTACAAACAAAATAAATTAGTAACGAAGCTGCATCATAAGTAAAAAATATAACGTAAGTTCAATTTGAAACAAGACTGCTGAATTGGATAAGTAGTATAAATCTAGTTCAGTACGCACGTTGTCTGAATAGTTTTAATAACTATTTTGTTGCGATTTAGACAAAACTCTATGAACACAGACTGTGTTGATACAGTATGTTATACACATGCCTACACGACGGTTATAGCCTGACACTGTAGTAACTCGAGCAATAATAATGTCCTCCTAGCCGATTTCGACTACGGCGGCCTCAACAGAGATTAGCCAACTGCGCAGGACATATTATAGTGCACAAGTGTGTGCGCAATACACAGGTGCACTCTCTGTTCCTTCACTCTCATAATTCGGTGATACGGCAGTCCGTCATGACCGTAGAGAGATCAGGCGCAGGACCAACGGCTTAACGTGCTTTCCGAGGCAAGGGGGTGTTAACACCACCAACTTCCTGACTCCGGAGCTGTGTCTGAGTAATTTCAAGACAGAAAAACCCAAACACTCTCGGCCCGACCCGGGATTCGAACCCGGGACCTCGTGGATAGTACCCAGCGTGCTGACCACTAGACCAACAAGGCAGTCTCGAGCAATAAAAACCATAGAATCAACTGACTTCACATAAATCAGAAAAAAACTTGCATATAATCCTAAAAACGTTACATTCACTCCGTGTGACGACGCTTTAGCACGCCGAACTCATATTTTAAATTCCCCACAAAAAACTGAACAAAACCAGTCAATAAAGATCACGATAGGATCTACGTAAAAACGCCAACAACCATATTTCACAGAAATTATAATAAGTCAGATATTAAATCAATTATTACGGTGGCCCTTGCTTTTTTATTTTTTGAAATAACAATAAATAATGCCTCCGGACAGGTGAGGAGAGGTCCTGTCAGACATTTTGTGGTAAAAAACATTTTATGTCTTGTGATTTTGGTCGGTTTTATCTTTCGACAAAATGCACTGGACTATGAGTAGCGTGAAATAGTCCACAAGGATCTGTAAAGAGCTGATAGTCGAAAAAAAAACTTCTTAATAGTCTTGCTGTTTTGAGACGGTTAAAAATTACTCGAACTTCGTAGTAAATAAAGTTTTTTCTATTTTTAATAAATAAATTGTTCCAACAAACACACCAATTACCTAACCTCATACTAAACGTGAGCTTGTGCTATGGTGACTAGGATAACGGATAGACATACTTAAATACTTTTATAAACATCCATGACTTAGGTACAAATGCTCGTGCTCATCACACAAACATTTGCCCCTTGCGTCATTCGAACCCGCAACCGCCTGGGTTAAAAATCCGTGGCGCGAACCACTACAAGCTCCTACCTGCCATAGATCAAAAACATGCGTCTTAACTTATACATTTCCCAACAAAGTTTGAGACCCAATAACATAGTATAATTTCACAACGCAGTAATAAAAAATTGTAGATGTTCTACTACATTCATAATAGTAATGTATTATCGCATACATAAACTGTACAATTATTGAGTTAGTAGGCAAGTATTAATTCGAAGGAAGTATAGATATCTACCTACTCCTATTAGCACCAAATTTAACAATTTATTGAAAAAACTTGACACAATTTTTTTATAACGTTATGTTGTTTCAGATTCGATTTGATCATTATCCTTATTTCATTACTTTGTATTAATTGATATAATTATCAGATAATTAAAATGATTGCTTATTTATCCTGTGCATTTAAAAATCCATTCAATTCAAAAATCTCGTTTTTTCATGACTCGTGACAACAATGGATTTTATGATAATTGGTACCTTTTCTGCCAAAACGACAACTAACGTGATCACTATGAGATAGCAGCAATATCACGTCCTTTATAAATATACATTGGGTCGCGTTGCCAATAAGACAAGGCGAAATGATCACAAAATAAGGTGATTTTTTATCACTTACCTACATTCTATGAATACCAACCAGTATTTGTTTTGCATACACAAATGGAATACACCAAACTACAAATAGTTTGGTGTTTCTATAAATCAAACCTATTCCATACTAAAAGAAGGTACTTACATGGCGATGATGAGGGAAGTGATGACTTCCCTTACTTCAATTGACTCCATTCTTTATCATCATCATCATGTTGACATAGATTTTTTGAATATCTTTAACAATGTGATTTGCACACAAAAATCTGACTGTGTCGTTCAGTGGGATGATTTTAAATATCTCTATCGGTTCGGTACCTATTTTTCATTAATATTATTTGAAAAGTCATAAAAAGATTAAAAAATAATGTAAGCAATGTTCGCCAAACAAACTAATACGGATTGTATCTTTCTTCTAAATTGTAAGGGCATATTTGCCAAAAAATGGCTTTAACAACTCTATACATATCCACCATATAGGGATCAGGTATAAGGGATTTAGGAGTTTTTTGGTAGCGAGCGGCCGTTAGCGCGGCGCGTTTGTGCGCCCGCGCAGAGCACTATCGCGCTAATCAGTGGAGTTGAACCCGAAAGTTTTGTAAATTTGTTTTATATCTTACGGCAATTAGGATAGAATTGGAAATTGATTAAGTATTTAGGTAACGAGTGATGAGTTTACTATAACAGTAGCATCAGTTTAGTTTTATTGAAGAAGAGCATCTTATCCCTAGTAAACAAGTTTGCTACTTGATAAAAGCAAGAAGGTTAATAAGCTATTAAAAACAATTGCGTTATATCATCAATATAAAAATCGTCTGGTAGAGATGGGAATCCGCGCTTTGTGGTGCCTATTATTAACTACCTAACCTACCTACCTACATTAGCTACATTGAGGTATAGTTCGCGGCATTTTATTACAAGTCAATATTAATTAATACCAATAATAATTTTCCTGTTTTCCCTCTTATGGTTTCTCAAGAAGCCCGAGAAAAAGTTTTACAGGACGACCTACATCGATGATGCTATGACGATGCATGCACGACAAAAAGCTTTATTAGTTAAATTTTTACCCATAAAAAACTAAGCAAAAAACGAACAAGTACTAACCCATGAGCACGGTTTGAACCCGCGCGTTGACAAAACATGATGAACGACCCCAATAAAAATGTTTTCTCATAAAAATTCATTCCCGTTATTAATTTTAATAACTTCGATGGCTTTTTCTGGCTGGAACCAAGAATGCGAGACCCGAGGAGACTTTTTCACATAATTTATGATGAATGGTCCCTACGATTAGTTACACCGCCGTGGATTTTGCAACCAACAGATATACTTACCTACGAGGTAGTAGCTAACTCTAACTCTTAAACTACTGTACTGTACTTTTGTTAGAAGCCACCTTGAATACGCATCGCAGATTTGGAACCCACGATATCAAACCTATGTCGATCGACTTGAAAGTGTACAAAGGAAATTCATTAAGTTTATTTGTTACCGAATTCGAGATTACTATAGTTCTAGCATTTATGGCGCACTGTGCAGGAAACACCACATGCTCCTATTGGCCACTAGACGTGATATTGCGGACATCATTTATCTACTCAAGATTATTTCAGCTGACATAGATTGTCCTGAACTTCTTTCTAAATTAAATTTTCATGCCCCTAAAAGAGTTCTTCGTCATAGTGATCCACTTTATGTGCCGACGGTGCATTCAAATTACAGGCGAAATAGTTACATTTGCCGTGCTTGTAGCGATTTAAATAAAGTTGCCAAAGATACCGGCATCGACATATTTCATACCAGCGTTACAGCGGTGAGGCGGCTGTTAAGTGAACTTTTTTTTTTCAACGACTAGCAATTACATAGTATCACATAGTAATAAGTTTTTTTTCATAACTACTAACGCTACCTTAATTTGTTATTCCTTAAATTAGGCATAATATTACTATTATGTTTTCGTGATTCGTGTACCTTGGATTGTGTTCGATCTGTGCGTTCGTTTTCTTTAAGTTGTAACTCAATACTCAATACTTTACTGCTCCATAATGTGTAGGTACATACAGGGTGTTACAATTTAGGGTACTAGTCAATCATTATGGACCCTGTCGGGCACTGCAAAATATAGTAGTAATAATAATATGAGAGGAAGCTTTATTATAGTAATCATAGTATGTGTTATAGGTATTTGTTTATTTTATTTTATCTTGTAAATATTTGTTAATATTGTAGTAACATTTGGAAATTAATAGTTGCTTTAAGTGTTTAAAAGAGATATTATTATTTTCTTCTTGGGTTAAACGGTCAGGTAATTTGTTATATATTTTTATGGACATGTTGTAAGAGCTTGATGAAGTTAGTTGAAGACGGCAAGTAGGGATTGTCAATTTATTTGTGTTTCGAAGGGAATATTTTGTACAAGTATATTTGCGCTTGGTATAAAACTCTGAATGTAAACGGACAAATTTGCAGATTTCTAAAATGTAAATACAAGGTACAGTTAGGATTTTGTATTTTTTAAATAATGGTCTACAACTGTCTGTTGGCTGGATGTTGGCTAGAATGCGGATAAGCTGTTTTTGTTTGGTAAATAGTTTAGGGGCATCGGTGCTATTTCCCCAAAGAATCACTCCATAGCTTAACCAAGCATACGCATATGCATAATAAGTGACAAGAGCAGTTTCTAGGTTTGTAGTTTTTTTTAATTTCGCGAAGTGCATATGCAAAGCTCGACAATTTGGAAATATTTTTTTGTATATGAGATTTCCAAGTTAAATGGGAGTCTATATTGAGGCCTAATAAATTAAAATCGTTGACTTGTTCAATTGGGGTTGAGTTAAAGGTAAGGTTTATGCTTAACGGTTCTTTCTGATGGGGATTAAAAGTGATTAATTTTGTTTTGCTGAAATTTACTTCTAGATTGTGGTCTTCCTAGATGGAAGACCACGGAGATTTTAAAGATCAATTGGTTTAATTTGGTATGCAATTCTGAACTATTTTGGCATGATGTTAATAACGAAATATCATCAGCGAACAGGACGCACGGCTCCTCTATGGTTTTTGGTAGGTCGTTGATGTAGATAAGGAACAAGAGACATCCAACGACACTACCCTGCGGTATCGAGGCGTTTACTATATGTTTTTCGGAACGGATGCTTCTGATATGCTTGGTAGAGTTGTCGAATTGTTCGATTTCGACATACTGCTCTCTATCGCGAAGGTAGGATACAAACCATGAGTGGGCCAAGCCTCGAATGCCAATGTCATACAGTTTTTTTTGTAATATGTCATGTTGTACTCTATCGTATGCTTTGGTCATATCAAGTAAAATGCCAACACCGTATTTTTTTAGGTCTAATGCTTTGACTATTTCTTGTGTAAATTTATATACAGCTAAAGTTGTAGAGCGATGCTTCCTGAAACCATTTTGGCTATCGTCAAAAATTTTAAATTTTTCACAAAATTTGGAGACTGGAACACACATCGCTTTTTCGAAAATTTTGGAACAAGTAGGCAATAAGGCAATAGGGCGGTAGTTAGAAGGATCTGTTTTTTCATTTTTCTTATGTATGGGTTTGATAATTGTTTTTTTAAGTAGTGATGGAAAGGTACCTTCTCTAAATGACTGGTTTATTAGTAATGTTAGTGGCTGTGTTACTTCGTCGGAGCATTTTTTAAAAAGACTAGGGGGTATCTCGTCTATTCCGTGGCTGTTTTTGTTTTTTAATGTCTTTATTATTTTGTTTACTTCGCGCTCGTCCACTGGGTGGAGGAACATGGTACTTTCTGTGGGGTTGAGCACAGGGCGGCCTCGGGCACGCTGTCCTGTGTTTTTTTCGCCAATGGATGCAAAGAAGTTATTAAAATGATCGACAACCTGTTTCGGGTATACTGCATACAGTGTTATTTATTTTTAGTTTGATGTTACATTCATCTTTTATAGGTTTTTTATTTGTTCTTTCATTTATTACACTCCACAAGGCTTTAACTTTATTATGTGATTTCTTTATTTTGTTACTGTAATGAATTTTTTTAGCACAAATAATAGTATTTTTTAAAAAAAAATCATATTTTTTATAATGGGTGGTTATTATTTGATTATTGGATCTCGTCATGTCTATTATATCATAAAGAATTTGTTTCAAATTTTAACAAGACCGGGACCTTGTGCAATGATTAGGCTAACGTAAATAAGTTGTTTTAATGTATTTAACTAATTCAGCTCATCGTACAAGTGATTTAGAAATACGTTAATTTTCTCAATTTCGTGCAGGACCGCCTTAAGAAGCTCTCACACTTTAGCCAGGCCACAAAAATTTACAAAAAAAAGATGAAGTCAGACAGTCTAAGTTACAACTTAGATTGAAAATTGAAAATGCAGTAATTACATCATCAAAAATTCAGTAAAATTTAATTCTAAATCAAAAACATACAAAATAAACGTAGGAGCTAAAAAATATATATATGCTAATATAACAGGCAATCACTAATTAAAGTAGGTTGGTAATTTTTTGACACGAACGTTTGAGTGGTTTAACCAGTCCTAGTTGATTTTTCAAGTTATTACATCTTCGATCGACTGACACACTTTGACATAAACAAAATCTTATGTATCTGTTATGTCTGTCACGTCCTCTGATTCTTCATCTGAAGGATTTTCAAGTAATACATGACTTTTTCCTTCTACGTGTTCATCAGATATCAGCTCAGGTTGTTTTTCGTCAGCTGCATTATCGACAAGCACAGGGCTATCAGTGACATTATCCGCATCCCCTATCATTACTACCACGTTGTCAGCAATCGAACTTGGGCCCAAATCTTCACCAGCAATTAAATTGGTTGAGTCTACCGAATCGGCTTCACCTCCAGCAGCCTTTCCACTAGCCAAGTTCTCCAAAATCAACGGCTGAGCCTCGAGGCCAGTGTAGCTATCCTCATTTTTCTGCTCCTTCGCCTTCATGTGTGCCAAGTACACCGTCCAGATGAAACTGGCCGCACTCACAAACACAATTCTATTCTTCTCCGAGACGAAGTAGAAGTTCAACGTCTGCGCGGTCGGCCAGAACACCATTCCGATCTTGTACGTCGGCCAGAACTTCTCTCGGACTTCATTCGCGCAGACCCTGTACGGTTTGCCTTCGAGCACGCTCATTCCGAAGAAGAAGTACGCCATTGCCAGCGGGGAATACGAGACCTGTTCCACGGCCGCTCGGGAGATCGCCGTCATCAAGTCCTTCCTTTTGAAGAACCTGCTGGAGTATTTCATCCACCCGTAGAACACTGGGGCCATGAAAAAGGTCCCGAAGAAGCTGAACCGCGCTGCTCTGGCCCAGTTGGCTTTAGAGAGGCTGGTGCCCTTCTCAATGTACTCCTGGACGATGCTGCAGGTAGGCCAGATGATGGCGTATGAGAGCATGCCTCGCACCAGCGGAAAGTTCACGGGCAGGCTCAGGAGTTTCGTCAGTAAACCACTCATCATTGCCGTTCGTTACAAACCCAAAACTATAAAAAGTATAAACATAAAACTGGGTTGAAAGATGTTTGTGTCAGAAGTCAGAAAAGTGATGGTTTTATTTTTTTATCTTTATAGCTGTTGTGAACCATAGTAAATAAATTGGTTATATTAAACAGGTGATATTACAGCAAATTATTTTTGACGATGGAATTCATGGTTGGTTCAAACTTCAAAATAATATTTAGTGAAATTATTATTGTAAAAAGGTGTTCTAACTACAAAGCACGAAAATCCAGGGTGTCAACAATCATATCGTTTAGATAAAGTAAGTTAATTACAAATCCACACAAAGTCGTATTATGAGTACATTACAAAAATTCGGATACGGATATCGGAACAAGTAAGTACCTAGCCCTAGGTATACCTAGATTCTAGTCAAAATTAGCGATAGAAATCAGAATTAGCTAACGAGATCATAATTATTACTGGGCCACGAAACATGACGTATAATTACCCATTTAGCTATCTCGATCTGACCACCCATCGAGTTGCGCGGTGAACAATCGAATCACCCGATTGTTATTCGATTATCAATCGATTATTGACTCGATCTGCGCGGAGATCGCCTTTGAGATAGCAACATGATTGGACGAAAACGCTCAAGCCGGAACGACCGCGCACGGATTGACAATTAGTAAATAGAATATAGATGTAATCAATGATTGGAAATTTTATTACGTATTTTTAGAACATAGTTAAACAGTCAGTAGGTAAGTACTGTGGAGGTTTATTGCTATGAATGAATCCTCCACATCTAACTTGTTCGAAACATGCTTAGATGACCGGTGGTTCGAAGCTCCGAGTATGAATTTCAAATATAGATTGATCAGGAACTATTTCCTGATCAATCTTTATTTGAAATACATATCGATGGCTTAGAGCACACATGTACTAACTACAAAAATTGCGATTTTTACTTTTTTACTGACAACTGTATTAACTGACGTGCTCTACCGTTTGCACTTACCCACGTGTTGATATTCCATCTCTCTCTATCAAAAACCCAGTGTCACTGTTGTATCAAGTAACATTCGGTTATGACCAAAAGTATTAAAATCCTTTATTTTTACTAATCTGGTACAAAAACTCCATAAGTGATTTTTAAACATTCCCTCACGCAGTAATTTTAGCGCTCAGGAATATTAAGTACATATACGACATGTAATCTTACATTTACAGACAATCCAAATGTTGTAAGTGCAGTTATTACAAAAACAAATGCAATGATTGAAACCCTTTTAAGTGCACAAATATGCTAAGTCGCTATGATACAAAAAATAACTATGTTTACAAAATTATCGAAAATCATTTTTTTTTTGTTTTGATTCTTGAAATTCTCAAGTATACTAACGTCATGTTAAGTTAGGTGTGCTTTCAATAATCGTTTTGGCGCGTAATTTCTGTACGGGCCGGAGTGATCGGACGACGTGGGTCCGGTCTGGAAGCTAATTAGCAAGTGTGTATGTATGTTCGTTCTCTGACTCTCGCGGCCGTTGGCAAGCGCGGAGAGGTTACGTAGTATCTTGCCATTGACAGCACTGACAGTACTGGACTAGCTCCGCGCGCCGGTAGCCTCGAGCGTTCGGCACCCAGCTTGGTTACCGGCCACTCTCCTTGACCAGGCTCTTATTGCGGTCTCCTCAAGGGCAAGCCTCTCCGCCTCAATCTCACGCGGTGTGGGTCGTTGCTCTTGGGACCTTTTGTCTTCTCGCCAAACGACCACAGCGTCGAGGTCCCAAGGCAGATACCCGGTAGCGCTATGGCTGCATCGGATGAGATCGTGCAATATCCGCGAATCACTCGCACCGCCATGCCCCTTTGTGCCCTCCGCAGCTGTGTGGTGTTGGGTGGCGAGGCGAAACACAAGGCCTCAGATTTTTCGAGTGCCACCTCCAGTCCTAGCTCTCGAATCCGCTGAACTACAGTTGCGACACCCACAGTTGCACGAGTAGAAGCTTCCGCTAAATTGGCGCCGCGCGCTGGTACTAGTGTGTCATCTGCGTAGCACGTCAAGCTGACGCCACCTTCCAGCCCGCGGAGGACCCAATCGTAGCCAATGTTCCACAGGAGTGGTCCTAGGACGGACCCCTGTGGAACACCGCATGTAGCCCTTTGGCGTAAGAGTGTGCCATCCCGGTCAACGCACATGACCTCACGCTCAGTCAGATAGTCAGCAACGAGCTGCTGGAGGTAGCATGGATCACCGTGGTAGTGAAGGGCTTGCCCGATGCAGAACCATGGTAGTGTATTGAATGCGTTGGCGATGTCCAAAGACACAGCCAACAGAACTCCACCGCTCTCAACTGCTTTTCTAGCAAGCTCCTCGATGCGCAAGATGGCATCTACTGTGCTAAACTCACGTCTGAACCCAAACTGGGTGTCGGAGAGGTCCGGCCCATTCTGCATAAGGTGTCAAACGAGGCGCACAGAAATAATTCGCTCAAAGAGCTTTCCGGCCTCGTCCAGTAACACTATAGGGCGGTAACCTGATGGAGAGTCTGGTGGCCCCCCTTCTTTCCTAAGGAGGACAAGTCTCCCACTCTTCCACAGATTCGGAAACCAACCCTGCTCGCAGCAGGCACTGAAAAGTTTCCGCAGGCGTTCCCCAAGGGCTTCCTCGGATAGAACCCACACCTTTCCCGGCACTCCATCTGGCCCGGGGGCCTTATTTTTAGCCCTGAGTCTAAGCATAGCTACGCCAAGCTCCTCTTTTGAGACCGGCTCTGGGGCCTTTGTTGAGGGTAAGGGGTGAGGTGCCATCAATGGTGGGTTATGTTCCTGTCTGGCAGGGAAAAGGGCTCCCACAACCCTGGCCAACAACGCCGGTTCGAGGCTTTCTGCGACTGGAGGCGCCTAAGAGCGGAGCTTCCCCCTGGCTGTACGGTAAGGACGCCCCCAAGGGGGGCTCCAGGGGCTCCAGGAGGAGGTTAAGGGGCTCCAGGAGCTCCTGCCTAGCTTTCTTTTTGGCTTAGGCAATGGCTACTTTCAGGGCCTTTTTTGCCTGTCCGTACGCTTCGTAGAGTGGGATATCAAGAGCTATATCGCGCTGCTGCCTACGGCGATGCCGTAAAACTTCACGATTCGCTGCTATGCATGCTCACCGTAGCCGTGCAATCTCCTCTGACCACCAGTAGATAGCGTGTTTCGGTGGCATGGGCTTAGACCGGGGCATGGCCGCGTCTCATATGGGAGACATGGCCTCGTTCCACCACTGAGCCTATTCATCTACATTGACCGAACCTGCAGGTATGGGCAGCCAGGCTTTAACTAAAGCAGCTTCTTCAACCATTTCTCTATCCAGGCATTTGACTTTCCAGCGTGGAAAAAGAGTTGGGTTAGGGTTCTCGGTGTGGCTGTGGAATGCGTTGATGCAACATCAAATGTTATGTAGCGGTGGTCTGACATTGCCTCTGTATCTGCACGTACCGCCCAGCCGCTAATGTGAGCGGTGACAGCAGGGCTTGCGAACGATAGGTCCAAAATTGATTCACCCTGCGGCTGCGAACATGTAGCTACTATTCCGCGGTATAGAATCACATGTCCTAGTGCTGTTGCCCACTCCAATACGATTCCGCCTCTTGCATCTGCTGTCGACTTCGCGTTGAAGTCTCCGCAGAGTAAAGCAGTAAGAGCGAGCTTGCTGCTGAACGGCATCTGGTCTGTCCAGATCGGCTTCGAGTGTAGCAGCATTTCGGCTGGGAGGGCAGTACATCCCTACCAGCAACAGCCCCCACACTGAGCTACTACGTTTCCGTCTACCTTGGCCTTCAGCTCTAGTTGGAGCCCGCCAGATACGACAATAGCCACCAGCCCCTTGTGGTCAGCTACCCAATAGCTACGACGAGTAGCATGTCATGTGTTGTAGTAGCATGTCCTGAGCAGCTATACAATGGTTCACATTTGCCTAAATAACACGAAGAGCCATCTTAGCCCACAGAGGTGCTAGAGTCCTTCTCTACCGTGTTTTCACTCGGCTGTGGCTGACTTGCTGGGCTCCTAATGCCGGCACGATTGCTCCCCTTCTGTTGATAGCAGTGCATGCTATCCAGCATGTGATCTGCTTGCTTAACGGTTGCCGTGCAAAGTGGGCAGTGCGACGCAGCAGTGCAACCGCGACGAGTGTGGCCAAACTGAACGCAGCGGTAACAAAGATCGCTGCAGTCAACTTCAGCCTGGCACTGCGCTCCTATGTGGCCGCCATCAAGGCAGCGGAAACACCGAAGTGGTTTCGGTGCTAATACTGTGACTTAGGCTGACACCCACCCTACCAGGCCACACGCAGCTCCTATTACAGGCCACACGCTGTATAAATTTATACGAGTATAACATTTTTATTTTGATAAGTACATGTTTCTCTACTAGAATACTAGCCCCGCCTCACTTAGTACATACGTGCATTCAAATGTCAAAATTTAAGGGTTCAAATGTACGAAGTGAGGGGGGTTAGCTAGGAATTCAACTGATTTTGTAATCAATTCGACGTAATTTCGTTTTAAAATTTACTTGTTCGTAGAACTAAAGAATAAGTCTTATGAATAAACGAAAGTCGAATTCCATATCATAGACACTTTTTGTATTATTCATGCTTCAACTTTAAAATGCTCTACTGAAAAATCTACTTTTTGTAATTAGAACATGTGTGCTCTAAGCCATCGATATTATGTCTTGTCTTTTTATCGCTTGTCGCAGTCTGTTTGTTGTAGGTACGTATTGTTTGTCTATAACCGAAAAAAAGGGGAAAATTTTATTAGTAGTTACCTACCAAAAATAACAAGAATCTTGTAAATACACCAATTGAAAAAGGGAATTTAATGTTTCTTTGATCGTAGACTACAATTACCTTATTATAAATATTAGTTACAGCAACACATACACATCAATATCATAGTACATGGGGACCACCGACCGATCTGTAACTCTCTTTCACAGGGCAAGCTCAGACCAAATAAAAAAATGGTTTTTTTATTGCATGATTCAATGAAAATCCTGGATTGCTTTTCACCTTTTTTAACGCCATCTAGCGAAATGTCCTAGAACTGTTTGGGTTTAATGCTATCTGTGTCATAAAGCTAAAACCATGTTCTTATTAGAAAAGAATGCTTTTATGTTAAAATTTCGTTCCACTACTCAACAACAGATGGCAGTAATCTGAAATAACGTAGTTCCAAATTTAATACTAGATGGCAGTAGTGTTGATACCTAATAATATTACTCAACACTAGATGGTGCTGACGAATAAACAAATTAATTTACCCACATCGACGTGAAGAAAAATAAGTATTTTTTTTGAAGTCGATGTTTACCCATCAGATTTTAAAAAATATGGTGCATTATAAAGTATTTGTATTTAATTAATGTTTAATTGGGCGAGACAGAAACATCATTCAATCGGCAATCATTATTAATCAATCCTCAATTTTCATATTTTATGTAAATAGGCAATATCTAGATATATTTATTTTCCCCATAAAAATTACAAACTCGATTTTGAATCTGTAGTTTAATCATATTTTTCCCGAAATTACACCCCGAGGTCCAATCTAATCGCCAAACAACATATCTTACTACACCTCGTTAGTTTTAATTTACGTTCACAAAATATTTTAAGTGATATTTTTTTAACTTAATTCCCGCAGTTCACAAAATTAACAAATCTCAAAAGTTGACAAGTTGGCAATAAAGTTGCATGTTTATGATGTGACTGCTAAGTTAAGTGGACAACTTAGCAGCCCAACAAACACGCCAAGCTAAGCGTTAATAAAACACCTAGGTAATACTATTGTTTAGTAGTGTAAAACAGTTTCTTTTAATGGAACTTTTTAGCATTACTAATAGCCTGTTACTAATAGTAAGAGTAAAATAAACAGAATTTGAAACATTTTATTGTTTATTTTTTACGCATGAGTTCCTTACCTACTAACTATTAACGGCTGTATTGATGTGGATGGAATTTCTCTCGTCACTTTGCAGGTATAATAGAATGACAAGACAGCAATGATGAAGTTAATAAGTATTGGACAGCAACACATACATTGCTCTTTTTTTCTCGAAATGGGTTTAGTCTTGTCTCTAGAAGTCTAGACAAAGCCAGGCGGCCAGACGTAGCGCAGACGCACACAGAGTCGACGGTGGAGCGAGCTCACCTAGAAGAAGCCTGTTCACTCTGACTTTATTGAAGGTCATTGGGTTGTAATCCGTTGGAAACACTGGAGAGGGTAGTGAGTTCCACAACTTAGCTGTGCACATTATAAATGTTGATGGAGAAGCGCTTACTTAGTATCGTTGGAATATCAACACGATATGGGTGATACGGCTGCCTGATTCCAAACTAAGAAGCTAAAGCACTTGTCACCACGAAATTCATCAGAAACCACGGTGGTACCACAACACCCAGACCTGAGACAAAACAGAGAATATTGATTTCTATAATTAGACCCGACTGGGGATCGAACCCGGGGCCTCAAGGGATGGCGAAACCTTAAAAACCGGTGTGCGAATCACTCAAGCACGAAGGCCGTTCATGATATCTAAGAGTTAAGTATTTGCTATATACAGTTTGTCTGGAAGAAATTGCTTTTAGCAATAAGACCGCCTAAATTGTACCCTTCACTATTAACATTTATGTAAGTGTCTACAGCGTGTGATGTGGTGTGCAATAAAGAGTATCTATCTATCTACACTTCAATCAGATACAAATTCTTATTGAGATGCATTGACATCTCATCAGAAAAAAATGTTGCTAGAAACTGACTGGAACGGAAGTTTAGTATCAACACGTGCCAGTCTCCTAATTCAAGATCGATGTATGGATTTTTTCATCAAGTTTTTCTGGCCTGAGGTCGGTCGGAGCATTTATTCTGTGGTCGTAGTTCGCTGCTCGGCGCCCGCTGTGAAACCCCGGTACGATATCTGTGACTGGTCATCTAAACCCGAATTGTGCTGTTGTAAAATTTCAATATTGATCTTGTATTACTTATTTTAGTTTGGGCTATGTAAATTGCGGCTTCGAACTGTGGTATGGTGGTGGTTGTTTTATTAGGTGGGTACATGTTACCGTACATGCATAAATTATACATATAATGTTAGCAACACTCCGTGTTATAGATTTTTTGTAAGCACCATCTGGGCGAATCGAATAATAAATTAATTAAACCCAATCGAACTCAATCCTCGGATATAGACTCCTAAACCACAGATTAGATATTAGTTACCTACAAAACAAATATAATGAAAGCGTTATAAAACTTGCCGATTAGGTACAATTAAAATACTTACATAGTTATGCATTTACCTACAGAAATCTTATCCTTTAAAAAAATGCCATCGCCTTACTTGGATCTTAATAGGTAGCTATGATGATATATTAGTTAGGTGTTCCTATACCTACGCGTAGATTGGTCCTATTGTGTAGATACACACTTACCTTCTTTAAATGTTAGTCAAGTCGCGCACATCTTTATATACAACTTATGTTATGTTTAGTATATAGCAGGTTTGTATATTTTATGTGATGTCCTCCTAGCCGAATTTCGACCACGGCGGCCTATCTCAACAGAGATTAGCCAACTGCGCGGGACATATTATAGTGCACAAGTGTGTGCGCAATACACAGGTGCACTCTCTGTTCCTTCACTCTCATAATTCGGTGAGACGGCAGTCCGACATGACCGTAGAGAGATCAGGCGCAGGACCAACGGCTTAACGTGCTTTCCGAGGCACGGGGGTGTTAACACCACCAACTTCCTGACTCGTGGATAGTACCCAGCGGGCTGACCACTAGACCAACGAGGCATATTTTATGTATGTATATAGTATCATTATAATTTGTATGCATAATTATTATTGTATGTTTATGTAACTTAGAATATTTATTAGTATTATTAACATTTAAAAGCCTTAGTAATTTATGTATATGTATGCTTATATCGTGTCTTTTTCTTTTTTTATTCTTTACCCATGTCCCCTTATTCTGTTAGTTTTTACCGCTGACCCAATTTAATTTTGGACTGTCCTCTACCCGAAGGTTGTCTGGAACAAATGGCTTTCAGCAATAAGACCGCCTAAATTGTACCATTCTCTATGAACATTTATGTAAATTGATACTGTGTGTGGTGTGCAATAAATAGTATCTATCTATCTACAATTGTTAACTTTTATCCTACTTTTGATAATCCTCTACTCTCCAAAAGCAAGACACTTGTACCTACGTACAATTATTTATTCTGTGTTAATACTTACTTTTTAATCGAAGAAATCCGTAGAGTTTCTTCTCTAAAAGGATTTACGGTATCTGCCTGCCGTCTGTGTTCGTTCACATCTCCAGATGTTCTTAAACTTGAGCTCAGTGCACAAATTTAAAATCAATTAGGAATGATCAATTTGTCTTTTCAGCACGATTCATTACTTACTTGTTTCGGCAAATTAAGGTATTTATTTTGTGGTTAGGGTTAGGTAGGTAGGTGGGTATCGAAAGAACTTTAGTAGTAACTATTATATAATCTGTGCTTTAGTGCCTTTTTGTAACGTAAGTACCCTAAGTCAGGTAGGTGTTCCTATCAATCTAATGTCTTCATTTTGATCTTAAAACAATAATTTGTAAAAAAAATATATCCCACAGTAGGTATTTGAATAATTTTTTTTCGCGTTTTTAAAGAGTAGGTATTTTACTTTGATTAATTACATGGTTGGTACCTAAGTAAATAGATAAGTATAAATACAATTACATCGGTAACTCTCTCACTTTTAAAACTTTGTAACAAAAAGCAATAGGATATTTTAAACTAGGGTAGGCTAGGGTAGACAAAAAGCTAAAATAGGAGTTGACCTTGACAACCCTATTCAGTCGAACTTTGTCATACTGAAAGTTTTCTAATAGTTCTTTCAGTATGACTGAAAGTTTGATTAATAAGTAATTAAGATAAGAGACACAAAAGTGCAAGCCCTAGAAGAATACTTAAAAAACTTAAGAAAGTGCCAAAGCTTATAAGATTCTAAACATTTTGTGGCCATAATATTTTTTGTGAAAGCAGTAAAATGAAGCAGACATTCGTAAGGATCGGCGTCCAAACTAAGGTGTCAAGTGTCAGGTTACTACCGCGGAAGTCATCGTTTTACGATCTATTATGCTACCTAGTACGCTATTTGAATAAAAAAATACTAAATAAATAGATTAGTTAAGTCTTATTTACTTCACTTCTAAAAATAAAATAAAAACGCATATACTTAAAAAGAAGTGTCAAAAATAATAAAATAAACAAAAGGTATCAAAATAAATGGATTTAAAAAACAAATATATTAAAATAAAAATGTCAAAACAGGGTTGCGTTGGCTTGGGAACAATCTACTTGATAATAATTTACTAATAAACGTTCGATTTTATATTATTAAACAAGTTGTTAGTAACACAGTTGGTGACACAAAACGCGCAATGCATTGTGTTAGTTTAGTTAAAAAAAATACACTGCCGGTCACAAGAACTGAATCAGATTAGTACTCAAAGTGACTCCTTTTTAATAGGTATGTTTGATCAACTAAGGATTATTAGTAATTATACTCAGAAGAATTACTAATAAGTAATTGAAAATTCCGAACAGTAGAATCTACTGTTCGAAATTTTTAATTTCTGAAACATATTTTTTACTACTTAGCGTCTGTGATTAAAATTAGAGGCAAAATACAGCTTCAAAAACTTTTTTTTTAATGAAGACAATATTTATTAATAACCAGTGGTTCCCCGCGACTTCGCCCGCAAAAGTTGGATTTTCCATATAAACTTTCACCCCCCATTTCACCCCTTAATGTTTTTATATCGCGATAAAATGTAGCCTATGTCCTTTCCTGAGTCTCAAACTGTATTCATACCAAATTTCATCTCAATCGGTTCACTGGTTTAAGCGTCAAGAAGTAACAGACAGACAGACAGACACACTTTCGCATTTATAATATTAGTATGGATAAGCTCTCGTACATTACTACTACCAACTACAACCGAGCCAACTAGACAAATGTCAAACGACATACGACGACGAATTCAACGAAAATTATTTATATATATATAAATACAATAACTTTTACTCGTAAACGTAAACCAATTATTTTTAATTATTGTATTGGTAACAAAATCATTAACCGGGTTCATGAGATCAGGGACCTGGGCATTGAAATGTCATTCAATGCTCATATTAGTTCAATATCTTCTAAAGCATATCGTATGCTGGGGTTCGTTTTGAAATTTGCTCTAAATGAAATGTAATATTAGTTTTTGTGTTATCTAAAAGTGTTGTTTATATTTATGCCATAACAATTGTATGTTTCCCAAATAATAATAAAATAAAATTAAAAAGATGGTGTTAAAATAAACGTAGGCATTTCATATAAATTAGTATGTGATGTCAACGACTCTTCAAAAACCTAATCATTACTTCAGTCGCCTTCACATCAAAGTTAATAGACGGCTCCTGTTGACAAGTCCTGTATAACTTGCTTCACTCACACTTTATAAAGTAAACAAGCAGTCAACAGTGTTTGATTATTTGGTAATGTTATGGGTTAATATTTTACATTATTTTTGTCTGAAATATTCTTCATTCTTCTGATCTTCTAATTCAGGTATCTTAATACCTGAATTAGAAGATCAGAAGAATGAAGAATATTTCAGACTCGGTTAACTTCGTCCTACTCGCATTTTTTTCTTAATTAAAATTAACTTTACTTACTATGTTTAAGATTTTTTAAGTATATAAAAAAACGTGTTCGGTTCAATATTTACGCATTATTTTTACATAATTTGGTACTAACTTTCGATCTTTCGCTTTTTTTAGAAAAGGCGAGGGATCTGTTTTCACCTATGTTAGAGTTTGCATATCTCAATCAAAATGGGCTTTTTCTTACTAATGCAAATGTACACTACACTTACATATATCGATAAGGTATATCGATGCCAAATATCAAACATTATCGAACATTCAGTCAATAAAATAATTTTAATAGATTATTCTATCTACACAGTCAAATTTTAATAACCTTAAAACGCAGTTACAAAAACAGGCATTAAAATTTAATTCGCTCTAAATAGGTCGTTAAACGTAACAGACACTCAAATCATAAAGTCATTAGCAAACCAAAGGGCGACTCTTGACACCATGAAATCATACGCTTTATTTACACACGTAGTAAACAGACTCGCATGTTAGAGACAAACATACATCACGTGTGGGTGTGTTAGAAAGGAAAGGCAATAGCACTGATGCCCCGCCCACAACATGTCACGGGTACAGGATTGGCTTCGGGCCGCAATCTATACCCCATCAGTCTTCCATCGCGCCTCTCTTCAACCGCAAGCTAATTAGCCCAGTGGTACCATTAGTCAGCTGTTATGAACCAGTGACCATGGACAGCTACGAACAAAACAACGAGGTGTCCACGTCTTACAACAACAACAACCTAAAACATAACTACAACTGCAAGAATTTATACGAATTCGTCGAAGTCGATTGCTTGGATAAAAACCAATATGCGGATCAGAAAAGCTACAGAAAAATTGAAGAGGATCCATTGCAGCAGCAGCATCTAGGGACACCTTTTTTAGTCAAAGACATTCTCAACATAAACCAACCACCGAATTATTACGACCGACACGATATTTGGAAGAGTGCTGAAAGAGAAAGGAGAATTCCCTTTGAATACACACCTGAGTTGTTTCACCAGCCTCAAAGCTACTGTCCTCAAGAGTACTTCAATCAAATGTATTCTGTGCCTGTTCATTCCAATATGGATCCGTATTGGTGCCAAGAGGCGTACCACGAAGTGAAAGTTGAGGATTATTACGGCTACAACCCCTACTGTCAGAATCTTAATCAGCAAAGCTACGAACACTATCAGGAGCCAGTTCCTCACCATATAACTGTAGAAGTGCCGCCGAAACAGGAATTGGCTGCAAGAGAAGCAGTCCAGCTTCATCCAGAATTAAACGTTGATCAGAAAAAGTGTGAAAGAATAGCGGATCACGTGGAGAGTGCCCCTTTCACCAGCGCTGATGCTTTTGGAAAGCTTTCTCTGTCGCCGCGGAAAAGTTTGAGTAAGTTTTCAAATAGCTACCTTTTTACTCACATAATTATGTTTTTAAAAAGTAATATAATAAACATTACCTTCTCATAGAAAATAAAAACTCTATATTGGTATTATAAAGAGGTATTGTGAGTTTGTTTTGTTTAAGATCCCGTTCACCACTTGAACTACTCAACCGATTTTAAGAGTTCTTTGATCAGTATAGAGCTACGTTATTGTTTAGTGACAGAAGATGTATTTTTATTTTGAAAATTTCATCCATGCAAAGCCAGAGCGCGTCGCTAGTTGGCTATAATCTTTCTTCGTAAAACGCTCGATACCAAAATAGAGAGCCCCACCAATGTTTAATCTATTTACAACAAGTATTAATGAGTTGACTCTCTTTCCAGAAACTCCGACGTCAAGCATCAAACCTGACAAAAGAGACAAGAACGCCAAACGAAAACCAAGAATCCTTTTCTCCCAGTCTCAAGTCCATGCTCTTGAAATCCGTTTCAGAGCTCAAAAATACCTGACCGCACCTGAGAGGGAAGAATTAGCGAAAAACCTCAACCTATCGCCTACTCAGGTCAAAATCTGGTTCCAGAATCGAAGGTACAAGAGCAAGAGGATCAAGTTGCCTGAAGTTTCAACTTCAACGGATGCAAAACCAGGCAGGGCAACGGGTAGAAAGCTTTACAAACCCGAAAATAAGGTCGATAATCCAACATACACGTACAGAGACGCTGATTTGGATAAAAGTTTTGAAGGAGACACTCTTACAACGACTGTTTACTTTGATGATAGTCTGCCTTACGAGGACGTGTCTCATAAATATTACGATGGAAAACTCGAAATTACCAGTAACGCTGACTCATCTGAAATGCAAGGCTTTCCAAATAAAAATATTTATCCTGTAGATGTAAATGTTAATACCAAAGAGAGCTCTTACAATGAACCTGAGCTAAGAAAATATTTTCCTGTAAATTATGTTTGTTCATAGTTTCGATTAAATATCCGTAAAAACCGTGCCATATAGACTGACTACCAAAAAGTATTATAGTGTTATTTTTGTTATAGTTGTTTAATGTACTTAATTTTATTTTGAGCAAGCTTTCGCTTTGCTAATTACAGATGTATTGCCAAAGTATTTTTAGATATTTTACTGTTTGTAAATAAATAAAAAAATATACGAAAACTCCATAGTTTTTCACTAAGCTCCTCATTATGTAAATCATTCTTTTGTCCAAAATACATATTTTTTCGCCCTTTCCCAATGCTTGATAACTACAGCAGATTAGATTATTTCACTATTAATATTTTATGTGCATCTAAAAAGCATTGTCTATCACCAAATCCATCAATTTACTATTATATGCATACTTGTAAGCTTATTACTTATTTTTTCTCCCACAACAGGATTGCTTTCTCATACGCTCACGACACATTGCAATTAATACCAATAAAAAACAAAGAAACAAAAAAGTTACAAGCTTTCACGGGTTGTTCCAATGTGTTTTTTCATTCAATTTGTTCAGATAGCTTTTATCTGAATTGCTACCATACCGCCCGAGTGAGGGTTGCGTGCCACAAAGATGAGTTTATAACGTTAGGTGATTTTTAAACCGTCTATAAAAAATGCTCCTAAAATTAGGCCCACTTCTAGGTATATTGGACGATTGGTTTGGATTGTTTTACTTGCTAATTGTCAACTGTTTGTTTACGCTCTCTAGTCTAGGGATGGAATAAATTTTATTTTACATTAGTGTAGATAGGGTCCCAATTCCTTTTCGCATCCTTTACTTCTACTCTGTTTAAATTTATATATATATTTAAAAATCCTTTGTTGCTTTTGCCACAACTGAGGTAAACTTCCACTCGTCGAATATAAGAACACGGTACAGCAACATTAATTACTTTAGCCTGCCAATACTACTACTTATTTACTCAATACTTATTATGTGACTAGTCAAACATGACTCATTCTTGGCAGAAAATAAATATCACGTAGAATTGCTGAAATGAGATGATGAGGTGGACGCGGATTTCTGCGAGCTTTAAATGTAAGACAGAAGTGATAAAAGTGGCGACATCTAGTATCGGGGAATAAGACACACATGTGCGCTTACCACGCATCTCTGTGGCGACCCATCCCCGCACGAGACGCCCCGCGGGCGCCGGCGCCAACGATAAGATATTGATCCCCAAACACGTGTCTGTCCTGCACTGTGACCTGCTCTGGGAATCGAACCCCAGCACCTGTTACTAAAAGCTTTTATGCGGTAAGCGTGCGCGATTTATTAGACTTTTTCTGTGGTTTTTAACGACCGTAAAATTTGGTCTTAAAAATTTAACGCTGCATTAGTTTGGTGTACTTATAGTGGGGCTGCCTTGTCTCTGACTTACTTACCTTATCAGTAAATTTAGTTTTATCTTAAAACGTTTTGGTGTGGATTAAAAACCAGTCATAGAATTAAGACCGTCATCATGATATAAACAAAAATTAGGTTTATTTATTACTATTATTACGCAAAAAAAGTAAAAAAAACATTTCGCAATGTTAATGCTATGTTTGTCTGCGGCAGGCAGGTTTTTTACAGATAAAAACATTGTGGTATCTTACGCTGTTGTAATAGGGTTGGTTTTGTAATAAAAATCGATTGCCTGATGTGCTGTACACTGTTGCTCAGATCCGAGATTGTAGCATCTTTACTTTTGCGTACCGGCAAAAGTAAAGATGCTACAATCTATGCTGTGTGTGACGGGGTAGTACATAAATAGTAGTCAGCCAGCACATCAGACTTCACATATTTGTTGTAAAATTACCCCTATGGCACTAACTTAGTTCTTTAGATACATTATTTACTATGCCGTGCTGTCGTCCGTACGTATCTGCCTGCATGAATGAAATGAATGAATGTTGGACAACATCACATCTCAGATCCCAAAGTAAGTAATTTAAGCACTTGTGTTATGGTGATCTGAAAAAACGGTGGTATCACAACACCCAGACCCGAGACAATAAAGAAAATGTGAATTTCTATGATTTACCCGACCTGGGATTAAAATTCAAAGATGATAGAGAGGGACATTAAAGATGGCGGTTGCCTTGAAAACAAGGGTGCGAACCACCCGGCTGCGGAGATCGTCATTGGCGCGCAGTGTACGGTCGGCAGCACGTCAAGTAACCCATTAGTAGAACTACGAAAACAACTTTTATTACGCAGGGAATAGAGGCGATCTCAAGGTCCTAAGTGGGCTAGCCTGATGTGCGGCCGTGCGTACACTTGTAAAAAAAAAATTTATATACAAGTAGCGTGAACATAAACAATAGTCAATAACATACAAAAGTTATCAGAAATAATAATCATCTATTTCACAACTTTTAAGTAAGCCCTGAGTAGCTTTTTTGAAAAATACATTTAAGTATTTTTCGTATCAAATGTCAATTAATCCATAAAAGTCTACCCGGAAAGTAATCATAAGGGTGGTAAAACAGCATTTATTATAACATCAACTGTATTCTGCTAGGTCAGCTAAATTCCCCAATATGTATGTGTCATTCATGACAAATAAATAATTATAAATAACTAGAATGTTACAACGTATTATCAGGCTAACGCTAGACAGATGTACTAATTCCGATTCACTATCCGGCTACGAATATAAATATAACAAAAAGCAATGAAACGACGGCCGGTGATGTACGATGTACGGGCGTGTTTGATGTATTAATATTGTGGTGCTTTTAAGGTTATCGCGGGTGGGAGGTGATCTGGCGATAGACCGCCGCTGCGCCCGCGCAACTGTACACACGCACGGCATTGTGGACGGAGAGTAAACAAGCTTTTAAACGAAATGCTTTTTTGTACAAAAAAGTTTACGTGTGTGCCATAGAGGTGCTCAGCATAAATCGTGACTGCACTCATTTTTACTTTTATTTTACTCTTTCGTATACCGGATCGTGGATCCACGTCGATCTAGAGAGTACTTCTTTAGCTTCATGTCGTAATTAATACGCAAAACTTTACGTAGTAGGTTACAAATACCATAATATGAGTAGTAGGTAGTCATTGAACACACCAATCAAAAGAATATTTTTTATTCTAGAGAGATAGAGAAATATTTTTGGACCTCCAGATCCCTTTTTAGACCCCTACCGTTGTTTACGTAACTTTGTTGGTCATCATCATTCTGTAGTACGTAGGTAGTTCACCCAAGAAGCAATTTTGATTCAGGGTTTGCCTCTCATGCGGAAGGTATCGGTTCGATCCCACGTACCACCATGTACCAATGACTTTTTCTGTGTTATGTACATTAGTTGTTACACTAACCGATGCTCCTACGGTAAGGAAAAACATCGTGAGGAAACTTGCACATTCAGGTGACTAAATGTGTAACTATGAACCCAACCTGGTCAGGTTCTCCAGTTAACAGGGTTACAGAGGTCAGATGGCAGTCGCTCCACTGTAATTACCTGATCTGCTACATCCTGGAGTATAGTCAGCGGATCCTTGGCACTGCGTGCGAGTGCACAACTGGGATAACGCTAAGAAGATGATGGTTACTAAACTCCAAAAATTATTCATGCAAAAGCATACAAAGCAGAGCTCTTAATATCTTACTCACTCTTCCGCCTAGTTCCTTTCTCCCCTGCGGGTGTGCTCCATTACGGAGCGCGGCTCAGCAGCGCTCGTTAGCTTTTATTTGGACGCTGGACTCCTGTTCCACGCTGCGATGTACTGTCGAGCAAAATATTTACTCATTGAATATTTACATTTGAAAATCTTTACTTATTTACAAGAATTAGGTGTTATCGACTAGACCCGCCTGCCCTAGCTTCGCTCGCACGGTTGCTATTGAAAAACAAAAATATCCTATGTTCACTGATCCCATGTCATGCAGAGATTGATGGCATGCAAAAATAATGTAGCAAGCTAATGCAATGAAGTTTTTTAACTGGTCTATTTAGGTCTATTGGTCTATTTATAAGGTTATTCGTTACAAAAATACAAATCATTGCCTTTAAAGCAAATTCGTAAAATCGCCTTAGTAGTTACACCACTTATCTCTTTGGATTGGGTGGTCATTTGTTCATGATTTCAATTATTTTGTTAGATTTCTAACCACTAAGATTAAAAATAACTAAGACATTCTGAAGGGGACAAAATGGGAAATAAAAGTTTGTAAAGCAAATCCGGTAACCAATATGAAAATCGCAAATTAAAAATCACTGCTATTCAAATAACCGATGATGTTATTACGACATTGAATAGGAGACGTGATTTTTTTAGCTTTCTGTATAGATCCCATACAAAAAACTTATTGTATTAAAACATCAGAATCCCTCACGAATCGGGGTTTTCTATATCTATACTAATATTATAAAGAGGAAAGATTTGTTTGTTTGTTTATTTGCATCGAATAGGCTCCGAAACTACTGGACCGAATCAAATGAAATTTGGCACAGATATAGTTTGAGACACTGGGAAGGACATATGCTACTTTTTGTCGCGATATAAAATCATTGTATCGCGATGAAAATTTGTATGGAAAATCCGACTTTTGGCGCGGGCGAAGTCGCGGGGAACTGCTAGTTACAAATAAATAAATAAAATCTATACTCATTTCAGTCGCGTCCAGTTTCCGCGTCCCGCAGTGCACGGCCGTTTCTCAGCGTTATCAGTACATGTGCGGGTTTAATGCTCGCGCTCGCTCGATTAATTGCCGATGATCCGCTCCCTGACTCCGTCCGTCCGGACGGACAGAATTAAATCATTGCTCACTCGTACTATGATCAGGCCTGTGTATCTCCCCGCGGAGGTAGCAAAAACGTACCTACGCGCGGCGCACCTTCGTAGGTGCTAAAACAAATTGAGTGTCGCTACCGGCCAGAGCCACGCTCGCGCGTTTTATTCACCGGCGGCCGCGCGGCTACGTTGCTGGCTGGACGAGAATGAATAAAGTACTAGAAAGAGGCGCTAGATGGCGTTAGAAGCTTCTCGTAGAAGTGAACCCTATCGCGTCGCGTGATATTACTGAATAGGTTTAGTGTATTATGAATCATATTCCAGAGCAATAAGTATGAAATTATCTTGCAATGGATTTTTGTAGGTGTCTACACGAAAATGTGCTTGACTCTGAGGCGAACTAAATTACGCCATATTGTTGACGACATTGAGTAGACATTTCTTTGAATACAATTGCTAAGTCATACTTCTGTACGAAGTACTAGTACTTATTCTGTAATTCTATAATCTGTGTAAAAATCAAATCCATTTCAAGATAATTTCATACTTATTGCTATGGAATATGATTCATAATACACTTAACCTATTCAGTAAAGGTAAAGGCAAGACTTAGGAATATAGGTTGCACAGAACATAACAAAAGTTTTGGTGCACGCTGAGCATGTTATAAGTAACCTGAAAATATAATGAATATGAATAAATAGATAATATAATTTGGAATTTTAATACGTAACAATAATGCATGTGCCAATATTACCTACGTACTAACCACTGCTTTGAGACAGTTTTATGAAGCAGCGCAAGAAACTTAAGTCTCTTATAATTGTATATAAGTGTCGTACATTATCCTAGTCATCATAGCACAAGCTCACGCTTAGTTTGGGGCTAGGTAATTGATATGTTTGTTGAAAAAAAAAAGAATTATTTCATAATTTCAATTTCTTTTCATTATTCATACACGAATAATTATAAATATAATTTATTTAGGTATTTACATATTAAAATAAAACACATTGAAAACAGCAACAGGTCAACAAGTCCACGATTATGAAAATGTTATAACGAGTCCAGTTTGAGCTGACCCTAACGCTGCGGCAAATGACCATCTTTGGGATGGGTTACTGTTACTTCTCGCTTAAACTTTGCCAGTTAAGAAAGTTCCTGACTATTGTTCTTTACTAATAAACTTTGTTGAGTTGACCAATTGCTTTTTAAGCATACTGTGTAGGATAGATAGATAATTAACTCTTTATGCACACCATAACAGAAAAATACAGTGAGTACAACGATTAACACAGAAAAATTTACAATGTAAGCGGTCTTATCGCTATAAGCGATCTCTTCCATACAATCTTTAGTTTAGGGGAGTTTGGTGCAAAAATCATAATTATTGTAATTTAGTTTTGACATCTCTTCCGAACATTAAATTATAAGCGGACTGACCATAAAACGGTGTAGGTACGCGACACGCGTCAGTGTACATTTAACTTGCGGGATTTTATCTGTAAGATTACCTCTGGTTCGATCAACCTTTTGATTCCTACGTATAGGCCATTAAAAATTTCAAGCTAGATGTCGTAATCGATCCTAACGCAACATACTTCTCACACATTCCTAAAACATGAATAAAAAACTTGTAAAGAAAAACACGCACGTTATCAAAACCCATAGTACAGAGGTCGCGTCAATCAGTGGGTCGCAAAAAGCCGGTAGTGTGGCGCCGCGCCGCCAATAAATTAGGCATTTTGTCGCCACAGCCCTCGCCCGCCCCCGCACGCCTCGAAAATTAAAAAAAAATGTTTGAGTGCTTATGGTTTTTTAAATGGTTCGGAGTTATGAACATTGTGTGATTTTTAAGACGTGCATCTCAATGCTCAAATTTAGCTAGATAGCGTACCTAGGAGTATTAGGAGAAAATTGGTTTTAAATGATGTATCAATTATTATAGGTCCAATCGTATTCAAGAAAAGATCTACCGACTGAAAATCTGACAACTTTAGCGGGTATTTATTGAGCAGGAGCATTTGTACCCAAGTCATGGATGTTTATAAAATGTATATAAGTATGTCTATCCGTTATTCTAGTCACCATAGCACAAGCTTACGCTTTTAGTTTGGGGCTGGGTAATTGGTGTGTTTGTTGAAACAATTTATTTTTATTTATTTGCGAATAGTCGAACTCATTAAAACACAATTTACGAATTTATTCGCGATTTCTTTAAGTACCTTCATTTTATTTAAAACCTGACGTTTCGAACATTAAACAACGTCTGTGGTCACAGAGAAATAAAATATAAATAAATAGCGAAGTAAACCGTAAAATTGTGTTTCATAATGAGATTTTAGCAGATTTTTTTTACTTTGTAAGAATTATAAATGGTTATAGGTAGGTAGGAACTCCAGAATAAGTCCTTACCCTATAATTTATTAGTTAAGTTAAGAATAAAGCTGTGTTTGTTTTTTATTCATAAAAATACCAATATTCTTCTTTTCAAGTCTAAGTACACTGGCGTTATATTTTTGAGGACCAATACTCGGCAACTAACAAAGCATGCCAAATATTAATAAAGAAGCATGCCTGAAGTCAACCACGTTAAGTTATGATATATCTTTTGGATCAGTCAAAATGTTGTAAAAATATCACGAACCTAGATATTAATTCCCTTTTTGCTTCTGGCGCCACCTATCGTAATGAAAAATTGCCACTGTCAATTTTGACCAAAACAAATGTGGGGTCACATTGCAAATTCCACCACAAAAAGTGAACCCACTTCGACCCTATGGCGAGAATTGCATAAATCTGTCTTTATTGATTCCATGTGAGTAATTTAGCAACGCTTAAACATCGAACATACGATTTTTGTCTTAGTGGAATTGTTGTTTCTGTTCATCGCCTAAAATTGCAATTATTAATTATTATAAAATTTATTAGATTTAGGCCTGATTTTTAACAGTTCGATGATAAATATTCGTAAAATACGGCACAACCTAGTTTTGAACTGTCATCACCTCACGTGTGACACTTTTTACTGATGTACAGTCGAGTTCATTAATATATGAGCATTTCCAAGGCTTTACATATAAATGTACATGGAAAGGTACCTACTTATACATTTTTTGCAGATTCATCAATCAAAAATATGTCCACATGGCACCTGTCATATAAATCTGAGCAAGCCTTTCAATTATATCTAAACAACTAAAAACTATAAAATATCTGTATTTTTTATTTTTATTATTTGGCCAAATAAAAGTACTTAAATATCAACGCAATTGTTTTTCAAATTTTTTGTAGTGACACAACAAGTGTTTTAGTACTGACACAAAAATATCTGTGCTAATGTATTTCTGTTTTATATGAACAAGTAAAAGTAATATCATATCATTTGTTATTTCATAAACATGGATATTACAATAGTCACTTTTATATTTTTATCACTTTTTATATGTGTTATGGGTATTGCAAGATGACACAAAATGAGATGAGTCCAAAAATAACTGAATAAAACTAAATAAGGTAATAAATAAATCGTCCAGTTCTCACAGTTTTCTTATCAAAATAAAACTCATTAATTGCAAATAACACGAAAAGCCCTGAATACCTTTATAAACCTTTCCTGAAAACTTTCACGCTAGAAGTTTACAGAAACAACACGTCTTATTTCAATCCCTTAGTCAGAATGTGTCGCCTATACAATGAGCTGTTGGTGCGAAATGGTATGACAATGGACATATTTAGCGATAACTTGCCCAAGTTCAAGCGGGCAATAATGAGTGCCTTAGTTGAAGAGTACAATTGGGTGAACAATAATCGCAATACGGGTAGATCGTAAGTCCACATTGTATTAATTTTAATTGTATTGATTTGTTTACAGTTCACTTTTCTTTTCATTCTCATTTTTTGTATTATTTAGTTTCTTATTTTTACTTAAGGTACACTAATTAACAATCAAGCAGTGGACACATACTTTGGGATAATATCTAGCCTAAAATTTATGTAATCTTATATAATGTATTTTGTGATGTTATTCCGTTTTGTGTTCCTAAATAAATAAATACGTGTAGGTAGACAATTCGGTTCCATACCATCTTTTTAAATTTATTATCATTGAATAATAATTGAAATAATGAGTCAAAGACAGCGTTAGTAAATTTAAGAAAAAACTTGCATATTTATGGGTTACTCTTAATAATGTATGTACTTAGATAAGTTTATTAAGAACATATATTTTTAAAATTTTCGTTATTTGTATTGAACTTAATACTTAGTTTGGCTACCATTCGTGTTTATAACCGTTTGCAATCGGTCTTGCATCGAATTTATTATATTGACAATCACGATTTTTTGTATGTGATTTGATTGAAAATGACAACTTCAAGAATAGCTCGACATTTAAAAATTGGTAAGTGGCCAGTCATAAATGTTGATACCAACCTCTTTTAAGTCAATTGTTAATCTCAAGTAGCAAAAATTGGTATTTATCAAGAAGCTCCAAGAAAACACTATAATGACGTCACATTCAAAGTGAAAGAGACAAATGTATCATTAAAATTTGACAGATCGGTCCTCTTAGATAATTTTCATTATTCAAGATTCGAAGTGATATGTTTGTTCAGATGTTTATAAACTTTTACTTGTTCACATAAAATAGGAATAGGTTAGCACAGATATTTTTGTGCCTGTACCATGTTTATAAATATTTGAAAAAACACTTGCGTAAATATTAATGTGCTTTCAATTGGGTAAATAATTTTGAAAAATATCAGTACAGATATTTTTAGGTTTCAGTTGTTTACTGAAAGGCTTGGTTAGATTATTATGACAGGTGCCATGTGTACATATGTTTGATTGATGAATCTGCTCAGATGTATAAGTACCTTTCTATGTACATTTATATTTGAAGCCTTGGAAATGCTCATATATTAATGAACTCGACTGTACACACATCAACACTGTCTAGGGATATTTTGGGTTTACTTAATTTACTAAAAATTTATTAAATATAACATACATGTGTATATTTTAATATTTTTTTTAGTAAATTGAGTAAATCCTAAATATCCCTAGACTGTGTTGATTAGTATATATTTTTTTAAATCAACAAATAATTCAGAATCCGTATTTCTTGAAAATAACTGCATATTTCAAACACACGTCCATTAATATTGTTCAATTAAGTAGTTATTAGATTTTTAAAAGCTTAACTCAAAAACCGGCCAAGTGCAAGTCGGACTCGCGCACTAAGGGTTCCGTGGCAACTTCAACTGAATTAGGATCCACTTACTTCCACTTAGGCAACATACCATAATATTTTGTTGACAGCAAATATACCTTTGTTTTTCATAGTGTTTGTATAAAGAACAAATTTTTGTTTGCGGTTGTTGAAAATATATCTCAAAAACTACTAGTTCGATCTCGTTCAACCCAATTTTCGCTGAAAAAATTTGTTACGATCTAAATCATGTATTGTGTATGTACATTATGTATATTTCAAAAGTACACTTGCTTAGTTCAAAAGTTAGATGGGGGGGGGGGGGGGGGACACGCCCATTATATTACTTTGGAAGCGTCTATCACTCAAACGTTAGACTTTTGAGAAAATGGTTTTGTCATTTTAAAAGACCTATCCATAGAATCCCCACACGCATAGGTTTGACAAAAAAAATGTTTTTGGTTTTAGTTTTATGTATGGGAGACCCCCTTAAATATCATTGTTTTTCATTTTTTGTATGAGAATTGTAAAGTGGTTAACAGGATACATCTACCTATCAAGTTTCTTCTGTGTAAAGCTAATAGTTTCAGAATAAAGTGGCTGTGACATACGGACGGACGGACAGACAGACAGACATACTTGACGAAACTATAAGGGTTCCGTTTATTGCTATTAGGCTACGCAACCCGAAAAAGAAGTAAGTGTATTGAGCAAAGGAAATGTGACATCAAAATTTCAAATCGATTGAAGACGTGGTTGCCCGCGACTTCGTCTGCGTGGACTTGATGATACAATTTGACTCATAATCCTATTCACCGTCTCTCTGTCGTATGGTGAAGGGAGGTCACTCTATATCACTAAAACTATATACCATATACGGTAGGTCACTGATAGAAAATAATAATCAATAAGAGCGTTTTGACTGTTCAGTAAAAGTACGTCAACGATTGGTGTGGTGTCAAATTCCCTATTAATGTTGTATCTTTGAACTGACAATTTAAAGATTGGCCCATAAATAAACCCACTACTTTGAGGTGATGTTTCTTTTAGATTTTTTTTAAAACAACTACCTACAAAGCTAACTGCCAACATTAACAGAGTGATACCTAACTAATATAAGATGACAAAATGAGAACTGAGTCGATATTATCAGCCAATTTGTTCAGTGCTCAGGTACGATCTCTTGGAAATCTTGAAATGTCAGTTCAAAGTTGTGCCGTTTATGATTTGATTTTGTAAGGCGTAGTTTATCAAAGTGTCTCATCGGAGAGTCCTGTTTCATAGTGGCATAATCGAACGATTAGTCATGTTCACTACCTCATGAAGTCAGTCACCGATGCACCGCGGTCAAACACAACGCACGCAAGTCAAATCTCGGCAGAAGCACAGTTGAGCGATTATCGTATCCATTTCACGCGGGCTGATGCTCAAATAACATGTGGCTTGTGTCAGGGGATTGAAATAGGGGAGGGTTTAAAGGTTTATTGTTCGTTAAATTTGATCCGATGACGGTAAATGCTTGTCCAACTTGTTATTTTAGTATTAAATTTAATAAACTTTTTTTTAATGAATTTCGAAATAAGATTCAAAGTTTTATTATTCGTTTGATTCGATCCGATGACGATAAATGCTTGCCCTACGTAGTACTTATTCTGTGCCTACGTGTTATTTTCATTTTTTGAATGAATTTCATAATGAGTGACCTAAGTACAAAGTATTATGTAGTACCTTCACCTACCTGGAATAAGCTGAAAAGGTAAGAGCATATTTAGGTTGCACAGTTCACTCCTTTCAACGAATATACGGATATACTATAGCGGTTAAGATAACTTTATTAGTTTAGCAGGAAACTAATAAAGTTATCTTAACCGCTATAGTTTGGGGTAGACTAAAAAAAAACCTCCCCACTTCACATGTAAGGGAGCTACCCTAAAAATAAATATTTTACAAAATTTATTCTACCACTTTGTCGGTGTAATTGGTAAACATACACCTACAAAATTACAGCTTTCTAGTAGGTACGTACTAAAGGTCTCTTAGCAAAATCTCGGACAGGCAGACAGACAGACAGACGGACATGACAAAACGGTAAGGGTTCCTTGTAAAGACTACGGAACCCCGTTGAAGATATCTGTGGGCTCATGATCAATCAAATCACAAGCACAACAGAGTTGCATGCATTGCAGTGCAGCACTGGTGAATTAATTGTTTTTGAAGAAATAATTTAGAAGATAATAAGAGAATAATATTAGGTAATACACATATACTATAATATTCAACCAGACAAAATTACATAAATTCAAAAATAATAAAAAAAAATTTCTAAAGCAAAGCAACCTCTGTTGTAAATGAATCTGGTAGCGCCACCTAGTAGCGAGTAGAAAAAGCTCTGATATTAGGTTGCTAATAAAAAGCAAATGCTTTGCATTCATGCTTTATGTTTTGCTTTTTAGGGGTACCATCTGTTGTGGAGCGGATAAACTTTTAACTAATCGCGCCATCTAACGTAAGTTAGACACACTATTTGTTATAGCTTTTACTTTGATAGATGGCGTTTTCGGCTCCGCATTGCGTCCGATTCGAATCTTATTCGTCTCCATCAAATAATAAATACTATGTTCATTTAATTTATGGAAAATCGGACCGTGAACTACCGTGAATAACGAACGAACGGAAGCGAGGACAATTTATAATTTACTCTACCTACATATAATTTTTTAGTCCCAAACTAATGGCGTTACCATAATATTTTCAGACAGACACCCTGATGGCGTTACCATAATATTTTCAGAACTTACTGAAAAAAATCTAAAACGCCTGAAGTCTGAGAACTGTGGAGTGTCAGAATTCATAATTCAGCACAAAATGCCATATTTCAACAAATCGAAAGGATGCAGACAATCCGAGTCTACTTTTACCCGATTGCGGAAGGAGGGTTATGTTTTTCGAGAGCATGTATATGTATGTAAGTATGTATGTATAATTGTTTGACACGGCCTACAGCCGGCTGGACAGTTTTTGACATATGAGGAGTCATTGAATTTTTTTAAATTGTGAGAGTGACATAGGCTAAATAAATTTAAAAAATGGCTCCTGCAAATGGAAATAAAGGTCCCCCCTTTACTTCCATTGGTTTTATTGGAATTGATTTTTCCTTAGCATAGCGATATGGATATCAAATGAAAGCCAGTAAAGAGACCATTTCAAAAATATAATATTTTTTGTTCTGAGTAATAAAATTAAAAATAATGAAATAAAAAACGGTAATTTAAAAATTAAAAACCCGACTGCGTTTCTGGTAATTGGAAATTAAAAAAACCCTAAAACAAGAAAGAGGTCATACCCGGGTTAAATTGGAACCCATATTAAAAATTGTAGCAGTCGGGACCCATGTTAGAAAGTCAGCAGTCTCGTCAGTAGATTGGAGTTATCTGCTATGTAATAATCACTAGTAGGTATGTGCACTAAATTCACTAAGCCTCCATTTCTAGAATGGGTCCCGACTGCTTTACAATTTTTAATATGGGTATCTACCAATTTAACCCGGGTATGACCTTTTTCTTGTTTTAGGGTTTTTTTATTTCCAATTACACAGAAACGCAGTCGGGTTTTATAGTTTTTATTTTAAATTACCATTTTTTATAAGAATTCAAAAATCGACTTAAGGAACATTTTCTTTAACTGTAAATTAATTACACTGTCGTTGGTTGAGTACTTTTTATATTTGTATATAATATGTATACATATTATGTATGATTTATATGTACATATATAGTATGTGTAGTATATGATAGTGATAGTATATAATATGTGTATGTATTTTTGTTTCGTACCTATTATTTTATAATGTCTTTTGCACCAATCACTCCCTTCCTGTGATTAACTATTTCCTTTACCCAAAGGTTGTCTAGAAGAGATCGCTCTTAGCGATAAGACCGCCTAATTTGTACATCTTTCTTTGTAAATTGTATTTTTGTTACTTTTATGGTGTGCAATAAAGAGTTATCTATCTATGCAGATTCACATAATCCCGACTACTCCATCCGGATTCGGTGCATTTTGTTGACACAGCGAATTTCGATTAGCGTCAAGTCAACCTTTAAAGGAACCAATTGTGATGTGTTGTGAGTGAGTGCGTAGATTGGTGGGTATATTGTTTGATTAAGTTATATTGGTTGAACAGATCTTTTGCACCAAAATCAGAACGTACAATGTAAAATTACCCTTTTTATTAGATAATACCGTAAATAATATCAAGTATTCAATGGCCCTTTTGTAATGTTTTCAGTTTTGGAATAGAATAAAATTAAATTTGAGGAGACAGGAATTTGGGTACTTTGTTTGCAGTTACATTACATTTTATTTATTCTTTATTGCACAAACAGAGTAGTACAAATGGCGGACTTAATGCCTCTTAAGGCAACCCAATAGTTGACGGGTAGAGAATGCCTTAGCATTCTCTACCCGTCAACTATTGGGTGAGGCAGAAATAGTCATGACAGCGTTAAAAGAACAACATAATAATTATTGAACTATCATAAGACATACAATGTTATGTAATAGTTATACACCTGTACATTGATTCATCTATATCTATACTAATCTACGAGTATACTAATATTATAAAGAGGAAAGATTTGTTTGTTTGTTTGTTTGTTTATTTGCAACGAATAGGCTCCGAAACTACTGAACCGATTTAAAAAATTCTTTCACCATTAGAATCCTGCATTATCTGCGATGGACATAGGCTATATTACATTATCAAAAAAGTTAGGGTTCCGTATGAAAACTTCGATTATGTAACCAAAGGTGTAAAAGGAAAATCATTAAATTGCGAACGCTGCGAAAACTATTGACAATAGAGCAAAGTAATGTTCTACAGTTTTGTAGAGGACATCATTATCCACAATAAAGTCCGAGATAACATATGTCTCACTATAACAGTTAAGTAACAATAACTCCTTTTTTAGGTAAAAATATGACATTTTTGCGGCGGCAAAAAGAAAGCCACAGTTTCAGTACGTCGGTATTAATCCTTATCCAAATAAATCACGTCATATTCAAGGCTATATCAGTACCTGTAAATTACTTTTTGAATTATACAAATCGGACATACCATTAAAAATTATCACGAGTAATATAATATTATATCGTAGTTAGGACGGCAGCAAAGTTGGCCTTTTGCTATATCGTCAATAGATTATTTTTTTTATTTAAAAACTTTATTGCACTTAGAATGTGTACAAAAGGTGGACTCAATGCTAAAAGTATTCTCCCCCAGTCATACTATAAGTCATGCTGAAAAATTGTAATGGGTGCAGGATAATGTAGTCGAATAGAAATTAAAAGACGCAACAAAACATTATAATGTAGATATAGATGGCACGGTACGTATTTATCTCGCGGGTCAGCTTGAGTTTTTCCCAATAACTTAATAAGTAAGTAGGTAATTACTAGGACGTACGATGCGTCGAATTGAAGTTCAAGCAAAGAGGTCTCTGCCGCCTGTCTTAACTACACTCACCTATTGTCGCTTGCACACACAATACGACAAGACGCAATGCTCTTTCTTTGGCCAACGTGGTAAGGCGGTGGTGACCAGGATAGTACTTTAACATTGCTGATTTCTTCTTGACCTTTGTCTAATTGATTGTTTGAATGCACTTATCTTAGATCAGAATTACCTATTCATGGTCCGATTTTGAAAAAAACCTTTGTGTAAGGTACAACATATCTATCTAGCAAGGCTATAAGATAGGTAATTTAAAAAAATCACGTTATGTCTTTCAGGAATGGAGTAAAATCAATAGGTGCGCATGAAGTCCTCGGGGACTGCTATTTTTTCTATACTAATATTATAAAGAGGTTAGGGTCGGTTGCACCATATCTCACATTATAACTGGAAAAACGGAGGAATTATTTTTTTTGTTTAAACATGCTAATCACAGGTACTGCTGAGTCGATTTGAAAACAATATTTTGTGTTAGATAGATTATTTCTCGGGGAACGCTTTGTATGAGCTATAAAATGCATGATACCTACCTAGAAATCAACGGGGAAGCAGTTAAATCAAAAAGCACGGACGAAGTCGCGGGGGACCGTTATAATTAATATGTTCATATTATTCACACGCGTTTTGATACTTATCCTCAAAGATATCACAGTTTTTAAAAATACTTCGCTCCTAACAATGCCCACAGGAAATCCTAAATTTACGTGAACGAAGTCGCGGGGGACCGCTAGTAATATTATATTACTCGTGATAATTTTTAATGGTATGTCCGATTTGAATAATTCAAAAAGTAATTTACAGGTACTGATATAGCCTTGAATATGACGTGATTTATTTGGATAAGGATTAATACCGACATACTGAATGAAACTGTGGCTTTCTTCTTGCCGCCGCAAAAATGTCATATTTTTACCTAAAAAAGGAGTTATTGTTACTTAACTGTTATAGTTAGACATATGTTATCGCGGACTTTATTGTAGATAGTGATGTCCTCTACAAAACTGTAAAACATTACTTTGCTCTATTGTCAATAGTTTTCGCAGCGTTCGCAATTTAATGATTTTCCTTTTACACCTATGGTTACATAATTGAAGTTTTCATACGGAACCCTAACTTTTTTGATAATGTAATATAGCCTATGTCCATCGCAGATAATGCAGGATTCTAATGGTGAAAGACTTTTTCAAATCAGTTCAGTAGTTTCGGAGCCTATTCGTTGCAAATAAACAAACAAACAAACAAACAAATCTTTCCTCTTTATAATATTAGTATAGAAAATCAATGCACCCGTATTATTCATTCATTGACTTCTGTAGGTATATGCTGAATACAGTGAATCATTTTCATGAATTAAACTTTAAGAATTCAGTTGCCTAAACAACAAATTCGTATTTAAAATGAAATCGTGTTTTACCACTATACGTTACCTAACCTAAAAAAAACGACCACACAAATAATATAAATATATATTTCACGATTAGATTGGTTCACGAAGAGTTTTCTGACAAATTGCTTACAACCTATGTCTTGTAGCACTCTCGTAGCGCCACAGAATAAATACGTACAGTCAAGAACATCAATATGTAAACATCTGTATTCGATTTGAGACGAAACTTATTTGTAGTACAGATTTTATTGCTTGTGACTGTACCACAGAATAAGTACTAGTACTACTGTACAAGGTAGCGTACAAGACCACTAACTCGTAACGCTCGTAGCAAAATGTAGGGTTCTGTTCTTTTATTTTATTTCACTGTTCGTTGACGATCTTTTTAGGGCCCCTAGACGAGATGCACTCTATTCTTCAGCGAAGTTCGCTATCGTCAACAAAATATATGAAACTAACATAAGTCATCAAAACATCGAAATTGCATTTTATTAGTGTTCGAGCAAGAGTCGCTATTGATCCTTCTGTATTTTGTACTTTTTGGTATTCTGCGTTTTAGGTAGGTAACGTGACCTATTTACGTACCTGTCACATAACATTTGATTTTTAAATCGGTAATTACTAATTCGGTATTTGTCGATTGATAAGTAGGTTTAATCAACTAGGTAGTTTTTGAAATTTTCTTTTCTTTGTGACTTGCAAGGCAAGATATGGAAGTTATTTAATCTCTTCAATCAGATAAAGTTTGACAGCGGCAACATTACTTTTAAGTCGCAATCAAACCGCTTTACAGGGCCAATAGAACCGAACATCAAACGGGATCGTATTGCGAATATCCTGAAAGCGATCCCGATTGACCACAGAGACTTAGCGATGATTGATTATACCGGTATGATCCCGGCTATCCCGGCACAACGGTTATGCCGGAGCGCCGCAAATACACCACTTATGAGCACTTCGGGCGACCACTTATGTCTGACGAAGACTTTGTAAAACTATTAGACGTGCTCAAGAAATACAAATTTTACGGATTACTTCGCGATTTATTTTCATTTTATTTAAAACCTGACGTTCTGAATCGCGAAGTAATCCGTAAAATTTGTATTTCTTGAGCACGTCTAATAGTTTTATCAAGCTTAAATTGTGTTTTAATGAGTTCGAATATTCGCGTAAACGTTAGAAACAAACTATTATAGGGGTGATATTAATAAATTAGAACTGATTTTGGAAATGAGTTACTACTCCACTAAGCCAACTGGACGAATGTCAAACGACTTACGTCGACGAATATTACGAAAATACCGGAGGCGATTAAAAAGTAATAGTTTAAGTTTATTTTAACCCCATTGCTTTTTAATTTTCATCAGTATTTTCGCTGTATTTGCCGTCGAAAGTCGTTTGACTTTCGTCTAGTTGGCTTGGTCGGGTAATACTTCAGAATTATCCCTTTAGAGTATATTAAACCAATACAATTGTTATTTAATGGTGGGTACTATTTAAAAAGTATACATCATTTTTCTTACATGCACAAGTAGGTAATATTGCATAACCTATCCTTTTTTTATAAATATTTAGTCTTTTCAATTAGCATTTATTTATATCGTAATACAGTGAAGCTTGTCCAGATGGTATTCATATTTTGCTAAATAAATGATTAGCCACTTACAAGTATTAAAAACAAATATTTTTTTTATTAGAGAAAAAAAACGCAAATAAAAAGGTATTACTTTATTGCTAAGTAGCTCGTGGTTAAAAGTAAATAAAGTCAGCCTAAAAAATTGTACTGTCGAGTAGTTACTTCGCTCTATGGCTTGACCACTCCATGGCATCGGATACCCACTCAGAGAGCTGTATGAACATCATCTAAATGAAATATAAAACGGGTATAAAGTTTGCCTTGTGCACTCACTACCAAATCAATTTAGGTTTAATAGGTTTGTTTATATAGGTAAATCTGTGTGATGGTACGGACGACAGCACGTCAAGGTAAGCACGGGGTCATCTTATGCAGTTGTGATAATGGTGATTTTGCAACAATAATGTGAAGTCGGATGTGCTGCCCACTTACGATCCAATATGAAATGATCTTGACCAAAACTCTATAAAAACTCGGCTTACTTTGCGTCAGCATGCGTATTTACAAAATGTTCGGATAAAATATATAAATATTTGAAAGAATACACACAAAAAATATTTTTGAAAAATAATCAGGGGTTTACGAGGAATTCAATGGCAGATTAGGCATTTTGAGGTAATGTTTTGTGATTGCAGAATTAATTATTTGATTAATTTAAGAAATTTTGTGATTAAGTGTTACTTTTAAACCCCTATTCGTTAGATTATTTCAAAAATACCAGTGCAATTATAATTCAAAACAAGATTTTTGAAATATAAACTACAAAGACGCAATCTGGGCCCGGCTTTGGTCAATATCCTTACAGCTAGGCACTGATATACACGCAACATCGTTTTGCAACGGATCAATATCAATAATGCTGAAATCATGTATTTCAGATATTATTCATAAATGTATGTGTCTTCATTGCTCAGATCCCCAAATAAGTAGCTTAAGAAGTTGTGTTATGGAAATCTGAAACAACAGCGATAGGCATCACAACACTCAGACCCGAGTCAATATAGAAAATATGAATTTCTTTATTGACCCGACCGGGGATCGAACCAGGGATCTTAGAGATGGCGACACCTTAAAAACCGGAGTGCTAGCCACTCCGCTACGGAGGCCGGTAAATTTGTTAGTAAATTTGTTTTTCGCAGTTTCTCAAAAATAGTCCCAGTTGATGAACTGGTTATACCACAGAATAAATAATAAATAATAGTACAAGTACCTAGATTTCAAAATGATGACTTGATAATGATGCTGAAACGCAGAAAATCTGCAGATCTAATCTTGCCATTATTCAATATATACTAGATAAGGTGTACAGAGACAATATTACAGTTGCCTGATAAAAACTGTTACTAGCAGGATTTATTAAGAGTACCTACTTAAGAAGTTACCTACTAACTTTACATGTTGGGTAGCAGTAACTAAAAAAACGTTTAAAAAGTTAAAGGTACTATTTATTAATACTTGTTTCTTACTATAAATGAAATAATCACAGCCTTATAAGGTCAGTCAGTAGATTACCAGGTTATTAATCCACGTTTTATTAACAACAAAATAAGTTTCAGTACCAAAATCCGCGCTATCTTTTACCAATTTTCCTCCGAGAAAATCACTCGAACTCGTGTAACGTCAAGGAGCTATTAGTCCAAAGAGGTCGCAATCTTTTCCGATAGCAGAAAAAATTAAAAGAAAACTCAAGTTGACACTTCTACAGCTCTTTTCATTGGCCAACCGCAGCCGCCTCGCGCACCTGATTGGTCGATTTAAATGGGGCTCTAATGAGGAAAAAGGACGTCGCGCTTAGGGCTAAACGCAGGCAATAGGCTAGAGAGAGACGGATAGACACTTCTCGGGTACTTACAGATAAAGCAAAGCGTTAACAGTGGGCGCTAAGGAAGTTGAATGCTACGAGCGATGCAATGGACAAGTGCGATTGTAGTGAATTGGCATCTTGAGTTAATTTTGTTCTATTTGCACAAAAAACTTCAAAAAATTACGTCAAAATAAGATTATTTAACTTTTGAATTTCTTATGTAACTGCATTAAATGTAATTACGAGTACATTAAATGTAATTGTTGTCAGTCGTTTTTTTTATGGCATTGGGATCTACAGAGGTATAAAGAGTAGGAACGCTAATGTTTTTTTGTTTTATACTGTTTTATCAGATTTTACTTTACTTCGGGTGTCTGTGACTAACTGACTTAAAAAAGAGGTAATAAAGTCGACGTGTCTGTCTAATAAATATAATATTTGTTAATTTTTGCAATGGTATAATAATATGTTTTGCAAATGCTACGATGCTACGACGCTACGAGACTACGAATTTCAGGTAGAGTATTCTAAGCATCGCTTTTGCTTTAATATAAAAAAAGTTATAATTTAATTATGTTCTCATTGAAAGTGAAATAAGAGCGAATTTGTGTGCCAATACAAACCAGCACCACCACTCGCATTGGCATGAGCGGAGCGATCAAATCGCATTCACGTAAACATCTTTAAGAAAAACTCAACGATCCCCACTACTTACGCTACTTCGGATGCTTTTTTAAAAAACGACTGCCCTAACATATCACTGTCTCTTTCCCACCCACGCTCGTAGTAGGAGCAGCATTAAGTTTCTGTCTCTGTCTAAGGCTTAGCACTCGTCAAGCGGGCGGCAATCTATCACGAAAGTTTATTCGTTTGAGAGACGTATTTGCGGTAAGGCGAGCGCGACCGCGCGGTGAAGTGTGTGTGTATTTTCAAAAATGGAATCAAAACTGAAGAATTTTAAGGACTCGCTGAGTTTGCAAGATTGTGAGAAAACTAATTTGACGACACCTTTTTCAATCAATGACATTTTGACCAGAGAGAACGAAGCGAAGTTTTGTCAGGAGAGTTTTGGCGCGAAGATGAGTTTTCTGGCGAAGGCGTCGGGCTGTTATGCCAAAGAGGAGTTCCCCAAGAAGGAAGTTTTGGATAAGAGTCTGAAGTACTACGATGATTGCAGCAGCTACAGAGAATACAGCGATGACGGCGCCTTGGACATGACCAGGAAAAACAATTATCCAGTCACAGAACTTTCCGGTGAGTTAATTATATTTTGTTTTTTAAAGAGACGTGTAATTACTACATGTTTATGCATAAAAACGGGCAAATAAGTTTGCCTGTCTAGTTTTCTATTCTACGTTATAAATGTTTATCTATTTTAAATTGACCTTCATAAGTGGCATTTTCTGTCCTAAATTGAATAAATTATTTTTGACTTTGAATTTGACTAATAATTAGGCTTGCGTAAAAAGTTCTCACGTAACGAATTTTCTAATTTTCGTAAGCAGTTTACTAACTGTGCTGTGAGTAGGTAGGTCTCTAGTTACTTAATTAATTGCTGCTCTTTTTTGGCCTTTAAAGCTCTACAAACAAATAATATTTTATGTAGGTATACTCTTATCTTATTTGATGCTAGGTTAAATTGTTAGTTACCCGATTTACTGAACTTGCCTAGGTAACAAATATCTACACACAAACTAAGAATTAAAAAAAACTGGCATAACTTTGTCACTTTTCATAAAAAGTTATAACAATGTCGTAAGATAACATGTTACATTACAATGGTTGCGTCGTTGATCTAGCTAATAGTCAGTAACCTGGTTTCTGCCCATATGATCCTGGGTTCAAATACCATTTGTTGGGGCGAAGTTTTTTTTTTGGTTTTTTTTTTCAAAAATCAGAAATACATACTTCGGAGAAGTTGGTGGTGGTGCATCGAAAAGCGCTCTAAGGTCTTGCCACATTCTGAGCCTCATCTCTCTCCGGTCATGTCGAATTGCCGTCTCACCGAACGTTGAGGACGAAGGAACAGAGAGTGCACACATACTTGTGCACTAATATATCTCCCGCAGAGTTAAGTTTGGCTGCCGTAGTCGAAATTCGGCTAAGAAGTCATAATTATTATTAAAAATTACATAGAGATATTGGACTGCAGTTGATCAAATTAAATTTTCATAATAATGATTTTTTGTGTTTATCATCTTTGTAGAACTTGTTTATTTAAAACTTTTCATTGATACCTGCACAATTTCTGTCTATTTAACTCAATAGGTTAGTATAGAACTAGAGGCAAATTTTTTTACTTGTAAGTAGGGGTTAATGGTGCTGGTTGTAAAATAATTAATATTAATGTAAAACATCCTGTAATCATAATTGTACAATTGTTTATTGTCCTGAGTAAATAAAAATAAAAATAAAATAAAAATAGACACCAATTGTATTAATTTTAATAGTATCTATTACAAAACACTTTTACTCTATTGCGTATGTCCATTAGGACTAATTTGTTTATAAACTCGATTATGGACCGCTCTTACCAATTAATTGATGTCATTCATTACCTACTCTTACCGTAATGAGGATCGGAACAAATACAAAGAACGTCATTCATATTATATTTTCTTCTAAAGCTAAGGTTATTTTCTATACTGATTGATATTGAGATATAAATACTCATTAAAACACAACTTTACGGATTACTTCGCGATTTATTTACATTTTATTTTAAACCTGACGTTTCGAACACTTTACAGCGATCGTGGTCACAGGGAGACTCACAAACGTAAACGTAAGAAACAAATATGAGATATAAATAACTGAAATCCATACTAATATTATAAATGTGAAAATGTGTTTGTCTGTCTGTCAGTCTGTTACCTCTTGACGCTTAAAAACCACTGAACCGATTGAGATGAAACTTGGTATGAAGACAGTTCGAGACCCTGGAAAGGACATAGGCTACATTTTGTCACGATAAAAAAACATTAAGAGGGTGAAATGGGGGATAAAAGTTTATATGGAAAATTCAACTCTTGCGGGCGAAGTCGCGGGGAACCACTAGTGATAATAATAAATGTTTGTTAACTGCAACAAAGTAGGTACATTATGATGTACACGCAAAATATTTTCACTGGCTACGCAAAAAAAGAAAAAAATCTAACTGTTCACCTATGAAAAAAAGCTATTGACGTCAGTGTTCTAAATTCAAATTTAAATTAATTCCTCTGTAATTTCGCGCTAACAATAGCAAAGTAATGGAGCGTGTACACTGACCGGTCCGAAGGGTCGCAGAGTTAGATGTCATGAGAGTAACGAAAAAAAAAAATTCAAACAAACTCGATTTTTGTATTTAAAATATCTTCATTGTAAAATTTATTGTGGCTTCAATGAAAATATCCAGTTTGACGGAATTGAGTTGAAAAATTGATTTATGCGTGTACGATTAATTTTTTTTTAAACTAATTAAATTTTTTATTAAAACTAAAAGCTGATAAAAATGAATTAGGCACTGGTGAATGATGTTAATATTAAATTTTATTTTACAATTTGTACTTCAATGACAAAAACTTAAAATAAATGTGCGTTTTAATTAATGCACGTGCTACCATTCATAGGTAAATTACAAACAATTTGTCTCTTACATAACTTAATGTCTTTATAAATCAATAACAAAAGTGATCTGTGGTTACGCGGGTGACGTTCTAAATTCAAATCAGTCCCTCCCTAATTACACGCCGACAATAGTGGTGTAATGGAGCGACGGCCGGCAGTGCCGCCCCGCGACGTCTCCACTTAGATCCTGTTCCCACTGTTTCATGTCATGCTTGTGTCAAAGTAAATATGTTCCGGTACGATAAAAACCCGGCTACTTTAATTAAAAATATTTTTGACTTAAAAACTAAGATGCAAATAGCAGAGTTGATTTACAACTGAAAACTTTTTTTACATGGCTGACAATTTTTCGTCACCAGTTTGTGATAGGGTCTTTTTGTTTTATATATTCAATACTAATTTAAATCGAGATGATAAAACCTTATTTTAGGCCAACGATGCGATTTTCGGTCCAAATCTTTTTAATTTTTTCGCAAACTACTTTTATTGACTGATGATTACAAATCGGTCCACTGTACGTATAGGTATTGTGGAAACTCACCTCTACCATCACTTGCGATTGCGACACCCTCATTACGATAAGTGATGACGCTTAGAAGCCATTCAGCCATTCAATTTAGTAATTACTATAACTCCAAAAGTTCAGCGCGTGCCGCGGTGGTGGTGTGACGAATCCGAAATGTTTTATGTAAATTTCTTTGATTAGCCACTTTTTTCGTACCCTTCAAACGTTCTTCGTAGCTTTTCATTACTTAAGTTTTCTTCGAACGTATTTCGGCGTCAAATTAATGGCCTTAACTTATTCGCAGCAATTTTCGTTTTTTCTGTGAATCGTAAAGGATTCGGGGTTTTATCATCTTACGGATATATAAGGAACGTAATTATAACGATAGAAAACTTTTTTGTTTAGATTAGATTTTTTTACGTTACTTTACCAGATGATGATGGAATGTAGATAAATGATGAGCACACACAAAATTTCACCTACATACATAATTAAACCTACATACATGGGTACTGCATTTTTTTCGTAAAAGTTCTCAACCTCATCAGAAACGCAAAAAAAGTCTTGGTGTAATGAAATGTTCAACTTTACAAATGATCGCTTAGACGCCTGAAAACTTCCGACAATAGGTATCTCCGACACGCAAAAGCACAGTTACCGGTGACAATTCGCGTAATGGATCCATTGTGATCACGTGACCTGTCGTCTAATTGATTCGTGCGGTGTGAACGCTCCCTAATGAGTTCGGTGCGAGTACCGAACGGAAATCACAAACTTTTACTTTATCTTGGTTTTGGAGAAAAATCTGTTCTAGGTAGTTAAATGTCCTTATTGTATCATTGCAAAAACATTTCATTAAATTACCAAAGAATAAGAACACGATTCGAATACGAAAAAGTGTGCCTTAAATTAATATAAATTAGTAAAAGAAATCAAAAACTCTGAAGCAAGTCTTTACCTCTACCACAGAATAAGTTACAGTACTCCGTACAGAAGTATGACTTTGCAATGAAATTCAAAGAAATGTCTACTCAATGTTGTCAACGATATGGTGTAATTTAGTCCAATCATCATGCATTTAAAAAGAGGTTAGATAGGTCATTAGCGCGCGAAAGCTGATTGCCTCAAATTTATCAATTTGCTCAATTTTGCAATTAAATGTGACATTTGACACGTGAAAGAACGTGTGCTCGGATCATCAAAATCGAATCGCCGCGCAGTACGAGATGACAGGTCTACCTCTTTTTTAAACAAATACACAGTTACTTTTCACAATGAGCAAAATGAGCATGTACAATCAATGCTGATTTCAACCTTCTTTTGTTTCAGACGACTACGACTCCCGCTCATCGACCACCGGCTCTCCTTTGCGCCGTCACAACTCTTCGCCGGGCTCCGACTTAGGCTACAAACCATTCATCTTCGACAAGTGTACCCCTCCCCCCGATCCGCGCGCCCCCCGCGATTCCCCCACCTATCCGGACTACACGCAGAATAACGCGCGGAAAAAGCGATCCCGCGCGGCCTTCTCGCACGCACAAGTATACGAACTGGAAAGAAGGTTCAGCCAGCAGAGATACCTCTCTGGCCCAGAAAGAGCCGATCTGGCCGTCAGTTTGAAACTGACAGAGACACAAGTCAAAATCTGGTTCCAGAACCGCAGATACAAGACTAAGAGGAAGCAGCTTCAGATGCAAGAAAACGGTATGCTAGCAGCTGCTGCGGCAGCCGCTAACCACGCCAGGAAGGTAGCAGTAAAAGTGCTCGTCAACAACAACGGGCAACCGAATTTACCAGACATGAAGCAGTACCAGAACCCTATGCTAGCTAAAGGCATAAACCCAGCGTTGTTCGCGTCTCCAAACTTACTTGAAGGTTCGCCAATTTTGAAACACTTCGCAGGAGTGTACGGAGTGGATTTCGCTAAAAATCCGGAGTACAAAGCACTGTTGCAAGAGTCTTACAACCAAGCGGTGTTGCAGTCCCTCTACGGTCCCCACTTGGGAGTAAATTACCCCAATCTGCCTCTATCATATATGTATTACCCAGGACACCCAGCATTCGGTATGCCGATGCAATGCGATCTCGACAGAAGTCAGAGCGAGCCACGAACAGAGAGCGAGAAACATTACGGCGAAAATTCACAAACCAAAGATAAAAACGAAGAAAAAAGAAAAAGTCCCATTGACTTGAACGAGAACAGCAATGAGAGTATGGCCAGTAACATTGAAGTGGAGAATTAAAAAAGACTAACGATCAGATTTAGAAAAAAGAAACAAAAGAGGGTAGATGATAGGTCCCTAAAAGTAAAATAAATAAAACTGGATGGCAATCAACAAATCAAAGAAACAGACCAAAGGATAAAGCGATTCCAAAGATCATCAAGTAGTTAGTAGAATTGTTAAATGTTTAGTTTTAATTGTTGTAAATATGTTTCAACTGGTTGAATGTTTATGTAGTAAGTACGATGCACGCACGTTTGTAAATAGTACAAAATAGAGTTTAATAAAAGTGCAATACAGTTTATTTGTCTGACTTATTATTTTATAAAATCCCTTCATAAAGCTGATAAATTGTACCTAACATAAAAACAATCTTACCATGTTAGAGATAGGGTCCATATATCCTTGCATAAGACAAAATGTGCTCGATACCATGGAAACGTATGAGAAGCTCAGTCAGGATGCATCGCATTGAAAATGTTTAAGTAGTGAGAGTTTAAACCTATATTATCAAAAACTTCAGGACATTGATAATCAGTGGTTCTCGAAACACGATTAGAGGAATATGGTTCGATAGAAAACCCGTCTAACTATGCTCTTTTTGTATGTTTAATATGTTGACTGGTTTTAAAATTTTGGAGCCTTCTCTTCTATTCTATGCCTTAGTAAACAAAGACAAAAACTACGGGAATACATATTTAATTTGTTTAAATTTTCATTAATCAAATTGATAAAAACCCATTTTCAAAATTTGCACAATTTTACAGCGACGACGCAATGAAACAGTTTGAAAAATTAAAATAAACTTTATTACTATATGAATATATGTTATATTAAGTTCATTTTGCTATATAAACGTTTACATAAATAATAAAAATGTCTAAATTATTTCATATTACACATGTAATAAATAAAAAAAAAAAGATTCTTTATTTTTCGCTCCACAATCTAAGGTACAGGATGAGGTAACATTACAGGTGACAGTTTTAGATTGGGAGAGACTGGCATCTGTACTAGGTAAAAACCTGTAGGTACTACAGAGCACCAGTTGGGCCTTAAGAACGTAGTAACTATTATTATTATTATTCATTTATTTCGACATAATTAAGTCATACATACAATTTATAATTATAACATTAATAAATTAAATTGCATAAAAATTAAAAACATTTATAAATTTTATTTATATCATATAATTTGTGCCATAAGTAAAGAATATCGGGAAACTGACTAGGTGTTCAGCGCTAATCCGCATAATTTGTTTGCTGCAAAATAAAAATTTAGTTACTGCTTGACTTTTGAGTAGGTATTATCTCAATAATGATTGATTATTAGTGGTAGGTAGTTACGATTCTTATTAAAGTCTTACTCCTGATATATCCGAGGTCGGATATTTGAGTTTGTGAATTGATATGGAGCCACCCTGTGCATGCTGAAATGAACAAACTTGAACTGGGTAGGACGGAATTACTTTGACCACAAGGGGATGAAATTCCATGGGAAAGGTAGGTCATTTGTGCATATCGTTTAAGTGCAATTTTTCTAAGGAAAATTGCATTTATAATCGTTGAAGTTTTTCTAAGGAAAATTGTACTTCAATTCAGTTCTGCATACACAGGGCAATTCAACAACACATCAGGAGCTCAAATAACGTCTGGAAACCTCTCCGAATTCTCAACTAAGCATCATTGCCTTTACTAGAAGATGAAAGTATAAAAAAACTACTTTAAATAGCCCTTCCTGTCACATATGCCGATGGTGATGGCTGGACTTGCAAAATACGGATATTATCATCCAGAGTAGGTTAAGCTTCAGGATTCCGGGTGAGCTTTACTTCAAAGTAGGCACTTTAACAATAAGACTTTAACATGTTTAAGTCAAAAAGATTTGAAAAATATATTTCTTCAGCTATGTTATCATTAACGTGGTAGTATCCGACATAAACTAGAAGAATAAAGTTTATTTATTTATTTTATTTATAAAGCCCAATTTTGACTACGAAATATATATTTCAAGTGAGTTTTGCGAGGGCGAGAATATTAGTGAAAACGGTTCCATAAGAAACTATGGTGAGCGATATCCGAAATGAAATTGTACTGGGTGTCCCGTTAATAAATAATCCCGTTAATAATCTCTACGGTCATGTCGGACTGCCGTCTCATCGAATTATGAGAGTAAAAGAACAGAGAGTGCACCTGTGTATTGCACACACACTTGTGCACTATAGATATGTCCCGCGCAGTTGGCTAATCTCTGTTGAGATAGGCCGTAGTCGAAATTTGGCTAGGAGGACATTAATAAATAAAGGATATTCATCTGTATTTTCTCTGTTTTGACTGGTAAAGAATGCTTTTAGCATTAAGTCCGCCATTTGTACAATATACTGTGTGCAAAAAGTTAAATAAATAAATAAATATAGGTACACAGTTACAGATTCGTTACATCATGCTTTAAATAATGTATGCCAAAAGAAAATTTCAAGTAAGAGTGTTGTCATTTTTGAGATTTTGGTTTTGAGTTATCATAATTTTTGTAAAAAGTTTATATCGACTTTGGTATTTGGAATATTGACGAGTATTCAAATAGAAACAGACTTTCAAAAAGTCATTAATTGTAGAAGTAGCCATACAAAAATAAAATATTTATATCTTGAAAATGGTAACACCATTAATTAAAAAAATTTGGCATATAATAGGACATGTTATAACTAATCTGTACCTAAAGAATTATCCTTGATTTACAGGACACTCTGTATTTATCGTAGTCAAAATTGAGCCTAATACTAAAACTATTTAATCAGAACCCAGTTCGAAATCCTCATCATCGGTCATTAGGTAAAATAGGCCCCTGCCTCTAATCACCCAGCCGTAAGAAGTCGCCACTCCTCCGGGTGGGAGGCAGCGGGGGCTCGGAGGAAAGTGAAGAATGTCCTCGAATCACCGGCAAATTGCCGCCGCTAGCACTTCGCGAGGAGTGGAGATGGCTTTTCTTGTTGTAAGTATGAACGTTTTTGTAATGTGAAAAAAAAATTTTTTTTCTGGAAGAGATCGCTTAAAGCAATAAGACCACATACATTGTATATCTTTCTTTGTAAATTGCTGTACTGAATTTTATTATACAGGGTGGCCCGTTTACAGTGGTCCAAAGATTTCTTTCAGCTTGAGAGCACCATGAGTGATCGTTTAAAACATACTTTAGTTCAGCGAAAACTTAGGGTTTAAAAAATTTGACGCAAAACTTCTCTGTTATGAAAAGTACTGGACCGAATCGAATCGAATGAAATTTGGTATAGGCATAGTGCAATAATCTACCTATTGCGCTGTAGGCTCATCTAGTGTAAATTATTACTGTTTTTTTTTAGGTTAACTTTTTCTGTAGCTTTTATGAATTCTTCGGCAAAAGATTGATTTTCGAAAAAAACCTGTGAAAAAAAATTGTACCGCCAAAGTTTTGCTGACACTGCTAAAAAGTATCTTAACATTGGGTTATTCTTTACACAAAAAAACATAGTAGTGCTTCAATTGCAACATCTTCAAAAACAACATCATGTACTTACATGAAAATCGAAATATTAAGAAATTTACCATAATTAAATTTTAATCATTTTTACGAGGGTCAAACTGAAAGTTCTTAGAACTGGCCACTTATAAACAATATAATAAAAAAAATATTCTAAAATTTGAAAATAGAACTCTTTGCCAATATTACTGATTATATATTTTATTCATTTGTCATTTGTTTTACGACTTGGCGGCAAATTGAAAATTGTCTGTGTCACGTCAAAATGAATTTAACACGAGAAAATTTTCGTGCAATGATTTTTTATGACTTTCGATGTCATTTAAGTCAACAAGAAAGTTATGATAGACTACGATTGGCCTTTCACGATGAAGCCCCATCTCGTGCGACTGTTTACAACTGGTTTAATGAGTTTAAACGTGGTCGCACTAATCTCACTGATGATGTACGTGAGGGACGGCCTTCTACGGCGACGACTGAAAATAACATCTGTGTTGTGCGGCGTATGATAGAGACTGACAAAAGAGTGACCTATCAGCAGATTCGGACAAGCTTAGGCATCGGTATGAGTCAAGTGCACAAAATCCTCCAAGAACATTTAGCGGTCAGGAAGCTTTGCGCCCGGTGGATACCTCATAATTTGACTAAGGCTCAAAAACTCCATCGTGTGGATTGGTGCCGTAAAATGATTGAAAGATTTAACGGAGGTGACTCAAATGCTGTGTTCGACATACTAACAGGTGACGAAAGCTGGATTTACTGTTATGATTCTGAAACCAAAAGACAATCTGCTCAGTGGGTGTTTCCTTTCGAGGAGTTGCCAACTAAAGTGAAGAGAGATCGAAGTGCGGGAAAAAAAATGGTGGCCTCGTTCTTTGGAAGGATAGGTCATTTCGCAACAATTGTGTTAGAGGATCAAAAAACAGTTTCTGCAGAATGGTACACTACCAATTGTTTGCCACTTGTCTTGGAAAAAGTTCGAGAGAAACGACCTCGCAGTAGGATCCTCCTTCACCACGACAACGCCTCGTCGCACACCGCCAAGCGAACGATCGACTATTTGGCGACATCAAACGTTGAATTACTGGGTCACCCGCCGTATAGCCCCGACCTCGCGCCTTGTGATTTTTATTTATTTCCAAAAATTAAAGAAAAACTTAAAGGAAAGCGGTTTATGAATGCTGAAGAAGCGGTGGCTGCGTATCGCGATGCCATTGAAGAGACCCCTAAGGACGAGTGGGCAAAGTGCTTTTCCCAGTGGTTCCATCGCATGCAGCGGTGTATTGACGTCAATGGACAATATTTTGAAAAGATATAATAAAACTAATAACTGGCTAATGTAATCAGTTTTTGATTTTCTAAGAACTTTCAGTTTGACCCTCGTATAATTGATATCGATAAAAATTGCTACAAATCTGTATTCACATGGCTTAAAAATAAATGCAGTAAAATTTTAGCCTGCCAGCCAAGATAATTTAACTTTATTCTATTGTGAATTTATTTAACGCCCTTTTTTAATTTTAAAAACAATAATGTGTAAATAGCTTCTTTTCAAAGTTCAAACTATTTCAACAGAAGCCGTCTCCACGCACTCAGAAATCTTGTGCAATAAAATTATCATATGAATACGGGGCGACATTATGAAAATGCCAAGCTTCGAGTTCCGGACCAAGAATTTTGTAAGACGCGAGAGCTCTCACCCGGAGATAGGCTTGGAACTTCGCAATTCAACTCCGCTTTGAATTACTCTCCTGTACACTTCTTTAAGATTCAATGGTTCTTAGAACTTAGTTGTAACACAGAATACTAACTTCAGTTGTAGTTTAGCGTAAAAGGAGTTTTTTAACATTTACCTAATTAGCAAGATCAAAGATTTATGTAAGAATATTGGTTATTATTACATATTATTTTAAGTACATAGAGGTATATCTATCCGTTATCCTAGTCGCCGCGCGCCGTAGACCAAGCTCACGCTTAGTTTAGGGCTAGATAATTAGTGTGTTTGTTAAAACAATTTAATTTTTTTGAACATACTTTAAATAAAATATCGGTTGATATACACCTACGAGCATTACTTGTTTAAGCTACTAGTAGCTTTAGGTGAGATTAATCGTTGTCAGATCAATATTTATCATAGAAGTAACTTGTAAACCTATTCCTTAATTTTAGGGTAAAAAAAAGTTAAGTCAGCCTATATAAATCCCACTGCTGGGAAAAGGCGTCTACTTCTAGTGACAAACCCTACTGTCAGATGTTGTCAAGCCGCCCTAGGGCCTATGACTAGGCTTAACGACTAATAAATTGGGTAAACCAGACTATTTTATAACAAACGAAAGTTACGTGATTGTTAGTTTGTCTTTTTCTTTGTAAAATACAAAAAAAATATCCACTAACCTGCGTAAAACTCTACATGTGCGTAGTTCGAAAATAAATGCCTATATTAGGCATTTCAAACAGTGAATTGAAATGTTTAAAGGAGGCATCAATACAAAGATGCCAGTTCACCCCATTTACAATTCTAAGGATTCTGAGCCGCTTCCTCTTGTCTTGATGAGTCAACTACAAGCCGATTGTCGGGCTGTAAACACTGCATTACCGCTCATCTTCTGTGCCACTTGTAGTGTTGTCCCACTCATCGATATGCTAAATGTGTCGATAGATACCTACACTACACACGTTGCAGTCTAAAATTGTGTAGGTGGCCTACTGCATAAGCTATGGCTACAATGTAAGTATACAGAAGTGCATGCAATTCGATTAGTAAGTTTCCCGTATTAGTAAGGATTATTTTTGATGATAAACCGACTCTTCAGTTGATATCCGCAGATCCGCGGATATCAACTTCACGGATTTGTATTATTACGTATACTTAATTCTATTCAGTCAGTAAAATTTAAATTTTATTATTAATTTTCCATCACAATGCCACTTAAAACCAATGACATCATTAACTTATATGCCAAAGTGAGGAAGTGGAAACTATAGTGGGATAGTTAGGTACCCTTTGTCACAGACTTTATATTATGGGACTTGTTCCTGAAATGAATGATTTTATAACTTTATTTATTTATTCAATATCGATACTCACCGGGTGCATCCCTATAGAGGGCGCTTGCTGCATTAGTGCGACTCTCGAGTTACCGCACGTGCTCCGGAAATGTCCTCGGTAAACAAACACGCTCGGTACTAATTACGAATAGTTAATGAACAACGAGTAGGTACCTGGTACGCGCTTTGGTGCGTTTCATCTGAACCGAACTGCCTAACTTGATCGCTTTCATATTAACATAAGCAAGAGCTATAGCTTTCAGGAAAAATAATACTTACAAAATAATGAGGAAATGTCTGAAAACCAGTGCAGCCGCCACGATCAATGCTGAGCGGATGTTTTTGTATATCGGGTTTTACTCGTATTTTTAATCATCTTTTTATCTATATACTGCCTATAGACTGCCTCATTGGTTTAGTGGTCAGCACGCTAGTCCACGAGGTCCCGGGTTCGAATCCCGGGTCGGGCTGAGTTTTTTCAAGACAGAAAAACCAAACACTCTCGGTGTTTGGTTTTTCTGTCTTGAAAAAACTCAGACACAGCTCCGGAGTCAGGAAGTTGGTGGTGTTAACACCCCCGTGCCTCGGAAAGCACCTTAAGCCGTTGGTCCTGCACCTGATCTCTCTACGGTCATGTCGGACTGCCGTCTCATCGAATTATGAGAGTGGAGGAATAGAGAGTGCACCTGTAGGCTAATCTCTGATGAGATAGGTCGCCGTAGTCGAAATTCGGCTAGGAGGACATTATTTACCTATAACTGTTTCTAATCATCGAATAAATACTTTATTTCTTTCTTTCTTTCATTGAAATTGTAATTGTATTGAACTGTGTGTTAATGTTTATTTTTCTCTTCCATAAAATTAATACCTCGTTATTCAATCATTTATTATTCTTCATCAAATTCTTTGTATGATCTAAGCTACATAATGTACCTCAGATCACAAAGCAAATTGGTCATATTTTGTAAACACTGTAATAAAAACATGTGTAAAATCACAGAGATTAATGTAAATTGGTCACGATTCCTCATTTTTGCTGAAAGTAGCGATAGCAAGCAAAGTGGTTTTAGCACAGAATACGGCTGGAGTTTGTCTTGGCAATCGAATGACTCGGAATAAAGGTCATATCGGATATAAATCGTTTGATTGCTCGTAACGCGTTCTCATGATTGTTTACGCCACATTTGGCCGCGATCACTTCGTTCTCATCTTGAGATCATCAGTACAGTTGCATGTGAAATTGCACTGTTTTATGAGCCTGGGTTACGCATTTATTATTAACTGTGATGGTTGTTACAGCGTCTGTAAGATAAAAGTAGATAATTGTGAATTGAAAAAAAAGTTTTCTTTCTTCGTGTTCTACAAAATTATGCACATCATAGGTACCGACTTACATGGAGATGGAGATCTCTTCTACTCGTAACCACCTCTCTTACATAAAATAGTTTACTAATGTTTTGACGTCTTGTACAAGTAAGTAGGTACAGCTTTCCAGCAAAGTGTCTCTACACTAGAGTTTGTTTTAAAAAATATTTTAAAATTTGTTTTGTATGACGCATAACTTTAACGCCAACTGATATTAAAATTACTAACGCTGTACTGTTAGTAGGTATAAATCAAACTTAATATAGTATTTATTAGTTTACGTCAAAGTTATGTGCTATATGGAACAAATTAAAAAAAATAAGAATATCAAAATTACAATGCAAACAAAACCGTAACAGACATGCCGCCAAAACCATTAGTGGAGTAGCTCATTGAATATTTTTTATAAAACATTTAACCCCTTTTAGCAAAAAAAGGTCGCCAGAAAAAGCGAATTAGTATTAGCAGCACTTAGACGCAGCCAAAACAGCTTAAGGAGGCGAGACGGTGAAAAAACTGAGGCACATTTGCGCAAATATTGGCCCCTACTACGAGACCCAGTCAGAAACGAAAATGAGGTGTCGGTCAGATCATAAGTACACATAAGTCGACTAAACATCGATGTCGAATTTGAGTGGGTGCCTCTGGTGTTCCAACTTTTTATCAGGCCTAGCGACAAAAACTGGCAAAAATGACGGAATCTAATACCATGGTCCATGCTAATACTCACAAGGAAGGATTAAGGAATGAAGGGGCGTCAATTTTGTACATTTCTACTGAGATGTACTGTAACCATAAGTACAAAAAGATTTGAAACCATGTCTCAAGCAAAGCAGATAGATAAGACGATATTCTGTATTGCACAATAAAAAAGCACAGAAAAACTACAAGTACTTAACCTACAATTTAGGCGGTATTCTCGCTAGGAGTGATCTCTTCATAGCCTTTGAGTAAAGGAAAATGGTAGTTCACGGTGCTGTTGGTAAGTTTTAAAAGGCAAAAACGCTACTCATACTAAAATTATTCTATCAGGTTCCTACTCGAAACCAACCCCACTTATCTCGAAGTTCGTTCTCGAAGGTTGACACAATCGTGTATCCACAGTAGGGGAGCTCGCGTCTAGACTAGCCCCGGGCCCCGGCGCGACCACCCTACGACTCTGGAGCTCTTGACCATGCTCTCACGCTTGTGAACACGCTCGAGAGGTGATCATGAGTGTTGGTGGTCCCATCTAGGTTACTACCGAGTGCGCACACTTAAGGTACTACAGACTGGCGGTGGAGATAATAGATAGATAGTAGGTATATCTATCTATACAGTAGATATATTTTTTAAAATGTTATAGTCGTACAATTTAGTCGGTTTTATTGCTAAAAGTGTATCTTCCAGACTACCTTCGGGTAGAGCAAAGTCTAAGAACTGAAGATTGGGAGATATTATTTGGGATATTTCATACATAATTCGTACAGCGCAAAATGTCGGATTTGCCGTACAAACTGTCATCCTAATATTTATTCATAATTCATACAGCGCCAAATGACCTAATTATCATACAAACTGTCATCCTACTTATAACATACTTTATGTATTTTTTCCCAATGTTGTAAAATTATGTTGCTATCATGGGTTGCTATAATAAGTATCTAAGAGTACATAATAATATGTGCAGAGCAAGATAATCAAAGTTCATGATTTAGTACCCAGCGGTTCTTGAGCTAAATGTGCAACATCATGACTTTATTTATAAAAATATTTTATTTAATTTTTATTGCATAGAATACTTTTTGTTTAGGATAAAGAAATCCATGTAGGTAATTTTCGAAAAAACCGTACCTACAAGAAGATATTTAAATCTCTGCCTACAAGTAGTTAATAATTAAGTAAATTACTACAGATGCATTATGAAAAAAAACTGAACTTGGATAAGTTGTAAAAATGTGGGTAAACCATAAATATTTTGGATTTTCATTCCATCTTGCACAATATTAGTATAACCAAAAATGTTTAAGACATAAAACAACCACGAGTCAAACCATATTCCATGGAATCACCATAAACATATGCAGCAATTACAACAAAGTGTCGACCGAAACCCCATTGTTTCGACCCTCTGAATGGGGGACGAGACAATATGGCCCCTGGGGCACCGATTGTGCCCCACGTGCTAAGTGATTCCAGTTTAACTGACCCTGGGCGTGTCGATCGAAACTTGATGGATAGGATCACTTTGAGAGTTCTTCAAGAACCGTGTTGGTGGTCACCGGAACTGTCAAATTGCATTGCATTGTCAGGTTGGAGTCGTATGGTGTTTTTAAATGAGGAACTTCTTACGAGTAATATCACAATAAAATTGTTGTTTGAGGTAACCCGTAGTATTTTTGTAAAGAAGCCAATCCAAAACCGTCTATATTACCTAAATCATAACAGATAATTGTATTTTTTTTCAATTTTTTTCTTTACTAATCATAAATTTGTGATACCGCCGCTGTTTCTGATTTCCATTACACAAGTGCTTATAGCTAGCTACTTACTTTAAAATCAGAGCAATGTTTATGACGTTGTCCAATAAAACATCCTTTTAGTAAGCTTTTTAATAACATGTTTTGTACTGTCGAAACTGCACGTGCGTAAGTAGCGCTTTTAAAAAGTAAAGAAAATAATAGGTACTTGTTAAATAAACATGAAGAGAACAAGGCAACGTAGGCACACTTTTGTATATTGCAAACAGTAATAAACGTAGATGTAAGAAAACCATGTGCCTGTTCTCAAACCTCTGAACAATGCATAAAAAAATCTAATCGCTGTAAATTTCATTAACCCCTACACTACACGTGCACTTCTCGCACTAAATTATCCGTTCTCATTAAACAACATAAAAACACGTAATTATGTGTATAAAACCTCTTTACACATAAAAAGTCCAGATAAAAAGGTCGTCAAGACACTTCCTTCGCCTATACCCTCGTAAAATGGTTCCGTACGACCATTAACACTATTTTTACAGTTTTTTTTTTCAAATTCATTGAACGCACCGTCCTCAATGAGCCTCATTTATTTTAAAAACTACGAAAATAACGCAATTTTGTTTACATTGTTTGTTTTTAGTGTGGACGTAAAGCTTGTGCCGAATTTTCTAATCTTAAGACAATTTAAATAGGCGATAAGGATGATAATCGCTCAGAGAGGTGAGAGTGATGCTGTACATGATGTATGATGGAAATAACATAATAGACAAGCGATTGACGTCTTTAACGTAGCTTTAATTAATTTATTGGCGCTTTTAGAGCGGAAGTCAAAATGAATGGAGTTGGCATCAGTTACTTGTAGTTTCATTTACAACTAGTACTAATTAATAATTCTATCGATATAAAAAAATATCGCGACGATGTATATGTATAGAAATAATAAATTATACATGCTAGGATTTACTTCGAATTGGGGAAATTCACCTGAAAAAACATGTACTTACCTGAGTTGGTAAATATATTTCACCATTAATACAAAAAATTAATATCATATTTACCTACAGTCTACATCTTAATAAAACTGAAATGATTAGAAAAGACGATGAATCTGATCGTTCGAAATCAAAATCGACAGTGATCAATTATTACTTTCCTGCCAGTCGATAAAAGGCTGCTATGTATTTTAACTTACTAAAATACCGACCACAATTAAAACTAACAGAAGCATTAATTGGACATCGTAAACTCACTAATAGATATAACACGTACACAATAAAAAAAAACAATTAAAAACACATTTAAAAAACCGTCAAAGCCAACCCCGCAGTATCAGTGATGTCCAAATCAAGTGACAATAATTTTAAAAAAACTTATAAAAGTCTTTCAGGCGACTCTACCGAAACCCTGTTCAGCGGCGGCACTGGGCGGTATTTACAGGTCGCATCCGGCGAGCTATTACTTAATAGCCGTCGCACCGCGCTCTAAACGCCCACCGCTGGTGCCCAAACTGTTGTCGATGGCGTGGAAGCCCAAATAACTGAAATAAATAATCATTTTGTACATCTTTCGGTGTAAATTGTATTGTTGTTACATTTTTGGTGTGAAATAAAGTGTTATCTATCTATCAATTTGTCATACTTTTTTTCTCATAGGTTTTGATTCGCAGTTAGTGACCATTGTTTTAATAATGTTAGAGATTATTTGATATGACATGATGGCTTGATTGATTGTCGTACTATATCTTAATTTCTATGTGACTTACGTATTGATACTTATGTGTAAACTCGGAATTGCGGAAGTTCAAATAATTAAATAATCTCGAGTGATTAGGAGGAATTGAATATTGTCGAGAGAAAAAATAAATTTATTTAATAAAATAATGTAACTTCGCTTTATTATAAAAAAATATGTATTGCATGCTATTTGTAGATGGCTGGTGAGTTTAACTAAATGATAACAATAAAACAAGCAACTAAATTTTCTGATGTTTCGTAAACGGAAAAAAATATATTTCATTTCAGTTTTTGTGCAAGGTCTGACCACGATAAGTCTTCAGTTTTTCTACACACGGTCCGATCGCACGCCGCTCGACGCAGAACTATTTGCCGTCAACCACAGCCTCAGCGCCCATGATATGAGCTGAGGATTTCCCCAATGGCATAAACTTTTGCTATTCTACGGGATTATGTCGCTGGAATTGTTATGATCCTGATTCAGTAATTTAGCCGACCCTAATATCTGGCCACCTAGCAGCAATTGTCCACACAGTGGCGGATTCGCAAGCCTGTCTAGGCTTGCGAATCCGCCACTGTGTGGACAATAGGCATCTTTTGGCTTAGTTGGCGTAGACTAACGGTAATACTGACGAGTTAAGGGCATCCCCGGGAAAGTTTGAGAACCACGTATCGATGCGTGCGCGCATATTTTTTCATAAAGGCTCCGTAACACGACACTAAAATCGAGTTAAAACAAACACAGCGACACCGGCCTGAAAGGGGATCGCATTAAAAGGATTTTAAGAAACTAGAGCAAAAGATCGTTTTGAAATGTTAATTAGCGGGTCATAATTTTACTAGTCTAGTTTAAAACAGTTCGCGAAGCGTTCTTAGTTTATTTCTCAAGATTAAAACCTATGTCTTTGTTGTAATTATTGGAGACTCGGCAATTTTTATTTGGTATTCAGTATTTTTACGTATCCTTCGCCTGATTTGATCTCTTCCCTACGTCAGATATTTCTAATGATTTCGAACTCCACTATACGCAGACAGAAGTACTGTGCAGCACTACTAGTTCCCATATATTCTCAATGAGTTTATATGAGAATTATATTATGTATACCTAGATTACATTCCGAGCTAAGCAGCCATATGGCGGCAGCACTATTGAGATTGACCGACAATAATTTGAAAACAATTCTGTCTTAATTTATTTCTCATTTGCGTCATAGTTATATGTCTCATTTTATTCCATCGCTATAATATTGCTATTAATTAATTCAATTTTTTACTACGTATAATCTAATTATTTTATTGATTTTATAATGTCTAATTCAATTTAATTTACCAGATTACTATTTTAACCTGATATGCATTCTGTGTGTAAGCGCTCTTGGAGCTACAACAAATTATAATTACTAGTTTTGTATTGTATTGTAATGAACGGTTGTATTTGTTTAGTTTACACCAAATAAAATAAAATATAATAGTTTTGGAAATTCGGTAGGTGGACATTATTGCTCTAATATCTACTAACTCTCACTTTTTGACTCTCTCACGCTCTTACGTCGATATTAACAGAACAAAGAATTGACTGATGGCTGCAAGTGCAAGACATGGCATAACGACCTCAAAGGGCGCTCCTTCAAGACGTAATATTCAGTATAATGTGGTTCAAGTTCACCAGCCCATAATGAGTCGATAAGTCGGGGGTCATCATGCGCTACTTACACGCATTAGCTCCCCTTGTGAAGTGGGTAGCAAAAGATGGGAAGGATTAGAAGCGGCAGAGGACGGTTTGGCGGTGTCGCCTAAGTGGAAAGCTATCACGAATGCGCAAGGGCGTCGCCAGCCGATGGCGCAGGGAGGGGCAAGTTGACTTTACCTACTACAATTCATACTTTTTCTCATTCATAGAGAATGAGAAAAGTAGGTATGAATTGTAGGTAAAGTCGACAGCACATGAAGCTTTTCACTTGTACTACCTACGTACGAGCCTTACATTTACAGCGATTGTTATAACAACAGTACCTTAGTACTATATACATTTATATTCTGTGACAGTACAGAGTCCAATGTGTAAAGCTACACGAGCACGAGCTCTTGCCTATGCAATAAAAACTTGTAAATAAGTTATAATAACATTTGTTAGAAAAATATAATAAAAAGGAGTTAGAATTTGAATAAGTGTACAGCGTACAGCGTATTTTTTTAAATTACCAGATTTCAATATTATATATTAATTTTATTATGTGGTCACAGCAACTATTTAGATGTGATAAAAGCGCACAAAACAAACGTAAAAGCGGGCAGTGGCAACGCTAACGCGCGAATAAATGACAGACAGACGCTAAAACAAAGGCGGCTGTGAGGGGGGTGCGGGCGCCGCGCGGTTACATGTTGCTTCCCCACTCCCCCTTTCCCGCTTCAACGATAGAGCAGAGCGTAGTTGAGCGTACGGAATATTAGGAGTGGAATTGGTAAATTCCTTCGAGTTTCGGAATTACATGGCTTGAACTTCAAGCAAATCAACTCAAAGACTTAGGACTTTGGTTGCATTATATTTGGCAACTTTTTTAGAATCTCTAGGGGGGGGGGGGGGGGCAGCTGCCCTTCCCTGCCCCCCCTTGGCGACGCCCTTGCGAATGCGACATATATTTCGATAGCTATCGTTGTTTAACTGACGTTAGGTTGTAAGTTAATAATTGTTTTAATTTGAAAGCAATCGAGTTTGGCAATACGGTGCCGGTGACTGGTTATAATTATTATTTACACTTTAATGCACTTTGTTTCATCTTCCTAGATGAGTTTTTTTTGCGTATTCGCGTTGGTATCACTCGTCTGTAGCTAGATCGATACGAAACCATTCAGCACAATTGAAAGTTGATAATAACTTAGGATTTTGCTTTAATCATGAAAGATCATGACTAATCTTCTGTGTAACAACCTAACACTAGCTAAGGGCGTCGCCGTCAACAGATATGTTTGGGAGGACATCATCATCATCATCGGTGTAATGTTTCAGAGGTTTTATTGTACGTTGAAATTGTATTTGAAGAAAAAATAAGCTGGACATTACATAATACAGAGCTTTTCTATGAGAATAATTAATCAAATATTCTTGAAGGCGCCTCTAAGAGATTACAAAGTCATCAAAATGTCAAATACAGTCGTGGGAGCCTGACCATCTCAATGCCTTCTTATGTGTCCTGGGCCCTGGCTCCTGGCTGACACTTGAGAACGTCTTAATTTATTACCTAACATAATTGACATTACTTATCAGTTGGTAGGTAAAGAATATGGGGTTGACTTGGGCTGATGGTAGATAGAGGTAGATATTGAAATGGAACAGGTCACCATTACTAAAGTCAGGTGGAATGAAGTTTTTTTTATTTTTTTTATCTGTACCACAGAATAAGTACTAGTACTCCGTAAAGAAATTTATAGAAATATCTACTCAATGTTGTCAACAATATGGTGTAATTCAGTTTGCCTCAGACTCAAGCACATTTTCGTGTAGACACCTACAGAAATACATTGCAAGATAATTTCATTCTTATAACTCTGGAATATGTTTCATAATACGCTAAACCTTTTCAGTGACGTACTATCACGCAACGCGATAGGGTTGACTGCTACAAGAAGCTACTTACGCCATCTAGCGCATCTTTCTTGCTCGTCCAGCCAGCGACCCTAGTGCGGCGCACCGCCGGTAAATAAAACGCGCTGCCGCCTAGCGACACCAAACTTGTTTAGCCCCTTACCAAGGGGTCGCCGCGCGTAGGTACGTTTTTGCTACCTACGCGGGGAGTTACACAGGCCTGTCTGTACGTAGACAATGTCATACCTGGGTGATTCTATTCTACAGCCGAAAATGTGTGCATTTGAAAAAAAAACGCATTAATTTATTAAGTTAGGGGTATTATTTTAAGCTATTTTAATACAGATTGATCCAGATTAATTAATGCTATGTCATTTTTAAATAAATTGAAATGTCTTCCTTTTTCTAAAACCCAAATAATCGGAGATTATCACGCTCCGTTATCTGTGGAATTCCTACGTTGCCACATTTCTACTAGTTTTAAAAATATAAGAGTTTAGGTTATTGAAGAGCATAAGCTTTGTGTTCATTTTTAATATAGTCTAGTTTATCATACTTTATGTACGTTATATTGTGAACACCTGAAAATATTTTATACATGATTCTACTTTCGTTACAAAAAAACATCATTTCAGTTATCAATGGTATGATTGAAAAAAAAGTAGTTCCATTTAGACTGTTTACTTTATTTTATGTGTTTGCAACACTGAATCACCTGTCAGTTGTGTGCGAGTTTCATTGTGAAAAGAACTACGTTGAAAAAAAAAAACTCGTTACAGGTCAAAATTTGTGCGTAAAAGTTCGTTCATCATCCCTGTTTTGGAAGACTAAAGGTGAGTTTTTGAAAACCATACACGAAAACATTAATTTTGCATGTGTTTGGATGATGTTAATTTGATGCCAGCATTGTTAGAATTTATTTCTTTCAAAGCCACAAAAAAACGGCGAGAAAGCTAAAATCTGTCATTTCCGTTATTATCACTACTGTTATATGTGTGATAACAGAGATGACATATGATCACCGAAATGACGTTTTTCTCAAATTCCAAATTTTACGTTAGTTTCCATTTACTGTGTGATGAAAGCATTTGTTTTTTTTTATTATGTTTACCTTTCTAAATGTAATAAATTTAGATTAAGATTTTACACGTCAAAATCCAAAAAAAATAATGCATAATTTAAACAGAAATGACATTTTAATAACTGTGATGACGTTATTTTAAATGAAATTTATTTCTTTATCATTAAATTTTTTATGATTTTTCGCAGAAATGGTGCCTAAGACCCGAAAAAAGGAAACTACTACGAAAACTGGTTTGAAAAAAATACTAAAATGAACAAAACAGGTAAAACAGCTTTGAGGAGATTTCGTCAAAAGATGACAGAAGAATAGATTGAAGAAAGAAAACGAAAAGATAGGGAACGGTACAAGTGGAAAAAATAACAAGGAGTAATAAAAGGCATTAATGTCGTTAACTAATTACCTGAAACATTAAAAGAATTTATGAGCATTTGATTTTTCAAGTCTTGCCTATGATCACGGCAGTGACGCCATTTCTGTGATGGTACAAAAAAAAATTATGTGGAGTTTGAGTTATATTTTGTTTGTTATTTCTATCAAGCCAAAATGTGTCCATTTAATTTTTAAACTTAGAATAGTGTTAGCTTCATTTAAGTTTCTATTTTGCGATAAATCATAAAAAACGTTTTTTCTGTGATAATATACATCATTTCTGTAATCACATATTTTTGAAAATTTATAGTTATCTCAAGAAAAACCTACCAGAGAGCTCTATTACAAATAAATAGGTTAATTGTTTTTACTTTTTCTTAAAATAAAGCTGAAAAAGTTGTTTCAAATTGTTTTTTTTTTCTACCATATTTATTTTCCTTATAAGTAGAATGACCCACCTATAGTTATTAGAGGAATTCTAAAATCTAGAGACTAACTATAGTGCTTACGGCAGCCCAAGTTGCACATTATTTTACAGCGAACTTTGCTATCGCTAACAAGCTATGAAACATAAGCGATAGAAACGTCGTGGTGACTTTTGCCATTTAACTATAAGTACTTTTGAAGGTCACGTGCTCGATATTTTGCATTTCGTATGATATGGTTGATTTGTGTAAGTTTTGCATACATATTTGACACTTCGTTGGTGATTACGAGTTTTGCTACAGAAAAGACCTTGACGAGGTGCCCAGGTAAATGTTTGTATGGTACCAACACCATGCAGGGTCTTTAAAACATTAAGAAGGAAAGATCCTTTATTTATTTATTTAAAAAGGTTAACCAACAACTAAAACATTGATAATTACAACTAAGACTAAAAAAATACAACAGTGCTAAATGTATAGTCTCTTACAGGCGAACACAGCATGCATAAAGAAAAAAAGTCATATACTACATAACAGGGAATAATACTCTACATTACAAATACTACCATCGCTCTTAAATACACCCAATATTTAAGTGTAAAAGTAACGACTCTGATTTTAAAAAGAAATACACATCATATTACACTGTGCAGGGACTTGCGGAATTTGCAAAGTGACATAGAACATATATCGATGTCTGAGGATTGATTGTTGTAGAGCTTAACCACTCGAGGAATAGGTGAGTTATTCCCCAATACAGTTCTCCATAAGGATATCCTTACAGTTATCCTTTATTACCCACAAGCTTAAAACCTATAGAAATGTGCATAAAATAATTCCACCAGCTTATTACATAGTTGTAAATTTTGGGGAACGAGATTGTTAATTGTTAACTGGCGCTAAGCTAACTTAACATAATATTCTACACTAATATTTTAAAGAGGAAAGATTTGTTTGTGTGTATTAAATAGGCTCCAAAACTACAGGACCGATTCAAATATTTGGTGCAAAGACAGTTTGAGACCCTGGGAAGGACATAGGCTACTTTTTGTCGCGATATAAAATCATCAGGGGGTGAAATGGGGGATGAAATATTGTATGGAAAATCGACTTTTGGCGCGGGCGAAGTCGCGGGGAACTGTTAGTATTACATAAACACAAACGCATTACGAACTTGACACCGCGGGCGCGGGCCCAATTTCACGGTCTCTTAAAAGCACAAGTGAATATTTGACGATCGGCAGGCAAATCTGTGTACACAGTGTAATCCATCACGAACTTGCCCAGGGCTAGTGCAGGGGACAGAGATCATGGCGGTGCAGTTCCCTATAAAACTTTAAGAACGTTTAAGTGGGAAAATTCTCTCTTTTTTAGGGTCCCGTACCTAAAGGGTAGAAACGGGACACTATTACTAAGACTCCGCTGTTCGTCTGTCTGTTTCTCTGTCACCAGGCTGTGTCCCATAAAACGTGTTAGCTTGACAGTTATAATGTTATGTATGTAGATAATAGTACGGAACCCATCGTGTGCGAGTCCGACTTGCACTCGGTCGGTTTTTTATCACGTAAAACTTCCGGAAATAAAAAAAAAACTATATGATATAATAACGTTAACTACATATATGCAACGATTGCCTATACGAGTGACAGAACAAACAGATAGACTGTAAGCCAGAGAGTACGAATAACTATTACCTAAGTATAAAATCTGTAGCCAGAATATAAATTTTCTGACTAATCCAAACTGTAGCACCGAATAAATAATAGTATTAACTGTACTTTATTAACTTGAAAAGCATTTATTTACTTAAGATAAGTCACTATAAAGCTTCAAATATCTGCTCGAAGCAACTCATTAATTGTGCGATTTAACTCAGAAAAAGCCTGAAAAATGATGTTATTTATAAAGAATCTGTCCCCTGGGCTAGTGGAAGGCGGGGGTGCTCTCAATGCTCTCGGATCTGCAATATAACACTTTAATGCTTCTTTTATTGTCTTAATCGAACACTTGCGAAATTGATAGGACAGTTTGTAGCGACATCTTACCACTGTCGCCCACATTAGCAAGCAACTTCCAGACGCGACGCCCTGACTCGGCTCCTACAGGCTAGATGGCGCTGTTAGCCCGCTCCATACAACACAAACCGCGATATGTAAGATTTAGCACGAGCTTGACTACATATAGCTAAACCAAGACGGTGACCATTGGACCTTGGTCCCCGACCATAACAACCGGTCGGTAGGAAGCGCTTCCCTTTGCCTTCCTAACCCAGTTGCGCCAAAAGTTATACATATATCTAGGTATTATGAATTGCAGTTACACTGCAAAAAAATACGGAAATGATACTTATGTAAAAATCAGACACCATCATTATCCTAGCGGTTTCCCAGTTGTGCACTCGCACGCGAGGGCCCAGGGTCCGCCATAGACCATGATCCAGGATATGGCAGATCAGGCGATTACAGTAGAGCGACTGCCATCTGACCTTCGCAACCCTGTTAACAGGTGAACCTGACCAGTTTAGATCATGGTTACACATTCAGTTGCCTGAATGTGAAGGATCCTTACGATGTTTTCACTCACCGTAAGAGCATCGGTTAGTGAAACGACTAATGTGCATAATTGAGAAAAAGGCATTGGTACATGGCGGCACGTGGAATCGAACCGGTACCTCCCGCATGAGAGGCAACCCGCTAGCCACTGCGCCACCGATGCTCCTCCGTCAAAATTAGACACCAAAACCTACTCATATTAGGTTATCACTTGTTCTGAAACTCCTACGGTTTACGCAAAGACCTTTACTATTATTTTATTCTGTACTTTAAGCGCAAATAGTACCTACCTACGTCTTTAACATACTTACAAACAATTACTATGATAAGAAGCTATTTGTGAACTATTTAAGTATATAGATAGGTAGGTAAGAGGCAATAATAGCTAGTGTAGTTTTTCTCTGTACCTAATTCAGCGTTTGGCTACACATAATGCTTACGAAATCACTCAACTCTTCCCACTAATTGGCCATCAAACCCGCATACATTAGGCTGATGGTCTAGACTGTGCTCTAGACCCATCCATCAAGCACTTGGCCGGGATTGCGTCTATTATAGCTCGATGTTTAGTTACTCAAACTAGATCTTCACTAGCAAACAGGAGGTTTTCTGAACTTTTCTAGAATTTAAAACAACTGTAGCAATTAATATAATAGATAATAGGGTACCTGCTTTGAAATGAAATAAAATAAACATTATTTGCATATGAAAAAGGGTACAGTTAAGATGGGATTATTATATTATATTGAGTTCAGCTTTTTCAACCATATAAAAATAGCTACGGATAGTTTATGAATTTACAATGATTATTCAAAGGACCAAGTTAGGGATATATTTTAAGTTTAGTATAAAAATAACAAAGTTCATTTAATACTTTTGTATCTGTAAAAAATATTTATTACTGGACAACATCACATATACATTGCCCTGACTGATACCAAAGTAGATAAGTTGCTAAAGTTCTTTTTTTATGGAAATCAGCAACAACGATGTAACACCCTGTCCCGAGATAACTCTTCTACTTATAGTAGAAAATATCGTTTTCTAATTGACCCGCCCGGGGATCGAACTCGAGACCTCAGAGACGGAGAACTGGCGTGCAAGTCACCACTCAACCATGGAAATTGTCCTGAAAACAACACCCTGTAATATACTAGAGTACTTATTATAGAAACAGAAAGGTTAATCCTTGAGTACAAGCGCTCTCGCTCAAAACACTTGTGCTGTATTAGCAATGTTATTGCTTCGTCTAATATCGAAAGTAATCTTTGAATGAGAAGTAATTTGAGCTATTTTCGACTCTATGTTAGTAATAGAGTAATAGAACTTATTGCGAAAACGTTGAGTAGTATTTGCGTCAATCAACTGGTAGATATCTTGTCGCAGATAGGTACAAAATAGATAATTTCTAAGCCTTAGTTTGTATCGAAGTAGCTTAATTAATTAGGTAGATACACTTATTTTTAGAGTATGGCCCAAATACTTTTTATGTCACGAGCTCGTGCCCATGTTTCTATTGAATCTAAGTTTATTGATAGGTAAATGAGGGATCAAAAAAAAATAAATAAAAAAAAATATATAATCAATTGTTTCAACAAACACACCAATTACCTAGCCCCAAACTAAGCGTGAGCTTGTGCTATGGTGACTAGGATAACGGATAGACATACCTATATATATTTATAAACATCCATGACTTAGGTACAAATGCTCGTGCTCATCACACAAACATTTGCCCCTTGCGGGATTCGAACCCGCAACCGCCTGGTTTAGAACTCCGTAGATCCCAGGATATTAAACAAAAGTTAAGCTGTCTTATCACATAATCCCGGGAAATAAATATGAGAAATGGTTGAAGTTCAGACTCCTTCGAGAAAACTGTAAACAATGTGTAACGACTTTTACTATAGATTGGAATACCTTAAAGCAAAACAAAAAAACTAATCTATACCACAAAATATTGCAACTACTACTCCTGCGCATACTTTTTTAACGGGTATACTTATGCGCACTCGCTCACAGTTCAAAACAAAGAAACTAACCTATGCCACAGAATAATGTCTTCTAGGTGCTTCTAGTCGAATTTCGACTACAGTGGCCTCAACAGAGATTAGCCAACTGCGCGAGAGATATTATAGTGTGTGCGCAATACACAGGTGCACTCTCTGTTCGTTCACACTCATTATTCGGTGAGACGGCACAGTCCACAGAATACTAAAACTACTACTTACTCCTGCGCATACTTAACGGGTATATGCGCACTCGCTCACAGATCATGTGTAAGTGCAAGCCACTTCGCTCGCTAAGTAGCAACATACCCAAATACACAGCAAAGTAATCCTTGCTCTCAAGCAGACGGACAGACAGACAACAGATAACGCGCAATGGGTTACCCACTTACAGGCGATGCTTAATCAAGTGCATGCTAGTGTTGCGCGGATGCACCCTTAGAGTTATCGATATCGAGGAATCCTGTAAATCTGTGCAGATTTCAAACAAATTAAGAACTAATCTGGTTAGTATCGCAGTGCAAAATTTACGGAAGTAACTATCCTGTTATTTTTTTAGACTTGCCTTACAATAATTTTATCCTTGATTGAATCATTAATATTCGAACAACAAAATCAATTTAGCTGTATTCATGGTTTATCCGCCCGTACTGGTATCGCGTGGCAGTTTGGCGGCCTGTACAGTACCTGCTTGCTCCATCGTCATGTCCACCATCACTGTTCCTTATTTTAGTAATTCGTGGTCAACTGTAATTAGCTAATTAAGTTATTTCTTCTTGTAATTATTTTAAGTTATATGCTGTTGTTGTCCCAATAAATAAATAAATAAATAAATAAAAATAAACCACAGAATAAATAATAGTACATTTAACTCTTAGTTTCCTTGTGGATAATAGTTCTTCTTCTTTTTGTCGTGTCGACACTGGCGTTATATTTTTGAGGACCAATACTAATTGGATAATAGTTAGGTAAGTTGTTTAGTAAGGAAGACATCCTTGCTTAATAGTCAACAACGAGTTAAAACTTTTTTACTGAGTTCTAATCTTACCAAAACAACCTAGTTATTTCTAAAGAAGGGAAATGTTCGTGTAAGCAAAATAAAATTCATTCGTGTTTCCGTAGTTCCGTGACTGTTTTTCATTTAACGCCAATACCGAAGATTTATTAATTTTATTGATTTATTAAGCCTCGATATGTTGATCCAATTTTAATGGCAGTCTTATCCTCTCTGGAGGATGTGTTTACGAAACATCAAACTTTTATTACTTGCAAAGCTCTCCTAAAGTCAGAAACTGAATGACGCATGAAATTTAAAAACATATTATTGATGTTAATGTTTGAAATATGTGCAGGAGTGTTATTCTTTAAGATCGTACTTATTACTTTACTAAGTACCAAAGTTAGGTGACTGGATATACTGCACAGAGATAGATAGATAGATAACTCTTTATTGCACACCATAAAAGTAACAACAATACAATTTACATAGAAAGATGTACAAATTAGGCGGTCTTATCGCTAAGAGGGATCTCTTCCATGCAACCTTTGGGTATAGGAAATACTTAATCACAGGAAGGGTGATTGGTGCAAAAGACGAAACAGACATACATACACATATTATATACTATCAATATAATATACTACACATACTATATATACATAAAAATATCAATATACCTACATATAAATCATACATAATATACCTATTATATACCAATATGAGAAGTACTCAACCAACGGCAGTGTAATTAATTTACAGTAAAAGAAAATGTTCCTTAAGTCGATTTTTGAATATAAAAAGAGACTCGGATTGTCTGATAGCTAAGGGTAGAGAGTTCCACAAGCGCACAGATTGAACATTGAACGAATCTGAATAACATTTAGAGAAATGAGAGGGGATTTGGAGGTGGAGTTTTCTGGATGCCCGCAAGTCGTGACCTCGTGCCGGCTGCAGAAATTGGAAACTCTCTTTTAGATATGGTGGGGATTTTGGGTTAAAAAGTATTGTAAACAGCAAAGAGAGAATGTGGGAGTTTCGCCGAAGTCTAATAGGGAGCCACTTGAGTCGAGCACGGTATTCAGAAATATGATCATACTTTCGAAGACCAAAGATTATCCGTATGCAGAAATTTTGTAAGCGTTCGAGCTTATTGAGTAGGTTTTTGTTCAGGTCTAAGTAGCAGCAATCTGCATAATCGAGAATTGGAAACAAAAGAGCCTGAACAAGTGCAATTATAGTGGGTATTGGCAGGAAGTTCCGGAGTCTGTTTAGAGAAGCTGCTGCGGCGAACAATTTCCGGCTTACTTCTGCGACTTGTTTCACCCAAGAAAGTGAACATGTCTGTCAAACAGTGTCGATGTAGATACCCAAGTTCTTGACGGACTCGCTAAAAGGAATTTGGACACCGTCAAATGTGATAGGTTGCATGCATGGCCGGCCAGTCAATTCCAGCAATTTGCCAAGAACCTGCCACGATCATAACCTGCGTTTTGGTAGGGTTAACCTTGAGACCGAAGGATTTGCTCCAGTCAAGAATACTACTTAAATCCGTGTTAACCACCCTAACAACACTAGGAAGGTCTTCAAGGAATCCTTGTGAATATATTTGGAGATCGTCTGCATATAAGTGGAAGGAAGATGATAAATTACAAGTTATAGAATTAATGAAAATTTAAAATAAGAGAGGAGACAGTACGCCATGCACAGTCGCACAGAGCAGTATATTTACAAATCAAGTCGGTCTATTTGGATAAATTTGCTTGGCTTAAGCTTAAGTTTTACTGTGTGAAACTCTATACAATTTTAAATAGGTATAAGAAATTTTTTTTACTCGACTAAGACAAAGCCCAAAAGGAGGACAACTTAAAAATATATTTTCTTGCAAAATTTAGGGGGGCATCATGTCGACATCGATAAAAACGATAACGTCACGAGCGGCGTCAAGCCCAACTTGCAAGTAGCAAGCACTTCACCTATTGGTGTTATCTGTATGACACGACACAGGAGCTGGCGAAATAGATGCTCCAGATATTGTCCAAGTGCTTATAATTCCACTACAGATGAAACTCTTTCGTTAAAGTTTTAAAAAAAACTTCCTAGCGTTGCTCCACTTATTAGCTCATCTGCACAGACTTTGTTTTATAATTAACTACTTATGTTTTTTTCTTTTCTTTCATTATGTACGAACTAGACCAGTACAAAATTATAAAAAACAGTTAATATCTAAGATAAAAGTTATTATCACAGTAAGGTACGGTTGGCAGCACGTCAGGTTACCCAGACGTCAGGAACTACGGAAATACCTTTTATTACATAGGGAATAGAGGTCTTAAGGTCAAAGTAGGGTAGTCTGACGTGCGGCTGTATGTTCCTACTTTAATCATATCTTTGCAAAGTAAAAAAAACCTACCATGGATACGAACACAGAACATTTTTTCTGTTATGTGGATACGAACTATTTAACAACATTCTGCCAAAACCCCGGGTATTAAAAATAGGTTCAGAAAAATCCCTAAGTGATTTTCACTTCTTGCCGATTTTCTGCATTCAAGAATCACAAACTTGCGCACGTAACACCCTCCAATTTGTTACCTGAACCTAATTAGGAAAAACGCAAACTGAAAGACAAGACCAATGAAAAAAAAAGAGACCTCCCTACTATCTAAAAGTGGCCAGCAATAGCCAATCCCGTGCGGTCAGGTGTGAGGGGAGGCAGGGGACAATCGGCTCCTAATGAGTCGCTGATAATCATTATCAAGTCTACCTACACTTTCAGCAAGGCGAGGCGATTATTCTTTGGTTAGGGCTGTGTCCAGCTGAATATTTGAATTGATTGTCAACACAATAAAACTATCAAGTCTACCTACACTTTCAGCGAGGCGAGGCGATTATTCTTTGGTTAGGGCTGTGTCCAGCTGAATATTTGAATTGATTGTCAACACAATAAAACTATAAGTTAACAAGAGAACATTTCCAAGTTAAATTAAATTTAAGAACTGTAATGCATCAAATAAAAGGTCAGAAGATTGGTGAGAAAAAGCCCTTTATTATGATTTTAAAGATCTTCATCTGGGACATACGAGTATGTGCTGATTTGGTACTAAGATAAATTATTCAAACTATTTATATTCCCGAGACCAAAATAACCAGATGCAAATTACCAATTGATTGGCTGACATAGTTATATACCTACTTTATAGAAATTTCTTGACATTTATTCATAAATTCTTTAATGCCCCATTTATTACTTATCGTTCAATCAAAATATAATTATCTACTGTTCCCCATATTGCAAGTAGCATGTGTTAAGTACAAAATTATGACCTCGACATACGTTTCAAAACGTTAAATAATACAAAAATTTAAGACCGCCACCCTTGCCCAAGAATAATAGGAAATTTGTTTCCGGTTCGGTAGCGCGTCGCAATTACGGGATTAACGAATTATTTCCACTTTTTTCCTCCCCTCCCCTCTCTCCCCTAATGCCTTCCGCCTATTGAATCTCTTTTGATTAGTCTTCTTTCCCGTTTGTGCCAAATTGGCCACGTCTCCCGGCCAATCTTGGCCGTATTGAGCGTTTTCTAGCTTAAGGAGTGTTGGCTTCAGACGTGAGCTGGTTTTAAGATTAAGACGACCTTTTGGAACTTACGTTGTAACCATTTTTGTAAGGCAGAGTGATGACCATTTCGAGGTAATAAAGTCGTATCCGTTTGAATCTTGTTATTCGGACTTCTTTATAAGTTTTAAAAAATTAGAAAAAGAAGGTAAATGATTGATATTTATTACGATGGAAAGTTTAAATTATACGTGATTTGATCGACAATTCGACATCCGCGAAGAAACTTTGAACGTTTTGAAATCATGGCATATTTATATTCTAGCACAAAAACTGAATTCCTGAAACAAATGTTGACTCAGTGCCCCGAAACTTATAGATTTTATTAGATAATAAGCAATATATACTAATAACCAATATCATCGGAGAGTTACAACGATCGTATACTACTTATTAAAGATAAGTAGGTAGACTTAATCATGCGGCCATTTAATTTAATTACCACAATCGATCCATGATGGCGGCGCTTGATTTACGATAACGCCTCACTTGCGCACAAAAATGCGCCCAAGCACCGCTGTTGCCAAAAGAATTAGCTATGTACAGACGTGTACAAAGTGTTGATCGCGGTTATCAATCGGGATAAGCTATAGGTAGATCCTGGCCAAAGTGTTTAGTAGTGGGCAAGTGTAGGGCACATAAGCACAAACGAGTGCTTAATGTTATGCAAAACTGTGGAAAAAATCTTTATACTTTTCAGCGTGATTAGTAAATTTTTCTCAAGGATAGTATATTATAGTGTTTTATACTAATGTAATACTTAATGTAAATGAACGAATCCGTCGTGTAAAACGTTAAAAAGTTGGTTGCCGATATCCCTGCCCTTTGAGTTATTCTTATTTTCCATTGGCAGCACATGATGAGATAACAGTGCTGTTTAACATTGAATCTGAATAGCTTCCATTTAACGCGCATTGAATCTGAATAGCTTCCATTTAAAACTAAAAAAATTATGAACAAATTTAAACTAAAAAGTACAAAATAATATTTAAATTACGTAACTGTTTTACGAAATTATACAAGAAACCTATTTCCAATTTATTATCTGTTATTTTTTGGAGTCGGTGCCAGAAATTCTAATTCTAATGTTTTTTTTGCAAGTAAGGACAGGATTAAACCATCTCTTGGCTGCTTAGAGTAGATAGAATATCTAGCTTGGTTGGTACCGACTCCAAAAAATAACAGATAATAAATTGGAAATAGGTTTCTTGTATAATTTCAAAGAACAGTTACGTAATTTAAATATTATTTTGTACTTTTTAGTTTAAATTTGTTTATAAAATTTTTAGTATTAATTAGCACTGTAGTCAGTTTTGAAGTCGGGTTTTTTTAAGGAAGCTTTCATAATTACAATATCAAAGAATAATGCATTACCAATTATTGCGAAAGATAAGAAATAAAAAGGAAAAACACTTGTGCTCTCGACAGTACCGTTAAGAAGTGGCTTTGAATTGGGCAAGCGAAACTCAAGTGGCCTATCTGGCCACATTTAGACCACACTTGTGCATTCGGGTTAATGGTGGAACGTAGGTAACCTCCACGTATTACAACAGTACAATTTGATTTGAAAACTAGTGTTTTTTTAATAATTATTTTCGCTGTGTGTGCGATGACAGCGCCCCTAGTGACCACAATTATTAATTTGGACTTTAGATCGGTGAAATTATGGCAACTGGGTGGTTTGATAATGAAATTTTCAGCAAAGTTATATGAAAATATCTAAAAAGCTTGTGGATATTATTATAATAAGTAACTTTGACGGGAATATTGTTAGAAGATAGCTGGGGCTCGCCTCATGCATCAGACTTTTGCCTCCAATAAAATGTTCAATGCATATTGTGTGTTGAAGTTTTGGGAGACATGGGGACCCATTGTGCTAATGGGTCCCCATAGCACCCAAAACCTCAACCTCAATTTAAACAATTCAAAAGGGTTGTAATTTTTGCACGCAGGATAGTAAAAATAAATTTTATTCAGTAAGTACACCATCTTAGTAAGATAAGTTGATTAATTATTTTCAGGATTGTTCATTTCTTTTCTCCAATTTCTATTTTGATGTTGGGAACGAATGAAACTTGCACGAACTACTTTTCGTATTGTTTCTACACTTTACATCACAACTTATATGGCGTTTTTTGTCTGTCAAATGATGTTTATCGGCTGTTTAAAAATTGTTGAACTCGGGTCTGCAACAGTTATGTAGGAATACCTGATTTATTTTTAAATCTTTGCGTACTGAAATAAATATCAAAACAAAATCCAATCCTCTATTACGAAACAAACGTAAATATTGTCTTTCTATTTCCACGCACAAATATTACCGTATTCGTACATTGAACTTGAAGCAACAATGCAACTATCAATCAAATGGACAGGCAGACGCAAACGCGACTAATGCAGCCGTGTTCCCTTCAATCACAACAATTTTTAATCGATTGCTTTTAATAAATCTATCGATAAGGCGCTGTTGAAAGGATGCACACAAAAAGGTACCTACTTAGATATGTTATGTTTTTGGGAAGTTGTCTATGGCCCAAACCAGCCCAACTGTAGGTATTCAGCTTTGAGCTCTGCTGATCAGATTTTCCACTGCCTGGTTTTTTCATATCAGTGCATAAGTAATTTATAAAAGAAGTATCAACAATAGCAGGATAGGTCGCTTTAAACCAGGCTTGCTCTATATCCTTATCCTCATTAAGGGGAGTAGGTAGCCACAGAATGAAAATAAATGTCAATTATCGAAATTCCAATGGCGAGGTTTTGACGACCGTCTTGGTGTAGTCGTTCGCGCACCGGACTTCTAAACCAGGCGGTTGCAGGTTCGAATCCCGCAAGGGGCAAATGTTTGTGTGATGAGCACGAGCATTTGTACCTAAGTCATGGATGCTTATATGTATTTAAGTATTTCTATCCGTTATCCTAGTCAGCATAACACAAGCTCACGCTTAGTTTGGGGCTAAGTAATTGTTGTGTTTGTTGAAACAATTTATTTATTTATTTGTATTATTTATTTAATGACGAATGTTTCAGGAACAAAATATAAACCTGTTTAATTTTTATTTATGAAAATATATTTTAAAGCGTCTAAACCAAAATCGTCGTTTTTAAAAATATCCATACCTATCTGTATACTCTACAAATCTAATACCACTTGTCATAATAATAAACAATCGATCAATCATTTTTAAAACGAAAATAAATTTACATCATCAACAATCAATGCACTTTTCCTCTAATGCGCTCTCCTATTAAATAATCAGTGAAAGCCATCAAAATATTTACGTACTGTGTAACCATGTAACGTGACAGACGGACGGACGGAATAGTATAAACTCGGTAGTCATTTTAGTTAGACAGTCTTTTGAAGCTTTTGTAAAGCATTTTTACAATGAAATCAGAAATGCATGAGCCTGGTGCACCACAGAGCTATGATAAAATGGATGCGGTAATTTCAATTTCGGCTACCGTTTGCCGATTTGTCGATGCAATAAGAACCTGTAAACGAACCACTTGAGATGTGGCCACGTGTACCGCCAAACCTCCTTCCCTGATAGCTAGGCTCCAAGTTTGCTACTTTTGATATAGACACGGCCTTTCAGTCTTAGTTACCTGAAACAGGTAACCAGTCATCTGAGTTTTCTTTTGGTTTCGTAGAAAAGTTGTAGAATCTCTGACTAAATAAGTGACGCAATAATTTAGCGAAAGTTATCATCCAAGCTGAGTTTCTGCAAAATAAAAATAGCTTTTGTTTCAGAACAAAAAGTTGAAGTAACTCGTTTGTTGTGTTTAGTCATTAAAATAAAAAATGTTGACAATGTTGTAATGTTTTTTGATTTACATTTTTATTTGTAAGATTTTTGTGTGACTAATGTTGTTTATATACACCTACAATGCTATATAGTATGGCTCGTACCTCCTCATAGTTGAAATGAGGCCTTTGCCCAGCAGTGGGATCTATATAGGCTAACTATACTTTTTTACTTTACCTATACACGTACAAATTCGTGCATAATAAAAATAATAGATAGCATTAAAAAGTTTACATTTGCTTCTAAGATCACTTGCCATATCCAATAAAAATTCTATGCTGAATAATTCCAGTAGTGTAAGTTTACCTTGTTGTCAGTCGCGTGTTTAATTGCCGCGGTCAGCGCAGGCGCAGGCGCGGGCGGAAGGAACGGTGATAGAAACAATAACTGTAAACACTGTTTCATCTGGCTTCAGCTATTTGTGTAACTTATTATTGCTGAAATACTGTGCAACCACCTTTTTATTGTCATCACCGGCAGTAGAGTGATTCTCCGAGGGCCGGTTTTTGGTGGTCACACGTTCTTAATTCCCAACCCATTCAATAAACAGCTTTGGAATCAATTTTTAATGATTCTCTGTTTATTCATCTACACAAACATAGTTCTAAACATAAAATAGGGCTTACAGTTATTTTTTAAATAATACTTAACCGCCAAAAACGGGAGCAAAACCGGTGTTCTCCGCGCGTCCGCACGGCCTCGCGCTCAGTTCAACCACTAATATCTTTATTGTTTGTTGTGTTATATACACATACTATATGTTAAAAAATTTGTTAATAAGTCAAGATTAATTAATTATAAAAACAATAATGATACCGTTTAAACAGAAAGAGTTAGAAAATATTTTGTCTCGGTCACACGATTGAGGTAGATTCGTGAACGCGACATATAAAGCCTCATAGCATCAAAGAGCCTCAACTTTCTGACAAGCTTAATAGCCCTACGGAAACTTTAGTTCCATTACAGCATCATTGGAGGAGAAATGCCTTTCTTATCGCTTTGATACAGAAAATACAGGCACATAAATTCATCAACTTTTTTCTGGCAACCTTTTGAAGAAACCCTTCATGGTAAAGTTTTAAAGATAATAGAATGATTTAGATGTAAGTGTTGAATATTCAGTATAAAACCCCTTTTCAATTTCTTCGTCCGCTATTTAGTTTTTATATTTATCAAGAAACAACTTGTAAATTTTTGAAAACTTAAATTTTTCGTAACTTTCGTGACATGGTTTTCGTGGACATTTGACCACGAAAGTTATCTTTCACTCCACGTAAGGTTACGAAGGTCTCTTTATGCAATCTTAATTTACTTCTCTATGGGTCTGTAGATGTTTTTACATAACCGTGTTATCGTTTTCTCCCAAAGGTATTAGCGAACGATAGTTTGTGTAGGTAAAAGCATGAGTTTTTCTTGTATTTATCTATTTTAGTCAAATATGGTTGATATGCCTATTTGATTAACCCTGATGTTCGACTAACTAAATAAATGGTTGGCTTATTAATTTATCGACGTCAGTAAGGAAAGTTCTCCATAGAATTCATATACGAATAACTTGATAAAACACTGCCCTTGATTGAATGTGTGCACATATGGAATAAAAAGGATTTAACATAACCAATACATCACACACCTTTGATTAATAGCATCACACAGAGTTGGGGTAAAAAGGTGGAGGGTCTTGTCACTATGCTTGTCTCCCAACAAGTGAGCCTTAAAATTAACTTGGGCCAGACGAATTTTAGTCGAATTCCCGTGTTCAAGTGGCACTCTCTCCTGTATCTATTAGAAACGAAAACTGTGATCTACTGTTTTAGACGACTGGAGTACGTTTACCTGGGACAAGTGATTTAATAAGGTACTCGTAGGTTCACCTTGGCTGGACAGAGTCCGAAAAACTACGCGAGGGCATAATTTTGACCCAAATACTTCAGTGCTTAAAAGTGAACGTCTAGAACTAATCCGAAACATGGTTTTTTCTATGGGCGTAATAAAAAAGTTTAAGGACACAGAACGAGCTATATGTTTGGTGTTTCTCCACGGGATTGAATTAAAGAGATACGTAGAAGAGCTAAGGTAACCGACCTATATCTAAATGATCTACGAGACTATCCTGTAGATCACCAAGCTCAAGTGGCAGTAAGCAGGGCGCAGTGCAGAAAGGTTCTTGATTGGATTCTATTTGGTCAAGAGCGTAGTGTAGGGCGTCCACCAGCAAGATTGACGGACGACCCTGCAAAGGTCGCATGATCGCACTGGATGCAGGTCGCATGTAACCAGACTTGTACTGGACTAGAGAAACTTTACTTTCTATCTACTAATTGTTATTAAAATAATACACATTTTATGCCGTAACTGTCTGATAGCTGGGCATTGGCCTCCCCTAAATGTGTCCAATTATCTCTATTGTTGTTTTTAGAAAAATCCGCAGCAAAATGAAACATCTAAACAATGAATTGTTTTGAATTAATGTAAAGACCATAATGACTAGTCAGCGGTCAGCGCATAAGTTGAAACAAGAATTGCTATCTCAGTGAAATACAATGGCTTTTTGTATCTCATATTAAATTATGAGGAAACATCTTATAACCCATAAGATAATACAATAATAATTTAGATGGAGGTGCTGCGGTGAGCAGCAAAAGTGATCTGACTCGTTAAATGACGTTACGAGTGAACCAGACTTTTTCAAAGTGGCTTCTGTTGCGAAAAAGATGGTTCCAAGCTAACTGAGATAGATTGGGCATGTGTAACGAAGAAATAAAAAAAACGCTAAATAAAAATGAGTTAGTAAAAAGAAAGACTTTTGTAGACAATAAAGAAGACTGCTGGCTACATGGTGAACAATCATTGACAAAGTCATGTAAAAAGAACAGCCGACCAAATGAACAAAAGACAAAATGATCTGGCCCACAGTTAATAACAGCTAGCAGATTATCAGTCATTTGCCTACTGATACATAATTTTTTTTTTTATGTTTGAAGTTGTTTTAATGTATTAACTTTAGCTATAGTTGTCTGCTAACAAAACATTTATTTCTACTCTATCGTCAAATCGAAACCTTTTACTATATTAAAGGTTTAGAGATTTATTTATTAATGCTTTTCACGCTTTTAACTTCAAAAAAACTATATTCTATTTGAAAAACAGGTATAATATTAGTTATTTTGGTTTTATTTGAGGTATTATGATGTAATAAAATAGGACTTCGCTATGAAAAATACGTTTCGTAAATTTCGTGGAATCAGAAATAACTTTCGTGGGTACCGAAATTTCAAAATTCAATTTCGGAGGGAATAACAAACCGATTTGTTTGATTCCAACAGGATTCATTATAATTTTAGGCCTTCTTTAGTGTAGTATTTTTTTCTTGTCAAAAAAACTTTAACTAAAAATCGCCACAAAGGTGACGCGGAGAATGCTTTCCGGAGAATCACTCAGTAGTGATTAGGTTGATACTGACTAGGTACTCCCGGGTCCGCCAGCCAGTACAGTCTAATAGAAAGAATGGGAAAATTTCCTATCTACGCTTGGAATTGAAAAGATGTTGGATTTGTGTGCTTTTGAATACAGACGCTAATTCTGACTAAGAGAAAATCGTTAAAAAATTTAACAGTAACAGTTGTTGTTGTTGCTGAAAAGATTTTGATTAGAGTGTTTTTACACGCGTCATTAAACATTTGAAAAAAAAATGCATTGGAGTTGGAGGGCTACCAGAAACCTGTCAGTATTATAAAAAGTTTGGAGAAACCTCAATTCTAAATGCCGGCCTATTCAGAGTTCCCATATTTTTTAGTGCCGGGTAAACGTCCCAAAAATCTTCCTACCTTTACAAAGTCGTAATCACAGTTTTTCAGCGTTTAACGGCCTATGAAAACATTTAAATTTTGTTTAGTAGAGCGCTCACGTGTACCTTGTTTGTTTTGACAAGTAGTATGTTTGTCGCTCCAGGGTTTTTATTGTTTTACAGCAGTAAACTGTCTTGGGTTTATTTAATCACTAGTTGCGGTACATAATTGTTGGCCATTAAACCAGCAATCTGTTCTGGTTAATACATAATTTTCGGTTTGAATATGAGTTTATAGTTGTGGGAATGAAATTATTTTGGTATTTGCGTCATCCTCTCATTTTTTGGGATAAAAGATTGAGTAGTTACTTACCTATGGAATTAACTGAAGCTTAACAATATTTCGGGTAGATGATGAGCCACCTATTAACTTGAACTTATTTAAATTGTGAATATATTTAATTTTAACTTTCTAATAAACATGTACCTACCTACTACCTAATCATATATGCCTCGAGGGTCGGAAAACCGCCGGCGGTCTCATAACAATTGATATTATATTGTGTCTGGAAACATGATCTCTGACTGAAGTATTCATGTGTTCAAAACATTTCCGATCCTTTCTTTACTGTACCATGAATCATTCAGACGGTTCCTCTAAGATTACAATCGCGGAATACCCTGAAACTATCACACTAATTAATTGACGATATAAAAATACTTTTCCTTATCCTAATCCATCCAATCATAGCCAAAACACGAGATTCAAAACCTATTTTCGAACCATTTCTGGCTATTCTAAGTTACCTTTAGTAGACGTTCTAAGATACTCGGCAATGGATAGCTGATAATACATTTGGTTCTAAAATTGGGTGTTTAACAGTGTCGATGTTATGTTTGGCTAATATTTCAACGGGCAGTGAGAATAAAAATTCGATGTAGTGGGCCATGTAAACACGACTTCCTACGGGTGATTACACCATAAAAAACCTACGCGTGTCCAAAAAATAAATAGTGATGGTCATTTTAACAATTACGCATTTTACTGATTTTATTAAAAATAAATCTAATGAAAATAGGTTAAGTTAATGAGTTAATCCAGACCCTAGTTTGCCAATTTTCTAAACAACCGGTTATCAAAAATAGTCACTTTATTTGTCAAAATTCCCAAACAAAATATTTTAAATTATATTAAAACTGATGCCTACTATATATAAAAATTTGTTAGGTAAGGTAAGGTATAAGTGTAGATAAGGTATTTGTGAACTCGACCCTTTAATGTATTAATTTTCAAGCTATGTTTATAATGATGTCAGCATTTTTTCATCCTGGTTTTGGAATCTGTAAATTTTGATTTCGAGCTATCTCTTTTATCAAAACTATGCTTTGATCTTTACATACTTAGGTACCAGCATAATTAGAAGATCAAAAACAAAAAAAGTCCCAAATAAACGCATGAGGACTTTCATCTCTATTGATCTTCGATAGCTGTGTTAATGATAATCAGTTCTTAATGCAAATCATTTTAAAATCAAAGACTCAATAGAGTACAAAGAGGCCATAGATTAGGGAGTGGTTAAAAGTCAATTAGGTGAGACCACAAAGCGACTCAGACCGATTTAACTTGGAAAACACACGTGGGCCGATTAAAAATAAAACTGGGCATAGACGACTCGTTAAATGTTTTGGTTTGAGGAGCGTTCATTTGTCGTTTGAATATTATACTCTGTTTCATTCTTTATTTTTCTCTTTATCATTTGTAATACGCTTTTTACCTCAGTTCAATAACATGGCGTGATTCTACTTGCACACACAATAGATATTTCCATTTTTTTCATGGAGAATCTTACAATTAGGCGGTCTTATTTGTAAAGCAATTTCTTACAGATAACTTTCGGGTAAAGGACAGTCTAAAAGTTAGTGGTAAAGAATTTTAATTTAAGGCAAAAACTAGAACAATCTTCTAAACTCTATTCTAACGAAACCACTAGAATTAAAGCTTGAACTTATACCTACTGAGTGAGTAGGTATAAGACCCGAGTTCACCAATCCTTAAACAGCCGGTAAATATTGATTGACGGTTAATTTGACAGAATTATCATACAATTTATGTCAAATAATTCTACACCGGCAAATTAAAAAATTTACATACTGTGTTGGTGAACTCCAGGCTTAGTCGAACTGTCTCTTTGTCTAGTGGTCAGCACAGTGCCTACTGTCCAAGAAGTTGCGGATTCGAATAACAGGTCGGGCCGAAAGTCACTAGGTTATCTGTCTTGAAATAATCGTGTACTTTAGACTATCCACAATAATTCCGACACAACATTTATATTTGCTGGTATACAAAGGATCTTGACCAAAACTCTGTATAGAAACTCGGCCCACTTTGCGTCAGCATGCGTCTTTACAAAATGTTCGGATAAAATATATAAATATTTGAAAGAATACACACGACAAATATTTTTGAAAAAAAATCAGGGGTTTGCGAAAAAAATAATTATTGTTGTAATTATGTGTGTAAAATAATTATTACGATTGCAAAATTAATTATGTGATTAATTTAAGAATTCTGTGATTAATTGTTACTTTTAAACCCCTATTCTTTAGATTATTTAAAAAATACCAGTGCAATTATAATTCAAAACAAGATTTTTTAAATACAAACTACAAAGAAGCAATCGGGGCCCGGCTTTGGTCAACATCCTTTATGGAAGAAGAGTATTTGACAGTTCATTAAAAGTATGAAAACAATTCAGGTTGGAGACGGGAAGTTGGAGACGGGATGGTTGATGGTGACACCATAGCTTGGCTAAATCTCTATTGAGGTTGGCCACCGTAGTAAAAATTTTCGACGAGGACATGTATTTCTTTGGTAGGTTATTTTATTAATAACATAATCAAAAGGCTTATTAGATATTAATTAGTTATCTCATATCGTTGTCATTATCCTAATAGTCAAGAAATTTTTGTCCTTATAAGTAGTTCCCATATTTATTTTAAAATATTTTTAGTTGTACGACGGACTAGTGTAATAATAAAATAATAAATTATAAATAAATTTGTATCAAACTAAATATTGGTTTAAATTCCCTCAGTATTGGGTCAACCCTTATTGCATACTGATTATTACAAGCTTAATTTTGAGTCTAATGTTGATTTTGCTTGGCTGCCGCATCATTAATTACAATTTCTTGCCTAAATCATTCCATCTGCTCCGCTTTGATGCTGATGTCGCAGTCAGGCTGAAGAATCGGACGTTTGCTAAAACGACCAATTACCTGGATTACAGGGTTCCTACCTCCGGTGAAGAAAACGGGTCTGTTGGGTCGGCCACTACTCTCCGCTCGATCAACATAGTTACCTTTCTTCCTCTCGCTCACCTGACGTGATGTGCTCATCTACTGCTGCTGCTGCTTTTACTGCTACCCAAGGACAGTACAGTTTAATATAGAGACACTAATAGTGTGTCGGTTGTGTGTTATTTGGAGTCCCACCCCCTGAGAATATCTTATTCCTAATACAGACTTTTGATTAAATTATATCTGATTTTTATTTAATTTCATCCCCTTCATATTTTGCTACCGTCTTAGCTAAAAGGCTGGTACAATGCAGAACTCGATTGAAATCAATTGCCTTAATGAATTGTGTTTGTCCTCATATAGGTATTATAAATATTTGTATTAGGAATAAGGTTAGTAAGGCAAGTTGTCTTGCCCGTTCGAACACAGCCGCATTACTTCCGTGCACAAACCGGGCAGGAAACATATCAAAACTTTAAGCAGTCTGTCGTTTAGGGGAGGAATAATAACTTCGTCTACATGGAAAATTCTACAAAATTTGACACTAACGTCAAAAAGTATTGAAACTACTTGGCCTTTTGGGTATTTTTTTTTGCTCATAAGGCTGGTTCACAGCGTCGCGTAGGTAGGTAGGTAGGAATGAATGACGCATTTTCCCTTGAGTAGAATGACGCACCTACTAATTCATATGTATACTTACACATGTATTGGGAGCAAGCTATTTTTATTAAGACATTCGCATTAGTAGGTATGTGTACGAGACACATTATAATTTGATGGTGCTATAATTAATAAGGCAATGTGGCCTCTATCAATATGTAGGTATTTACATCGAAATGGTGCTAAATCTATAATAATTGCGAGATAAGGCACCTAGGGCAAATGTTTGTGTGACGAGCACGAGCATTTGTACCCAATGTTTATATTCGTATTAAGTATGTCTTTCCTATATCCTAGTCGCCATAGCACGCTTAGTTTGGGGCTAGGTTATTGGTGTATTTGTTAAAACAATTCATAATTAAATCATCAGAAAGCTGAGGCTTTGTTCTAAACAAACCAAAACAGTTACACACGGTCGAATACCGAAAATTAAACAAACCAGAACTTAAAATCTTAAACGGCTATTAACAAACCCGCCTCCTTCGGCAAACAGACGGTCAACGACAAAAAACTAATAATAAATAAAGTATTCACTCTAAAAAGGATTCAAGTCTCAAAAATCTGTTGAGAATAAAGTTAAAATAATGACGCGTCACGTGGCGCGGTTCACGGTAACTCGTTAATTACCGGTTGTAAACTAATAAAAAGCTATAATAACGTTATAGAAAAAACGTTACATGCGTAAATAGTTTTGAAGTTGACGGCCAAGATGGGAGATATAAAAAATACATGGAAGACTTTAAGTTTAACTACACAAACTTAGGTGGGTAGCTGTGTTACCCAAAAGGTGATTTTACAATAAACTAATTTGTGCCGACATGCAGAAAGAGCGCTATCATCATCCTCAACATCATCCTCATCATCATCCTAGCGTTATCCTGGTTGTTCTCTCGCACGCGAGGACCCAGGGTCCGCTGACCATGATCCAGGATGTGGCAGATAAGGTAATTACAGTGGAGCGACTGCCATCTGACCTACGTGTGAACCTGACCAGTTTGGATCATATTGTTACACATGCAGTCGCCTGAATGTGCAGGTTTCTTAACGATGTTTTCCCTCACCGTAAGAGCATCGGTTAGTGAAACAACTAATGTACATATCTCAGAAAAAGTCATTGGTACATGGCGGCACGTGGAATCGAACCGGATCCTCCCGCGTTAGAGGCAAAAGCTGAGGAGAGAAACAGAAATAAAATTAATGATTTTATGCTAGTTACTGTACTATATGTAACTTGTGTAGTCATATGATTTTCTTTTCTTTCACATAAGTGGCATTCTTGCACATAAGTGGCATTCTTGCACATAAGTGGGCTGAATGACAAAAACATTTTGAAATTGTTATCCCTGGTAAATCTCGCAATAAACGAGTTTTGACTGAATCTCTGTCGCCCATCATAACATTGCATCCATCAGATCCAAAACCAATCATATTTGTTAGTGGAATATTACGGCTATTAAATGAATCCATCAGCGCTCTGTATATATTTTCAGCGTTCGCTGTAGGAACGTTATCGGTGCCCGTCTCTTTAAAAATTTTATACAGTTCTCAGAACACGCTGCAGATTTTTTAAGCATCATTGTCAAAATAGCGAACAACCACACAAGCTGTCTTAATTGTTGATACGTCAGTAGTTTTATCAGTAAGCGCAGAAAACTTGGTGGTCGTCAATTTCTTCGCTAAGTCTGCTTTATGACCCTCTCTAAACTACTACTACTAACTAAACTAACTTTTTGGCTGATATAGGTATGCGAAAGAAGTCGTCATTGTAAAAATTTCGTAAAAAAGGTAACGAGATTTTTTTTAATCTTTAATCCCATACAGACCCTTTAAATCACGTAACGGTACGAGATTTCTCGTACGTCTGGCAACCCTGCTCCGCAGTAAGAGCGCTATTATCCCACACAAAAGTCTATCTCCTCCGTTAATCAATGTTGTAAATATCAATCATTTTCTTGGAGATACACATGTACAGTGTACCTACCATCCTCAACAATCATGAGAATCTAATATTATCTAGGTTATATCAACAACTTATTTATTGGTATTTGGGATATAGTACCTACATAAGACATCTTTAATCGTAGCATAGAAATTTTCTAAACAGGTTTTGGACAAAGCATTATGATTTTGTATATTGTTTCTATAACTGCATCCATGATTAGGTAAGTCACCTTAGCTTTTGAGAATAAATTTTCTTTAACCCTAGCTCAACTACTTCTACACTATACTACTTACTCTGTATTTTCTGCTGCGTTACGCAGTCGTTACTAGTAACTACTATTAGCTATTTACAAAAGATCTCCACAGACAATTGATCAAACGGTGGAGAGTCGCGTCCGCATCTACCCTCTGGACTTACGCCAGAGCTTTGATTCTTAAGAATTTAGGATACTGTACGATTCAGACGCCACAAGAAATGCTTCAACTAAAAACCTTTATCATACCATACCATATCGATGGGGGGAGCCGCTGGGGGCTAGTATAATTCGTCCATGGTGGTATTCCCCCACTGAGTAAGGACGGGTATACCCTCTTAAAATCAGTCGGTGTCCACCGGTACCGATTAGTGAGGGAAGGGGCTACGGGTTAGCAACCTACCTAGCCTAGGCCTGTATTTTGTGAAGATACATTTTCACGACTTCAGCAATGGTTATAAGGTACACAACCTGAATATCTTTACGACATACAAGTACCTTGTAATTGTTATATAACCAACTGTAAGGCACGGCTTATTCATGCTTCAAGTCAAGAGTCACACGTTGGTCCTTAGGCGTTACGCACCACAAGCGATTGCGACCTCGGTGCGAATCGCCCAAGACTTCTATTTGAATGAGTTCTTTTGTAGCACGGTGCAAATAGCCCAATAATTTTTCAATGGGTCGATTCGAACCACCTTTAAATCGATCAATTTGGACAAAAATTATGTAGTTTTTGGCAATGACAGTGTATTCAAAGTGCATAATGCCATCACCCAGGAGACTCTGTGTCATTCTCGCTGAAATGCTGTTGCCTTGTACGCATTTAAGGCATTGCCTTCGCGAAAAGAAAGGTTTCATTTTACTTCAAAGCCTCTTAAAACACAATTTTACGGATTACTTCGCGATTTATTTAAATTTTATTTAAAACCTGACGTTTCGAACACTGTAAATAAATCGCGAAGTAATCCGTAAAATTAAGTTTTAATGAGTTCAACAATTCGCGTACCTAAACGTAAGAAACAAATTATATTCAAAGCCTCTATCTATGTGGTCTATACTGTTACATAATAAATCACTTGAAGATTGCTTTTAATTTCGTAGACAGTTACCAACAATAACAAATCACCGTTGTCATGGATACACATGGACGTCATAACTCAATGTCATAATTACTTAGTATAAAAAAGTCCCGTAAATTGGTTGTTTATTATAACATATACCACAATCCACAATCTCTCTATACCTGTAGCTAGTCTGCCGGTAATGTAGTGTTCTCGGTAGCTAGTAACACAAACAGCGGCTTTGTCCGTCCGTGGCTTTGTTAGTGGTGCTGTTGTGTACTTCCGGACCGTTTCAACTTCCCACGCGAGATCTGATTGATCACGAAATCATAGATTAAAGTGTTAACTCATTTGACGTTCGCGTTTTGATGGTATAAATTAATTATTCTGATGATCAAAGATAATTGAAACATCGCCTTAAACCTGGGAAATGTGTTATTTGTCATTATTATCAATACAGAAAAAACGAGTTATTATCTCATCTGCTAATGTGCATCACGCTACGTGCTTATCTATTACTTGAAGTATTATCCGTTTATATTTGTTTTTAGAATTTAAGCAATTTCTTAACCGGCTCACTGCTGCAGGCCGCAGCAAGCGCTTACAAAAATTCGTCAAGTGAAACGTCATCTGTAGCTCAGTTGGAAGAGCAATCGCCCGGACAGTGAGGAGTCGTGGTTTCAACCCACCAAAAGACGGTCAATAAATGTGTGTGAGCGATTTTTTAAATTTATTTTCCGTTTATTGGGTAGGTATAATCGCACACTATACGCTGTGTTGTTGATTGTACCTTAAACCTAGCCAAATGCAAGATTTTAGCTAAGAGTGAGTATATGTAGTTTCTTGTTCATTCGTAGCACTTTTCTTTTTTCAACAGTAATTGTTTCACTTACACCAAATCGTTGAAATATTAGCTTTACTGCTATGGTAGATCTCACCGGTGAAAATAGCATGTTCTCATTCGCACTTTATTCCCATTTCAAATGCCAACTCGTATTGTACTAAAATAGCCACAGTACAGTAAGTAATTCAGTAATTCAAGTATTTCACAATACACAAAAAACCTACTAGTCATCAAGTATTGTAATCTGAATATTCAAAGAATATCTTAACAACATTAAGAAAGGTTATTTGAAACTGATGACATTGCATAGATCTATTTCCATGTCTACATAACTATTTAATGCACACACAAGAACTACTAAGTAGAGTACCTACTCATCTTATCTTATCTTATCTTTATAGGGGCCATGGGCATTAACCCACGGAGCACCTCGACCCACTAGGATCTTTTGTGACTCCCCATACCTTTACTCTTCAGTGTTCCTTAAAGACTTCCTTTATAAATTTTACTATGTCTTTAGGTCTGAAGAGCCTATAGTCTTCCGAGTCTGGGTAAGCCAATCCAAGAAGACCCATTCGGGTTCTAGCCAGTGCATCGCATTCACACATCAAGTGCTTCATGTCTTCTGGCTCTTCCCCACAGGCTCTGCAGCTGCCGTCCTGAGTTAGCCCCATTCTGAGAAGCATTTTATTTGTGGCGTAGTGACCAGTTAATGCCCCCAGCAGAGGTCTCGAGTGTTGGCGGCTGTTAAGCATTAGGTATTTGTACCATTTTCTAGCATTCAGATCAAGAAAGGCTTTAGAGTGATCCAGGGCATTTATTCTGGACCATTCCTGGGCATGTTTGGCCTTTATGTGGTTCTTGAATGCCGTGTTAATTGTTCCATTCGACAATCCTATAAAAGGCTCAGGGCCAATTAGTCTAGCCGATGAGCCCCATCTCGCTAATTCATCTGCTTTCTCGTTACCCTCGTAACCTGTGTGACCCGGTATCCATATTAAACGTAGTTTATTATGTTTGCCGAGTCTGTTAAGTACTTCAATGGCATTTATGACTAATTTTGAGTTCACTTTTGCCCTTGACAGTGCCTTTAACGCAGCTTGACTGTCACTGAGAATATAGATAGTGCGGTTTTTCACACCTTGATCTAGATTCCTCAATGCACATGAGAGTATAGCATAGGTTTCCGCTTGGAAAACTGTTGCCATTACACCCATGCATTGACTTTCTTGGAAGTCTTTCAGGTAAACTCCCGCACCTGTGCCGCTATCCATTTTGGATCCATCCGTATAGCAGATTATGCTATCCGGTTCCGGCTTGGGTGGGCGTTGTTTCCAGTCATCCCTTGTGGGGAGGTGGACTTTGTATAGTCTTTGGAAGTAAAATTTTGGACTTGTTCGATCACAGTCCATTTGAAGGATCCTGTTCAAATCCGAATTTCCTTCCCATAGAGTGTGATTCGTTTGAGGTTTGGATGCATCCCAAAGCTGGGAGACCTTAAGTCTTTGCAGTGCCTTCCTTGCCTCAGTCTCTATCACAATATGCAGCGGAGGAAGTTCTAGTGCTACTTCCATTGCTGCTGTTGGAGTGCTTCTGAAGGCCCCCGTTATCGCTAGACAAGCAGTTCTTTGTAATTTTTCCAAAGCCTTTCTGCATGTTACTAGCCTTGTCCTTGTCCACCAGACAATGCTGCCATATGTAATTATAGGTCGCACCATCATTGTGTATATCCATCTTATAATCCTTGGGTTTAATCCCCATGTTTTACCATAGGCCGCTCGACACATTCCAAAAACTCTTGTTGCTTTACAAATTGTTATTTACCTAATCATTATTCATGTACAATATTTTTTATACTATTATTGTGTAGGAGTTAATATGTATGCAAATTTCTATAATAATAATACTTACATTTAGATTTTTTTAAGGAGTAAGTAGGTAAGTTTAAAAAATGTATTAGCTGATTACCTACACCAAATCGTTTTAAGTGCTTATACACATTTACCTGTCAAACTCCATAATGTTAAAACCTTCACGTATCATGTTTCCAGACACAGTAGAAAATGAATTGCTATCGGCCGGCCCGCAGATTTTACGGGGTTTGACAAGTTAAGGCACTGATATTCTTCTATACTATAACATCGCAGTAATAGGCCATTCGAAGTACAAAGCCCGGCTAACATCCCATCCCACTAAACTTCACCGTGTGTCTGCTCGTAAACCCATTCTTTAAATTTGTTTATCCTCTGCGGAAAATCGGCCTTCCTAGAGAAAAGTCTAAGAAAAGGCTAATTTTGAACGTAAGTTAAGTAAGTAATTATTTTACCTGTGGTTCACTTTGTTCTGAGAAATACAACGGTAAATATTAAATCGATACTTAACATTTTCACAGTAATTTCTATGCTGTTGTGAATATAAGTCCACAAAGGGCATAAGGATACCGTTGTATCTATAAATAAATAAATTGTTTCAACAAACACACCAATTACCTAGCCCCAAACGAAGCTTGAAAACTTGTGCTATGGTGACTTAGGATAACGGATAGACATACTTATATAGATTTTATAAACATCCATGACTTAGGTACAAATGCTCGTGCTCATCACACAAACATTTCCCCTTGCGGGATTCGAACCCGCAACCGCCTGGTTTAGAAGTCTGGGGCACAAACCACTACAGCAAGACGGTCGTCATGTAGCTACCTGTCTAAAAATACCTATATGGAAAACCAATTCTAGGATCGATCTATTTTAGTTTTAAAGTAAAATTAAGAATATGAATTGACAACGTATGTTGTATGGGAGCTTCACTAAAATATTTATTTTATTCTATTTTTAATAATTGTTATTTAGTGGCATCAGAAATACATCATCTGTGAAAATTTCCTCTGACAGACAGTGAAGTCTTATAGTAATAGGTTCCCGTTTTTACCCTTTGGGTACGGAACCCTAAAAATTCAAAGCCAATTGCCCAATTTCACTCCCTCTAACGGCCGAATACTGAAAGGCTACTCAAATATTTGACGGCTTCTTAAACAATTGAGCAGTTCCTAAACTCAGAATTCGCATACTCAAAGCCAAAATGTAAGCATCTGTTAAACTTAAGACCATCTTAAAATAAATCGTGCTCAAACGCCACTCAGATGAAAAATGGTATACTGAAACGCAACTCAACGCTATTTAGCTGTCAAATGACTGTTATACCGATTTGAGTAGCAGCTAAATCTGAGAGTGGTCTTGAGGTCTCTCAAATCAGTTGATAGTGATATCATGGTATAAAAATAATGTCTATAAAATCCTTATTTTCTCTGTGGGTACCCATGTCGCCCTATTTGACCCTACTTTTAAATACTAGAACACAATCAGGACTCAGATATGCACTAGAAATCTCATAAAGAGGCTTTTTGTTGTCTTACAAAGTTGTTTTCTTTGCCTACAACGGAAAATACAATTCCTTCTAGTTATTGTAGTATGCATATTTTGCACATCGTTGTACTCTCAAAAGATAGCCTAATAATGGATGGATAAAAACTCCTTATTGAGGAAGGAGGAGGAGGAGATATTTGAGGAAGAGCTCAGCCTATTGGTCTTGAAACCAATCAAAACTTTGTTGTCAGCACTATGCTAATAAATATGTACACATTTTTTTCAGTAGTCATCATATAATTACAATTACATCATAAAACATAAGTATAAAAATAAGTAGAAAGTCGAAATAAACGAGTAGTATTTGATGTGTTCTTCTTCTTCTTCAGCATGTTCTTCTGCTCACTGCAGGGCATACTCGGCCTCTCCAAACTTTTCCACAACGCTCTGTCACCGGTAATTCTAGATCAAGTTGTCCCGGCAGGATCTTTTAGGCCATCGGCATCCGACAATCTGGCTGGTGGGTTTGATTCACCTGGATCCACCAATGTAGAACATTATTCTGTGTAGAACACTTGGGCCTTGGCATACCAATTTGTTTTGTCTTCATTTAAAAAATTGTATGACTATTATATACTTGTTCATTTCCATTTTATTTTTGTTAATTGAATAGTTATTAAATACTGCACTGCACTTCAACCTTGATTAGAACTTCAAATTTGATTAGAACCGCGCTGTGACAAATGTCAAAAAGTTTGGCAAATATTTTTTTCTTTGACACTTAACGTTTCATTTCACAACAATGGCGTCGTAAAAGTTTCTATAAAAAAAAAAACAAAGAAACTATACAATGCTGCGTAAAACGAATACGCTCCTTAAGAATATGATTTTGTAAACGAGAACATACTTTTAAAAATGAATGTTGCCATTATGTAAACATTTAACGACTGCTCAGCTAATCATCGTTTAAATTGCCTGAGTAGCGTTTGTGTATACCATTTTAATGTGAGAGACACTCAATTTTAGGAGGCCTTCAAGTGAGTGATGGATTTGAATAGCGTTTCAGTATTCGGCCGAGTCTTGTTGACTGCGCCACAGAATAAGTACGGCTACGGCGCCAATAGGATCGGTCTCGTAAATAATTTCGAATGCATTTCAGGCGTCCCACATTCCACTCATACTAATGCAGCATCAGTGTTAGGAACACTAATATGTTGAGGTTCCTAATAGATGCACTAATGGCACGTATAATGGCTCACTGTTGCAGACCACACTCCGTCAAACAAATGTTTGTTTCGACAGAGATGAAACTGGACGGCGTTGTGCAGTAGAAGATGTTTCGTGAAGGTAAAACAACTACAAGTAAAAACTTGTTAAAGAGTTTCAGTTAATGTAGACTTTATAAATATAATAAAACAGACATTGTAAGTACCTATTAAATGACTAGCTCTAATATTTTATATGAATTATTTTTTCATTTAAGCAATTTATGTTAAAATATTGATCAATACTTACATTTCTTCTTTTAAAAGACTTCAACGCACTCCAAAACTAACAGGCACATAGTAAACAAAACTTTTATCAGCTCATCGTCATTATTTCTTAGCTTTGCTTATTCTAGCTTAAGTATCTGTTATAAATGAAACATTGTCCTTAATAAACAATAATTATTATATTTATTTATAAGGGTTCATTCGCACGGGATCCGTCATTGACGATTCGTCAAATACACGATACGTCATCATGACTCATGACAGATGGATGTTCACATTGCATACGGAATCGTGTTTTTTTCACGATTCGTCAAAATATCCGAATTGGTGGCATCAGCGGATCCGTCACAATAAATTCACGATTCGTGTATTTTGACGATTCGTGATTTTTAAAACCCGATACTAGATTTAAACGAATCCTCATTTTTCACGATTCGTAATCCGTGTGAACATGGGCCATCCATTGAATCCAAAAAGCATTGCCGCCGTCAAAAAAAAAAGAACGAATCATTAAAAAGGACGGATCGTCAAAAATCCTTACAAAAATCACGAATCGTCCTCGTGTGAACGAGCTCTATATAACTTTGTTACTAAGTGTAACAAAGTTATATAGACTTGTACAGCTAAGTACCACCTGAACTAGAAAATTAAGTATTCTTATTTTTATTTTTATTTTTAAGAGATCTACTATTAAGCAAAACTTATAATAAAATAATCAATTTGAACTGTCTTAAGGCATAACGCGATCCCCGTCACCGCGTAACCGGATCCCCAGTACGTGTTATAGGCAATCGCAGATGTCGGACGAACGAAAATAAATTATTTTAAATAAATAGCCGATTGGCGCAATGATAGCTTTTACGACTAATGTACTACTCTGCTGACGCTTATAATCAGGTACGTCTAGTATTTTTTTGAATTCTCAATGCATGTACGTGATATTATAGTTTGAGACAGAAAGACTATGTGACCGCTTTGTATAATAACAATAAATATTTTATTTGTTTAAAATCGGTACAATATATTATTAGTGACCGTAGCGCCCTTTTAGGCTAATAAGCCTGTGTCAGGGAGCAACGCTCTTCCATTTATTAAAATTGTTAACAGGTAAATTATTAAAACTAATCCAAAACATTATTCTAAAAGTAAATTCTTTAATTATTTACATTTCTATGTGCGTGCATGTTTGATCCTTTGAAACGAACGCCGACGCCGCATGTGCCAATTACGATTTCATTATGAACATTACGCTATTTTTTTTTTACTTTGGAAGTCACAGGAAAACATTTGTGATATCAAACGCTGGACAGCAACGGTAGACAACCCCGGAGAGGAAGGCCCAGGGAGCCAGACGTGAGACGTCACCGTGCATGTTTCCCTCCATTTTTGAATTTCCTTTTCGCCACACTGTTCTCTTTTCGTCCATTCACACAAGGTGTTTGCAAGTGTTTTTTTATACAGTCCACTTTTTATCGAATATTTACCAGCCCTCTCCGTGTGATGTTTGACTTTTTTTAGCGCCACCAGTATATAAAGTATTTTTTACGTATTTTAGTATATAAAACTGTCCAACTGGTGTGTTGTTACGCAGGGTTCTGAAATCCTGGAGGACTTTCATAACGTATCCAGTACAAAGTGTTAGGCTCGCTTACATTACATAACATACAATTGTGTAGTCCCTTAGGAGAATAGCTAAATATGTATTTTTATCATTTTAGCTTCAAAACTGACAAAGTATCATACAAACCCCCCTTTCTTACCCCCTGAATTTCAGATTTTCTTTCTCAGTGATTGCTTACATGATAATGAATTTATAATGATAAATTATGTATGAGAAATATTTGTACAAAATTTCGGTGTCCTAAGTTTGGGCTAGGCCTTTATAAGTCAGTCAACTTCTTATAAACATAATGTGTAAAAGATTATATAATCACCTACATGAATACGATTAATTAACTGGAAGCTGTAATGGTTGAGTGAGTATTTACGTTCTACGTATAATGAAAGATATCAGACTGCTCTGAGTGAACTTTTACGGCGTTTTTAAATAAAAGTTAGGGTTGCCTTCAAAATTAGTGGAATTTTTAGAAGTTAAGTACAGTTGGAAGCACGTCACCCATAGCTATTTGAACATAGGACATATTATTATTAGATACTGTTAAAACAGCTTTGAACAATAATAGTATTAATATGACCTCCTAGCCGAATTTCGACTACAGCGGCCAATCTCAACAGAGATAAGCCAACATTGCGGGGTATATTATTATAGTGCACAAGTGTGTTCGCAAATAGGTGCACTATTTCTATTCCTTCACTCTCATAGTTCGGTGAGACGGCAATACGACATGACCGCAGAGTGATCGGGCGCAGGACCAGCGGCTTAAAGTGCTTTCCGAGGCTCGGGGGTGTTAGCACCTCCAACTTCCTAACTCCGGAGCTGTATTTGAGTTATTTCAAGATAGAAAACCCCAAAAATTTCGGCCTGACCTGGGATTCGAACCCAAGACCTCGTCGATTGTCAGCGCGCTGAATTAAGGAAATAGAGGCCGTCTCAAGGTCAAAGTGCGGTAGTGACGTGACTGACGTGTGGCAACCGTGTAATAACAACCGATAATAATTGTAATGGACTATGGTTACATTATTTAACGAATGAACGACTGTACTTCCGTCAATGTGAACCCTGCGACATCTCATGTGGTAAGTAGAATGAAAATGTGTAAGCTGACTTGCTTGCCACTGTACATCGAGCCTCAGCTTAGTAACTCAGGGTTCACCAACTCGTTTCTAAAAAATAACAGTATTATTAAATGATGTAAATCATAATTTATTCAGCGGCCTGAAGTTAAAAGTATTTTTGTCTTAGATAGTTTGGCTAATTAAAACAGTCAGTCTTGTTGTCATTGTAAAATCAGAAAAGCATACCTTCGTGTGATTGAGAATTTCGTTGCTTTAATGTTCCTGTTCAAATGTTGTCTGACTGCATAATTTGATCATCTTTCTGTAATGTGAAATGGCACTGTTATTTATTATGGCGTACGTTAAACAAAGATATATTTATCTTTACGTGTACGTACCTACCCCTGAGTAATTTATTATTTTCATTAGGGTTTCGTGCCTCAAAAGGAAAAAAGGAACCCTTCTATCACTACCCTTATCACTTGGTTGTCCGTATGTCTGTCAAGAACCTTTTTCTCAGCAACGCGTGGAGGTATAAAGTTGAAATGAACATCAAATACTTATGTCTATAGTCCCTTGAAGCTGTACAAAAATGAAGCTTTTAAGACATTTTCTAACATTTTTCAAGGGAATCAAAACCTATGAGGTACTTCCCATGGACCTAGAATCATGAAATTTGGCAATAAGGAAGGTCTAACAGTACTAGTAAAATAATATGTGATTACATCATAGAAAAAACCGGTGTTTGTATGGAACCTTCAGCACAGAATAAGTACTAGTACTTCCCTCAGTGCGCGAGTCTGACTCGCACTTGGCCGGTTTTTTTTTAATATGCCTGGGTTGCAACGCTGCCTCTGTGGCCAGCCCTAATCCTTATGCTGTCAGTGCACTTTCCATGCAATTCTCGGAAGAGCTTGGACCACCGGCCGCGCTGCTGACTGCTGACACTCGCCAGACCACGGTAGCTACTCAGAGCACTTGGACGCACCGCAGTGCTGGGAAGCTGGTCGTAAATGTGTTAGATGAGGTAGCAAAGGTCAGAACCACAGATAATAGCAAGAAGAGATACGTAAAAATTTGTTATTTTTTCGCGAACTTGTGTCACCAAATGTATGTATGTGTGCGTTATAATAAGTACCTACTAGAACGTTATTTCAATATTTTTAATAATAGGAATGAGGATAAGGAACACCACAGTAATTCAATTCAACGCTCATTGACGTTCAACCCTACCCTTACCAAAAGTAACAATATTTTTCTTTCTTCGAAAATTGACTCGGCCAATTCTTGAAAAAATGTGAGTTCGAAAAGAACGAAAATATAGGGAATAGGTAAAATGACTAGGTTCACATATTTCTAAGATGAAAAACATCCTATGGAAATCATAGTTTGACCGAACCTAAATTTGGCAACTTGAAGTATGTTTTTACGCGTTCTATAACATCCTAATCAAACAAGCTACTTCATCATCATATTCATCATTTACCAGGTACCTTGGTACTTACCGATAGGTACCAAACAAAATTGAAATGCTAGTCGTAAAAAATATAACGCAGATGGCCTCTATTTGTCACAGATTATACATATGTTTAAATTATATTGTTTTATTAGTATATTTATTTTTATTTCATGCTTTTCTTTGTTTTTCTTTTATTGAATATTTACATAAACATATTTATGTTTTCAAACAAATGCTTTTTACGTACACTCTCCAAAATACTAAAAGTGTGTAAAAAGCTATTTTTTCGTTAACCCCAGACTATATTTCTAGAAGAGGTTTGTCATGTCACTATATTTAGCTTTTTTGCTAATCATGCATTGCCTAAGTATAACATTCAGCACATCTAATTCCTTTCAAGAAATCCAGCACTGAATCCAAAGCAGCGTAACATTTCCCGCATTTTCCAACACTCCAAACAAACAATCGAACAATGATCCAACAGTTTCTATTTAAACAACCTACCTACGTATTGATGAATTTATCTATGTTTAGAGTTGCGCGTTAATCGGTTAAACATTAACGTCGATAAAACGCAGACAGTTCAGAACTCAATAAAATCACATTTAAACACAGTGGTGTGGTATTTGTTTAAGTGTCGTTACGGGAGCCACCCGCCACCCAGGCCAGGCAGACCACACTAGTGACGAGGTTTACACCGTAGGAATACCTGTTAGTAGAGAGTCATTATGTTGGTATTACGGAAGGAGCGAGAAGGCATTTCAGTATAAATAATTACTTGTGTAGGGAATCATATAAAACTGCTAACTTTCTAGTCTATTATTTGCATTATGGCTAGTATTTATTGTTACTTCGACCCTACAAATTGCGCTTTTATATAATACTACTTTATCTAATAAAATTTTACAGATATTACGTTAGGACTTCCAGAGATCGGAGAGATTCTCAGATGGCTCGCGCTATGTGAGATCCTGTAGTATTTTGGAAGCACCCTGTGCAACTCTCATAAAACAAATGCGATCCGATTTTCAATGATTTGAGTGCAATTTTTGTAAGGTTTGTTCTTTTTTTTAATTGAAAATGAATTTGCTCTCGACTCTAACCTAAGCTACACCGTGCGTAGACAAAGTCAACGGTGTGGAGCGAGCTCACCCAGAGGGTTAAATTTATATTTATTAATAATAATATATTCTATCTAAAAGAACATTTTCCTTTAAATAAATAAGTAAGTTTCTGTAAATATAGCATATAATATGAAGTAAATCTGATGCAAAAATGCCACTTGTGATTTTCGGCTTTCCCATGGAATTTTATCCCCCTGTGGCCGACGGACCGCCTATTAACATCCCAGTCCAAGTTGGCTCAGATCGGCATGGACAGAGCGGTTCCACAACACTTCAGGACCTTAAATACCGCGAGCCTTCCGGGAACCTCTCAGACAATGTCGCTTAACATCGCTCTGAATATAATACAAGAAAGTAAGCAAATCTTTTTGGGCCGTCCTATCATTCGGATGAGTAATTTATGGTTTGTCCCACAAACTGGTAGCTGAAAAGTACCTAGTAAGAACACGTTTATTGTCGAACACGTACTGCCATCTCTTGACAAATTTATGAAAAGGTGTGCAATATGTTTCGGGTTTTTTGACTCGAGCATAGATAGGTGAAATATCCCTAGATGTCGCTGTACTGCAAATTGAAACAAAATACATACCTATCTATCTATAAAAAAGCAAATAAGCTTTATTTTTTCTGATAATTAATGCGATAAAATGTTAAGTTTAATAGTTATAATTTCAAATTATGGTAATAACATCCATGCTATTGAAAACTGAAAATTGTACTGATATTACTGTCAAAAGACGTGATAAGGAGTGTAATTAAAAAGTCAAAATGACGTTTGTTGACAAGACCGTTTTGTTATCATCGTGCCGATTATTTTCTACCTTTTTTACCAGAAAAAAATTCCAGTGTATCAGTGCAGTTAAATTTCATATGGATATTAAAAATGAAGCAAAATCCTCAATGGAAATTATTAACATACCTCCAATCATATCGACATACCGGCACGCGTTGCGGACGTTCGATGACAATTTCAAAAACGAATTTGCGATTAACTTAGGTAAGCTAAAACTTATGATGGACTCGCTAAAAGCGGAAGACCTGGGTTTTGACGCTACCCTCAGCAACGCAGCCACGTGGGCGAAACCCAATAAGGCCCCGTGTACATACATAGAAGTGTTTCAGAATAGTCAAATAAACATGAGTATATTCGTGTTGAAGCCGGGCTTTAGGATGCCCTTACACGACCATCCGCATATGCATGGACTATTGAAAGTGATCGTTGGTGCTGTGAAGATCAGAAGTTTCTCTGAGTATCCCTTGAAAGAGGCTGTGGACACCATTGACTTTGTCGTTCGCGCCAAGCACGAAGCGGCTCGTCTAGCGCAAGGTATTAACAAACGGAGACGGTTGTTCGCTAAGGTATCCAACAACACTGTTTGTAGAGCCAACTCTGAGACATGCACACTAACTCCCACCGTATCAAACTACCACGAAATAGAAGCTTTAGAAATGCCAGCAGCATTTTTTGATATTCTCTCTCCACCTTACGATACCTTAATTGAAGGCATTGGACCAAGAAGATGCCGTTATTACCAGATAATTAATGAAATAAGTTCTAATGTAGTTGAATTACAAGAAACAGAGGTACCAAGATGTTTTTACTGTGATCAAGCACCATACTTAGGGCCAATACTTGCTTAGGTACAAATATCTGTATATTTTATTGCTAAAAGTAATATTTGTTTAAAATTTCTGGATGTTCATTTCAATAGCTAAGCTATAGCTATAGCTAAGCCTATGTAAATATTTTGGCAGCAAGAAGACAGGTACATTTAGATGGTAAAAAAGGTAAAGCTCGAGGTAGCTGCTAAAGGTACCTGTAGCTTTAGCTGTAAAAATAACTAGAATTCTATAAATAACACTTTAGGTTTGATATTTCAGCACACGCATGCATTGATAAATAATCATTGTCAGGGAAACCTTATTTAGAGTTAAATTCTATGTAAAGGTTGGTGTAAAAGCTAATTGATTGTACATATTATAATTATGGCATTCTAATATAGTGCTCCTTAGGAAAATAGTATATGAAACTTAAATTTTTAACAATAAAATGAAATAATATATTATAAATAACGATTTAAAAGCTGTTACAATGAACATTGTTGCCGAAAGGTAAACGATAATAGTGCAAATAAGTTTGTGCCTTCTTTTCCATATTTAAAACTTTACTATTGCCATAATGTGTGTTACTATTCTTTATATACAAAGAAGTTACCATAGTATAAGGACATATATGCACATTAATTTTTAATACTTAACTCACCATTTAAAATTGAAACTTATAACACTTGCCTTTTACATCTGTATTACTGTTTCTTTCTTTCTCTTATGTAATAGGTACCTCCCACTCCCACCCTCCCTCCCTCTTTGAATGCAGAAAAGAATTATATACTTAGATTAGATACTACCACTACAATTCACACCAAATTAAGGAAAAATGTGTATACACCTTACAAATTATTCCTTACATGTCCATCAATATCATATTGATAGCCCAAAAAATTTTTGGACCACCTGTATTATGTAAGGTGTATAATAAATAAGTATAAAAAACAGAAATCTTAATAGAAAAAATCTGAAAGCTGTGTAGCTAAAAAAATGTTGTAATTGTCATAGTAGGTGATTTAACATTCCAATTAATTTGTTCATCATGGCTGCTTGGTTTTAGTGTGAATAATTTTTAATATTGGTGCACAAATATGTATATTTTAAAATTAGTAAAACGATCTCTACTTTAATTAATGAAATTTAGCAATTTACAACAAACTTACTATGCCACATGTTTGACATTTAGGTAATTTAAAATTTTCATGTTTTGTTTTTCTAATCATGCGTCCTTAGGTTAATTTAATATGACTGTGTTTACAATTTTATCATATTTAAGAAACAATTTACGTAGTTTAAGATAATTTCCTGGTATTGATTGATGTTTTTGTTAATAAAATATTTTATTTGTTTATATCTTGTTTTTTTTGTGGTAAGTAACTTAAATTGTGTAGGTAGCTAATTATAAAATAAAATAGGTCTTAGTTGTTGATTAATGATTTATTGAAGGTAACAATAGCATAAAGGAATACACACATTCATAACAGTAATTGCACAAATTAAAATGGCTTATTTTATTATATTTTTTTATACAGTACTTAATAAAATAGCAAGTCAATATAGCTGTCTTTTCTACATCTATTATCCATTCCACAATCTGTTCGATAAGGCATACCTCAGTCAGCACCAAATATGTTAAGGACTTTGGTGTCGTCCACTACTAGCTGTTAACACAAACCTTATAGTTCTGTAGACGATCAGAAATTAATACATTTTAATATGTTTCTGTTTTGATACAGATTTTAGACAAAAACAATGAAATTATATATATGGTGCTTTCGAACTAGTGATAATAAGTGGCGTATGCTCCCTGCTATAACGAGGCAAATGGTATTTTTGGATCATGTAAATATTACATCTAATAAACCCTGGGCTAATGAATTTTACATTATTATTGGCGACATGCAATTTAATTGCTACGTGCACCTGATTAGCTACTGAGGTGAAGGTGGCCACAGAATATATAGGTGTATAATAATAACAATTCTTTCTATTCATCTTGCTGATATGTTATCAAATTCGCAATCCGAAATGCCAGAATTCTTTGTCAATGCAGATAATAATAGATTACAGTACACGATTTTCAAGCTACAGATATCAAATGAACATCCAACTGAACATGTAGACATTTGATGTGATAACAAAATGATCTTTTCTGAACAACTTTTTTATTATATGTGTGGATAATCTAGCTAGGGGGTAAATATTTATAGTGGCGATTATTGACCTACACGCTTCGTTCCTATAACCCTGGATCTATTAGAATCCTTGTCTTTAGGCTAACAAGCGCACACAATATCCGATCGCCAAGCGGCCGAGGGATCATTGTTTCAGAATCTTACACATAAATGTTATACAATTATTGCCATTCATGTAAATATCTGTGGGTGTATGTTTATGATACCGCATCCAGCTTAGTGTGAGAAGACACACGTTGAGAAGTTTTTACTACATCAATTTATGACAAACCAGCGATCCGATATGAAATTGCTAGTAGGTAAAGTAAGTGGTGTATCAACAACTTACTTAAAACAGCTATATTTGCATGAAAAAAGTGACAACACTAACACACAAGATTTCCAAAGAAGTAACTAAATTCGTAGTTAAACTTAAAACTTTTGATATGAATTACAATTTGAGCGATTTTTGCACAATATTTTACAATCATTCAATATAAAACTAATATCTGAAAATGCAGCATGGAATTTTATTAACTCATAGATATCACATAGTAAATAACTGTTTATATGTACAGTTTGTTCTCAAAATGTCATGTTATGGAATTTATATTGATGTATATTATGCAAAATTTGTTTACTGCTTTATTAAAAAGCATAAAAAATGCACCCAACAAATCACACAATCCATATAAAAAAATCACCCAGTGCAAAGCTGTGTTCCAAAGCTAAAACATTTCTAAATGATTATTCGCACATTCTGCTATAATTCAAATTTTATAATATTTATAGGGACTAACATAATCTCAAGTTACGTTGGTACGACGCTTACATATATCTCACTCGAATATAATAAACTCCCTTAACAATCTACTGGTAGGGTGGAATTACACACACATACTTTTTTCAAATCACCACTTTCAGGATAGATATTTATTTATAATTATATTGTAGTTATTATAATAATATTTTTAAAGACTTTTGCCTAAGAAACAGTAGCTAAGTAGACAATGCGTGGGATTCCAAATTTTACCACCTCTTTGATCTAAAGTTAAACTTTCATAATGAATAAAAAGACAGAAATATTTATAAGTCCATCTCTGTATTCAGTAAAGAAAATTCTAAATTTAAGATAGGTGTGTAATCGAATCAAATTCTATCTTCGGAATTTTTATTATTATTTGACGTTTGGCTATTTACGGCTACATAGTCTATCCTTGGGACGACAATGTTTAGAATGTTTTACCAAATTCGATCTAAAATATTTCTTATGACCTATCAAAGATATTATAATATTATTAAATTTGGAAGTCTCTTACATATTACCAATATTATTTTTTTCTAATAAAATATCCTTATCGTTTCATTCTTTCTCTTATATCGCCTAGTATTTTCCGATTTACCCTCATTTTCTCTCCGTAACATTACAACTCTCAAAATATAACTTATAATGTTAATTTTACTATAAAAAGATTTAATTTTATTATAGTATGACTAAATTATTTGTTAGTTACCCTACGACTAATTCAGGCAGTGTGAAGGTACGTTTATAAAATCGCGGGCATTCAAAATTTGAAGCTAAAAGCTACTGGAAATTAACAGTTATTAATTGGAACAATATTTGATTAAGTTTAATATTTTTGTCATATTCTAAAACAGTAAATTGATTGGACCATTATTCAGGGATTTGGTTCACATATTAGGCAGATATTTGTGTTAATAAAACATTTCTAAATAAAATTAAACACTATTTATATAGAATAAAAAATATTTGAAATGGTAATAAAAATGTTTGAGATTTTGTAAAACTTATATAAAACCAATGGACTAGCAAGTGCGTTGTTGTAGGGATTTCGACACTGAGTTTTGGGGTATTTAAAGCATCAATCAATTTAATCTAATCAACAGCTAGCTACGTGTATTTTCACAGACATGATTATCTAGTGGGCGTGTACAAATTAAAATTATGTTTTGACAAAATGAATGACGTAAGCAAATCATTATTAAATTGATATCATATTAGTACTTCAGCACTTATCGAAACGCATTTTTACAAACCACATTTCAAAGTCACCAATGCAGAAAAGTTGTATCAACATTCACCAAAAGATCGTACGGTGTGTGATATTGCTAAACAAAAATGCGTTCTACGTTCTTCCCGTAAGGTTCAAAACTCAGTGTGACGATTGCGGGTAGTCTATGCGGGTAGTTCCGGCCGCGCGCCCACTCCGCCGGCCAGGTCGAACACCGCTTGTGCCACTTCCGCTGCCAGCTTGTCTGCAGACTGTAAAGGAAAATATAAGGTTACTAGCAGTTCCCCACGACTTGGATTCGGATAAAGTCGGATTTTTTCATACAAACTTTCATCCCCCATTTCACCCTTCCTTGATGTTTTGATATCGCGACAAAAATTTGCCTACGTCCTTTCTAGGATTTCAAACTAAAGTCCGTGCCATTTAATGGTGCATAAAAAGTCATTGACCCGTCACCCCTGCAGACCGTCACCCGTGTACCACTGCACGCCAGTATGTGAAGCGCGGCGACCCTACTATAAGCCGTAGCGATACGAATCTGTCTAACAAATGAACCTCGGTACTGGTCGACCTTGAACCCAAAAATCAAAAGTCGTAATAATCGCTACTTAGAAAGACAAATGATACGTGTCATAAGGTTTTAGCTGTCAAGGTGAATGACCTTTTATGCACGTTTATCTGGCACGTACTATATCTCTGTACCAAATTTCATTTGGATCGGTTCTGGGCCCGTAGCCAAGTGGCAATTTATTGTCAAGCGAAGTACATAAGCCATCAAAAAATCACGAGACTTTTGCATACATATTTTGACATTTCATTGGCGATAGCGAAGTTCGCTTCAGAAAGATTGCCATTTGGCTATGGCCCAGTAGTTTAGGCGTGATTGCGATTAGAAACGAGATACTTTCGATCAATAGTGATTTTAACCACCATAAAATGTAATATAAACACACCTCCAAGTTGTTTTTTCTTACAAAAAAGCAGTTTTTTCGCACCCAAAATTACGACACTCGTCACTCTTGGAGTTCGAATTTGAATTAGTCATAAAAACGGTTCTGTGGGCTTCAGTCAATGAGCGAATTTTTTAAAAGTTCGTTCATTTATCAGGGAATAAAATAAAGAAATATAGACCTTATTCCGAAATGTTTCAATTTTAAAATCGAATAAAACATGTCGCATGTGACCGGCGCGTAAATCTACGCTTAAGCACTTAGTGGGGTGCGCGGAGATCTACGCTTCAGCATACGAGAGGTTTATATTGAACTTCGATACTATCGATAGTATTGCTGTGTGTCGATAGTATTTATACCACCGGAGCTATCGATACTAATGCTTTTGCTTCAATTATCGATAGTTGAGGCAATCGACTATCGAGCGGCAACGCTCATCATTCCTGTTTAGCCCAAAGTTATGACTGCCACTTGGCATTAAGTCCGCCTTTTGTACAAAATATTCAGTTGTGCAATAAAGCTTAAATAAATAAATAAACGCTAATCGGGGTCGTACTATAAAAAGTACCGAACCAGTTGCGTGTCGGCCTCGGAGTAGACCCGGACGACGTCCTCGGTGCCGGACGGACGGACGAAGGCGCGTCCTTGCGGGTAGGTGGCCGCCAGCTCGTCGATTCTGGCCTGCAAGCCCTCTGGCGCGGTGCACCGCCGCTCGGCGTCTGTTGTCGTTATTGCGTTGCGGTCCTAGCGAAAATAATATGGTAAAATAAATTATTTTATGAAAGTTAGTTGTCAAAATGACATTGTTGTCTCATTAAACTAGACTATCATTAAGGAATAAGGATAGAATAAAAAAAGTCATTATTTTGTTAGATGGTGGATAGTCTGCCATCATTAAAACACCGATAGTCTACGTAGTTTTAAAAGTATCGGTAATATAAATATGTCATTTTAAATAGGACCGATAAATCAATGCCCATACGATAGTAGTTTTAAACCGTCTCAAAGCTTAAATTATCAATAGATTTTTCGGATTATCAATAATTATTATAATACGAATTTTTACATAATCAGCGATTCCTCGCGACTTCGCCTGCACCTAAAGTCAGATTTTCCATATAAACTTTCATCTTCATTTTCACCCCTTTTATGTTTAAATAAAGACAAAACAACAGCCTATGTCCTTCCTATGGTCTCTAACTACATATCTCTATATCTTATTTTATCTAAATCGGTTCAGGTATTTAAGCTTCAATAGGTAACAGACCGACACACTTTCACATTTATAATATTACTTGTAAGTATAAATAGACAGATTTGACAAATGAAACCTTTGATCTTTCCAGGGATCGATTATTTTTAAGCCTTAGGGTGGGTCGTTACGTCTTTAGCACAAATAAAAAACTTCTAAAAAGACACACGTCCACCGTAGTTTTTTTTAATAATAGGCAGACATTTGACTGCAATCTCGCCTGATGGTAAGCGACGACGCTTTATGGTGTAGTTTAGTTTAATATTCTTACTTTGACAACGACCTTCAGTAGCCGACACGGTAGGTCGGTGTAAGCCTGCATCCACTGTCTCGCGTTTATGCCACGGGCACATACCACTGTTATCTTATGCAGTTGTGATAGACACTATATTAGCTGGCCACTGTACTTACTTCAACAGCGAACTTCAGTAGCCGACACGGCAGGTCGGTATACGCTTGCATCCACTGTCTCACGTCTATGCCACGGGCGCATAGCACTGTTATCTTATGCAGTTGTGATAGAGGCTATATTAGCTGGCCACTATACTTACTTCAACAGCGACCTTCAGAAGCCGACACGGCAGGTCGATATAAGCTTGCATCCACTGTCTCGCGTCTATGCCACGGGCACATAGCACTGTTATCTTATGCAGTTGTGATAGAGGCTATATTAGCTGGCCACTATACTTACTTCAACAGCGACCTTCAGCAGCCGACACGGCAGGTCGGTATAAGCTTGCATCCACTGTCTCGCGTCTATGCCACGGGCACATAGCACTGTTATCTTATGCAGTTGTGATAGAGGCTATATTAGCTGGCCACAATACTTACTTCAACAGCGACCTTCAGCAGCCGACACGGCAGGTCGGTATAAGCATGCATCCACTGTCTCGCGTCTATGCCACGGGCACATAGCACTGTTATCTTATGCAGTTGTGATAGAGGCTATATTAGCTGGCCACAATACTTACTTCAACAGCGACCTTCAGCAGCCGACACGGCAGGTCAGTATAAGCTTGCATCCACTGTCTCGCGTCTATGCCACGGGCGCATAGCACTGTCTCCACTAAGAACAGGTCAGAGAGAGCGTCGCCAACTGTCTCGTTCGTCATGTCTATGAAGTTGAGCAGCAGTTGGGCCGCTTTGCGCTGTTCTGGCTCGCTGGAAAGAGTATACAGGTGAATAAATAAATTACAAACTATAGTAGTTTTTAATATTTTTTAACACTCAGAGTTTTTTTTATTATTAATTTAAGATTTAATAAGAAAGGATTTGAACCTACGACCTTTGGCTAACCGGGCCAACGCTCTTACAAACTGAGCTACCGTGCAGTCCATCCACCCGTGTGAAATTCTCGGTTTCTTTATCTTACGTCATTGCGTGACGGAAGAATAACTACTTGGCCCACTGCTGTTGCAATACAGCTCGAGTAGATGTCGCTGTCGATACAAACTATAGTTTTCGAAATATATTATTGCACTTTAAATAATGACCACCAGAGGCGGGAATCGAACCAGCGTCCTTCGCATACCGGGTGATTACCTAACCTCTCGGCCACCCTGGCGTTGGCAGAGCCTGTCTAAATTTTGAAGTACTTCTTAACGCTGTAATGCCGCGTTGCTTTTATCAATGTTATTATTGTTATATATTAACCAATATCATAATGTTATATATTGGGATTACACCCTATACACTCAAAAGAAATACTATTGCAAGCATTTATCATAATCATACTTATCACTTAAAAACAATTATTTATCATATTAAAGTTTTCGAGCTATTTCCGTGTACTTTAGACACAGCTTTTGGTGTCCAGAAGCTGCCAAAGCTTTTGGAAACCAAATGCAGGCTGCTTGTAACAGGTCACTTTGTAAATCTATAGAGGAAGCCTATGCTAACGACTTCGCCCGCGCCAATGCCGTATTTCCCATACAAACTTCCCCCCTCTTTTCACCCCCTTAGAGGTAGAATTTTTAAAAATCCTGAAATACGTCTTTTTTTTAACCAAATAGCTGAACACCATTTTGTTATCAGCTTTAAAACTGACGAAGTTTCATACAAATTTATCCCCTCTTTTAACCTCCTTAAAGGACGAATTTCCTAAAATCCTTCCTTAGTGGTCATTTACACTATAAAAGGAAGCATGGTGCAAAAATTAAAGTTTTTAAAAACTATAAATTACTATGGTTCCTTCATCAACGCACAGCCTAATTAATCCTAGTAGTTTAGGCCGTGCGTTGATATACCAGTCAGTCATTAGGTCTCAGTATTTTTTTATATACACGCTGTTACTTTGCATCCTTGCCATATTTACAGAGGTAACTATGTATATTACGGACACTGAACTCAAATCATTAAAAAATAGTGACCTAAAATTTTGATTTTTAATCTTGATTATTTAATTTTATCGACAATCTGTTACGCACACCAATAACGATTGTAGCACATACACATCACTGTTAGCTGTTCATCGGCACAAAAGAGCCGCGGCGATTGCGCTCTCTTTCTAACATAAACGCCGCCCCTTCTTCTTCTTTTTTTCTTCTTCTTTTTTTCCCTTCTTTTATCTCTGTGAATATGGCAAGGATGCAAAGTAACACCGTGTATTTAGATGATAATGATTACCAAAAAAGTAACTCACCCTTCTTGCGCGATCTTGGCAATAGTATTCTTAGCATGCTTGCTGTACACCACGGTCCCATGGCCGTTGGCTTCAAAGTACACGCCAACGTCGTATGCTAACGCTGCGTGGTGTAGGTGCTTCACGCCCGTCTTTACGCACGTAACTGGCACTTTCTGAAAGGAAAAAGCAACTTTAATATCTGTGCCTTTAAGTAGAAATTAATGGCAGGAACACGTCTTATGCCATCCTTTCCTATTTCATTGACAAAGAAAGTGACAGCGCGAGACATAATATAGATTAAATTTAATTGACGTCTCTGAAGTTTCCATAAGGGAAACTGTAATAAAAAACAGCTCGAAAAGATAAAAGTAAAAAAACTAAAACCCAACTACGACAAAAAACGACGCTGAAAAAGTATAAAACAAAATTTACAGAATTTTCATGAATGGAAAGGCGTAGTCACACGTTACATATACCTACCTACCGTAGCACTTTGACAACGTGTGACTACGCCTTTCCAAACATGAAAATTCTGAAAATCTTGTTTTATACTTTTTCAGCGTTGTTTTTTGTCGTAGTTGGGTTTTAGTTTTTTTTACTTTTTATTATTTGTACTATTTTGGTGTTAAAGTGTATTTGTGGCGCATAATATTAACCAAAGTTAAATTGATGAACTAAGAATTCTGATAAGTAGTAATTAAAGAAGCTATGAACGAAAAGATGTGAATTATATGCAATCAGCCCATGAATACAGGTAAAGTCACAAGCAAATGCTAGTAATATTTATTTATTTAAAATGTACAAGTAAAGCGCTTTCAAATGATACCAAACACGGCATATTTATCTTAACTTTATTTTTTTACTCTGTATGTTTTGTCCGCTAGAGTGCGCCACATTAGATTTTGTGAAACCCTATATAGCCTATCTATAACCAGCGGACAATTAAGACGCTTCTAATGATATGTCATTTGTCGAATTCTGATAAGTAGTTTAAAAGTTACGAGGGAACAGATGAACATACATACATACATACATAGCCTGTCAAAATCATAAGCCTCCTTTTGCTTTGCCGTAGTCGGGTAAAAATAAACTAAACAGTTAAGTAATTTCTAGTATTTAATTATCAGGTAATAAATAAAAAAGTAAATGTTTTTGTAGAATTTGCGCTCCTCGACAGTTTTTGATCGGTTTGAAGCATGGGTCACGATTGTGTGCGTCTGCAGATATTTTGAAAATATATTTTTTTCAGTTACACGAGGTACATATACTAACATTTTACTAAAGATTTTCCAGTGTCCATAAGGTATAAGAATCATAGTTTTAATTGCGACATCGTTAAAATATATGAAAAAATACATGAAATAGGATGAAAATGCCTTGTCTTCAGTTCTCAGTCTCACTTTAATTTGAATGTTTGGATCTGAATTTAAAGCATATATTAGACTACAGTGGTTTTTTTATTAACCTTTTTTTCCGGAAGCGTTAAGAGGAAACGCGGTCACGTGGTATTTGAAGAAAAGGTATTGTTGCTGTCTCGATGCGATCTCTGGTAGCCGCCTAAGCAAGAAAGGGACAAATGAGCTCAGACCGATGAATCTTTCCTAAACAGCATTTCGAAGTCTCCTATTTCCTCGTCCAAAATTTAACAAATGATTATATTTTCTTCTGAAATAGTTTCTCAAAAGGTGGGACTATGCTCCTATGTTTTAGTTTTAGTGTTTATTTATGTAGATTTTTTTTGCAAGCGTCTGAAAGTTGAGGTTGAAATTAAGAATTTTTTTCTAGTTTTTGAAGGCTCATATTTCCTTTGTTAATTCGAATATAAGAAAAAAATAAAAATAGGAGCATAGCGGTTGTTAATGTCGATTCGATGGTTTTTTTTTTGACCCTTTGGATTGAGAGTTAGCGGCGCAAACGTTCAAGTGGTTAATCGTATATACAGAATTTTGTTTTTTTATTAATCAATTCTTCAGTGTTTTACTAACCAATTCTTCAGTGTTTTACTAACCAATTCCTCAGTAATGTGCTTAGTGGAAGCGCCGTTAGCGTACGCAGTCTGCACCAGGCCAAGCTTGAGGCCGGTCGCCTCGCTCGCCTTCAGCAGTTCCGTGATGTAGCTGGCCAGTAATGTCGCTATGCGGTCGCCGTCTAGCAAGTGCATGTTCTCCCTGAAACAATAAAAAACTAAAGTGATGCCAGTTGAGTAGAGAGAGATTTTTATGAATTGATTTTGATAATACAGACAGAGTCCATAAAGCCCCAAATCAATTGTTTATAAACGTATTATATAAATATATCTATTCGTTATTTTAGCACAAGCTCCACTCCTATAGTACGACAGTTTATGGTCGGGCAAGGAAACGGTAATCGCACGCGACTCCCTTCCGTGCAACACCACCGACCTTCGCTGACATCTAGCGTGCTTCGTCCCCCGCATTTCTGGCGACCACGGGAAGGTCGCGCACGAACGTTTTGTTCGGGGCGAGATATTTATTGTGATTATTGTAAACAATTTTACGTTAGGCTGCGTTTTCACCAGAGACATGCGAGGATACGTAGCGAGGATGTTTTTGTTATGAACCAATAGAATCACTTTATTTACTTAGGCGCTTAGCGAAGCTGCTGTGGTAACGGCTTAGCGGAACGAGGCTAGGTTTTTTCCTAATAAAGCGATTTATATTTGTTTTATACAAACACATCACTCGCTATGCATCCTTGATGATTTCTGGAGGAAACGCACTCTAAGATAAAAAAAACAAAGTTTCCAGATGGGCGTTCCAATCTCATTGTTCGATAAGAAATATGATTCGTTCCGACGATGGCGATTGAGCTAATATCAAATGCTTATAGCTGTAGTCGACATAGCTCACGCGCGACTCTCTGCAGTCGCTAGAGGTACCTGAGGGGGTGACGCATGCTAGATGTCTGTGGGGATGGATGGTGTTGCGAGAAATGTTTTTTTTTTTGTTAATTTTATATAAATATACAGACATTTGACAGCAATCTCACCTGTCGGTAAGAGACGATGCGGACGAGGATGGATCTAGTTTGACTAGTAACAGCCTATTCATTCTTATCTTATAGGTAACCAGATCATATTTCTATGACAGTCGCGTGCGGTTGACGCTTCCTTGTTTCTGCACGTCTTGCGTGGCGCAGGAGGGTCACGCATAAAGTAGTCGAACTATAAAGTCTGGAGCACTATATCTCGCATAATATGGCTCTTTTGTACAGCTACCATAGTACATACTTGTCGTCGAGGTAGTAGTAGACGATCCGGTCGGCGTCTCCGTCGAGCGAGGCGACCCGCTGGAAGGGAACGTGTTCGACTCCCACCGGCGGCTTCTGAGACACCTTCACGAAGTCCGCGCCACACTGCGGGGGCAATTCAGCGTTACAGAATAAGTACAAGTAGTCTGTACAAAAGCTTGACTTTGCAATGGTATTCAAAGAAATGTCTACTCAATGTCTTCAACGATATGGTGTAATCTAGTTAATGTGCTTGACTACATTTTCATTTAGACACCTACAGAAATGCATTGCAGGTATGATAATTCATAATACACTAAATCTATTCAGTGACGTCCTATCATGCGGCGCTCTAGGGTTGACTGCTACAAGAAACTCGTACCGCCATCTAGCACTTTATTATCAACTTTCTAGCACTTTATTCAAACTCGTCCAGTCAGCGACGTAGTGCCGCGCGCCGCCAGAAATTACCAGAGTAAATTAAATATATCAGATTTAAGTTCCGTTTTTAGCAATGATATATTTGAAACTTCTACGAACTATTTTAGTAAAATATCTAAGCAGGGTTGAAAAATGAAAATATGTTTCTCAAAACGAGTAGCATCACAAAATTGTCAATTTTTAAAATCGTTATTAAAATATTTTCTGTTGCCATCAGTAGCCAATTATCACTGTTCGCACTATATGACGTACCAAATAGTGATATCACAGATATTATAATACATGAGTACAGATGCCTCATCACCCATATGAAAACGGGGCCGCCGTAACTCGCGGGGCCGTACGGGCAAAATCGTACTGCTATATTCATCCAAAGGTGGCGTTAGATAGCTAGCAATTCTGCGCCCCTATTACTCTCGGACGTGCTTATAATAGCAAGTTGTTGGATGCTTTGTTAGCAAACTAACTCTCACCTAGTACTGTCATATTTTTCAAAAGATGGCGCTGTCTAGCTATCTACGGGATAGAAAAAAAGATACAAAATCTATTACATTGAACAAAAACATATATATTTACTACATAATCATTATGAATATGAATTAGGTAAGCATTAATGAAATTAATAGGAAATGTAAAAAAAAACACTTCGAGCATATTCACTGTCTGAATTTGCCAAAACAAAAATAGAATCTACGAGGTATTGAACAGGCGACTTATACCATTGCTTCCTATGCGCTGCGCTACGACGACGTCGAAGGATTTAGGCGAAAATATGAATCTAGTGCAACATGCAAATTTTAGCCCTTATCGCTATTGGCTTATTATGCAATATTCAACCCATTTCCTTGGGGACTAAAGTCTATTTTAAAATGTTAAGGGCCTTTAGTCTGGTTAGAAGGATTTCAGTTTATTATGAGCATTATAATATCTGTGTTATGAGTGAGAGAACTGATGTGCAAGCGAGACGGATAATATCCTGAATAATACTGCAGTTTATGATTCAAGTACCAACGAGCGAGAGTTGTTTTTAGAGAAAGAAACACAGTCGCAAGTCAGACTCTTTACTTAATGGTGTTGAGACCGCCTCTATTTCTTACGTAATAAAAGCTATTTTCATGGTTCCAATGTATAACTTGACGTGCTACCAACTATAATATAATCGACATTTTTAAGACAGTTTTTTCGGTTCTTTGGTTAGGGAATGCAATTATTTGAGTACATTTACGGACACTACCATACAATGTTTTTTTTTCTATTGTTATTTCAATCCTACGAGCGTTGAGTGTAGGCTGTAGGTACTCAAATAATAGAAATAGAAAACATTTATTTGGCATAACACACAAGACAACGCAAAGAAAAAAAAAACAACTGACAAAAATAATAACTGTTTCTGCAACAAATGCGGGCCATATTACTTACCTACCTACTTAGTATACAAGTATACAGACGACAGCACGTCAAGTAAAATACTGCAGCATCTTATGCAGTTGTAATCGAGTATAGATCGGAACAGAAATTATTAATCTGATGTGCTGGCCACTATACATTAAATTGAAAATTTTAAGTGTGCTTCAGAAGGCGCGCGGGCACAGGGTTTAAGTACCTAGGTACTTATTACAATGAACAAAAATAACAATTGATGAATTAGGTAAGTTGTAAAAAAATATGGAACGCACAGGCATCAGAAGGTTGTAAAAAAGTTATTGAAAAGTACATCAAGCACACTTTTGAAAATGACGGAGATTTCGAATCGGCTTTTATCAGATTTATGTCTCTTAATAAATAACTGTCGGCTGCGCGCTGCGCTACGCCGACAATCAAACACCTAAGCGAAAATATCAATCGATTTATGCAATAGGTGCGTTCTAGGTTCTAGGGTGAAATTACACAACTAGCAAAACACCTGCGCCAAATACACCTGCTTTTCTCGCCAAATATCTTGTCTGCAATGTGGTACCATTTAATTCCGTCAGAGGTGCTAGACATGATTCATTAAATTAAAATTCCAGAAAATTTTACATAATATTTTGTTTTTTGTATTTTAGGGTCTGTATAAAATTTTGTTTTGATATTTTAAGGCCTATTTCCTTGTTATTTTAAGTTTATAAACAACATCAATAACCTGATGATACACGTGTCGCCATCTAGTGAAAAATTTTAAAATCAAAAAATTTTTCTTCGTTATGAGACCCCGTGGTGATATGACAACTAAATTTATTTAAAGAAATTATTACATAAATATTCTTGTCGAAAACAAGACAACAAATATTAAAATACTTTTCTTTTACACAGCAAATAGTTTTCGGCATTTTTAACACATAAAAATATCACATACTGACTCAAAAGTTAGACACGCTTCTACTTCGACACTAATGATCATGACAATTAATGACATATTGAAAATTTGTGGTTTCTGTTGCAAGTAAAAGAAATTAGTTCCAGTTGTTTTGCGCAACATGGCGAGGTCTCACATATTTCTGGTCAAGCTATAAGTGCGCTCAAATATTGAAGTCTTAAATACTGCCAACTTTTGACGTGTAGGTATGTATACTTAAAATTTTCTAGTATCACTCACGTTCAAATTAAGCTTGCCTCCGTTTCCGCCCAGGTTAAAAAGACGCAGGTCAAGCTCGCCGTCCAGACTCTTCCTGATGATATTCAGCTTCTTCCCACCGACTCCGTTGGCGCCGTCCACGTATAGTGTGGTGTTGTACTCGCCGAACACTGGCAGCTTTTGACGGATGTTTTTAAACGCGCCTACAATTTTTTCGTAGTAACCTGGAAGGAAAAATCAAGTCATCAGCCAAGTGTCTACGGTTGTAGATCTAAAACAAAAGGAGTAAAAAACACCATAGACAACTTTTTTATTACATAAGTTTAAGATGACTCTGTTGATTGAATTCGATTTTGGTGGAGCTATCTAAGCTTTACTGTTACAAATATGGCAATGCCGTTCAAAACCCATGAATACGTTTTGAAGTGTGCGTTTGTGCTGACGCGAAGTAAAAAAGAGCGGAGCTTGAATATCGAATGACCATTCGAAATTAAAATAACTTAAAATAAAAACAAATTTAAGATCAATTTTTAATTTTTATTTGGTCAATTTAAGCGAAGCTTGTGGCGCTCTACTTAACCCAACTCCGCGTAAGACTCAACTTTTGTGGGCGGACAGTACGCAGATGTGAATGGAGGGTGTTAGCGATACCGAATTCTTTTCTACAACTTTGTCGTTCCAAAAGTATTTCTTCTTTCCTGGTATAAGGAATTCCATATTATTAAGGAATCCATAAGAAAGAGTTGCGAGTTTCATCCTAAACTCGATATTTTTCAGCCAAAATTGTACTCGTTTCAGAAGAGCATTGATAACGCTTTAAGTATTCGCATGGGATAATGTTTTTTTGTGTACGCTTTTCCGTTTGTTTCTCTCTTTGTTTTAAGTGAATTGTATGAAATATTTTGGAGTACATTGTGAACTTTTTGATTTGGAAAACTATGTACGCCATTAATAGGTTACAGTTTAGATCTAATTAAGAATTGATCCTATGTATTCTAACTTACTGACTGTGACCTGTAAGTGTACTAAATAAATAAATAAATAGAAGCATTACCTTCTTCAGTGGGCGTGCCATAAGTATTGTCGTTGCGGCACTTGACGCAGAAGTGCAGTATGGGCGTGGTGACGATGCCGAACTCTTTCGGGGTTCCTTTAAGCGCAATTACGCCGTTAGCCGCCGCCGCAGCCAGCCGGGGACTTGTGTATCTGAAAGGAGAATATTTATTATGAGGACTTCGCGGGCGCAAATATCGGATTACCTTTACAAGCTTCCACCCTCCTTTTTCCCCCCTTAAATTATGATTCCTGGGTTGAAAACTATCTTATGTCCTTTCCTGGGACTCAAACGCTCTCTATACCTCGGTTAAGCTTGAAAAGGTAACAGACAGACAGACATACTTTCGCATTTATAATAATATGTAGTATAGATTCAAGGGTTTTTTAACCACCAACATAAATTGAATCTGCAGGTATCATGTTTCCAGACACAATAGACAATCAATTTTATTGTTACCGGGACGCCCGCGGTCTTAAGATCCTCGAGGCGTGTAAGCTCCTGGTAACTGATCATTAGTTGGGTGGTTTTCTCTAATCGAAATAAGTAATAACACTTAATAGCAAGTCAACTTACTAGTGTTTTGTAGCCTTCACAAGGAAAAGCTGTCGAAATTCGAAATACAACGACTATTGTACTAGGTTTTTATTTTCAGAAATGGGGATTAGGTAGTGGAATTAATGGGTGATGATGATGTGTCGGTAGCATTAAGATAGTTTTAATCCTTCTTAGTTTTCACTGACCAAGTTAATAATATGTTTAAAAATATACCTTGTATCCATGCCAATAAAGACGCTCGCTTTCAGAGACATATCAGCGCCAACCTCCTTGATCACTTGCCCCGTTGTTGATTCTAAGTCATTGTCACTGTAGAACAAAAAAAAACTATTAACATCATTTTATTCATAAAAATAAAAACCGTTCGTCCGTTTATTCACAACAATAAAAATCTCGGCCTCGCGCACCAACAGTGTTGTATATATCTATTTATCTATACAAAATTAGGCACTAATATTATAATTTACTGTAAAATCACGTTTGTCGTATGGGAGCCCAGTTAAATATGTATTTTATTCTGTTTTTAGTATGTATTAATTAGTATAGCGGCAACAGAAATACATCATCTGTTAAAATGTCAACTGTATAGCTAACACGGTTCATGAGATACAGCCTGGTGACAGACAGACGAACCCTTGGCCTTTGGGTACGGAACCCTAAAAAAGTTTACAGCCAAACTTAGAATACCTAATTTTTTGTGCTATGACAAAATAGGAACATAACAATATTAATAATGTTACGGGCACGGCGCTACTACAAATAAAGTTTAACCTTCGCATAAAGCGTTTCATTAATCAACATCACTCCGTTGGCTTTAAGTGTAAGGTGTCTGAAAAAATAATACACCATATATGTTTCCATTCCACGTTTTAATAGCCGACCAACCGACCATATTACCTAAGTGTCACTAAAAATAACCCGTCGAGTTCCGCGCTCAGGAGGAGATACGGGAAATCTACCTGAATATAGTACAGCACAGAACGGCCGTAACAGATTCATCTTGTTCAGCGTTAACCCGTTCGTTTTCCCGCCTGTTTCCCGTCCGCGCGGTCGTTAGTGTCATCGTGTGTTGTTTGATCAGCGGTCGGCAACCTTTTGGGTTACGTAATTATTAAAGCAATTTTTTTCAAGTTTTTATGAAAGTACACACAGCTGCACGTCAGACTGCCCCACTTAGACCTTAAGACCGTCTCTATTTCCTTAGTAATAAAAGCTGATTTCGTAGTTCACATGAGTAACCGAAAGTGGCCAGCCCATCAGACTTTTCTTATTTTCGATGAAAAATCGCCCCTATCCCAACTGCATAAGATGCCGCAGTGTTTACCTTGATGTGCTGTCATTCGTACTTAAATATTGCAAAAGTTTATCGATCGTCATCAGGCGGGTACATAGTTCCAAATGAGGAAAAGAAGACCCATCCATACTTGCTCGTAATTTTAACAAACGATACCGAAATTGTTAGACAAATAAAATTTGAGCTGGTTACTTTCTAAAATTTATGTTTGCATAACTTATCAGGGATGGTAGCATCATTGACCTTGAAAATAAAATTACTATTCTGCTTAATTTGTGCTAAGCGAATTAATTAAAAAACCGTTTAGCCAGTGTTCCTGAGTTGTTTCAAATACTTGTATTATTGGGAATGTTTGCATTAACCCAAATTTAAAATTAAGCCAGTACCTACTTTCTTTACAAAACTGGTCGCGGGTTGCCGAACCCTGATTTAGACCATTCAGTTTTATTAGCTAGCGTCTAGGTAGATAGCTTCTGCACTAGAAATAGATATCCACATTCTTCCACCCTATTGACATAGATAGCGAGTTATGTCATTCTGGGTTAGGAGTTCAACTGAAGATTTATATTCTGGAAGCACGCCAGTGTAAAGGTGTTAAAATTATAAATATTGTCGGTCTCACGCGTGAAATTTAGTTTTCGAGTAAAAAAGAATATGATTTGTACAGGTGGGACCCGGCTTACATGTTAACAATATTAAAATACACACAATAAATACAGAAGCTGGGCTAATTCATTAATATAATTATATTCTGTGTCATTAATTAATTATTCTATTTTCCTGGTAGATACTATCCTCTCATTAACTAAACCTAGAAATAGTTTTACAATATATGGCATATGTTACCTCTGTTTGTTATTATTGTTTACAGCTACTCCTACAGTTTTCAATATGTACAAGCATAAAATACCAACATAATATTTCATATATTTATAAAGCGCCTGAGTCCACCAAGGGTTTACATGAGGTCGAGTATATGCTACTTACCTTAGCATAGTTAGCAGAGGCTACATTTTTGATCCATACTCGAATATTAGGTAAAATGTAAAAAAAAACTTTAAATGCGGATTACTTTAGAAACCGCAAGCTTTTTAGTCATGGAGTCAACCGCAAACGGGCATCACGTGTGTGGCGTGTAACTCTCGCTCTTATATCCTGACATTTGTATTTTGGCTTTAAATGAACGGTGAACAAGGAGTATAAGCGGCAATTTTAAACGTATGGTTTTGTAACTTAATAATTAAATAAAAATAAAAAATAAGGGGGGCTCCCATACCACATTTGTATGTCATTCATAATACTTAGTGTCTAGTCAACAAACTGTTCTACAGTTTGGCAGCAGTTGTAAGAAAAACAATGTATCTTTTATTATGCACAATAAATAAAAATAACGTTGTTGTACGGGTTTTTAAGTCATAATACATAGTGTCTAATGTTGTTGAACGGAACCCTTCGTGCGCGAGCCCGACTCGCACTTAGCCGGTTTTTGTAAAAACGCGTCCATAGAGTATCTCGCTCGCGACGAAGCGGAGAAAAACGATATTCTACATTTGTGCGCCTTCACATTACGTCGCAAGCAGTGCGGCAGCAGCGCGGCAGCCGCGCGATAGCAGCGGATGCCTTCTCATTACAAATACAGCCGCGCGACTAAGGGTGGCCAGTTCATTTCTACAATGGACTCCAAAGAGGAAACATCACTGTTGCTCCTGCTTTTGTTGGTTCTCTTTCGGTGCCATCGACGTCGCATTCATAAAAAGAAAAGAATTTGCTGGATTGATCCTTTGTTTCGAAATCGACATGTGAATAGTGATTATGTAACAGTATTCAAAGTGTTGAAATATGGTTGTTAATAAAAAAATATTTAATTACATCCGAATGTCAAAAAAGTCTTTTGGTGAATTATTATGTCTTCTTAAGAGTAGTATTGAGCGCCGTGATACTCCATTTCGGAGCAGCATTTCCGCAGAAGAAAGACTTGTTATAACACTTAGGTCAGTCTGTTTTTAAAGGTAAAATATTGAAACAAGCTTTTATCAATAACATACATGATTATTGAACAATGGAGACCGTACATAAATCAACAAGCATAAATCAACATTTTTTATGGTCCTGTTGACAGCAACAGATTACAGAATCATCAGTCCTCGAATCCCACAAAGCTAGACGTGTTTGAACTTGAATAATAAATTGTTCTGTGTCAAATTCGCTCATTGTGAAATAATGTTCTGACGTGCGTACGATTGCTACACTGGCTCGAAGTCGATTGACAGCACGCGGCTGCCGCGCTGCCGTCCAGTATGGACAATCACGTGTCGCGCGGCTGTCGCGCTGCTCTTTTTAGTATGGAATTAGCCGCCTGTAAACAGCGTGTCTGTCGCGCTGCTATAGTCGCGCTGCTGCCGCACTACTTGCGACGTAATGTGAAGGCGCTCTAAATATTCTATCGGCGGTCAGCTTTATTGTTAAGCTAATACTGCAGAACCGACCCAATGCCGTTTCGCGTGTATACAGGGTGTCCCGTAAATGAAGGATAATCCTTTAGGTACAGATTAGTTACACCATGCTCTACTAATGCCAAAAAAAAATCAGTAAGTGTTGCCATTTTTGAGATTTTGGTTATGAGTTTTTATTATTTTTGGTAGCCCATTTTGGGTAACAAGTTATTATTGATTTTGATGTTTGGAATATTCAAAAGTATTAAAATAGAAACGTTCAAAAAGTCATTCATTGTACAAGTAGCCATACAACAATTAAATATTTATATCTCGAAAATGGTAACACTTTTACCTGAAATAATTTTTGGCATATAATAGGGCATGATGTGACTAATCTGTAGCTTAAAGATTACCGGGATTAACGGGAGACGCTATATGTAGCAAGGAACCCTGACGCACCCTTATTAAAGTCTCAAAGCAAGAGACTAATGTCCTCCTAGTCGACTTCAGTGGCCAATCTCAACAGAGATTAACCGACTGCGCGGGAGATATTATAGTGCACAATACACAGGTGCACTCTTTGTTCCTTCGCTCTTAAAATTCGGTGAGACGGCAGTCCAACAGGACCGTAGAGAGATCAGGCGCAGGACCAACGGCTTAACGTGCTTTCAGAGGCACGGGGGTGTTAACACCACCAACTTCCTGACTCCGGGGCTGTGTCTGAGTTATTTCAAGACAGAAAAACCCTACACTTTTGGCCCGACCCGGGATTAGATCCCGGGACCTCGTGGATATACCCAGCGTGCTGACCACTAGACCAATAAGGCAGTTATTATTTAGCAAGAGTCTATCTCTATTATGAGTAGAGTATATCAAAACCAGTGGCCCCTCACCTGACGTTAGCAAGCCTGGTAGCTATCTCCTCCCAGCTCTGCTCCAGCATTTCGCCGTCGGGGTCAACCAGCTTCACCCCGTTGTCCGGCTCCAGGTTGTGCGACGCTGTTATCATCATGCCTATTGTGCGGCCTGCGAAAAAATTTATAATGAGCCATTTCCCTAGTGTCAAACATAGGTATTTTTTTTAATAATTTAGTGATCATCAAGACCATTTTCCATGAAATTGTATATTTAGCATTTCGTTCTATGCTCAAGGATTTCAACGCAATATTTATTATGTAACTTAGATGAATAGCTCCATCTATAAACATAAAATAATAGTAATTAAACTAAAAGGACTTGTCCATTCATGGTTTTTTATTTGTCAATATTTATAACCAGAATAAACTAAATATTATATGAAAGAGTTCACAAAAACTAGCCTTTCTGCATAATTAATATATTTTTAAGGCCTCCGATTTAGAGAAAAATGAAATTAATTTTTCTCTTTGTCTGTACATAAATCGCACCTTCGCCTATATCAATTAACGCATAAAAAAAAATTGACAGCAAAATTGACATTCCATTGACAGTCGTATATTATATAATCTGTGGTTGTGCCTAGTAGTATTTATCCACCAGTGGAAAGGCAATGATACATAGTCATACAGCCAGGAAATACAAGTAAGTGATCAATGGATGATCCCTGTTACAAAACATATTTTTTCTCAAAAATGGAGGCGTTTAAAATTCTGATTTCTATGGTTACGTGTTTCATATTTTTGTAGCTTAAAGATAAATATAGGTTATTGGTGGTTGGAATATCTTGGAATAAAAAACCAGACTCCATACAAAAAGAGGACAAGTCCTTTAGAGCTGTCAGAAAATCTCTCATTGAAGTATGTGTTCATGGCAAAAATAGTAAAAGATTTGATAAAAACTACTGATCAGAACAGCAAGTTTCTTCCGCTGCTATTTCTGCTGATAAAGCACTATACAACAATTTGTCCTGAAGCTGTAGTAGGGTCTTTGTTGGGACGTGTATAAGTGCCCTAAGTGGGTCTACATCATCCATAAATAAATGTTGAAAAACTGTTTGTTTTAAACAAGATTAGCAAAAAACCTGAATCTCCTTACCATTTTTAACTCGAGAGCGGATCACGGCCAGCAAGCCCATACGATACACTACATGCTCCAGAAGGCTAGCTCTGTAAGTAAAACAAATAAATAACAGGATTTGAAAAAGAAAATATTTATTATTTTAATTCACGTCGGTTTAATTAAACGAAAACAGTATCTAACTTATCTTTTTATAGTATAAATAAGGGCTTATCATAAATTTCCAATCAGTTTGTACAACCTAATTGGTAAACCTTATCACAGCCATAATCCTTTAGTAAGCAGCATGTTTATTTTTGAGCCACAGTTCGAATGCTGATGTGAAAACTAGACTATTGACTGAGCTAAATAGGCAATGTATTAATTATATTCTGATTGCTAAATATAACATTACAATCATTGCTGTACTCACTGAGCATGGTAATTAGCAAGCTACTATTGCTATGTAATTATTACATAGCAATAGTAGTAGTAGTTATAATAAGTAACATTTTATTTTTAAAGTCAAAAAGGATCTGTATATTTTGGTGTTCACATTGTAGTAAATTGAGTTGCATTAAAATAACTATGTATAACTATGTATGTTATTATTACACAGTATAATATTTTATGTGAACCATGTACAAGGAAAAAGATGATTCCTGCTACATAAAAAAAATCATAGCTATTTAAAACAAATTAACACACTTTTTATTTGTAGCTGAGAGTTTTAATATAAATATTATCATTACAAATAAACATTAAATTGTTTGAATAAGGAACAATAAAGGGAATTGATCTGAAAGAGTTTGGCAACATGCCAGGTGTTCTAAAAGGCACTTCCATTTCTCTGATGTGGTATTTTTAAACACAGCAATATATAATTTAGTGACACAGTTATTAGGTCGCTGTCTGTTCAATGTATTTGTGACATCAAAGAATAATAATAGGGCTTACCGTGTTAATTTTTTAAAAATATTTCATAAATTGTATAAAGTTCAGTGATCCAATACAAATTTTATTTTAGACATGGAAAAATAGCAGGTAGCAATTATTTGGCAAGACTGCAATTCCTTTGCCATTATTGAGTTTAAAGAAGAAAAGCATAATAATTACATTACTAAAACAATATTTATATATTTATTAACAAAGAGTTCTCAAATAGATCATGCTATTTAATAGTTGTATTATAATTTTCTTAATCCAAACCAAACCAAATCCTGGCTGGTACTTGTATAATATAATATATATATAATAAAGCAACCTCTACTTAACTAACATTTAATTGATGACAGCACTATGCAGTTATGTGACATTTTAATTATTCATACAAGGCCATTCAGCGGCCCTACGGACTCCCTGGGTGGCACAAAGCTGTCGGTGTCGCCCGCACGTACTCTTACCTATGACGCAGGTCATTGTTTTGCCTAATAAAACATTATCAGGAGTCATTGACCATAACAACAGCCGCTGTGACGAACCACTTCCCGTTACAAATACGGAGGAAATCTTATGAGTCATGATTTGCAGACAAAATTATTTAGTTCTGTCTGATCAATTCGCTTTTTGCTTACGTGACACTGTTCGTAACACATTAGAGAAAGGGCCTCTAATATTACGCCTAAAGCTTTGCTATATGACCTCAATAAGCAGAAAATCACTAAATAGCCAAAAATGGTAAAAATTTTACTTACTTTGTGCGAAATCCAGCTGTTCCGTATTGAATGAAAACATCGCTTGTTTTTGGGTGCATTTCTCTGGCGAACGCGTACACGACTCGTAAGCTACTTGGCGGCATTGTAAACGCGAAATTTATTTATATGGGCGCGTATCACTCAGGTACAATCACTTGGAATCAACAAACGAGATTTCTGCATTCCCGCTGTGCTAGATAACTTTCATTGAAAAATGACAGTCCAAATGTCAATCGACTTTTTGTAAAAGCCGGCCAAATTGAAGCGAATATTGTTCGTGTTCCGTTTGCAATACATTACCCAAAGAAAAATAATTCAATTAACCAAGTTGTAGAGCTTACTTTATTTTGTTGGGTAATGGCATAGTGGACTGTTGATAGCATAGACAAAAGCATGCTTGCATAGTTTGTCTAGTACTTTATTTTGCCACTAGAGGGCAGGGTTTGAATAAAATAGTTTTGCTATTCCACAATAGATGGCAGTAAGCTCAGATTCATTTCAATTACAAAAACAAGACTCACGGTTTCCTTTATTATTTCTCAATTAATTATTCTGCACACTTCCATGATATTATTATATAGACTCCGCTGTCCATCTGTCTGTCACCAGGCTGTCTCATGGACCGTGGTACCCAGACAGTTGAAATTTTTACAGAAGATGTAGGACCTATTTCTGTTGCTGCAACTAAGTATAACAACAAGTAATAAAAAAATAATAAAGCTCGGGAGATACTTATTATACATAGTGCACAGGTGTCTGCGCAATACACAAGTGCACTCTCTGTTCCTTCACTCACATAGTTTGGTGAGACAGTAATCCGATATGACCGGAGAAAGATCAGGCGCAGGACCAACGGCTTAACGTACTTTCCGAGACACGGGGGTGGTGCTAACACCATCAAATTTCTGATTCCGAAGCTGTTTTTGAGTTATTTCAAGTTAGAAAACACTGAAAACAAATTAATTTAGCCCAACCCGGTATTCGAACCCGGGACTGTTCGAATACCGGGTTGATGACACACCCTGTGGATAGTTAATTAGCGGCTTTTTGACCACTAGACCAACAAAGCAACATTTATTGTCTAGATAATGTACCTTAGGTAGGGAATCCTTAGTGCGCGAGTCGGACTTGCACTAAGCCGGTTTTTTAACAATCATACTGTAGGTGCGCAGGCTGTATCTGAAATACTATTTAGGTTTATAATTACTTGTCTACTATTTTTTTAAGTAATCAAACTGCACTGTAGATACCTACACCTACCTATACAAAATTATTAGCCCTACCTACCATAATAGACTCGGTAATAGGTTACCTACACCTACATTAATTCAAGAATCGAACAGATTTTTTATGACTGAAGCAACTTCTTCCAAACTTTCAATTAAAAGTATGTTTTGGTTTTCTCATTTTAAGCAGATCTCGTTACTCTTTATTATCATCATGTAGATAGGGAGCTAGGTAAATTATACCAGCAGAGCCTAATGATCTAGTAATAGCCAGTTGGACATGCGCTGTAAGTCTTTAGCTCGCAGACGCACGCGTCGTTGCTTCGGCGGATAATGGAGTAGCTCTGGATCGAGATAATTGGCGATTGGCGTGTGGCCAACCATGTTGTGTTCAACACTACTTACATAAATTATGAACCTACTAATAACATCATTTGGTCGTGTATAAGATAATAGTACGTAGTAAGACTTGATAGTCTGGGCTCACCCAACTCACCCTACCATTGCATACCGCCAATCTTGCATTGTCCTGTTTTTTACTAATTACGAGTATACCTAGTGACTTTATTTTATACACTTTTCCGCAGTTTATTTTGAAACATTACCTGTAGTTAGTTAGGATAAATATTTAAACTATCCTTGAGCGTATACCTGCACCCTGATTATTCACAAACACTCGGAAAGTTTCCGTGTCGGATCCTTTCCGAATTCGAATGTCAAACATTCTTTTCGAAAGCTAATAATGGAATCGTCAAAGTTTTCGATATAATTAATAGAATCAGGCGTTACTTTGCGGAAATCCATTATCAGATGGGAAAAATAAAATACAATTATTTTGCTTTAAATTTTCGCTAAGAGACGCTAGCGCAGGCAACAAAACCACACCAACCGCAACCGCTTTGAGTACCAGTTCAGGCAAATGCAGAATGCACCGCCCTCCCTCCCTCAATACGCATGCACTACAGCTAATGCAGTTGTTAGTTACCAACACCAACGTGCAAAAAACCTCGACGCGTTTCGCCACTCCACGCGGCATCCTCAGGAGATGTTGTCGCCTCGGCTGAGCACGGACGACTGAAATGAGTCGCTGGCGAACAGGCCTTTTACACTGTCCCCACTAATGAACTGACGTAATCGTTACGTTAACGCGATCGTTACGTAAACGCAAACAAAAAGTTAAAGTTAAACCGTTGATGACTGATGGTTATTAATAACATTTTGTTGATTTGAAAATAGATTCAAAAGTGGGGAGGTGGTATAACTGACCTGTTCGTTCAACAATGTAAGCGTATTATCTTTATTATGTTTTATGATTTCCAATTGTTCCAGAACGGACAATTTAAAACTTTTTTCACATGTGTGTAAAATAGAAAATGTATGATTATTAGGAATACTATGTCCTGAATCTAAAAAATGTTTGGCGAAGTGTGACTTTTCAGGATGGTTGTTTCGATACGCGGAAATATGTTCTTTATAACGTGTGTTGAAGCTACGGCCGGTCTGTCCTATATAAGTGGCGTTGCATGCACTACAGTTAAGCTTGTAAACACCAGATTTTTGGTGTTTATCAAGCTTATCCTTTCCGTTACAAATTAATCTTAAAGAGTTATTAGTGTTAAAAGCTACGCGTATGTTATGTTGTTTTAGGGTTTTAGAAAAACGTTCCGACACCGTCCCTAAGTAAACTAAACTAGAATTATACCTGCTAACCTTTTCATTAGGAACAGAGTATAATAAAATAGTTATTTTTTTATTAATTTTATTTTTTATTAAGCTGTCAATAATGCATCTCTTGTATCCGTTTGATATGGCGATGTGATACAAAATGTTTAATTCCTTCCTGTAATTGTCTTTACTAAGTGGTACAGTAAACAGTCTATGAATATATGAATTGAACGCGGCCATCTTATGTTGCCACGGATGACAAGATGATGCATGAATGACAGTGTCAGTATGTGTTGGTTTTCTATAAATTTGGAATTGATGTTGACCCTGCACCCTTTGTGATTGTTAAATCTAAGAAATTAATACTATCGTTTTGTTCTACTTCTAATTTAAATTTAATTTTAGGGTAAATATTGTTGATTTTATTAAGAAAAATATCTAACTGTCTATTAGTTCCGGTCCAACAAATCAAAATGTCATCAACGTATGTAAAGAATTTTCCTTTCTTGAACTAGGTATTCAACGGATACAAGATTCAACGGATTCCATATCAAACGGATACAAGAGATGCATTATTGACAGCTTAATAAAAAATAAAATTAATAAAAAAATAACTAGTTTATTATACTCTGTTCCTAATGAAAAGGTTAGCAGGTATAATTCTAGTTTAGTTTACTTAGGGACGGTGTCGGAACGTATTTCTAAAACCCTAAAACAACATAACATACGCGTAGCTTTTAACACTAATAACTCTTTAAGATTAATTTGTAACGGAAAGGATAAGCTTGATAAACACCAAAAATCTGGTGTTTACAAGCTTAACTGTAGTGCATGCAACGCCACTTATATAGGACAGACCGGCCGTAGCTTCAACACACGTTATAAAGAACATATTTCCGCGTATCGAAACAACCATCCTGAAAAGTCACACTTCGCCAAACATTTTTTAGATTCAGGACATAGTATTCCTAATAATCATACATTTTCTATTTTACACACATGTGAAAAAAGTTTTAAATTGTCCGTTCTGGAACAATTGGAAATCATAAAACATAATAAAGATAATACGCTTACATTGTTGAACGAACAGGTCAGTTATACCACCTCCCCACTTTTGAATCTATTTTCAAATCAACAAAATGTTATTAATAACCATCAGTCATCAACGGTTTAACTTTAACTTTTTGTTTGCGTTTACGTAACGATCGCGTTAACGTAACGATTACGTCAGTTCATTAGTGGGGACAGTGTAAAAGGCCTGTTCACCAGCGACTCATTTCAGTCGTCCGTGCTCAGCCGAGGCGACAACATCTCCTGAGGATGCCGCGTGGAGTGGCGAAACGCGTCGAGGTTTTTTGCACGTTGGTGTTGGTAACTAACAACTGCATTAGCTGTAGTGCATGCGTATTGAGGGAGGGAGGGCGGTGCATTCTGCATTTGCCTGAACTGGTACTCAAAGCGGTTGCGGTTGGTGTGGTTTTGTTGCCTGCGCTAGCGTCTCTTAGCGGAAATTTAAAGCAAAATAATTGTATTTTATTTTTCCCACCAAAGTTTTCGATTCCGATGTTTCAGAATAGCATTTTTTTGACGTCTTCGGAAACATGCCTCTCGGATTCGAAATCTGTAGTTCCGACGTTTGATAAAAGTGTTTTAAGCATACCTAGTATACATCTGTAACTATCTGCCTGCATCACTGATACTAAGTCGATGTAGTTGTACCTACTAGTAAGTAAATGGAAGGTATTATCTATGTCGATCCTAATCAAAAAAGAAAACAGCACCAACCCCATTAAGAGGAAGGTTGCAAATAAGTAACTTATTGCAATTATTATGTTAAAAGTAGGTAATTAACGTTGAATTTTGCATTATATGTGGAGGTATAAAGTATTGTCGTACACATTCATACCTCTCGGTTGTAATATGGTAGAAGGTGTAAACGTTGCATGCTCATAAGTCGGCCAAATTTTTGCGAAATTCCGCGTGATATTTCACCTCAAAATATTCCTAAATAAATGCTGCAAAAGCATATTGCATAATTTCTGAAACTGGATAGTATGAAAGTACCTTTCATTTAATGTCAATTCAGTCGCCTCAATGTGCAGGTTCCCTGACAATATTTTCTGTATAGGCATACATACCGTTTTTGTTAAAGCATTGTTAGGTATTCAAGCGTTTACACCCAGCTTTATGATGCTGACCTAATGATTAAGATCCTTAATGCTTATCAGTTCATAGATACTATCATCACAGTTTGACTGTACTGTTGCGGTAATGAAGTAGGTACGGCAATTAGATAGAGTTCGTAAATTACTGAAAATTGTTAAGTAAAATGTTTTGACACAAAAAAACAACCGCCTTTTAAAACGCACAAAAACATTGCAAATAAGTTTTTCGCGACGACTTGCCTATACCTACGTTTCTTTCACTAAGATATAAGAAGTTATTTCTAGTGCATTTTTTGAAGGCGGTTGTTTTTTTTGTTAAAAATATTTTGCTACTATCAACGATTACAGATCAAAGTACTGTAAATAGTCTTATTTTCTTACTTAGCCGAGTTGTCAACTACAAAGTCTAAATGAGGAAAAAGCATCGATCAACGCCCTCGGACAGACTAATTGCTAATTAGTTAGGCGCCCTCCAGCCGAGCGTGAAGTATTCCAATCCACTACGTAGGTACGTTACTTTTCCAGTTTCATGATTAAAATTTTACCACAGTGTAGGTAACATACATTTTATTTTTATTATTTCAGATAACAGGCAGGCAGTTGAGACAACTAGCTGGATACAGTAACATGTACCTATGCAGTTTTTCAATAGCGTGTTTAGATGAGCGTCAATTTGGTTCTTAAATTGATTGATATTTTATGTAGAGCCACAGAGTAGAGCACATCTTACGGAAGCCCATTCCATGCTTTTGCTCAAAAAGTGCTTGTGAAGGTAACACTTTGAGATGACGTTACAAAGTCTGAAATGAAGACTTCTTAGATGGTCATTTTCGTTGCACGTGAAATGTTGGTCGAAGTTTGAAGGCCGTAATGTCCATGTAATGTAAGATCACTTACACCTTCTTCTTTGTCTCGCGCTCTTAATGGTCTTAGGTCTTTCTTTCCTGGTGCCAGAAGAATCTAAATCTTATATCTGAAAGAAATATTCCTTAGATCAATCTGAACCACGGAACTATTTCACTAGAAAATATGAAAGATTTCAATTTGCATTAAGTCACCAATTTTATGAATTTAAATTAGTAAGTACTTAGGTAATTTTACCATTGCCACAGACTTGATTTTTCGCCAACTGGTTTTTAGTGGGTAGGTGGTTGTGGAGTGGGGAAGGCCCATTATAATTGTTGTTCCACAAAACTTTTCTTTATTACTACTTCAGTTACCTATCTTCCTAAGACTTTCACCCAAACCGATCTCTATTTCAACTCAAACAAGCGCCCATAATTTCAAAACGTTTAGTTGAGACATCTCACGATACGAAGGCTGGCCTATATATACCTCGGCCAGCGGATCAGCCTGGCCATCCAACGGGGAGATGTGGCCAGCCTTATGGGCACCTTCCCGCGCGACATTGATCTAAGTCAAATATTTTATTTATAGGTTGTTTCTTATTTCTAAAATACCTGACATACTGTCACGTAAATAGTTTCGTTTTAAGTTTATGTGTATATAACTGTAGTTTAGTACTCAAACATGATATAGGTCTAGGTGCACAGCTTGCACGGTTGCGTTGCGCCAAGCTCAGGCTCAGTTCCCCAGCTAGCTAAAATTGCACGATTAATTATCGCAACGCGCAACGTCGGCGTTCGAAACGATCTCTAATAGCGGCGCGCGCGCCGTGGCTGCTGAAACTTGATGTAGAAGGTATCGGTAGGCTGGTATCGGCTAGCATCTGACGGTATCTGTGGGATAGACACTCATGATAATTTAATAGTTTACTTCTTCATGTTGTAATTTAGTTATTGCATATGTTGTGAACTTTGTGGTCAAAAAAGATATTATTATTTGTTATTTTAAAGGGATACCGGACAAACATAGATGATGTTGGAGCTGGTATCGGTAGGCTGGTATCGGCTGGCGGTATCGGTAGGTTTAGCGCATTTGCCGGTTGGCGAAAGGTTATTTTGAAGATCTTTCACGATTCATGGGCGAGTAGTATTCTTTATCTTACTGGAAATCTGTTTTTTTTTCCCTTATGACTAGCAGAGAATGCCACGGCATGTTAAGTCCTTAACGTACCAACCTAACGTATACTGAGATACCTACGTACATACTTTACTTATTTGCCATAAGTTATTGACTCTAGCAGTACCTACTTACCTATAATAATTACGATATTTGTTCTGCGCTTAGGTATGTCCATTTGAAGAATTACATCTGATATTAAATCACTTAGTTCAATGAAGCGGTCGGGTAGAAGAAATAAGTAACGTGACACAAAATCCAGTGCTTGCTGTGCACCCACGTAAAGTTAGCCAATCTTCCGCTTTTGGCGACATCAAACTGAAACAAAACCGGTACCACGGGATAAAATGTTGCAATGAATAAATAAATATACAAATCGGTTACCGGTTCTGAAACTCACAAACATCACTACTTAAACGCGCTTTCTAAGCTAGAGAGAGCCCATTTGTTGTTTTAATTTGACTAAATAAAGACACATGGCCCTGTTGCCGGTAATTGATTTAAATTAGCTATATTAAATGAGACGGGAGTTATTTAGGGTGAAATCAATTATGGACAATGATTAAATTATACTTTCGACACAACTTACCGCGTTAATTATTTTCAGAAGTCAATTAGGTAGATCGTTGCAAAACGTAGTATTTACAGCACAACTTAACACTGAATATTTCTTTCGGTTAGGTTAATATTTAATTAGGAAACACTAAACTAGTATTAAAAAAAATTGGTTTAGTGTTTCCTAATTCCCTTGCAAAACGTAAAACTAACTACACTACTCATTAATGCATGCATGGTTAGTTATTCATTTATGTGACTTGGCATGGGGTCTTAGGTCAGTTACTAACGCGAGAACCTAACTAATCAATATACTAACACACTATGTGCGCAGGGGCACCATAACTCAGCGCATGTCGGATGGAATGACTGATGGTTGTCAGCAGAACAGATACCTACATTGAATAAACGGGAAATGTGGTTGAAGCGGTAAGGTACCTTATGTAAGTTTAGTTATCTAACTTTTAAAGTGATGGATGAACAAACGAGTTTAGTCCCGAAAAATCGAATACTTATAAGTACATATTTTAATAGAAAGTATTTACAGATAACCTTTGGGTTTTCCATGTGTCAATCTATTAGCAAAAATGATAACAAAATCATTCTAGGAGATTCCCAAATCTTCTTTAGATTAAAAACTAGTAACTACCTAATAAAAGTTAGATGTTATTCACTTAGTATTAAGTACATACATACTTGAAGTAATTATTATCTAGCTAAAGCTATTAGGATCATAATAATTACTAGCTAACATAGTACCAAAGTCGCTGAACTAAAAGCAAATGAGACTGGTTTGCTTGGGTTACCGCTGGGTTACCGGTAAAAGATATCTAGTGTAAACGAGTGGCATAAATAAAAAAAACGCACAATAGCTTAAACACACAGATTTAATTGCTGAATCACACCCTTACAAATAATCATGATTATGGTTACTCAAACTGGCATAGCTTATTCAGTGGCTGCTGTGTACAAGTCTGCTAGACTGAGCTGTCCGTCGGTTATAAAGGCTTTCCCCCTCCATTATAGGCACATTGGCGGTGGGGAAAGGTGGCAAGCGGTGGCTAGGCGTGGTGGCTATGGCTGGCTTTGGCTGGGTTGGCTTTGGCTAGCTTGCGTGGCTTGGCTGGGTTTGGCTGGCTTTGGCTATGAGTGGCGCTAGTGTCGAGAGGAGTTTCCGGTAGCGTTGTTAATAAATAAAATATATTCCCTGGTTGTGACGTAAGGGTGCCTGAAGCAGATGTAACACTAGGTAAGTAAAGTACTTTGCCTAATTAATTATCAGGGCCCGTAGACAAGATACAATCTATCCTAAAGCGAAGTTTGCTGTCGCTAAAAAAAGTATGGAAACTGACCTAAGCTATTAAAACATCACAACAACGGCGGTGGTGCCACAACACACAGATCAGAGACATAATAAAAAAACTAGTAGTTTCTAGCGACTTCGCCCGCGACAAAAGTCGGATTTTCTATAAAAACTTTCATCCCCCATTTCACCCCCCATGATGTTTTTATATCACGACAAAAAGTAGCCTATGTACCCTCCAGTGTCTTAAACTATCTCTGCACCAAATATTTGAATCGGTTTAGTAGTTTAGGCGTGACAGAGTTACTTTCGCATTTATAATAATAGGTAGGTAGGATGTAGCTTTCTAATTACTCAAACATGGAGAAGGTAGGTAAGTAATAACGATAAATTAAAAGCAAGAAAACCCTGCCTATATATTATTTATGTTAGTGGATAGGCAGAATAAAGACAATTATTTTGATTTATTTATCTATATAAGTACATCAAAATCATCATCATCCTCCTAGCGTTATCCCGGTTGTGCACTCGCACGCGAGGGCCCTGGGTCCGCTAACCATGATCCAGGATGTGGCAGATCAGGTAATTACGGTGGAGCGACTGTCATCTGACCTCCGTGACCCTGTTAACAGGGGAACCTGGCCAGTTTTGGATCATGGTTACACACGCAGTCGCCTGAATGTGCAGGTTTCCTCACGATGTTTTCCCTTACCGTAAGAACATCGGTTAGTGAAACAACTAATGTACATAACTCAGAAAAAGTCATTGATACATGGCGGCATGTGGGATTGAACCGGTACCTCCCGGATGAGAGGCAACCCGCTAGCCACTGCGCCACCAACGCTCGACTAACTCAATCTTACTTATGTATCGTTTTTATTGTTTGTTGTAGCAGTTAAGTGATATTATTGGACAATTTATCAACAAGTATCTACGGATGTTTTCTATATAATGTATTTCATACATTATTATTGGTTTAGCTTATTATAATTAAGTTTGATCATTATTTAACGCGTGCCCTGAAAATCGTTGAAAGTAGGTACCTACGTTCCACCAATAGTAAATGAAGGATATGTACTGTTGGTGGAAAGTTTACTGGAAATTCCGGTAACATAGAAATCTTAGTTTTAAAAAAACCAAAAGTACCTTGTACTAGGTAGATAATAAACCAATTTGTTAATTAACAATTTAAACGACCGCAATGAGTAAAATTAGTTTCAAACAGCATTCACGACTTCTTGCTTAGGTAGTAAAGTAAAGTCAGCCTATATAGACCCCACTGCTGGGAAAAGGCCTCTACCTCAACTATAAGGAGGTACGAGCCATACTCCACCACGCGGGCTCAGTGCGGATTGGTGGAGACTAGGCTTAACGACTAATACCAACAGAAATTAGCCGAGACTAACTGCTTAACGTGCCTTTCGAAGCACGGTGATGCTTGTCATGGACGTCACTTAAATGGTCGGAATGGTCACCGATCCAATCACGACCGCGCCGTGGGTTGCTAAACTTTTGGTATCGCTACCAAAGCGCTGCCGCCACTGCGGCACAAGCACCTCATTTGCTTAGGTAGGTTCGATTCAAAATCCTTAGGTGTGTCCGACATTTATTGTTTTTTTAAGTGATAAGCATTCACTTTGCAATCTAATTTTTAGATGATTGCAAGCACTTGGGTGGCCGAGAGGTAAGGAAATCGCCCGGTATACGACAAACACGGGTTCGATTCCCGTAATCCCGGCTCTGGTGGTCATTTTTGTAAGTGCAATAATATCTACTTATTAATCATTTTTCGAGTTTAGTAGTTAGTCAACAATGAACATAGGACTATATATTCTTGCTATTTCTGTCTGCTGTTTAAAATATAAATACTTAAGTAGAACAACTATAGTGAAATTATTTTGATTACTGAACCAGTCGGCTTCGATCAAATTACCTAAGTAAAATCGTGATCCAAATTCGTGACCAAACCACCAAATAACTAAACGGTGGATCCTAAAACCGCCAAAAACACTATAAAACTACACGGGAACGCATTAAATGTATTATTACTGATATGATACGAAATTGTGGGTAATATCATTGCGGTAATAGGCGAACTTAATGGGGGCGATTTGGTACTAAATACCAAAATAAATTGGCCTACCATACCTCCTTTATAGTCAGCTACCAACTTACGACACGCACGTAAGCCCACCTTTATGTAGAATGCGATAGGGTATAGTTTGAGTTGGCTAAGCAAGGGATAATTTTTGCAGAGGTAGTTTCGATATAATATCAGAAGTCAACTCAGTTTGGTCGTGGTGAAAGAACATTAAGTTATTTAGTGATACGCCAGCCATTTCGCTATTAACTATTAGAACATTTTGAAAAATCAATCTGTGAGTTTTGATTCCATGCATTTGTATATACGCCAGAGCTTATCTACATCGTGTTACGAACTGATAATTGAATTAAAATTGATTTATTAATGGATTACACACACACACATACACACACACACACATACACACACACACACACACACACACACACACACACACACACACACACACACACACACACACACACACACACACACACACACAGGAAAAGGAGGGTTCCTATAACCGTCTGGCTCGATTACTTTCCAATTGCAATACCTAGGTAGGTAATATCTTTTAAGATTTGTAATTGTTTTCGACTTACTTGTCCCGATAACCTTCTAATTATGCAGTAGGTCTGCCTGTTAACGAAAAATTGAAGTATTTTTTTATTTAAAAAGCTAGAATATCTTTAAGAACTTACTTATTTCATTATTTACTTCATTTATTAATTAACATAAGTTCTTATTTATCCAGTTTAACAAAAAACTTTCACGCAAAATATTTGTTTTATGTCAGACGACCATCTTGGCGCGCCCCGGACTTCTAAACCAGGCGGTTGCGGGTTCGAATCCCGCAAGGGGCAAATGTTTGTGTGATGAGCACGAGCATTTGTACCTAAGTCATGGATGTTTATAAATGTATGTAAGTATGTTATTCCGTTATCCTAGTCACCATAGCACAAGCCCTCGCTTAGTTTGGGGCTAGGTAATTGGTGTGTTTGTTGAAACAATTCATTTTATTTATTTATTTGTTTTAGGTAAAAAAAAGTAATGTAGGTCTCTCAATGAATAGAGACCAAGCTCATTCTTCAAACAGATAAAAAATAGGGCTAAGCTTCAGATTTCTATCAATTTACGTGATAAATATACTTTTTGTTCACGTAATGACCTCGAACAGAGTCGTGATTTGTCTCTACATAATAATTCTAGCATGTTTTGATTTATTACTGCTATGTACAGACGTGTACCATACTAGGCGAAAGAATGCGGTAAAGGTAGTGATGTCAATTCTGTCGATAGTTGATGACACGATGACGTGGTAGCTTAGAGACACAAGGCATCGTAAAATAGGCATTCTTTAATAATTTCAGCACCTCATTGCCCTGAAAAAGAAGTTAACTTTAAGCCAGTTTTTAGGGTTCGGGACGGGATCCTATTACTAAGACTTCGCTGTTTGTCTGTCCGTTACCAGGCTGTATCTCATGAACCGTAATAACAGTTAGATACAGTTGATATTTTAACAAATGATAACAAATACTACGAACAGAAAAAAATTATTTAAGTGGGTCTCCGACAACATGCGTGATTGTTTGCCTTTTAAAACTAAATTAAAATTTTATAATAATGTCCTCCTAGCTGAATTTTGACTACAGTGGCCAATCTCAACAGTGATTAGCTGACTACACGGGAGATATTATAGTGCACAAGTGTGTGCGTAATACACAGGGTGCACCACTCTCTGTTCCTTCACTCTCATAATTCGGTGAGACAGGCAGTCCGACATGACCGTAGAGAGATCAGGCGCAGGGACCAACGGCTTAACGTGCTTTCCGAGGCACGGTGGTGTTAACACCATAACACCATCAACTTCCTGACTCCGGAGCTGTTGTCTGAGTTATTTCAAGACAGAAAAACCCAACACTTTTCGGTCCGACCCGGGATTCGAACCCGGGACCTCGTGGATAGTACCCAGCGTGCTGACCAATAGACCAACGAGGCAATATTATAAGTGACTAATGTTATACCTAATGGTTCGGAACCCTTCGTGCGCGAGTCTGACTTGCACTTGGCGGGTATGTTTCCATCTTAATTACGTCAAGCAATTTTGTGATGAGCATAAAGTAGGTAAGTTACTGCAGTAACAATGTTTAGTTTTATTAAAAAAACATTGCTGCAAGGTTTTACAGATTTTCATTTCCATCGACAATCGATGATCTTCTTAGGCCAACACTATTGCGGTGTGTGGTCTAACCCATTCATACAATTAGAGGTTGGTACAGTCCGCCCGCCCTAACGTGTGGGAAATGTCTTAATGAATCTTTTTATGATTGCTATTCAGCCTCAGAGATAGCAATCGGAGGCTTCACAAAATATAGTAATAGGTAAGCTATCAATATAAGCTGTATTAGCTACTTACAGCATTAAAGCCTGGGTTGTTCGACGAACGACGAGTTTGGATTGAACATTGCTTTGTATTTATAGCGAAATATGCTTGATGCCTTGCAAAGCAAATGTATGAGAAGCTCAGACAGGAAACAATCATTTTTATGATAAAATTCGATCGTGTGAGTTTCATACCTATAGCTATTCCCAGAAACTTCGGCACATCGTTAAGATAATTTAATTATGAATCTTGAGACATGATTAGAGGAATTTAGTTCGATAGAAAATCCTCCTGAAGTTTGGTCTAATTTTGTCCTCTTTGCATACTGTTTAATATGTTTGCTCGTGCAAAAATTTTGGAACCTTTACTATTTGTCATCTCAGCAGTACACAAAGAAGAATTTATTTTTGTTTTAATTTGTTGTCTGTTTTTATTCATGAAATCGACAAATACCCGTTTTCATGTGCGAGATGCGCAGCAACGACGCGATGGGGCAGTTGGGCTTTATCTAGTGTTTATGAAATTATATTATTCGAGGCTTAATTCACTATTGATTTCACTAATTTCTCTGGAGTGCGTCGTCGTTCTGTCCCTGTCTTTTGCTAATGGTAATGAGAGAGAGTGAATAGGATGTTACTAGTCAGATATGACCCGTCCTCGGCCGCATCGTCGGCTGCCAAATGTCTACCAATGAATAGTTTAATAAAGAGAAACTAATACATTACCAATACATCACCAGTGTTCTCCTTTACCCAAAGGTTGTCTGGAAGAGATCGCTCCCAGCAATAAAACCACCTACATTGTACCTAACAACATGTTTTCTCCCCGACTGCGGAAGGAGGGTTATGTTTTTTGAGAGTATGTATGTATGTATGTATAATTGTTTGGCACGCCCTACAGCCCATATGAGGTGTCGTTGAATTTGTCAAAATTGTGAGAGTGACATAGGCTATATAAATTTAAAAAATGGCGCCCGCAAACAGTAATAAAGAGGGGAGGGGGGATTGATTTTTTTCCTTACCATAGCAATATAGGTATTAAATGAAAGCCAGTAAAAAGACCAATTCAAAAATATATATTTTTTTGCAGTCGGATGTTTTTTTTTCAAAAATAATGTTTACTTGTTTTTAAAATCTTAATCGTATGTTTGTAATGTGTTTCTGGTTGTAATAAAGATTACTATCTATTACTATTCTTGACTACTTTGACATTCAATTAGTGTAAGTTATTTGAATCAGGGCCCAGGCTGTACCTTCAATTGCTACGACTTAGGTATGTCATGTTGATGTTTCCTTTAGTTTGTAGTAATGACGAAAAGCATCGTTAGTTTTATCCATCGCATTTGTATTCTAAAAAACATATTTTTATCTTTGCATTACAAAAATAATTTGAAATCGATTGGAGTCGTTTTGCTTTGCTATTTGAGGAGGTTCTTTTCAAAACTTGACTATTCCACTTTTTGGATCTTTGTATATTTTAAAGAAATATAATTTTAAGAACACAGTTACGTGTTTAACATAAAATTTTGGTGAATTATAATATACAACAAGAATAGTGATTATTTCGTATGAGTTTCAAAATTTTAGCATTATTATAATATTGAATAAATCCAGAATCTTAAAATGGAATAATCAAGTTTTGACGAGGTTGATTGGAATAATCAAGTTGTTTATTTTGAACATGTTAATTCGAAGAGGAATAATCTACTTTTGTCGAAATCATGCGTTTTAGAATATTTTTTTCTAGTGGATTGATCACGTTTTGTCAGGATTTTGTTTTCGATGCATATAGATTTCAATGTTACCAACTTAAAAAAAATAAAAAATCCACTTTAGTCGCAAGTGGAATAGTCAAGTTTTGAAAAAAACCTCCTCATTTATTTTATCTTGTATGAGCTAAACTGACCTACTTTCTTCGCATGAAGTAAGTAAGTAGGTACCTACCTAGTGTGGTAGTCATGTTTCATTAATTTATTTATTGTCCCGACCGGGGATCGACCGGAGACTTAGAGATGGTGACACCTTGAAAACCGGTGTACTAGCCACTCGGCCACCGAGGTCATCGTTTATGTTGCTTGCAAGTTGCAATTCAGTCAAATTATAACAAAACAATTACTCACAAACGCGAACGTCCGGCTACAAAACATCAGCAGGTACCTAATAAAGGAATAAGTTTCTATTAGTAGTACCTGGAAGCAGGTATACTACAAATAAAAAATAATTCAACGACTTTCCCCTCCATGGCTTCTCTCTCCAGATCAACTCGTAGATTCCTGAATACCACACGCAGCAAAGAGGCGGAAAATACTTCAACATGCAACCTCTAAATGAATTATGAACCACTGTGCAAGCGAGTAGTTTTCCCCAAATATCATCCCATTTTCACTCTTATCCCAACTGAATAAGAGCTGCGCTATGTGGATGAAACCTTAGTGCATATCCTAAGTAACCTTTTCCCCGAATCTCGTTCTGTATTCACCCTTATTACAACTGGATAAAGGCTAAGAATAGTAATGGAGATAAGCTCGTGTAACCATTGCCTTAATGTTAGAGATATCACGATTTTGTAGGGGCATCACGGTGGTCTGATGTGGAAATGGATTTAAACTGTACAGTTGTGTAATAACGTGAAGTGTTTTTGTCCTACAGAACTATATTTCATTTGGTACATCGCAATAGTAAGTGGTTTGTTATAATAGAAATTTGTAGATATAGAATAAACTACTGAAACTGAAATACAAAGTACACTTTAGGAAGAATTTGAAAAGTGGTTTTCACTGTTCTTAATTTTTGTGTTATGTAATAAATAAGTTATACCTACTTAGTAGGTAAGCTTTTCTCTTAATAGCAAAACAGACGTCTCATATCTTCTTTCTTTACTAATTCCTGAGGTTGAAAATACGTTAAGCATCACATAAACTATTTATAACATTAGTGGATACCTAACATAACAAGAAACTCATCAAACTACTACCAAAATACACTAAACATTTCCAAATTTTTTACCTTCCTATCTCAATAATCTTCTTATTAATAAAACACAAGAGCCGGCCCGATTAAGCCAATAAAGTTAAAAACCGATTTTAACATAATAAAATTAGTACAAATCCACTATAACGCGATGATAACTCATCGGACACTAATAGAGCGGCTATTACAACCACCTTTGGCTCTATAGGGAGCTATAAATGAATAAAAACAATTACCACAAAACCAAATTGCGTTTGCAATCAAGCAAGACCGGCGGACCTAAAGAAGTTCTAGAGTCAATAGAAATAAGGATCATAATCAAATGCAGGGACCGAGTTAAAAAATCTCGGTTGCATCAAAGATGGTCTGTGTATTTTAGGTGGGCAGAGCTAAGGGTGGAAGCGGTAGCGATTTTAGGATGAAAGGAGTTTAAAATCGTTTTGGGTCTGTTTCATATGAGTATTGTCTTTTGATACTGGTGGTTGTCCGCGACTTCGTCCGCGTAGACTCGAAGATACAAAATGACTTATACCTACTCCCATCACCGCCAAGTAATCGTGACCTCTCATTTGTACTATGTCGTATAGTGAAGGGAGCTACCCTCTTGTATCTCTAATTGTAAAGAATAGATACGTACAGTCAGCATCAATATGTATCATCTGCATTCGATTTGAAATCTAATTACTATGGCATAAAGACTTATTTGTATACATTTCATTGCTTGTAACTGTACTTATGATATTGAGATGAAACATAGCCTAGGTTGTGCAATTCGATCTACAACAGTTTTATTTTAAGTACCTATAGATTATCTTTCACATAGTCATGTATGTTGAGTGTAGTTACTAACTTACTATACGACCAATCGTATTAAAATGATGCTCAGTTATGTAGTAGCCAGCACATTAGACTGTATAAAATCAACCCTATGATAGCAGCTGGATAAGATTATTTCATTGTTTATGTGGTACAGCAGAAATAAAGCATTTAAAAAATAGATTATAGAATAGACTTCTTCAATCAACGCAATACATAAATGCTGGTGCTATATTCTGAGATTAATGTATAAAAGTTACGACTCATATCTGCTCGAAGTGCTCAAGCCTGCGGTGCTAACCGCTCCGCTCCTCGCTCCGCTTCCCGCCCCGCCCATCACGGCGCTACAGCCACGCGGCGAGATCAAAGTGGGCGGCGCGTTTGAGCTCGCATTGCGCCACAATTAGGGCGTAATGAGCGCAGCGACACAGCCACCACTAATCGCGGGTACGTTAGGCTTTGAGAACATTTCCGCCCAGCCCTTAGTAGCCCTTGGAATGTATCTTAGAGACAACAGGGACTGTAGTGTTGCATTACAATGAAAGCACTGTCTGCATAAGCTACATCAGGCTTCAGACCAATCGTCAAGATTACATAATTAAGGCTTACGGTTCTACGAGGGGGTTAGTTTAATAGTCGCCATATTAAAGGTGTGAATATCCTTTTGGTACTTAAGTGTGTTCTGTGGTGTATATGGCCATCGATACCTATAAATTCAATCGATGATAATGGCAAGAGTTGTGGATTAGTGGCTATAATTTCACCCCCATAAATATGGAGTCTGCTTAAACTAACATTTGAAAAAGTATTTTTCAAATGTTATGTTATATAATTTTGTATGTTATGTTATATGTTAGTATATTTTTTTTTAAAACTTTACTTTTCCGGGTCCTACTATATTTACACTTCTTCACCTTAGCCTCTTGAACGTTTAGCCAAAATCTACAGCTTGTCCTTTTAATCCTAGTCCTGAGTCCTACGACTTCAAACAGTAACGTCCAGTTGCTTGTCCCAAGAGATATCTAATCCACAGATAATACATATATACGTAAATTTTCTTGGGTCTGTTTTGCCTGTTCCGGGACTTAACACAACAAGCCTACCTAAATCGATTGCTTTTAAATTGCAACAGTAATAGCGATTAGAAGGAAATAATAAGTGTACAACCAACGCTTTTTCTATTTATACCTATATTTTAATTATATGTATTTGCTTATATTATATTTATTTGCTTTCCTATAGCAATGATAGTAGTAAAATAATGCGAAAATTATAATTCATATTTCATTGCTTTGGAATTACAATCGCAATTGCTTGCTAGCTAGGTAGACCTTCCGGTTTCATCAACGTAGATATGCATTTAAAAATACTTCTTCTTTGCCCTCGATCAATTTGATATACCTTTTCCATCATTTAGGTCCAAGGTGTAAAAATATCGTTCACATTGGTTGTTTTCTTAACAACAATATCATCTTTCTACAAGTAGACGCCGCAGTGGTTCTAAAGAGACGATGATACAAAAAATCTGGTGGTTTATTTCAAATAGGCGACCAATCTTTTATGTTGAATGGTAATGTGACATCCATTGATGACAGATGATGTCTTTGTAGCAGGACAACTTGTTCTTATACCCGATTCTCATTTATATGCAATGGTATTAAAGCCCACTGGTTTCCAGAATGTAGTAATGATTAATGTATATCCCAAAAAGGGTTTCAAAAAGATCCCAAATACAGAGGCGCTAAAAGGTGGTCCCGTCAATAAGTTGTTTATTTAAATCTGTTGACTTATGGATAAATATATTTGAGGGACCTTTTAGGAACATATTTTGAAGTTTCCTTGTGAAAATTAGCGTGCAGATATTTGATAAGATTGTCCTCATTTTAGGAATATTTGATAAATATTGAGAAGCGCAGACATTTTTACTTAATTTTTGTTTGCTTAGGTTCTGACAATAATGAGTATGAAAACAATTCGATATGTCATTTAAGTTTGCTTTTTAGATAAAAATACAAATGTACGTCTTTTTCAATTAAAAAAACATAATATTAAACGTGTGTAGTAAGTATTAAAGTAACTTAAAGCTCTATAGTTCGATCGACATACGTTATTTGGTTTTCTGGAAATATTAAATTATTTTCAATTGACTCATTTTCATTGTGTTTCACTCACGTTCTGCAGTACTTTAACGCCAATGGTCTATATTGCTACAATCACCTTAGATAAATAACCGGCCAAGTGCGAGTCGGACTCGCGCACTGAAGTTTCCGTCCGTACTCACGAAAAAGTTATTGGTTTACGAAGTAACCATAAATTGGCGGTTTTCAGATTTTTTTCCTTTACTTGAACTGGAAGGACTTCCTTCTAACCTTTTGTAATTTCAAGTCTTTATATAGCACCGCATAGATTTTGATTCCTCTGCGAAAGGTTTAGAGAAGAAAGCTTCAATGGTACCTTTAGATTGCATTGACTTAGAATATAAACATGATTTTTACAGCTTCAAGGCGCCGTAAACATAAGTATTTGATGTTAAATTCATCTTGATGCCACCACGAGTTCCTAAGAAAGAGGATCTTGAGCTTGACAGACAGAGTGATCCTATAAGGGTCCCGTATTTTCCTTTTAAGGTAAGGAACCTTGAAAACGTCATTTTTCTTTCCTCAACATCAAGACATCACAAGATCAATAACGAAGTCATTACTCACCAATCGGTGTCAACTGTCATGTCTCCGCGTCACTCGGGTGACAACACGCTACGACGCGATATAGACGACCGACGACAAGCGACAATGTGGGCGCGGACGGCTAATCACTGCCATTGTTGGTGCAGATGTTGCTTTTGTAGGGTGACAATTGATTTAGAATATTGAGTACCAGCAAGTCAATAAGTTTAAAATTGCTTTCAATAATACTTTGAAACTGCTGCCTCACTGCCTGACTGACAAGTGAATCTTACAAGATGATTTTATTAGCTTCAAAATAAAAATTATATCTCATTGCGTAAGAATAGCAATATTGAACTACTAAGATAACTCTTTATTGCACGCCATAAAAGAAAAAAAGCAGCAGCAAAGCAGTTTACAAAATTAGATTTACAATATAGATATATCATATTACACCTTTATGTTTTGTTATAGTGGAAAAGCTAAGTGGCTAAGCAAATGGTTTAGGAGATAATGCCAATTCCTTGTTTTCTTCATACAAGAAAAATACAATAAAAGTGTCATTATCTTCCAAACTATGAGACTTTTACTAGAGTGATGTAAATTTTATTTGAAAGGTCTATGGCTAAGCTATTTTCAGTGACAGTCTGGCACGCTCTTTATGGGACAGCCTGTATAAACATAATACTTTTTACACACTTTCTTATTTTAAAATTACTTTGAAGGGATAGTATGGATCAGAAATAGACAGATCGAGTCAACTCATCCTCATTTTTCAAAAAACACTGTCACCCTACCCCAATACAACAATATGGACCCATTTAATTATGTGTGACCGATGTACTCGGGTTGTTTAGTGTCTATTCACCCTTGATAGATGTCGCATAATGCCCTTCAATCACCCAGGATACTAATAGTCGGGGCCGCGGTGACTTAATAGATGAAGTCACACCGATTTGGGAGATGTTCAATGGAAAGAAATTGTGTTGGTCTATTTAAAATAGGTTAGAGAGATGTTTGTAAATGATAAATGAAGTTTTTAAAGTAGAAAGGTTGGTTATGTATTGTGGAAAGGAAATTTACGTTCCTATTAGGTTAGAAGCCTAGTATAAGTAGTTACCTGTACGGTATAGGCACAGTAATTAGATAACATTACCGTGATAAATGTAGACGGTATATTCTCTTGGTGGTACTAAGGACTTTTACCATTTATGCAAGATAGGCTAGTAATACTTATAGTAACTTATTTACGACTTATTGCACTTAAAAAAAAAAAGATAATTTTACCCGCCAAAAGACCGCTAAAAATGTCGATAACTTATAAGTTTTATTTACAAGATAACGAATGGGTGGAAAGTCAAAATAATCTATTTTAAATAAGATTTCACTGCAAGAAAAAAGATATATAAAATTACTTTACCTCGTAACGAAGTCGCCTAATAACTACATACAGTGGTAATAGAGTGGCTATTTTATGGTTCAAACAAATCTCGTAAAACCATTCTATTGACAAGTTAGTAGAAAGCTTTTACGCGTATTACGTGATTATGTTACATTGCAGTCATATTCTTCCCAACACTAATATCAACTAGATAGTTTGTTTATTTATATTTCATGCGTGTCTTTAATTGTTTTTTTTATCAATAAATTGTTACTGAGTTAATAAATAAATAATGTCTGCCTAGCTGTATTTAGACTACAGCAGCCAATCTCAATAAAGATTACCCAACTGCGCGGGTGCGGTGCGTAGATATTAAAGTGCACAAGTATGTGCCCAATACACAGGTGCACTCTCGGTTTCTTCATTCTGATAGTTTGGTCACACGCCAGTCCGACATGATCGGAGAGAGATCAGGCGCGACACTTTCTAGTACAGTAAATTTGTACTGTAAAGTGACCCTAGTAGGAAAGTTTTGGGGTAGTTCTGATTTTTTCATTCCATATGTGTTTTGGGGTGCTAAATCTAAATCTGAGGTTTGCGGACAAAATTTCGTGACGCAACATTTAAAAAAACCAGAAAAAACTGTTTTTTTTGCTTTTTTCCGGTTTTTTGCTTAAAACTCGAAAACCGTTAACTTTTAGTAAATGGTCTGTTTACAGAAATTAAAGTACTTAGAGTTCTCTACAAATATCACTATTTTGGTTATTGTACAGACGAACCGTTCGGTCTCAAGTGCAAGTTGAAAATTGGGAATTTGTACCGGTGTGACTGCAAAACCCATTTTTTACATTTCAATTTTTAATTTTTATGGATGCTGTCATTTGATAAATGTCACCTGATTTTCCACACAAGTAATTAAAAAGAAAAAAGGCAAAAATTATGCAAATTCAGTAGGTATCAAAAAAAGGTAGAACTCGTAACAAAATAATACTTAAAATCTCGTTAATTATGATCATATATTATATAAGCACAAAAAACCGTTTTTTCTGGTTCTTTTAATGTTTTGTCACGAAATTTTGTCCGCAAACCTCAGATTCGGATTTAGCACCCTAAACACATATGGAATGAAAAAATCAGAACTACCCCAAAACTTTCCTAGCCAAAATACAATTTAACTGAACTATTCGGCTCGGAATTGAAACAAGAGATCTCGTAGACCCAGCGTGCACCACTAGACCAACCAGACAGTAACTAGGTTAATAATGTGGCCGTTACATAGACTATCCATTCTGTCGCAAAATTTATATCACAACTTCATAAGATGCCACAGTGTCTATCTTGGCGTGGTATCGTCTGTACAATTTTCCTTCGAAAACTAACTAACAGATTATGATAAATGCAAGTCGAATCGATTCAAAGTCAGAGGGGAAACGCATTACTGTGCAATCGTCCGTAATGGTCACCCTGTATAGCATAATGTGAATCCGGGAACATAGCGCAAGTAAGCGAGTGCCCAGTGGATTGAATGTTGGTATTACTAAAGTAAGGGCTAGCAAACACGATCCTAAAATTTTTTGTTGCTAAACACCTTACCTTACAGGCGAATTTTTTAACATTGCAAATCAAAACGTATAAGGTTAAAATTCGGCAAGAAGAAAGGTTTTTTCAGCACAAGTAAAGAAAAAGCCCGAAAACAGCAAATATGTGTTAACATCTTAGAACAAAGCTTTGTTCGTACGGAACTCTCAGTACGCGAGTGTGAGTCACACTTGCCCGGTTTCTTTATTTTCTCTCCTAGTACCACTAGTAGTTACTAGTAAATTATGTACAGAGACAACACAGGTAAACACTGCGACTGCGATTATCTCATAATGTTATTATTTAAATAAATCATTTAAACAACCAATGCTTAGTCCCAAACTAAGCGTTAGGTTGTGCTATAGCTACTAGGATAATCGATAGGAATATAGCTCGTGCTCTTCACCCAAACATTTTCCCGCAAGGGCGGGATCCGAACCCGCAACCGCTGGTTTTGTAATCCGGGGCGCGCTCGTGAACCACTTCCCCGAACAAAAATGTATAGATAGTTTTATTAGGATTTATAAACCAATTTCTAATTCATAAATATATTATTGCACTTGAAAAAAACGACCACCAGAGGCGGGAAACGAACCCGCGTTCCTCGCATACCGGGCGATTGCCTAACCTCTCGGCCACCCTGGCGTTGGCAGAGCCTGTCGAAATTTTCAAGTGCTTCTTAACGCTGTAATGCCGCGTTGCTTTCATCAATGTTATTGGGATTATACCCTCAACACTCGAAAGAAATACTATTGCAAGTATTTAACAATCGAAAGATGAAGCTTGCAAATAAGATAATTATTGTTTTTTTTTTTTTTTAAGTGATAAGCATTCACTATGCAATCTAAATATATTCCCGCCTCTGGTGGTCGTTTTTTTTCAAGTGCAATAATATATTTAGATTGCATAGTGAATGCTTATCACTTAAAAAAAATAAAAAAAACAATAATTATTCTAATTCATAGTTTTAGTCTTTGGTATCGCCGCAGGGTGGCGTTTGATAGTAGTCGTTGTTTTTATATATGTTGTCATTATCTCTGAAATACATCTTTGATTATTATTGTAATCCTTGTTTATTTTGCTCATAACCCATCAAGTCTGATGTGTTGGTCACTGCACTTACTAGTACGTATACGTAACGGCTCTAAGGATCTCGCTGGTATGTGGGGGTTATCGGGGTTGAGTAATCAATATAGATTAGTCTTATGTTAGGAAAAACGCGTGTTTTCGAGTTTTCATGCGTGTTTTTTCATTTCACATTGTTCGACGCCGAATATGGTCGGTATTTTTTTAACGCCGAGGCCAAATGTATATGACGTCGGACTGACAACTCCATGAGGTCAGGGTTTTAATCTCGATCTTTGACGAAACATTTTTACTTTTGTGTTTTTTTGGATTTATTCATGTTTATTTATTTATTTTTTAGTTTTGTAAATAATATTTACTAATTATAAAGCCTAAATAGTAGTAACTGAGCAAAACCTGGTCGCCCAAGTACTAATCTTTGATGTATCGCACCCGCGACAGGGCAGTGACATGGGAAATGTTTTTAGGCATCACAGAATTATGTATCTCAATCCCACGTCGTGCGTGATCAAATCCGCACGACTCAAAAAATACCCTAAGTGTACATAGACCGTCTTCGCTTACCCTAATCTGGTACTTTCAGTCCTATATACTAATTTCCATTGCAAACTCACCTTTATATCGTCTACATAAGTCGTCACTAAACTACATTTACTTACAAATCTAAGCCCGTTATTACAGTACTGCAAATCAATTCCAGGAGCTGGCTGAACTTAATAGAATGGAATGGCGGATAATTCGCTTCGTGTCAGCTACAAGAAAATATACTACTTCTAAACAATATTGGAATGAGGATTTGTATTGAAATATCGACATTTACATGCGTTCGGATTATGCATAACCTTTATTTGTTTGGTAACTTGAAATAAGTTAACCTATCAGAAGGTAAATTAAATAGCTTTGAAATTGTATCGAATGGGTATTCGATACAATTTCAAAGCTATTTAATTTAGGGTTAAAGACTGTAATGTGGCACGATTCAGATGAATCAAAGTTCTGTAAGTAACCTAAATAAACTTTATTTCATTAAAACACAATTTTACGGATTACTTCGCGATTTATTTACATTTTATTTTAAACCTGACGTTTCGAACACTTTACAGCGATCGTGGTCACAGGGAGACTAAGGTATTATTTGTCATTACAAAGTTTTGAAAAATTTTAACTACCGTCACTCAATAATATTAATTTACGTTCCTATTTATGCAGAAAGAGCTAACCGTGTCTTGAGATCTTGCAGTGCTAGGTGTTGCTTTGGTTTTTGCTAGAATAGGATCCCATGCCGGTGGAACTTTCCAACGATCTTCTCTATTGAAATTTGGATGTTTTCTAATTTCAATGGCTTCACGTAGCATTCGAGGAATAAAACGCCGTTCTTTTGCAAGTATTTTAGGTTGGTCAAAACGAATGAAGTGGTTGGGTTTGTCTAAGGCATGTTCACACACTGCAGATTTCATGTTCCGTCTATGTTTTACGTCAGCTATGTGTTCTTTTATCCGCATTTGTGGGCAAACAAAGCGAAGTATAGGCGTGCGGATAAAAGAACACATAGCTGACGTAAAACATAGACGGAACATGAAATCTGCAGTGTGTGAACATGCCTTAGACAAACCCAACCCCTTCATTCGTTTTGACCAACCTAAAATACTTGCAAAAGAACGGCGTTTTATTCCTCGAATGCTACGTGAAGCCATTGAAATTAGAAAACATCCAAATTTCAATAGAGAAGATGGTTGGAAAGTTCCACCGGCATGGGATCCTATTCTAGCAAAAACCAAAGCAACACCTAGCACTGCAAGATCTCAAGACACGGTTAGCTCTTTCTGCATAAATAGGAACGTAAATTAATATTATTGAGTGACGGTAGTTAAAATTTTTCAAAACTTTGTAATGACAAATAATACCTTAGTCTCCCTGTGACCACGATCGCTGTAAAGTGTTCGAAACGTCAGGTTTAAAATAAAATGTAAATAAATCGCGAAGTAATCCGTAAAATTGTGTTTTAATGAGTTCAACAATTCGCGTAAACGTAAGAAACAAATAAACTTTATTTACCAAACTTTATACATTTTTATTACGAAATATGTAATAAGTAAGTTAAAACCACAGAGCAGCATGATGGTTTTGATATTTAACAAAACATCGATTTATGAAAAGTGCATTTAAATTAACCTAAATTAAAACTAGAAAAATCCTGAAAGTTCCTCGTAGTCGCAAAAAGTTGGTAATATCTAGGTGTTATGTTTCTGTCATATTCATATACATTTATTTGCATACTAAGTGTTACATAAAAGTTGTCTGATATAATGCTTTATTGCGAAGAGTCCATTGAATTACCATTTTCTACAACATACACATTAGACAGCCAGCTTTTTACCTACCGCATTATTATTTTTTCGTGACACAATTTAACCTATCACGGACCACACGAAGTGCGATGTTTCTCAAATAGTCATAATCGTCGCTCAAATGATGGACAAGGTGCCACCGAGGTGCCGACGACGCCCCTGGTAGTTCCACATCCGCTCAATAATTATTTTTTTATGTGTATAAGTGACACGTCCATCTCATCAGATGGAAGGTGCTGTGGAGGTCTGTTGCTATAGATGAAACCTCCAAGTCCAACTCGTTCGAAGCTCCGAGTATGAATTTCAAATATTGATTGGGATTAGGTCTTGTTTTTACCGCTTGACTCAGTCAGATGTATGGATTGTTCTAAACAATACGAAAGTAATAAATTTCTTTTTGATATCAAGAATCTCGTGAATATATCTACAAAAGGAAATACCTCAGTAGTTTGTATTATTTAATCTCATACCGACAACTGTTGGTAAAGTTTAAAAGGTAGCATGCTGATTAGATATCGCGATGGGCTTAAAACATTGCCCCATAACACAGAATACATAGTTCTGTGTTATGGAGCGATGTTTTCCGGTATACAGTAAAGCTCTTTTGCCATAGAAATAGGCCTCTACGCAAGCAACACTTTTGTTTCAAGGCATGCTTGTAATTCTTGGCAGGATCAGTCAATATCAAGCAAGAGGAAGAAGGACCGGTATACGTACTTGTAGTCGTTCAAACTTTTTAGACCAGACTTTTATTAACATTTTTAGAATTAACTTTTGATATAAAATCTCGGAAAAGAAAAATGTTTTCAGAACTGTTTTTAGTTCACAGATTATATTTCTACACATTCTACCTGATAGGTTCTACTGGGTTCCGCTGTGAGCAGCTGACTCCTAAGAAAGTGTTCTATTTATTTTTTAACCCATCGATTACTAACCGCAGAGGGTACTAAATAATACCTTTATTTGTCAAGGGACGTGTCATAATAACCACATATTAGATCCTGTGTGGTCTGGTGCCGCCGGGGAAATGACATCATTGCTATTTTTTCCGGCCCATGTTGTATGTCCGCAAAATGGTTTTAACACACTTAGAAAATTTAAGTAAGTATCTAAATAAATATCGTACTAAAGTAACTTGCAAAGAAATTGCTAAAATTTTAAAATTATATAAGTTCTTAACACTCTTCACTTTGCAGTATGTACAATACAATGAAATGTCACCTATTAATAGTGTCTGGTTGTATGGTTTCTTTCGCTGTTTTTGTTGTTTGACATTAGGTTATTTTCAGATTAGCGTAAAGTTAATCAACACATGCTAAATTTTTAATCAGCCGATTAATCATTATTGAACATATTTTATACTAGTGGTTCCCCGCGACTTCGCCCGCAAGAGTTGATTTTCCATATAAACTTTCATCCCCCATTTCACCCCCTTAATATTTTTATGTCGCGACAAAATGTAGCTTTTGTCCTTTCTAGGGGCTCGAGCTGTCTCCATACCAAATTTCATCTCAATCGGTTCTGTGGTTTAAACGTCAAGAGGTAACAGACAGACAGACACACTTTCGCATTTATAATATTATATAGTCATAGTATAGTATAGTATGGATGGGAATTCCGTCAAATTTACCGTCAATTGAGGTTTACCCGCTGTTTAAAAATTGGTGAACTCTGGTCTTAGTATTTGTTTAAGCTGCTTAAATCGTCGAAATATTTACTCACGTATAAGTAATTGCCTTAATTTTCTAGATAAAATGTTATTATAATGCAAAATTAGGTTACTCTGAAGTAACTCATAGTTTACATTGGAGTAAAATCTTACCCTATCTTTTTCAAATCCGCCCTTGTACTGGTTGATCCTAACAACTGGTGGGAATTATCTCAAACTGACGTTCTTTTTATATCACCTTAATTAGTTATACTTCTCTTAACTAATTTACTCTCAGTTCACGCTTAGCCTACCGTATGATAATAAACTTTAGATTGTTTTCTATGTTTGTTTTTCCCTTTACATTCATCGAGTTTTTAGTTTAAGCCATTAAAATATTAAATTGCGGCTATAATTAAGAAAAGTTATAATTAGATTATTCAAAATGTCAGTAATAATAAAAGGATGACTCTGAGAAAAAGCGAATACTTAAATAGTGGATATGAATTTTTATTATGTTCATTTTATTACCACTTGTAAGATGTTAATAAATTATTACTGTTTAAACCGAACGCACTCTGACTCTATATGTTTTTTGACGCATTGTTGAATGAGTTCACTTCTATGGCTAGTAAGTGTAGGTTTTAGTCGCGGTGATCTCCTAAAATGCCTTTTCCAGTAGATTAAGCACAGTTGGGGAACGGGATAGGTCTGTGTAATTGGGAGGAAGCCAGATAAGAAAAAGCAGCGTATTTCGGTACCTAAGAATAAGAATGCTATCTCTATGCTGAATAAATCAGCCGAGTAGTAATGAAGTTCTAACTTTACAAAAAAAAAACAGACAAGCAACTCAACAGAAACTTGGGTACCCAAGTTTGGTGCTTTCTCCACAAACAGGCCCTTAGTCAATTAAAAAAGAACATAATGTGTGTGCCTCCCATTGCGCACTCTGCAATTAATCCTGACGAGTGACTCCACGTGCTTGCTATAATCTTGTAGTTATGTGGCCCGGCCACCCGCGCGCTGCTTATTACGATTTATGCGTTGAAACCAAATTGAGATGTGTTATAATGACCGCTCCCGAAATTACGTCTATGAGTTTGGGTGTGCTCGCGTTATGGTTGGTGCGTTAGACGCTGTTTTGCTGCATGGTTTTGTTGATGGAGGTATTTGTCCGGTTAATGATCCATAAGTAGGTAATACGCAGCTAAATGTAAAAATATCTATACGTGTTTAGATATTATTTTACTCACTTATAATAATATCCCAAACAACCCTTGCACAGGAAACAAAGTCTTAAAAAAAGACGTTCCAAAACAGACTACCTATTCTAGTGGTAAAGTAAGCCTAAAACTTCGTCTTAATTTCACTATTCACACATTTGAAGGTTTTTACAGAAAATGAAATCAGTAAAAAGCTGTCATTAATTTTATTATGGTCAAATTTGTAGGCATGAAAATGATTGCTACTTTTAATTTATTTTCATTTCATGAAATGATGATTTTTTTTCATATGAAATCACATGTGAAATTTCATTGTCAATGATTTTTTTTCGCAGTGTCATAATGTAATGAAATATGAATTATTGTGAACGGTTGCTAATTTGCTACTAATATGAAATGTCATATTTAGGTTGTCATGAAAAATCATGGCAAACGAATCTAAACTTTATGTTTATAAGTTTAAAGTTCTTCAAATGCCCACCCAGTATCGATCGTCACCTATGATCGCATAACTAGTGTGTTTGTCTTTTTCTAACACGCACCTAGGGCAAATCATTCCTACTCGCTTGCTCGCGACTCGCTCTGCTACATGCAGTCATCAATGAATGAAATGAAATGAGCATGATCTATGATTTCGCAAAGTGCGATTTGTAGCAGTCTATATGAAAAAAATTAGCAGGTGTGAACAATGAAATTTGATTTTATTTAAGCGAAATTAGATTTAATTTCGTAAAAACTTGCAAAATAATTGCTTAAGTTATAAAAATATTACAATGAAATTCATTTCATATGATTTTTCATCTGCTATACATGAAATCGTCCATGCCTACAAATTTGTACAAAAAAGTGTCAGACAAAAGTTTCTTCAATGAGAATAACACAGTGTGAAACGAGCTTTAAGTTTCATTAAACCTGTGTTTCATTTAAAATGTGTAGGTATTTCGTTTTCGAACTAAATTTTGGCAAGATCAGTTATTCAATAAGGATATAATATCGAATGCCACCACCTTGCCGAGAGTGCTCAACCGCCCCGGGTGCTAGCCCTAATGATACATCATGCCCACCACGGCCAACATACTTCCTCCCAAACTCGTCCACACTCCAAGATTAGGCACAGCTGTTTGGGGATAACATTGGGTAAAGTGGTTTGATTGTCATTTGTTATGATAACGATTGAATGAGATGTGAACTTGCTTGACACTAACTTAAGAAGATATGGCCTTTGTCTGTCATGAGACTTCACTGGTTAAGTAGTTTAATCATTAGAGAGTGGAAATCGTTGCCGGCTGAAGTGTTTCCTAAACACTGCGATTTGGATTCCTTTAAGAAAAGAGTGAATAGGCTGCTTCTACACAGCCATGTCCCATCATCGACCGCATGTCAAATGTCTACCTATTTAATTTAAAAAAAAAACGATCGTTTTCTGCTTTAACAAATTTTTTGTAAGATCACTCAACTGTAAATCACATCTGAGCTTCTGAGCCCGTCATGAATGAGACAGTAGATCAAGAGCAAACACAATCTTGAATTTAAAAAAAGGTGTATTTTACCTGACGACTTCCGTAGCCGAGTAGCTCGCACACCGGTTTTCAAGGTGTCGCTATCTCTGAGGTCCCGGGTTCGATCCCCGGTCAGGTCAATATAGAAACTCACATTTTCTATATTCGGGTCTTGGTGTTATGATACCACCATTGTTCAGATTTCCATAACAAAGTTTCAAGTGTTTCTGCTACTTACTTTGAGATCTGAGCAATGTATGTGATGTTGTCCAATCATGTATTTTTTATACCTACTTCCCTATCAAAATTGGTTAGAAGGCGAAAAGTGACAAAACATGCGGACATGTTGTAAACGTAACAACCTTATTTCCTGATTCTTCCGTTTCTGGACCAGATACTAAGTTACTGCCAAAGACACACTTACTGTGTAGTTTCAAGACTTCTGCGATGATGAGCTTGCATAAAAATTTCGAAGAAACACCTTAGATGACTGCGTTATGAGAATAAGGGAGTAAAATAAGAACCTTTACTTTGGAACGACGTGTGTGGGTAGGTATTACCTTAGGTACTTTTTAACCAAAACAGGATGTAAGTATTCATTTTACGCCTTTGCGTGAAGGATGTCGAGTTCTAAACGATATTATCTATTTAAATATTGCAAATTACTCCGCTTCCTTTTATCTATATTGCATTGGTTAGTAGATATTTGTAACAGTCCCGTTGTTTTCATTTCCTTCCTCACTTAACTAAATGGCACTTTAAAAGTAACCGTTTTGCAACGTTGGCAGTAATTTTGTGTGCAAACTTAATGTTAATGACAGAAGATTTTTGAACATTGACAGAAGATGAACAGAGTTTTTTTTTGCTTTTTAAAGTCTTTATGAATTAATACGATACCTCTACTTTTAACTCTGGTAACAATTAAGCAGAATGTTTTCTTTTATTAACAAATTGATGGTAATTTTCAAAACAAACGTGTTATACGGACTATGTAAATATATTGAGGTCGAAACCTATTTATTTTTGTAAATATATAACAAAAATAATTGAATAAAAAGCTTTGTGTATGCCATAATCATTACCCTAATCTAAATTGTAACATTATGTCCACGTCATTACCCAATTATTTCATAATCGGCAAAATTATCAAAATTGCTGTCAATAATACAAATAACGTGAAACGGAACGCACCGGAAATCAACATGATTGGCCAATAATGGCGGGAAAGCGAGCAATATGGCGTTTGTTCCGGCATCCCGGCATGGGAAATGACATCGGTGTAATGACATAGCGCGATAGATTAGAAGACGGTCGTTTGTTGCGTCGTGTGTGTGAAAAAGCTATGTTCTGGTTGGGTAGCGAATGACGGTTAGGTAAATAGACAGATAATTATATTGAAGGTCGAATTTATTGTAGTATGAATTAGACATCCTTCAGAGATCATGTTTCCTTACAAATTTAAAAAACCAATTGTTATGAGACTGGCGATCTTCCGATCCTCAAGGGGTTAAGGAAGGTTTGAATAGGAATTAAAGCAAATAAACTTAAAACTTAAAGAATTTATTAGTCACACATTTGAATAAATTTTACTAAGTCGTGGTCTTGCGCAACAGATTTGCCAAAATGTATGATTAGATACACTGAAAACAAGATGACAGTATATTTCATTTACCCAAGCAGATACCGAGATAATTACTTATTTGGTTAATTTTACACACACATCACATTATTTCGTTCTATCTGTTGTGATTGAGTGTACTTAATTAAACCAAATAAGAACCCTTCGAAATACAATTAACCAGTAACAACCCTGGCAAAAAAAATACGCTACAGCTTGCACATGACGTGCTGCAACTGCAAAATGGTCATACTTAAAAAGATATAGCTATACATATTTTTTTTGTTTGATTGGGACCCCGCCCTCTTTATTAAGTACCAGCCAGTGCCCCCCTAAACAGTATTGTCAAATTCGATTAGGTTCCCGTGCTACGAACCTTGACAGTGGTGACGTCACGTGACGTCACGCCGCAAAATGGCGGCTCTACGCGGCCGTTATGTTTTGTATGGTTTGTAAATGGGTGACTGTTTTGTTTGCTATGTTTATCAAGTTATTAATTTATTCTGAATTGTAGGTATAGCTACAAGTAGATGTATTCATTTTTGTGTTTTGGCAGGAAACCTTAAACTTACAAACCTTTGAAGATTGTAAATAACTCCTTTTAATTATTAAAAATAGTTTATTTTGAGTGAAAATGGAAGGTATTATTGCATATTTTCTTTATAAACTCTATTTTTTATAGCTTAAATTGAAAAAAAATATATATCTTAGTCAAAGTCAAAAATAATTTATTCAATTTAGGACAGAAGATGCCACTTATGAACGTAAAAAATTTAAAAATCAGTAATATTGGCTTAATCATAACGATTTTATTTATCGTAAAATCTTTGCCGTTTTTCGACAAGGACTATGTTAATATTGTGTTAGCATTAAAATTACTTACCCATATATGCTTAAAAGTTATTGCTATCGTTTTAATTTTATCAATTACTACTATTAAAAAAACTAGTAAAAGCTTACTAGTTTTTTTGTAGAGAAAAAGACAAACAGAATTAATTATTATATATTAATCAAACAAACCAATATGTTAATCATCAATTATTATTGTAACCAACGAGCAATTAACCTTGACGACAAAAAATATAGAGCCATATCGAATTAATTTGTGGTATCTATTGTAAGGAGTGTTAGGTACCTACCTACTGTTAATTGTAGGTTTTCAATTTTGATAAGCTAATTATTATTATTATTATTATTAGTTATCAGGCAGGCAGATGAGACAACTGATAGCCGCCTGTATCCAGTTCTTCACATTAGGTTAAGCGAGTTTAGATGAGTGTCAAGTCGGTTTTTGAATTGATTGATATTTTGTAATTATATTTACATATATTTAACACATTTTAGACAATTATTTATGACATATGTAGTTTTATTTGTATTATGAATTGGAAGAAAGTTCATGCAAGCAGCATTTTTAATATTATTTTCTAGGAATGTAGAGCCGCAATATCCTGAAATTTTATATATATTTTTAGAAACTTTAAGGTAGCCGCACGATGCAAGTGTTTTTTTTAAATGTAGAGCATTTCGTTATTACAATCTTTAAGTTTTTTTACAGTTCGTTTCTTAGTAGGTATTTTTTTAATGACGGGCAAGAAGAACATTGATTATTAATTAAATTATAATTATTTTAAGCGCTGATATAATGGATAAAAAACCGAACTTTTTAGTTAAGGTTTAAGTTTAAATATTGAAAGTAGGTAACGGTACTAGTAAGTAAGTACCTAAGTGGCATGATCATTTAAGTTAGTAGGTTACTGCTCTAGATTGGTTATACTGCAGACCCTCGAAGATATAGATACCCACCAACGAAGACACATTTATTATTTCATATATCAAGTCACGTAATGCAATTAGTACCTATCTTAATAAATGATGTTTTATTAACATAGGACTAATTACATTAATTAATCTCAGTTAATATTTATACATAGAAACAGACAGGCACCAAAATTATCAGTTGCGGTATAAAACGCGTCTCGTCTCGTAGTCGCGATAGTAAAATAATAATAGCCACATTGTGTAGGTGTCTAATTGCAGTATTAGTGTTCGTAATTACACGCCGAAGAAAATTAATTGCTAACAAGAGAGCCGTCGCGGAAAAACATCTGCCAATTAAACTGCCAGCTGTACATTATCGTCTAATTATAATATAATCGCCTCCGATACCCGGAGTTTCGACAATTAACCGATGAACTATAAAATGAAGGAAAGTGGCAATTTCTCCGGTGACAAACGTCGGCCTTATCGCCGCTAAATAATGGAGCGAGTAGTTAGACTCGCGTCTTCATCCCGGTAATTAACCGCCCCCCTCCCGGCGCCGCCCGCTTCCCCCGCGGCGAGCTAAATTAATCACACCACGAATCTCGCTCCCCAATCCAGGGCCGGATTAAAAAGTTTTATTGGAGCTTCGAGTGTGACAACCCGCGTCGCCTCGGCCGCCGGCGCCCGCCAATCGCAGACCACCGGCAATAAAACGGAGCGCTCCCATTGGCCGCGGCCTACCCGGCCACGCCCCATCGCACCGCCCGTGCCAGGGCTGTCATACGCCACGTCAGTTGACCGAGGCGCGTCGACTCGTCAGCCGTATCCTGTGTTACCGTGTGATAAACATTCCGGCGGAACGTTCCGATTTATTCTGTGACTGTTGTGTGATGGATCTGTAAACTGAATGATGGAGGAGGAGTCGATGTCTGGACACAGCTGTTCCGAGGACGATATCAGTGTAGGGCGGCCGTCACCGGCGCCGTCTCGGTCGCCGTCGCCGCACGATTACTTCAGGCCGTTGAAACGGTTAAAGATGGCTTCCGAGCCGGCGGAGGAGCGTCGAGGCGAGGGTGTAAAGAGTTTTTCAATTTTGGACATTTTATCGCACAGCCCGAGGACGCCTCCTCGCATAGTGCGGCCGTGGGACGCGTCGGGCTTTGAGAGGCTGCAGCGGTTGCAGCGGTTGGCAGGCGCGGCGTTGTTGGACGGTGAACGTTGGCGGTTGGCGGCGTTAGGATTGTTGAGGCCGAGGGACATGGCGCCGACGGAGTGCTGCGACTCGGCCTCGGAGCGCTCATCCTCGGCCTCCGACTGCTGCTCGGAGCCTCGCCGCGCGCCGCAGCAGGGCTCCAACGCGCCCCACACCCCCCTGGATGCTCTGTTCCACATGACGAGCAAAACCTTCGAGGCGAATAATGCTGACAATGGAGGTGAGTGCTTCAAGATTAATTACACGACTACGGCAAAGCAAAAGTAAAGGGTTATGATTTTTAACCCTTTGTCTATTCGAAGGGTTGATGTTCATTTGTTTTTCACTTCAGAAAATTAACAGTTTTCCACTCTATTCGTCGCTGTAATAATCAAATGACGTTTTAATCACTTTTTTATTGATTTTTTACACGTTTATTGATTCATACTTACTGAATTACGTTAATTCATTATTTATAATTAACTATTTGCTTCTGGGTGAGCTCACTCCACGATCTACTCTGTCTACGCCACTTTTGGATTAGTCAAGAGTCAAAAGAAAACCTTCAAATAAAATAGGTATTTTTCCTTTTATATGGTTAAAAAAGGTTTATTAACCTACACCTAGTCTATAACGATAATTTACTGACTAATTGGATTTCTATAAATCCCACAATCTAAATACCCTAGACTTGAGTTTACTAACTCTATTCCATCACGAATATATTTTTTTTATCATTATTTTATTTCACATATTTTGTATAGGAATTCTGTCAAATTAACCGTCAATCGAGGTTTTTAAAAATTGTTGAACTCTGGTCTCAATGTGATTTAGGTTTGGTAATGTGTTGTTTAACATAAAAATAATAAAATAAATGGTGTTTGTGTTCTACATTTTTATCGTTGAAAAATAAATGGTTATGATTAAAACATGGTAAAACTTTATAATTTAGTATTATAATTGACTGCATTAGGGTGCGTGAATAATTAAATGATTTCAATGTAGGTTAGACAAACTTCTTCATAATGTATTTCGTATAATATAAACTACTTATTACTTACCTACATAAAAATGTTCAAGTTAATGTAAACCAGGCAGGTATAAAATTTAATAGCTTATATCGGAGTGAAAGAAACAGACCGACATCGTTATAAAATTAAGTGCCAAACGATTTAAATCTCTGGTACCAAATGAGTAGAATCCATTGATTTGGCATTTAACCCATTCGCTGCCAAACTCGAGACATAATAGAAAATCGATTGTTATCACGCACCTGCATGCTGTGGTATGGAACTAATTAATGTATTGTGTTTGAAATCAACACTGAATGA